>JARBWK010000016.1:37531931-38212776 GCA_030556195.1 Anolis apletophallus
GTCCCAGCAGGGAGGAGGCACCCTGGATGGGAGTTTGCCCTGAGTAGGCAGCAGCAGGCCAGGGAGGCAGGCCCTCCCCACGGCATTGGGGCCTCTGGCGGCCTGCATCCGGAGGCGCTCCAGCCCTCGGGCTGGCGAGTTGCGGCCCGCCTTCGCGCCACACTAGCCGAACGGGCCTGTAGCAATGGCGCTGCATGTGCTGCACCTGGCGGCTGCGGCCAAATGCGCCCTTAGCCATGGCCAGATACGCCCCCAGATAAGTGGCGCCCTGAGGCAGCCGCCTCCCTTGGCCTCCAGTAAGATCCGCCTCTGGTTGTAGTTCACCTACACCCAGAGAGCACTGTGGACTCAAACAATGTTAAGTTATGTTGTGGTTTGTTTTCTATCTAGAATCACAATGTTGGAAAGAGGCTCACCACTTTAAGGTCCCTAAAACAGGCATGGGAAAACTTCGGCCCTCTGGGTGCTTTTTGGACTCAACTCCCACCATTCCTAACAGCCTGAGGCCCTTTCCTGCTTAAGTGGCTGAGGGGGGGGGGGGAAAGGAAAAGGGCCCGAGGCTGCTAGGAATGGTGGGAGTTGGAGTCCAAAACGCCTGGAAGGTCCAAGTTTGCCCATGCCAGCTTTCGACAGAGACCTCTTCCTCCCCCTTCCCCTTCGCGCCTTTCCTTCCCCTTCCTGCCGAACACTTACTTTTTCTTCTACACTGCCATTTCTGCCGCCATTTTGATCTGAGGGGGCAGCGTGAGCGTGTTCAGGAGGGGAGGGGGGAGGGAGGAAGACGTGACCCGTGCGGGCGCTACTGCGCAGATTCGTCCCTGAACAAAGCGAGGCAAAGCGAGCACAGCGAAGCTGGGAAGAAGGGAGCCCGAGTGGAGAAGAAAAAGTGTTCGGCAGGAGGGGGAAGAAAGGGTATTATTGGAGGTTTCAATTTCCCACGGCACACCTGATGATCGCTCACGGCACACTAGTGTGCCACGGCACACTGGTTGGAAACACTGGTGTAGGGTGTAGACCAGGGGTGGGCAATTACCAGCCCTCCAGGTGTTTTGGACTTCTACTCCCAGAAATCCTAGCCAGTGTACCAGCGGTTAGGATTTCCGGGAGTTGAAGTCCAAAAAACCTGGAGGGCCGGTAATTGCCCACCCCTGTTGTAGACAATGACATCCTGTGATAATGCGAATAATGAAGCAACCGGAAGACTCAATTGCTGTAGCCCTTCCTCACAAAGGAGCTGTCTGGTCATTGTGGTGATGCTTTTCTTCATCTCCTTCCATGTATTTTACTGAAATGCCGTGACTTTCCCCTAAGTTCGGTCACACTATACATTTGTATTGTGAAAGAGCGTTAGGATAGTGGGAGTTTGAGATTCCTCTCCCAACGACTTCCATGACTTTTTCAGAGCGAACTGGGTCGTCCTTTGCTTTGAGCCATTCACCTCAACCCCAAGAATGGAAATTGTGCCTTTCCTTCCAGAGTCCCTCTCCCACTAATACCCACATTGTATGCTGATACAATCAATTCATTTAAACTTGCATGATTAACTAAGATGCTTTTAATTAGAATACAGCTCTAACAGGATTACATTCCCCCTCTCCGTTTGAGCCGGGCATGCCCTTATTTATTCTCGCAGCCAAGGCACATCTTAAAGGCACGGTGAGATTCAAAGCATGGCAATACTTGAAAAGATTTTCACAAAAGAGATAAATTTCTCTCTATTACAAGACCGACACACGAAAGGGATTTAGACTACAGAGAAGTAATTTCGGATCAGATAAAACGCCTTAACCAAAGGAGGAGTTATCCAAATAGAGCAAGGTGCTCAGGGAAGATGGAGAATTACTTTTCGTGGATCCTTTTATGAAGAGCTTGGATAAAGATTTGGTTTAGGCACAGCAAATCCGGCCTCCGTTATGGGATTGGATTGAAGTAGATTATTTTCAAGGATCCTTTGCAATGTTCTGTGTCCTGATTCTTAAAAAATCATTCTAACACACAACTGCGGCTCTCCCTCCCACCTCGCCAGAAGAGAGAAAAGGGCTTTCCGAGCATCCCTTGCCTAAGAAAACGCTATGAAGTCCATGGGGTTGCCATGAATTAACAGGCCACTTGGAAAGCACATACAAATGCACACAGAGGAGTTCTATCCAGTTTCCTATCTGAATCCATTTTACACTATACATTTTATACTAAATGAGTCTACACTGTGTATGAGTCTACACTGCCATATATTCCAGTTTAAACCAGATAATCTGGATTTTATATGGCAGTGTAGAAGGTGCCTAAGGGTTCATCTAGGCCTACACTTTTACAGCACGCAAGCTACTTATAATAAAACCGAGTCAGAAAGATCTACCTACCTCCTGAAGGCTGGAGAGGGGAGGGGGCGGGGCTTGGTGCGGTCTGGCTCTGCCCCCTCTGGCTTCAGCTCTACCAGCAGCTTCTCCAGGCTTGAGGATGGCAATGCCAAGCCAGTGGTGACATAGCTAGCACAAGGCTGGCTTGGAATTGCCGTCCTTAAGCCTGGAGAAGCTGCTGGTAGAGCGGAAGCCAGGGGGTGGAGTCAGGCTGCCCCAAGCCCCGCCCCCTCCCCTCTGGCTTTGGAGCTCCCAGCAGCTTCTCCAGGCTTGAGGATGGCAATGCCAAGCCAGTGGTGACATAGCTATCACAAGGCTGGCTTGGCACTGCCATCCTCAAGCCTGGAGAAGCTGCTGGGAGTGACGAAGCTGGGGGAGGGGCGGGGCTTGGCGTGGCCTGCCTCCGCCCCCTCTGAAAAGTGCCCCATCCGGCTGGGTTCGACCTCCTTCGGTCCCGGGATTGACTGGTCGATCGCGATCGACTTCCTGGGCAGCCCTGACTTACAGCAACCCAGTGATTTTAGCTATGCTTTCATCGCCCCCTTACAGTTATTAATCGCCCCCCAAATGCACCTGTGGCCATCACCGCCCCCCCCCCCGGATCACTGCAGCGCCCACCAGGGGGCGGTAGCGCCTACTTTGGGAATGACTGATCTAGACTGCACAATTAATGCAATTCAATGGCACTTTAAATGCCATGCCTCATCACACTCGAGAAAAAATCGACTTAAAATCCAGTTCCTGCCTCCTGCTGAATTCTGGGAATTGTAGTTTAGGGAGGAGTCTTTAAACGGCCTCACTAAACTACAAAACCCAGAATTCTGCAGGAGGCAGAAGACGGAATTTAATTTGGTCATTTCTGTTGTTTATCCCTGTGTGTTTCTTGGACACACAGCACATCACATTTCTTATCTTGGCACAGTTCATAGAGCCGTTGTTCTTTGGCAGCTGACATGTCTTTAATGCTGATTGAGATTATTGAAAAGGTCCATTGGTTGGTTTGCTTGTTTGGTTGCAAGCTGCAAGTCGCTTCTGGGGTAAGAGAATCAGCCGCCTATGAAGACGTTGCCCAGGAGATGCCCGGATGTCTTGCAATTTTGTGGGGAGGCTTCTCTCATGTTTCCCTATACCGTGCTTCTCAGCCTTTCTAATGCCGTGACCCCTAAATAAAGTTCCTCATGTTGTGGTGACCCCAACCATATTTTCATTGCTACTTCATAACGGTAATTTTGCTACTCTTATGAAGCATAATGGAAATATCTGATATGCAGGATGTATTGTTTATACATTGAACAGAATTAAAGCATAGTGATTGATCACAAAAACAGTATGCTCGGGGAGTATGGACAATGGATGATGGGATTTACAGTACCTTCAACCAACTTAGCTCTGACGTCCGCAGACCCCTGAGACCCCCACAAATTAGAGACCTGGAACAAACTTGGCACACAGAAAGGCTGCCCAAATGGCGGGGCCTTGAGGGAAGCCCTCCGCCTTGCCCCCATGCTCTTCCCAGCTGGGAAGGGGTCGGAGGCGAGGCAGAAAGCCTGCCCAAACGGCGGGGCTGTGAGGGCAGCCCTCTGCCTTGCTTCAGGTGGGTCGGCAGCCATTTTGGAGGGGGTGGGGCCAACCGGGCCGGATGTTTAGCACAGCGGTAACAACAGGTGCCAGAAGATCTTATCAACCGAACGTTACAGGTTCGAGACCCCGGTCTGGCTTGGGCAGCCAGCTGTGAGCCCTGCCTCTGTTTATCTAAGCATTCGAAAACAAACCTAGCTGTGAGTACAGAAATTAGGGACCGCTTGCGGGGGAGGACTTTAATAACGCCAATAAATAAGGAAGACCAATTGCCTAACGGGTTGGCAGACTCTTCGTCATGGGGGGATGAAGCAACAGCACCCCCTGTGGCGCAATGGAGCAACAGCACCCGGTGACACAACTGGAAGAACCAGGAAAAGAACATGTGGCTGGAAGATCCTCCTACTGTATATGTTGTATGTCTTGTATGTCAAATACAAAAACAGCAGGGATTGTCTGCTTGTATGTGTACTGTAATCCGCCCTGAATCCCCTTAGGGGTGAGAAGGGCGGAATATAAATAAAGTGTATTATTATCATTCATGACCCCCCGAAAATGGCCCAATGACCCCCTCTGGGGGTCGCGACCCCCAGATTGAGAACCACTGCCCTATATCTTACTGAATTCAACAGAAAGTATTTCGCAGCAAATTGGCCCAGGAGAAAGGAGATAGCATAACATACATTCACATAGAAAGCAATGCAAGAAAAACGAGAACGCGGCACAAGACCACTTACCAATGACATAGGCCAGTAGCAATGCCAATGTGACTGTGATAGCTGTTGCACTCAAGGCAGTACATTTCCAGTTGCAACATCTGTAGGGTTTGTTGAAAGAGAATGCCGGTCTAGAAAAAGTACTTCTAGGAAGCGGTCGAGGAGGCGGGGAATAGACAGTATTGGAAGTTAAAGGATAGTTCTGGCTGGCAGCGCTGAAGATAGCTGACGACCCAGATCCATGTTTAAATAGGAAGTGCCTAAAGGGGGAAAAAAAGGAAGACATCTATGTTGTAATAGGCCAACATGTACAACGAGTGGTTCAAATACCAATATTATGAAACACTGCTGCAATAGCCAAAAAAAGATAGATATGTGTACTCAAATGTTGGACATTAGTTCCAGTGGGGCTCAGAACCAAGGAAGCACGTGCAGCCCAACAACATACTCCGTACTTCCTTAGAAACAAATCCTATTATTTTCTTGGGTTGTACCCCCACAAAATACATTTAGGGTTACATTATTAAAAGTACTGTTGGCCTCATTATGCCTTTCTCCATAAATACAAAGTAGAACTAATGGTTTTCGTTCGTAGATCTTGACTGAATATTCGAAGGACATGTTTGATGGCAACAGAACTAGAGTGATGGCGGGGTCTTCTTCTCTGGATGTCTTCCAAAAGAGGCTGGACAGCTACCTGCTGGGTATGCTTTAGCTCAGGTATGGGTAAACCCGGGTCCGAGGACTGGATGCGGCTCCTTGGGCTCTTTTCTCAGCCCCTCCTCTCTCTCATCATCTCTTCCTTCCTTCTCTTGTTCCTTCCTTCTGCCCTCCTACCCTTCCTTCCTCTTTCTCCCTTCCTCCGGACGCCGGAGATGGAAAAAGGGGAAGCCTGTGCTGTATGTTGTTGTTCACTGTGTGAACAACAAGGCATTGATTGTTTGCCTCATATGTGTCTTGGAATCTGCTCTGAATCCCTCCGGTGAGAGAAAGCAGAATATAAATAAAGTGTATTATTATTATTATTCATTGAGCAAAGGGTCAGACTCAAATGTGTATTTCAAATCAGGTGGCATTCTCTCTCTCTCTCTCTCTCTCTCTCTCTCTCTAGATAGATAGATAGATAGATAGATAGATAGATAGATAGAGATAGATAGCCTGGGCAATCATGGTTCTAAATGATTCTAAAGTACTTACAAAACTGAAGTTCTGGTGGTGAACACTAGGTGGCGCTGGTGCTTTGCTTCTACAGTGTTGCTAAAGTTCTGGTGGTGAACATTTCAGAACTCTAACAAAATTTTCAAAACTTCATTATAATTTCATTATTGGCAATTTTTAGGACTGAACCAATTACGAACTGCCATTTGTAACGAAATTTTGAAAGAGTTCCGAAATGTTCACCACCCGAACTTTAGACACACTGTAGAAGCAAAGCACCAGCACCACCTAGTGTTCACCACCAGAACTTCAGTTTTGTAAGTACTTTAGAACCATTTAGAACCATGATTGCCCAGGCTATCTATCTATCTATCTATCTATCTATCTATCTATCTATCTCTCAAAATCTTACATTGGAAACCTTATGATTCCAGGACTGAGTCTCCAGATACACATTGGAGAACAAGAACTCATGCTATCATTTGCTATTGATGCGTTCTTAAATGTGCACTAAGAATGCATATATAAACACAGCATATTTGTTGGCAAGCTTAAGCAGAACATTTAAAACTAACACTTCTGAACAAACTTTCCCACTGTGAAAAAAAATTAGCAGAAAAAATGTGAAATACAGTGCTGTATAGAGAAGCGCATGCAACATTCTTCCACATATTCCTGCAAAACACAACTGAACCCAGTTTGCAGCCTGATCCTAATCCTTTGGATGGCAATAAGCAGATTCTCAAAGCGGCTTTGGACTTTCCACAGAAGTGCTGCCAGCTGCCTGGTCAAGTCTTGTCCACTGTTGTTTTGCCAGAAAGAAGCTCCAAATTTAGTCTTAAATGCCTGTGATCAGTACCGCAGCCAGGATTTTGATTTGGGGGAGGGGGAGGGGGGGAGAGTCTGAGTGAGAGAGCGTCTACCCTAGCAAACCTTTTGTATGTATGCATATGGGATATATTGAGCATGGTGATCAGATGGTGATCATGATATGAATATACATAACAGTTTAAATAATGTACCAGTAAGGCCTTCTCGTGGACCACCCTGAGAATTTCCGGGGGCTGAAGTCCCTCAAGCCCCCGGGCTATGGGCCTGCCTGTGATTTTCACAATACGTTTATAAGGGAAATTCTTGCAGCTTCTGGACCTTATGAATGCGGTTAGTCAGAGATGGGAATCATGAAGCTCTTAAGATGTTGTTGGACTACAAACCCCATCAATTCTAGCCAGCATAAACAATGACGAGGAATGCTGGGGGTTGTAGTAGGCCTGGGCAATCATGGTTCTAAATGGTTCTAAAGTACTTACAAAACTAAAGTTCTGGTGGTGAACACTAGGTGGCGCTGGTGCTTTGCTTCTACAGTGTTGCTAAAGTACTGGTGGTGAACACTAGGTGGCGCTGGTGCTTTGCTTCTACAGTGTTGCTAAAGTTCTGGTGGTGAACACTAGGTGGCGCTGGTGCTTTGCTTCTATAGTGTTGGTTCTGGTGGTGAACACTAGGTGGCGCTGGTGCTTTGCTTCTACAGTGTTGCTAAAGTTCTGGTGGCGAACACTAGGTGGCGCTGGTGCTTTGCTTCTACAGTATTGCTAAAGTTCTGGTGGTGAACATTTCAGAACTCTAACAAAACTTTTAATACTTCATTATTATTTCATTATCAGTGATTTTTAAGACAGAACCAATTAGGAACTGCCATTTATTGTTAGAGTTCTAAAATGAAGGACTTGTGGTCCAAGGATATCATTGAACCACACTGGAGAGCCTAGAAAAAGCCTATATAAACATTAGGCCTGTGCAATCATGGTTCTAAATGGTTCTAAAGTACTTACAAAACTCAAGTTCTGGTGGTGAACAGTAGGTGGCGCTGGTGCTTTGCTTCTACAGTGTTGCTAAAGTTCTGGTGGTGAACATTTCAGAACTCTAACAAAACTTTCAATACTTCATTATTATTTCATTATTGGCGATTTTTAAGACAGAACCAATTAGGAACTGCCATTTATAATGAAGTTTTGAAAGCGTTGTTAGAGTTCTGAAATGTTCACCACCAGAAATGTAGTAACACTGTAGAAGCAAAGCACCAGCGCCACCTAGTGTTCACCACCAGAACTTGAGTTTTGTAAGTACTTTAGAACCATTTAGAGCCATGATTGCCCAGGCCTAGATTGTAGTTCAACTACACAGATTCGTTAATATATATCCCACTTTTCTACCAGAATATGCCACACCTGGAAAGTCACATGACTCCTATCTCATAACAAACCTTGAAAGCATAGAATCATAGAGAACTCATGGGCCATCCAGTCCAACCTCCTTCCAAGAAGCAGGAAAATTGCATTCAAAGTGAATCTAAATTCTATCTCAGCCAAGGCCAGCCAAAGTCAATAGGTACATATATTCTTGATGTCCTGGAGGAAAATGTTATTTTTTTGCATTTAAGTTTTAAGACATGGAAAGCCTTTTTATGGGTGCATCTGCTCTGCAAAATTAATGCATGACTTGAACTGCTGTTGCTCAATGAACCTGTCAAACTACAACTCCCAGGATTCCGTAGCATTGAGCCATGGCAGTTAAAGTGCTTTCAGCTGCATTAATTTTACATCGTAGAAAAAAAAAACACCCAGTACTAATAGTGAGGATCCCACAGAGGTCTAAACCCAGAGTTTTGAAAATTGAGGTTCAAAACCCTGAATATGTCACGTCTCATTTCTTTCCATTTCTGAGTCGAGTCTTCAAATCTACCCGGAATATGAAGCAATTTGTTATTTCTTTATGACATTCCTTTTTTAAAAAAAGATGAAATGCAATGTAATGCTAAATGATTACATTAGGGTCAGTGGGATCATCCATATTACATGCATTATTTATTTATTTGGACTGAGGCCCAATCCAGAAGACCTTCCTGCTGTATGTTGTATGTCTTGTATGTCAAAAACGGCAGGGATTGTCTGCTGTTGTGTTCTGTGATCCGCACTGAGTCCCCTTCAGGGTGAGAAGTGCGGAATATAAATAAAGTGTATTATTATATTATTATTATTATTATATACTAACATTAATTAGTAAATCTGGGGAAATTTTGGCAGAAGCTGGGGCCAACAACGAGAGCTCACAGCATCCGCGGATTCAAACCACCAACCTTCCGATCAGCAAGTTCAGCAGCTCGGTGGTTTAATCTGCTGTGCCATTGTGGCCCCTGTTGATTTATATACTAACATTAATTAGTAAATCTGGGAAAATTTGGGCAGAAGCTGGGGCCAACAACGAGAGCTCACTGCCAGGCCCGGATTACCCATAAGGTCACCCTAGGCCATGGCCTTGGGCGGCACCTTTGGGGGGGCAGCAGATCCGGACCCCCCCCAAAAGAAAAAAAATCCAAAAAAATTTGGGGAAAAAATTCCAAAAAAATCCAAAAAATTCGGGAAAAAAGTGCACATGCGCGTGGCGGCGGAAGTGCCCCCTCCCTGCTGCTCGCGCCGGGCCCGCCCCTCTTCCTTCAGTCAGTGAAGAAAGAGGGGCGGGCCTGGCGCGAGCAGAGAGGAGGGGGCCTAGGACTTCCCTCCGCCCCCTCCTGACGCGAGAGAGGAGGCTGAGGGATGTCCCGCCGCAGCGCCGCCCCCTCCTCGCTGCTCACGCCGGGCCTGCCCCTCTCTTCTTTCAGTCAGTGAAGAAAGAGGGGCAGGCCTGGCGCGAGCAGCGAGGAGGGGGCCTAGGACTTCCCTCCGCCCCCTCCTGATGCGAGAGAGAGAGGAGGCGGAGGGAAGTCCCGCCACGGCGGCGCCCCCTCCTCGCTGCACACACCAGGCCCACCCCTCTCTTCCTTCAGTCAGTGAAGAAAGAGGGCGGGGCCGGCGTGAGCAGCGGGGGCGCCTCCACAAGCGGCCCCGCCCCCAGTAAGCAGCCCCGCACCCAGTAAGCGGCCCCGCCCCCCGGAGTGGGGGCGGCACTTCAACAGTGTGGCCTAGGGTGCCAGAATCCCATAATGTGGGCCTGCTCACCGCATCCGCGGATTCAAACCACCAACTTTCTGATCAGCAAGTTCAGAAGCTCAGCGGTTTAATCCGCTGCACCATTGTGGCCCCTGTTGATTTATATACTAACATTAACTAGTAAATCTGGAAAAATTTTGTTCATTTGTAACAAACTGGAAATTTTAAAGGCACGTAATAATATCCGAAGCAGAACTTTGAGGTTCTTAATAGTGGTCTATTGGATGGACCTGGAGTAAAATAAACACCTAAGAAAGCTGACTGAAAGGCTGTTGTTGACTTTCAGAAATTGCGGTTGTATCTTGGATTGATCTTCTTACCAATATTCTTAGGAAATGTTAACAAAGTCACACAAAGCAGTCCCTGAGGCCACATCACGAACTGCGGTCCAACATATTTTGTCATCGCACTGTACAAAACCGGGTTTCAAGCTGCTGAGCAGAGTTCTCAGGTCATTGCATTCAGTGGCAGGAAAAAGAGAAAAGACAAGGAACCCCTACTGTGTTTGCAAAAAGAGGCTCTTACATTTCGCTTGGCACGAGGGAAGAGACATGGTCCTCCTGATTTCTGGTGGAAGGCATTTCCACAGCCGAGGGCCAGCAAATCCCCCACTGACTTCTGTGGGGCAGCATCGGGACCACAATGTGGAATAAGGAAAAAGGATATCATAAATGCGTGTTTGTCTTAGTTTCCCAGTCACATTTTTTTAAAAAAATGCTGCAACAGAATCCGTACAAAAGATGGCCATGAGGCTTAAGCCCCGCGTGTCCTTCTGAAACAGGAGGCTTGTTGGGTTCTGAAACATCAACACACATATATAGCTTGAGATCTGCAATGAAGACTGCTCTGAAGACAAAACACCAAACTAAAATCTGTTATAACAGCAATTCCAATTAAGAGTAGCTAGTAGGGGTGGTTGATCCATACAAATTTTGTTTCTAAACTCATGTAAGAAGGGGGGGGGGGGTTGCCGCTGTTGTTTCTAAATAGAAAGTCTTCCGGAAAATTTTGTAATCATTTCGAAATTGAAACGTAATTAATAACGAAATTTATTATTATTTGTTACGCCAGCTGGGAATCAACCCCCGTGCATTAGTTCCCGGCTGGCAAGGAGGGGTAGGGGTGAGCAGAATGTTGAAGCCGCTATCCCGCATTAGTTCTCAGCAGGGAAGGAGGAGGCGAGGGGATGCCCTCCGCACCTCCTTCCCTGCTGAGAACCAATGCGCGATAGCCTTGATGCGCATTAGTTCTCAGCAGGGAAGGAGAGGCGGAGGGCACCCCCTCTCCTCTTCCTTCCCTGCTGAGAACTAACACGCATCAAGGCTGACGTGCATTAGTTCTCAGCAGGAAGGAGGTGAGGGGATGCCCTCCGCACTTCCTTCCCTGCTGAGAACTAATGCTGATAGCCTTGACGCGCATTAGTTCTCAGCAGGGAAGGAGGGGCGAGGGGATGCCCTCCCTCCTCCTTCCCTGCTGAGAACTAACGTGCGTCAAAGCTATTGCGCACTAGTTCTCAGCAAGGAAGGAGGAGGCGAGGGGATGCCCTCCGCACTTCCTTCCGTGCTGAGAGCTAATGCGCGATAGCCTTGACGCGCATTACTTCTCAGCAGGGAAGAAGGAGGTGAGGGGATGCCCTCCGCACTTTCCGTACTGAGAACTAATGCGCGATAGCCTTGACGTGCATTACTTCTCAACAAGGAAGGAGGCGGGGGATGCCCTCCGCTTCCAGCCTTGACGCATTACTTACTTCTCAGCAGGGAAGGAGGAGGCGAGGGGATGCCCTCCGCACTTCCTTCCCTGCTGAGAACTAATGCGTGATAGCCTTGACACGCGTTAGTTCTCAGCAGGGAAGGAGGGGCGGAGGGCATCCCCTCTCCTCTTCCTTCCCTGCTGAGAACTAACACGCGTCAAGGCTATCTCGGGTTAGTTCTCAGCAGGGAAGGAGGAGATGAGGGGATGCCCTGCTCTCTCCCCCCCCCCAGCTCAGAAGCATTACGGGTTAAAGATAAGAAAGGGCGGAAATAACGACCTAATAACGTGCCCTTTACAGAAATGGTGATTCCAGCTTCGGTTTTGAAATATCACTTCCGGATTGGACACCGAGGGTCAATATAGGGTCAAAATAATTTTGAATACGAAAAATTAACGGAAATCAAAGTATTACGGATGGAGATATCCGCCCCTAGTAGCTAGCAATAATGACAGAAGAATGTTAAAGCATCAATTCATAGATGAATGACATATGTTCAAACAGAAAAGGAATAATTATTAGAATGGCTCAATGGAAACAATATGGTGTATATCGTGAAAGCAGAGATTTCAGAATGCAGTCAAGTACATTCCACTGAAGATCTAGTAATGCTCCCTAACTAATTACTGTCATTGTCGAAGTTCTCACATAATGGTAAACCAGGTTATGGCTGATTGGAACCTGGGCTGTTCTGCCCTCAAAGAAAGCAATGCTTTGGTAGTAATGTATAAACCGTCATTGGTTGTTCTGGTTGGTTATGAATGTCTGCTGTTCCAAGTAACAAATCAAGAATCGTAAGTTTTGTGTTGTCAAAGGCTTTCCATGGCTGGAATCAGTGGGTTTCGGTGAGTTTATCGGGCTGTATGGCAACGTTCCAGAAGCATTCTCTCTTGACGTTTCACCCCAATCTATGGCAGGCATCCTCAGAGGTTGTTGGCAGAGGCGACTCATGCCGCTCCGCGAGGTAGGCAGCCGCCAAGAGCGCCGGCATCCGCAGGGGCGCGCCGCCACTGGCTGGACGATCAATAGAAAAAGAGAAAGGCCACACAGGATAGAGGGCATGTGGCAGAACAAGGGATGCCCGAAAGGCAGAACAAGGGATGCGGAGCATTGGCCCCCTTCAGGGGCAGTCCTACCGGTAGGCAAAGGAAGCCGCTGCGTGGGGCGCCATCTGGGTAAAAGGCACATTCCCCCGCCCGCCAGACAGCATCCAGCCAATGTTCCGCTTTTGGGCCTTGTGCGCTCTGACGCTGCGCCGTAGCAAACCTCCCTGCGTTCCGAATAGGGAATGCTGTGTTTACAGGCTTCTGCGCCTGTGCACAGGAGCTTCTGGGCATGCGCGGAGGGGGGGGGCGCGCCAAAATAACG
This sequence comes from Anolis apletophallus, assembly GCA_030556195.1. NCBI lineage: Eukaryota > Metazoa > Chordata > Lepidosauria > Squamata > Anolidae > Anolis > Anolis apletophallus. Next base: position 37,544,842 of record JARBWK010000016.1, read on the forward strand.
TTTTTGGGGGAGCACCAAAATAATGTTCGCTTACCATTTAAAATTACCTTAGACCGCCCCTGGCCCCCTTTTAAAGCCTGCTTCCTCTTTCCAGCCACTGCTGCAGTCAAGAGTCATGGACGCATGCACGCGCACCAACTTGCTTAAGAGGGGTGGAAAAAAGGGGGGAGCGCACGCCGAAAGGGAAAAGTGAGAGCTGGAAGGGAGGGGAGGAGGAGGAAAAGGGGGAGGAGCCAGGCAGCGTGTGACGCAAGAGCCCGGGGTTAGTGACAGAGCCGCGAGGCCGGCATGCGGTCAAAATAGGCTCCTCTATTTCCCGCCACGCTTCCGTGCAGGAAACACTGAGACGAGGCGAGAGAGTGAGCGAGGGACACTGAAAACCACGGCGCCGCTGCAGAAGTCCGGAGAGGAGGAGGGTTTGGCAAGGTGGTTCTGGAGGAATCACCGACCGAGCAGTCAGCCAGGAGGAGGAACACAGGGAAGGAGCTAAACTAGGCCAAGTCAAGAAGCCAAGCCAAAGGTAAACAAAGCAGTCGGAGTCTCCTGGCGGGAGCAGAGAAGGAGGGTAGCCCTTGTAATGTAAACATCAGCTCAAGATTGGGGGGGTTTTTGGGGGGGGGCGCCAAAATAATGTTCGCCTACCACTTAAAATTACCTACGACCGCCACTGGTTGTTGGGAAGTGTTAGCTGAATGTCTGTAAATATTGCAATTGGCCACCTTGGTATATAAACTTCAAATGCCTAGTTTCCAACACACCTCACAACCTCTGAGGATGCTTGTCATAGATGTGGGTGAAACGTCAGGAGAGAATGCTTCTGGAACATGGCCATATAGCCCAGAAAATTCACAGCAACGCATAATGAATCTAAATTCAATCTCAGGCAAGACCAGTCAAATTCAATAGGTACAGAAATTTTTGATGTTCTTGACTAAAATGCTATTTTTGTTCCGGCGATGAAAGCCTTCGAAAATACAACCTCATCATAGCAGAAGTCCTTCAGAGAAGACCTTGCTCAAAACAATGGGGTTCATTGTTTTGCATTTGGATGTGGAGAAGAATCAAGATGGGAGGCTTGCTTCCCTTCTGTTTACAACAATTTGAAGGCAAATGCTTGCGTACTCAGGCACAATCAACGTCTCATTTCCATTTGGTAATATGTGCTTTGCTGATTCTCTTTGCACGCAAGCGCGGGTACATAAACAAATTGAGAAATGATTATGACTCCTTGATTTGATATTTGGATGTCACCTTGAACATTTTGAGATTTATCAAACACACTCAACCACTCGATCTGGCTGATCGGAGAGGCCAGAGGGGGCCGAGTGGGTTAAGGTGGTGGTTAATGCCTCCTTACAGGAAGGCAACATTCCAGGCAGCTTAAAACAGGCTGTTATAAAACCGCTGTTGAAAAAACCACCACTAGACCCCACTCAATTGGGTAAGTATCAGCCAGTTTCCAATCTCCCCTACTTGGCAAAGTCATGGAACGTGTGATGGCCTCGCAACTCTGGGAAGGCCTCGTTCCACATCCAAGTCTTTACCAGCCTCCTAAAGGACAACAGAGAGGGGGCAGATCTAGCATCACTCGGGAGAGAGTTCCACAGCCGAGGGGCCACCACAGAGAAGGCCCTGTCTCTGGTCCCCACCAGCCGCGCTTGCGAAGATGGTGGGACCGAGAGCAGGGCCTCTCCGGCTGATCTTAATGTCCTTGATGGTTCATAGGGGAGAATCCGTTCGGACAGGCAAACAAGGCCGGAACCGTATAGGGTTTTGTAGGTTAAAACCAGCACTTTGAATTGTGCCTGGAAGCTAATTGGCAGCCAGTGGAGCTGGCGCAGCAAGGGGGTTGTATGCTCCCTGTACCCAACTCCTGTTAGTAACCTGGCTGCCGAGCGTTGGACTAATTGCAGCTTCTGAGCAGTCTTCAGAGGCAACCCCACGTAGAGAGCGTTGCAATAGTCTATTTGGGATGTAATCAGAGCGTGGACCACCGTGGCCGAGTCAGACTTCCCAAGGTATGGGTGCAGCTTGGTAGTTGATCTACGCCGGGAGCTCGACAGGGGAGTGTGTCCCTGTTGGTTCTGCTGAACTTCTCAGCGGGAGATCATCCCGAGTTTCGGAGTAAGGTGTTATCTGTATGCAGATACTACTAAGGAGGCTGTCCAGACCTTGAACCGGTGTTTGGCTGCTGTGTCGGATGAGGGCTAACAAATTGAAACTTAAACCAGACAAGACAGAGGTCCTCCTAGTCAGTCGAAAGGCCGAACAGGGCACAGCCGGTGTTGGATGGGGTTAGACTCCCCTTGAAGATGCAGCTTCGCAGTTTGGGAGTGATCCTGGATTCATCGCTGAGCCTGGAACCCCAGGTCTCGGCGGTGGCCAGTGAAGCTTTTGTACAATTAAAACTTTTAAAGCTTTTGCACTGGGAATGTGGCGCAGCTGGCTAAGTGTCAGCTGCATAAGATCTCTCTGACCAATAGGTCATGATTTCGAGGCCTGCCCGGGTCAAGGTGGGTGCTCGACCTTTAAGTGTAGCCTGCTGTCGACCTTTGCAGCTCGAAAGACAGTTGCATCTGTCAAGTAGGAGATACAGGTACCACATTAAGTGGGGAGGCAAATTTTGACTGAATTTTGAGGCCATTAGAAGAACACCAGGAACGCTGAGGAATGAAGAAGGAACAACAAGGGACGCTGAGAGGTGAGGAGTGTGCCAGCTCCCCCTGGTGGCCAGAGTTTGCCTCTGCTCATCTATATGTGTGTGGAAATGGCAGGGATTGTCTGCTAAGTATGTATACCTGAGTCCCCTTTGGGGTGAGAAGAGCGGAATATAAATAAAGTGTATCATTATTATTATTATTATTATTATCTGTGCCCATACCTTGGGAAATCTGATTTGGCTAGGGTTGTCCACACTCTAGTCACATCCCGAATAGATTACTGCTACGCACTCTACGTGGGGCTATCTCTGAAGACTGCTTGGAAGCTGCAATTAGTCCAACCGGCGGCAGCCAGATTTCTAACAGGAGCTACACACAGGGAGCATACCACCCCCCTGTAGTGCCAGCTCTACTGGCTGCTGGACCACTTCCGAGCTCAATTCAAAGTGCTGGTTTTGACCTATAAAACTTTATACGGTTCTGGCCCAGCTTACTGGTCTGAACACATCTGCCTCTACGTCCCACCTTGCACCTTAAGATCGTCCGGGGAGGCCCTGCTCTCGCTTCCGCCAGCATCTCAAATGTGGCTGGCGGGGACAAGAGACAGGGCCTTCTCGGCTGTGGCCCCGCGCCTGTGGAATGCGCTGCCAAACGAGATACGATCGACCCCATCCCTCCCAGCATTTAGGAAAAAGATAAAATCTTGGTTGTGGGACCAGGCCTTTGCACAATGACATAGCAGCACTAGAATGGACTGGCTTGATGACAGAGATGATGACACGGTTTTACTATTTTTAGAAATTGGATGTGTGGACTGAATATTGTTTTAATTGTTATTTAACTGATTGTTGGTTTTTTAAAATTAATGTAATGATCTTGTTTAATTTTGTGTATGTTTTATAGCAATTTATGAATCAGGCATTGAATTGCTGCCTCTGTTAACCTCCCTGAGTCCGCCCCCCCCGGGGGGGGGGTGTTAAGAAGGGTGGGGTAGAAGTACGGTAAATAAATAATAAATAATAAATAATAAATAATAAATAATAAATAATAAATAATAAATAATAAATAATAAACAATAAACAATAAACAATAAACAATAAATAATATAATAAATAATAAATAGTAAATATATATCCAGTTGTAGGGAGAATGGTCATGTTCTGACCCCTCACTCCTGCTAAAGCTAGTTGCTACAAACTGGTGCAACTGAAGAATTAGAATGGGATTTTGCTGGATATAAGCACTCAACATGTGCATGCTGAATTATCTCTAGTTATTATAGTGGAACATAAATTAATGCCTCTAAATCTACTTTGAGATTACAAATGTTCCAAATAAAAAATAAATAAAAATCGGCTTATGACTATTAGGTAGATTTCAGTACTATTATACAAGAACGACTTAGAACAGCAATACAGCTGCTGCCAAACATATCGGATTGTGTAAGTGTTCCTCCCTATATTGTCCCCCCCCCCCTTTGAAAAGGGAGGGAACAACTGATATTTAACTCGGCAATTTTCTTTCCCTCATCAAATTATTTGTGTTATTAAAGTCTTTCATGGATAGAATCACTGGGTTGCTGCGAGTTTTCAGAGCTGTGTGGCCATGTTCCAGAAGCATTCTCTCCTGACGTTTCACCCATATCTATGGCAGGCATACTCAGAGGTTATGAGATTTCCAACTAGGCAAGTGAGGTTTATATATCTGTGGAATATCTAGAGTGAGAGAGAGAGAACTCTTGTCTGTTGGAGGCCAGTGTAAATGTTGCAACTGGCCACCTTGATTAGCATTGAATGGCTGCTTCCTGCCTGGGGTAACAGAGACAGCCTTGGTCGCCTTAGTGGATGATCTACGCCGGGAGCTGGACAGGGGGAGTGTGTCCCTGTTGGTTCTGCTGGACCTCTCAGCGGCCTTCGATACCATCGACCACGGTATCCTTGTGAGCCGCCTTTCTAGAATGGGCATTGGAGGTATTGTTTTACATGACGTCACATGCGCCGTTTTCCCTACCATTTCGGCGGGAACGTGAGGGGGCGTAGGCCCCGCCCCAAGGCCTTGCCCGGCTGCCAGAAGAAGGGCGCCAGAGGCGGCGCCAACTGCGGCTGCTGCAACATGGATTGGGATTCGGAGCTGCCTGTTGGTAAGTTGGTGAAGAGGCTCCCTCTTTTCTCCCTCCCTGTCCCTCCCCCTCGCTCTCTTTCCTTCCTTCCTTCTTCCCTTCCTTCCTTCCCTCTTTCCTTCCTTCCCTACTTCCCATCCTTTCTTCCTTCCCTTCTTTCCCTCCCTCCCTCCCTTCTGTTCTTCCTTCCTTCCTTCCTCTCTCTCTCCCTCCTTTCCTTCCTTCCCTTCCTTCCTTCTTCCCTTTCTTCCTTCCCTACTTCCCATCCTTTCTTCCTTCTCTTCTTTCCCTCCATCCCTTCTGTTCTTCCTTCCTTCCTCTCTCCCCCTCCTTTCCCTTCCTTCCTTCCTCCCTTTCTTCCTTCCCTCTTCCCATCCTTTCTTCCTTCTCTTCTTTCCCTCCATCCCTTCTGTTCTTCCTTCCTTCCTCTCTCCCTCCATCCTTTCCCTTCCTTCCTTCCTCATCTCCTTTCTTCCTTTTCTTCTTTTCCTTACTTTCTTCCTTTCCTTCCCCTCATCTCCTTCTTGCTTCCTTTCTTCCTTTCTCCCCTCCTTCTTGCCTTGCCTTCTTTCCTTCCTGTTTCCTCCTTCCCTCCGTCATTCCTCCCTTCCTCTCCTTCCTCTCTGCCTTGAACATTTGCTGTTGCTTGTGGGGGTTCTGTGTGGGAAGTTTGCCCCAATTCTGTTGTTGCTAGGGTTCAGAATGCTCTTTGATTGTAGGTGAACTATAAATCCCAGCAAGTACAACTCCCAAATGACAAAATCATTTTTTTTAGTGATGGCCACTGCTTGTAGGTGTCTTGTGGCCAAATTTAGCAGCAATTTGTCCAGTAGTAAGAAATCAGTTTGTGTGTGTCAACTGTCAAATAGGATGTGTGGAAGGGCCCTAGGTTATCTGATGTCCTTTCCACACAGTTGAATAAAATCCCATGTTATCTGCTTTGAATCGGATTATATGGCAGTGTGGACACAGAAAAACCAGTTCAAAGCAGATATTGTGTTCTATGTTTCACATTTTTGTAGTGGGTAGGTAGATCATTTGGACTTGATTGTTTTATAAGTAGCTCGCATGCTGAAAATGTGTGAGCACCCCTGCTGTAGATGCACCTTTTGTTTCTGCTGTTTATCCCATTCACGTTCAAATGGAAGTTTGGGGCTTCTCTTTCAACCTACCTGGTCTCCAGTGGGATATTACTGTTGAGGACCCAGCTGTTGTGGAGATGCACCGAGTCTTGGGTGCTGGATGGTGGCGGGGGAGCAGCGGGGCTTGGTTGGCTGCGCGTGGTCAAGGACCGGCCCTGGAGAGAGTCGGTTGTTGAAAGCGGCTTCCGGCTGCAGGTACATGCGTGAGGTGGTGGTGGCGGCGGCGGCAGAGGCCGAAAGGTGAACTGGTTGCGTGGGCTTCCCGGCATGTCTAAATCCATTGAGAAGAGGGGAGGAGGAAATGGAGAAATAAAGCAAACAAGAGAGCCCAGGTTATTATTTGAGGCAACAGCAGAAGAGGCGAGTGTCTGCCTCTAATAGGATTACATACAATGTTCGGATCAATCTGTCACCGAAATGCAATTGTCACTTATGAGCTCACGTAAAGCACGCATGCAAAACAGAGAACATCCCCTGGCTTTGAATCTATATGCAAACCACAGCGAGCGCCACCAAGATAAAATAAATGAAGTGACGGATGCAATTTGTCATAAAGTTCTCGTTTTTCTTTTCCTTTCCCCCCCTTTTTTGGGGGAATAAAGACGAATCAATCACAGGCCGCACCTGAGATGCGCCTTGATTTCATCAATTGGAAATCCCATTTAGGAAAATGGCTGTGAAAGGAACCATCATTTTGCAAAAAAATATATATAAAATACGCATCTTTTCACATTAAATCAAAATGGGAGAAACCACCCAATTCTCTCAAACTTTCTTTCAATATGAACTTCTTTGGTAACTAATCTGCTCCATGGAATGAAGTAATAAAGAGCATTATGACCGAGTTAAGGGAATTGGATATACTCAAAAATACACATTCGGGAAAAGAAAGGGTCCTGTGACAAAAATCAACAACTGAGAGAAAAGAGAAGGATTCTGTGTGGAAGGACATAGTTAAGAGAGGACATCTTAAATATGTTAAGACAGTGTTTCCCAACCAGTGTGCCGGGGCACACTAGTGTGCCGTGAGCGATCATAAGGTGTGCCGTGGGAAATTGGAACCTCCAGGAAGGGGGGGAGGGGTATAAAAACCCTAAAAATCCTACCTCAATAAAGGCACCAAATTACAAACACCCCCCTCCCCACCCGTTGTCTACGTGGTCTCTCCCTCTCCATGCATTGGGAAGGCCCGCCTCCCTTTCCCCAAGTAGAGACCTCCTCTTGCCTCCTGGGGGTTCTGTGTGGGAAGTTTGGCCCAGTTCTATCATTGGTGGGGTTCAGAATGCTCTTTGATTGTAGGGGAACTATAAATCCCAACAACCACAACTCCCAAATGTCAAGGTCTATTTCCCCTGAACTCCATCTGCGTTCATATTTGGGCATATTGAGTATTCATGCCAAGTTTGGTCCTGATCCAACATTGTTTGAGTCCACAGTGCTCTCTGGATATAGGTGAACTACAACTCCAAAACTCAAGGTCAATGCCCACCAAACTCTTATAGTAGTTTCTCTTGGTTATGGGAGTTCTGTGTGGGAAGTTTGTGTCTTTCTGTCATTCCTGCCAGGATATCTATGTTGTGTTCATCGAAACAGGCCCAGGTTTCACCCTGAGTGTATAAATACATTTAAAAACATATTAACTATAAGTATTACTGTGTTGGTGTCATTTTGTGTCATTTTGGTTGGTGGTGTGCCCCAGGATTTTGCAAATGTAAAAAGTGTGCCGCGGCTCAAAAAAGGTTGGGAAACACTGTGTTAAGATGTCCTCTGCAGTGCTCGGACCTGGCCGGGAGGGAGGCTTGGAGGGGCCTCCTGGAGGCCAGAGCGCTAGGGAACAGGCTGGAGGAGAAGATGGCAGATGACCTTGGGGACACCCCCAGCCACAAGCGTGGGAGAAGAAATGGACGAAGAGGCCGGAAGATCTCACCGATGATGCTGTTCCGGTTCCTGCCCAGGATGATGTAAACCGGAACAGGGACTGCGCGGCCAACTCTATCGTCTCAACAAAGAGGAAGCTTGGGAACTGGTACCACGGCTGCCTGCGGGGACCTTCTAAGGCAGTGTTTTTCAACCTTTTTTGAGCCGCGGCACATTTTTTACATTTACAAAATCCTGGGGCACACCACCAACCAAAATGACACAAAATGACACTCTAACACAGTAACACATATAGTTAATATGTTTTAAATGTATTTATACACTCAGTGTGAAACCTGGACCAACATAGATATCCTGGCAGGTATGGCAGGAAAGCCGGCTGGAAAGAGAGCAGTCAGACGGAAGCACACTCTGAGGCAGAGAGTTCCACTGCTAAACAGCTCTCACAGTCAGGAAGTTCTTCCTAATGTTCACCCTCCCAACAGACATGCTTCCCTTCCGCTGTAGTGCTCTCTCTATCTCATTCATATATATGTGTGTGTTTATTTGTGGGATTAACATAACTAAAAAACCACTGGACGAATTGCTGCCAAATTTGGCCACAAAACATACTAATACTAACCCAAAAATTGAATTTGTCATTTGGGAGTTGTAGTTGCTGGGAGTTATAGTTCACCCGCAATCAAAGAGCATTCTGAACTCCACCAATGATGGAATGGAATCAAACTTCCCACACAGAACTCACATAACCAAGAGAAAATACTATAAGAATTTGGTGGGCATTGACCTTGAGTTTTGGAGTTGTAGTTCACCTATATCCAGAGAGCACTGTGGACTCAAACAATGTTGGAACAGGACCAAACTTGGCATGAATACTCAATATGCCCAAATGTGAACACAGATGGAGTTTGGGGAAATAGACCTTGACATTTGGAAGTTACACAGTCTGGGAGTTATAGTTAACACACAATCAAAGAGCATCCTGAACTCTTGCAACAATGGAATTGAACCAAACTTGGCATATTGAACTCTCATTACCAACAGAAAGCACTGAAAGGGTTTGCTTGGGAATTGACCTTGAGTTTGGAAGTTGTAGTTCACCTACACCCAGAGAGCACTGTGGACTCAAACATGTTATGTTGTTGTTTGTTTTCTATCCAGAATCACAATGTTGGAAGGAGGCTCACCACTTTAAGGTCCCTAAAACAGGCATGGGAAAACTTCGGCCCTCTGGGTGCTTTGGACTTCAACTCCCACCATTCCTAACAGCCTGAGGCCCTTTCCTGCTTAAATGGCTGAGGGGGAAAAGGAAAAGGGCCTGAGGCTGCTAGGAATGGTGGGAGTTGGAGTCCAAAACACCTGGAAGGTCCAAGTTTGCCCATGCCAGCTTTCGACAGAGACCTCTTCCTCCCCCCCTTCGCGCCCTTTCTTCCCCCTCCTGCCGAACACTTACTTTTTCTTCTCCACTCGCTTCTGCCACCATTTTGATCCGAGTTGGCAGCGTGAGTGTGTTCAGGAGGGGAGGGGGGAGGGAGGAAGACGTGGGGCGAGTCTGCGCAGTAGCGCCCGCACGGGTCACGTCTTCCTTCCTCCCTCGGGAGAAACATCTACACAGCATCATACATACAGTAAATGTGGATCTGTCTTTACACAGTATCACAGTAACTGAGGCCTAGTCAGTTTAGGAAGCCTGACTGTTATTTCAGCCCTTACACAGTATCCCAGTATCTTTGGCATAGGCATGATAATCTAGTTGAGGAAGTGTTACTGTCAATTCAGGCCATACACAGGATCCCATCATTGGCGGCCTAATCTGGAGTATCAAATTAAGGAAGCCTTACTGTTAATTCAGTCCTTACATAGTAGCCCAGTAACTGAGGCCTAGTCCAGAAAATAAAGTTTAGGAAGCCTTACTGTTAATTCAGTAAGGCCCTTTCAGGCCCTTTATGTAGTAACTGAGGCCTAGTCCCGAAAATAAAGTTGGCCCTTTCAGGCCCTTTCATGTAGTAACTGAGGCCTAGTCCAGAAAATAAAGTTTAGGAAGCCTTACTGTTAATTGTAGTAACTGAGGCCTAGTCAGAAAATAAAGGCCCTTTCAGGCCCTTCATGTATGTAGTAACTGAGGCCTAGTCCAGAAAATAAAGTTTTAAAAGCCTTGCTGTTAATTCAGTCAGGCCCTTTCAGGCCCTTCATGTAGTAACTGAGGCCTAGTCCAGAAAATAAAGTTTAGGAAGCCTTACTGTTAATTCAGTCAGGCCCTTTCAGGCCCTTCATGTAGTAACTGAGGCCTAGTCCAGAAAATAAAGTTTTAAAAGCCTTGCTGTTAATTCAGTCAGGCCCTTTCAGGCCCTTCATGTAGTAACTGAGGCCTAGTCCAGAAAATAAAGTTTAGTAAGCCTTCCTGTTAATTCAGTCAGGCCCTTTCCGGGCCCTTCATGTAGTATCTGCGGCCTAGTCCGGAAAATAAAGTTTAGGAAGCCTTGCTGTTAGTTCAGTCAGGCCCTTTCAGGCCATTTATGTAGTATCTGCGGCCTAGTCCGGAAAATAAAGTTTAGGAAGCCTTGCTGTTAGTTCAGTCAGGCCCATTCAGGCCATTTATCAGTCAGGCCCTTTCAGGCCATTTATGTAGTATCTGCCTAGTCCGGAAAATAAAATTTAGGAAGCCTTGCTGCTAGTTCAGTCAGGCCCTTTCAGGCCATTTATGTAGTATCTGCGGCCTAGTCCGGAAAATAAAGTTTAGGAAGCCTTGCTGTTAGTTCAGTCAGGCCCTTTCAGGCCATTTATGTAGTATCTGCGGCCTAGTCCGGAAAATAAAGTTTAGGAAGCCTTACTGTTAATTCAGTCAGGCCCTTTCAGGCCCTTCATGTAGTAACTGAGGCCTAGTCCCGAAAGCTCTAGTTAAGGAAAGTGTACTGTTAATTCAGTCAGGCCCTTTCTTTTACCCTCTCTGGCAGCGTTCTCAGGAGGTGAGTGGAGGTACTTCAAGTCCCATCATCCATGGTTCATCCTATTTGAAACTGCACCAGGATGTAGAATGGGTCATGTGGGCTCTGTGTGCCTTGGACTTCAACTCCAACCGTTTATGTCTGCCTCAGGACCTTTCCTCTCCTCTCTCTGCTGCCTAGGAGTGTTGGAATGTTGGGAGGCTGGCCAATCAGAGACATTATGCAAATAATCCCACAGTGGCAACCAATCGAAACGCTGCCACATATTCCTCCACACCTCTGCACCTCCCGCCTTCCACAAACACCGACTTTAGTATATGCATAGATGTAATATTACTAATAATATTACAGTATGTTATACTACAATGTAATCTATCTATCTATGTATATAATAAAAGTCAGTGTTTGCGGAGGTGCGGAGGGCGGGAGGTGCGGAGGAATATATGCCAGTTTTTCAATTGGCTGCCACTGTGGGATTGTTTGCATAAAGGACTCTGATTGGCCATCCTCAGAACTCCAACACTCTAAGGCACCAGATTATTTGCATAAAAGACTCTAATTGGCCAGCCTCTGAACTCCAACACTCTAAGGCACCAGACAGAGGGAATGGGTTGCCACTGAGAGACAATTTGCATAAATGACTCTGATTGGCCAGCAAAACAGAATGCGACTGAATGCTTGTGTTAACGAAATGACAGTTTTTTTCCGTTGTAAATGGAATGTTCATTTTCTCGGAGGTGCGGAGGTGCCAAGGAATATGTGACAGCGTTTCGATAGGTTGCCACTAAGGGAATTTTTGCAACCCTCATCCAGAAAATGATCAAGACCAAATGTGACACACACAGCCCCCATGACCCACTCTACATCCTGGTGCTGTTTGGAGGGGGATGGACCATGGCCAATGGGACTTGCAGTTCCTTCACTAAGTTCCTGAGACCACTGCAAGCCACAAGTCTGATCTGGCTATGGTCGTCCACGCTCTGGTCACATCCTGAATAGATTACTGCAACGCACTCTACGTGGGGCTGCATTTGAAGACAGTTCGGAAATTACAACTAGACCAACGGGCGGCAGCCAGATTACTAACGGGAGCTACATACAGGGAGCATACCACCCCCCCCCTGTTGTGTCAGCTCCACTGGCTGCCTATCCACTTCCGAGCTCAATTCAAAGTGCTGGTCTTGACCTTTAAAGCTCTATACGGTTCTGGCCCATCTTACTTGTTCGAACGCATCTGCCGCTACATCCCACTTTGTAATTTAAGATCATCCGGGGAGGCCCTGCTCTCGCTCCCGCCGACTTCTCAAATGCGGCTGGTGGGGACGAGGGAGACGGCCTTCTCGGTGGTGGCTCCCCATCTGTGGAATGCGCTTCCTAGTGACATACGATCAATTCCATCCCTCCTGACATTCAGGAAAAAAGTAAAAGCCTGGCTATGGGACCAGGCGTTTGCACACTAGCACAAGGCAGCAATATATTTTTTTAAGTTAAATGAATGTGTATGATATGTTGATGTAATTGTATTTTAATGTGTAATGTTTTGGGGGTTTTATACTGTGTTTTATGTGTTTTACTGTGTTGGCATCGAATTGTGCCTTTTTGGAAGCTGCTCTGAGTCCCCCCTCGGGGGTTGAGAAGAGCGGGGTAAAATGCCGGAAATAAATAAACAAACATCTAATAGGAACCAACCTTGGCACACAATGCCTTCCTCAAATAACCCGGGCACTGACGGGTCCCCAAGCTAGTATATAATATTAATATTGTGCTATGGCAATAATATATTATATTATATTTACATTTTACTTGTAAGCCGCTCTGAGTCCCCTTTGGTGTTGAGAAGGGCGGCATATAATTGTTGGAAATAAAATAATAAATAAATAAATTTTGTATTTTATATCATATTCAAGAAAACGAAGGGTAGACATTTCCCCATTGTTGCTAAATTACTTTTTCTTTGCTTTCATAATTTTCCTGTCAGCGCTGCGTAATCACGGGCCGCTAATTCAAATACCAATCCCTTTAATACATTATCTTTCTTCTTCTTCAACAGAAATACTAATTAAAAGAGAAAGTCCCTCCAGCTATTAATTAATTACTGTTCCTCACACCATTTGCGGCGTATTAAATGCAAAATTATTTGTAAACGCAGCTAAGTCTGTAATGGAATTATTTTCCTATCAGATTTGAAGAATTTAAGGATCACTACATCCTTGGCATTCACAAAACAAGAAAATAATCAAACTGTTTCATCATGTCCTGACAGAGCTATAATACTGCCAGTATTGTTCAGCACCAAAGTTGCATATTTCAGAGAATATATTAAAAAGTGAGGAACTTCACAAGTTTTGCATTTAATCAAAGTGGGGCTCGACAAATATTCTAATTCGTTTCTGCCAACAAATCTGTTTTTACTGGTATTTTTGTCCTTTCCAAAATATAAATGAATATCCATTATTCAATGAAGTAAAAAAAGCAAATATCACGCAAGTGAATGGATGGGAAATGAGTGTACATTGTGTATCTCCTGCAATAACTTTGGTTTCATTCAAACCTTTAAAAAGCCTCATTTTTAGTAATTTAGTAATTCATTTAGGTAGAATAGGTCAGTGTTTCCCAACCTTTTTTGAGCCACGGCACATTTTTTACATTGACAAAATCCTGGGGCACACTACCAACCAAAATGACACAAAATGACACTCTAACACAGTAATACATATAGTTAATATGTTTGAAAAATGTATGAAAAAATGTTTGAAAAAATGGCCCCCTATCTCTCCCGGAACGATCTGGCCACGGTGATCCAAGCCACAGTCATCTCAAGGCTGGATTACTGCAACGCGCTCTACGTTGGCCTTCCTCTGTCGGTGACCCGGAAGCTCAGGCTAGTGCAGAACACTGCCGCCCCGGCTCCTGTCTGGCACGCCAGCTGGCGCCACATAACACCTGTTTTGCAGGATCTGCACTGGCTGCCAATTGAGCACCGGATCACCTTCAAAGTGTTGGTCCTCACCTTTAAGGCCTTACACGGCCTGGGGCCAGCGTATTTGAGGGACCGTCTCACCCCATATTGCCCTCCGAGATCACTTCGGTCTGAGGACTCCAATCTCCTGGAGATACCTTCAGCTAAACTCGCAAGGCTGACTGCTACCCGCCGGAGGGCCTTCTCTGTCATAGCACCTACGCTATGGAACGCCCTCCCGGCCGGAACTCGGGCTATGAAGGACTTGCTCCCGTTTAGACGGGCCTGTAAAACATACCTGTTTAAGCAGGCCTTTGGTGAGTAAGTCCTGCCCATGCCCGTCATCTATTCGCTCTTCTGAGGATGATGTGCTGTTCATTGTGTTAACTGTGTTATTAATTACTGTACTGCTGTTGTTTTTAATTGTTTTTAACTGCTTATTGCCTGTATTTTACTGTGCCCTTCGGCTCCTGTAAGCCGCCGCGAGCCTCAGGGAGTCGGCGGCATAGAAGCCCGAATAATAAATAAATAAATAAAATAAAAATTTATACACTCAGTGTGAAACCTGGGCCTGTTTCGATGAACACAACATAGATATCCTGGCAGGAATGGCAGAAAGACACAAACTTCCCACACAGAACTCCCATAACCAAGAGAAAATGCTATAAGAGTTTGGTGGGCATTGACCTTGAGTTTTGGAGTTGTAGTTCACCTATATCCAGAGAGCAATGTGGACTCAAACAATGTTGGATCAGGACCAAACTTGGCATGAATACTCGACATACCCAAATATGAACGCAGATGAAGTTCAGGGGAAATAGACCTTGACATTTGGGAGTTGTAGTTGCTGGGATTTATAGTTCCTCCCCCCCTCCTCCTTGTCCGCCACCAAGCAGGAGGAGTTCGGCAGGAGGGGGCAGAAAGGGGGGGGGAGAGGTTTTTCCGCATCACACCAGGTGTTCGCTCACGGAACACTAGTGTGCCGTAGAACAGCGGTTGGGAAACACTGGAATAGGTTGACCTGTTCTACCCTGGAGAGTAGAAAAAATCAACCGGGAGTGCATCTACACCAGTAGTTCCCAAACTTTTTTGGCCTACCGCCCCCTTTGCAGAAAAAAATTTACTCACCGCCCCCCTAGAAATTTTTTTTTAAAAAAAATGCAATAGCAATTAAACAGAAAGATATATGTATTAATGCAGTCGTTCTCGACCTTTCTAATGCCGTGACCCCTAAATAAGGTTCCTCATCTTGTGGTGACCCCCATCCATATTTTTGTTCCTACTTCATAAATAATTTTGCTACTCTTATGAATTCTAATGCAAATATCTAATATGCAGGATATATTTTCATTATAACAAATTGAACATAATTAAAGCATAGTAATTAATCACAAAAACAATATGTTTGGGGGAGTATGGACAACGGATGATGGGATTTGCAGTACCTTCAATTAATTCAGCTCTGACGTTCACAGACCACTGAAAACCCCCATGAATTACGGACATGGACCAAACTTGGCCCACAGAACCCCCATGACCAACAGAAAATACTGGAGGGCTTTGGAAGGAATCCACAGTGATTTATGGGAGATGTAGTTCACCTACATTTGGAGAGCACTCTGAACCCAAAGAACCCTGGATTTGGACCAAATTCGGCACAAATACTCAATATGCCCAAATTTGAATACTGGTGGGGATGGGGGGGGATTGATATTGTCATTTGCGAGGTGCAGCTCCTGGGATTTATAGTTCACCTACAATCAAAGAGCATTTTGAACTCCACCAACAATGGAATTGAGCTAAACTTGGCACACAGAACCTCCATGACCATCAGAAAATACTGGAGGGCTTTGGAAGGAATCCACAGTGATTTAGGGAATATGTAGTTCACCTACATTTGGAGAGGACTCTGAACCTAAACAACCCTGGATCTGGACCAAATTTGGCACAAATACTCAATATACCCAAAGTTGAACAATGATGAAGTTGTGGGGATTGATTTTGTAATTTGGGAGTTGTCGCTGCTGGGATTTATAGTTCACCTATAATCAAAGAGCATTTTGAACTCCCAACTAAACTTGAGTAATAGAGAATATTGGACCTTGGAAATTGGGAGCTACTTGCATTTTCCTTCGTGCCAAAACCACCTACCTTTCCCAACTGCGACAGCAGCATCTCAGCCCCAAAAGGGCAGAGTAAAACCTCAACTCACGAGTAAACTGGATCAGGAACACAATGCAAGATATCAGGATACCAAACAGGAGACAACACAGGATACCAAGAACAACTCCTTGCTCGCCGCAAGGAAGCTCCCAAAAAGCCCACTTTAAATAGACCTAGAGATCAGACTCACCTGAAAAGGACAACTCTCCCTGATTAGGCGATGCAGCTGCCTTTCTCTCTGCAGCTGAAACCCTTTGTGAGTCCTTCCAAGATCCCCAGCGTCTTTCAAAACTTAGCGTATCCCAATCATTCCCTGAGGTTTCAGAGGGCCACTCATTATCACTATCAAACCCCAGAAAAGTATCACTACTGGTGTCTGCATCACACACATCCTGAACTTCCTGTACTTGAGTCCAGTCCAATTCAGTATCACTGTCTTCTGACGATCCTTCCCCATCCCTAGAAAAACCCTCAAAGGACTCAGAGTCAGTAGGAGCCATAAGTATTTGCCGTACTCTGTTCCTTTGTGCCAAACTTTCCCTGCTGGAATCACTTGCAGTGCTCCAGCCTTTAGGTTACTCTCAGCCCCACCCAGTTCCATACTACACTCAGACGCTGTAGACTCAGCGTCCTCTCCAGCCCTACTCACAGGCAGAGCCACGGGCTCAATTACAATAGAAGGTGTTGATCTAATTTCGCTGGGGAGCGAGTTCCACAGGCGAGGGGCCACTACCGAGAAGACCCTGTCCCTCATCCCCACCAAACGTATTTGCGACGAAGGTGGGACCGAGAGCAGGGCCTCACCAGAAGATCTTAAATTCCGAGGGGAGATATGTTCAGATATGCTAATTGGGCCAGAACCATAAAAGGCTTTAAAGGTCAAAACCAGCACTTTGAATTGTGCTCGGAATTGGATCGGCAGCCAGTGGAGCTGACACAACAGAGGAGTGGTATGCTCCCTATATGTCGCTCCAGTTAGTAATCCTATGTTGTCCGTAAGAGGCAACATCTCTAGTAAGCGCGATCTCTGTGTTAAGATATGATACTATATTTCCGTGCTTAGGCGCACAAAAGCACAAAATTTGCTAGCTGTGAAGAGCTTCTATTAGCAGAGTTGTTTGAGAAACAATTTCAATCACAAGATATCAAGGACAAATAGTAGACATTGCTTCTACTCAGTGTCACACGACATCGTCGCAGGAACCAATACGCAGAAGTGTCCAGGGAAGCTATTTTTTCCCATTCAAAGCTAGCCAGGAAAATATTTATAATGAGCGTGCATCTATTAGAAAGAATCCTCAAGATGCTGTAATTATTATTCATTTCTACAATTGTGTCACCACGACGCTTTATGATTCTATGGGGATTAAGTGTTTATGTATTGTGACAATTGCATTGACTATTAAAAAACAATTTGGCTGACATCTTAGGTCTTTTGTTGCTGGTTTTAATTGGATTGTTCATCAAGCATCAACTCTCCCGTCAACTGCAAAAAACTACAGGCCAACATCAGTTTATAGTAATGTCTGCTTAATGATTTTCTCTTGTTGGATGCCAATTTCAGGGGGATAGGCGCACGCTTGGCTTCATGTCGAGATCTACAATTAGTTAAAAGAAAACCAAACAAAATGAATACATATTTCATGGAACACTACTTTTAGCACCGAATGAGAACGGGTATAATATACGACTCCTTGGTACTTTACAAGCAATACTTGGAGAATGAGTTCAGATTGTGGCCACATATTCAAGATGATGAAAGCTTTGATTGATCGCGAGTAGACTTGTGCGCATAATTTGTTTCTTCTGTTTCCCCCGTTTCTTTTGGTTCCTTCTGTATTTCGAGAGTCCGTGACAGCAAGGGCCCTCCCAGTATGAAAACCCGCCCAACAAGAAAGTAAGCACGAGCTGTCCATCTGGCTCTCCAGAGCAGCCTGGGCCTCGGTTTCCCAGCATGCAGTGGGGAGGAGTGATGCAAATGCGCCGCGACTGCCGCTTCCGCACCGCCATCGCCGCCTCTTCCTCATCCCCCGCTACTCTCGGGGCCCTGTTTTTTCCTTTTTTCTCCCCCTTCACCCTTTCCTTCTCCTTCTTCCTTTTCCCTCCCTCTCTCCCCTTCCTTCTTTCCTCCATTCTCCTTCTTCCTTCCTTTCTTTCTTCCCCTTCACCCTTTCCTTCTCCTTGTCTCCTTCTTTTTCCCTCCCTCTCTCCCCTTCCTTCTTTCCTCCATTCCCCTTCTTCCTTCCTTCATTTCTTCCCCTTCACCCTTTCCTTCTCCTTCATCCTTTTCCCTCCCTCTCTCCCCTTCCTTCTTTCCTCCATTTTCTTTCTTTCTTTCTCTTTCTTTCTTCTTTCTTCTCTTTGTCCCCTTCACCCTTTCCTTCTTCTTCTCTCCTTCTTTTTCCTCCCTCTCTCCCCTTCCTTCTTTCCTCCATTCCCCTTCTTCCTTCCTTCATTTCTTCCCCTTCTTCCTTTCTTTGTCCTTCTCTCCTTCTTCTTTTTCCTCCCTCTCCCTCCCTCTCTCCCCTTCCTTTCCTCCATTCCCCTTCTTCCTTCCTTCATTTCTTCCCCTTCACCCTTTCCTTCTCCTTGTCTCCTTCTTTTTCCCTCCCTCTCTCCCCTTCTTTCCTCCATTCTCCTTCTTCCTTCCTTTCTGTCTTCCCCTTCACCCTTTCCTTCTCCTTCTCTCCTTCTGTATCCCTCCCTCTCTCCCCTTCCTTCTTTCCTCCATTCTCCCTCTTCCTTCCTTCCTCTTCTTTCCTTTCTCCCCTTCACCATATCCTTCTCCTTCCTTTCTTTTCACTTCCCTCTCTCTCCCTTTCTTTCTTTTCTTTTTTCCCCTTCATTATTTTACTTTTTTCTCACTCCCTTTTCTTTCTTTTCCCCACCCTTTCCTTTCTTCCCTTCCCATTTCCTTCTTTCTTTTCCCCTCCCTGTCTCACTCCTGCTTTTCTTTTCTTCTTTTTCAATAGTTCGTTCTTCTTTTCTTTCTTCCTCTCCCACTCCCTCCTTTATTTCCTCTGTCTTTCTTTCTTTCCCCCTTCCTTCCTTCCGTCTTCTCTTCCTTCCCAGAGTCCTGAGCGTGCCTTTTGCAGAGCCAGGTCTGAAGTGTCCCCTCATTCTGCCGGGGGAATCCTTTTCTCATAGTATGTACGTATATACTCACATTTAGTTGAATTCAGTCTTAAAATATATTATATATATTGTATGGCTGTGATGAAGTCATATTTATTGGAACAAGTTTTAAATGTGTTTGATGTTTCTATATTTGTATGTATATGGTAAGGGTAGAACTTAGCTAACCTTAAACCTCCAAATGCGCATGCGCGGGCCAGGCGCCCGCCCCCTCCTTCCCTCTGCTGCCATCCTTCTTCTCCCTCCCTCCTCCTCAGGCCATGCTGTGACGGCAGCAGTTGGCACTGAGGATGGAGGCGCTGGCGGGGGAGGCGCGTCAAGGGCAGCCTGGGCCAAGCAGCCTGGAGGAAGATGTGCGCCGCACGCGGGGCAGAAGCACCCCTCAGAGCCTGGCTGCGATCGAACAGTTCTGCCTCCGTGATCGACAGGTCGATCGCGATCAATGTAATGAGCACCCCTGGTGAAGATGCACTCTTTGCAGAAACTGGAAATTGGTAGGAATGGCAACATTAGTGATCATCATGGTTATGAGGTTTGCAGTAAATATCAAGAAGATGGGTCCTTATTGTTAGTTACTGGAAGCTTTCAAGAATTTCCAGCATACTTTCGCTATTTACTGTAAAATAACATTTCTGTTTATTAAAAGCCACAAAGTGTCTCCTGGTGCTTAAAAACCAGCAAACACATTATAGCATTAGCTCTCATGGATTTCATTACGTCGAATGTTGCTGTCCTTGAGCAAGCAGGGATCGCCAGCATTGAGGCCATGCTAATCCTGAACCAATTAATTTCATTGCAATTATCAGTCCACTCTCGCTATCTTCACCCAAATGCTAATCCTACCTGGCTCTCATCCTCATCCCTGGCCCCAGCTACACGACCATATCATGCCATGAGTCTACATTGATCATAGAATGCTGTTTCAAACTGCATTATATGGCAGTTGCTTTTTTGCTGACAATGCTGCCCTTGTCGCCCATTCAGAAGCAGCCCTGCAGCGCCTCACATCCTGCTTTGCAACAGCTGCAGAGCTGTTTGGGCTGGAAGTCAGCCTGAAGAAAACGAAAGTCCTCTACCAGCCCGCACCACAGGAAGAACACCATCATACCCACGTCAGCATAGGCAAATCTGTGCTTAAGTCCGTTCGGCAGTTCACCTCCCTGGGAAGCATAATCTCTTCAGATGCCAAGATTGATAAAGAGATAGATCACAGATTAGCAAAGGCATATAGTGCATTCGGAAGGCCTCACAAAAGAGTCTGGAGCAATAAGCACTTGAGGCAAAGCACCAAAATCAGTGTGTACAGAGCTATCATACTGTCTATTCTCCTCTATGGGTCTGAAAAATGGGTCACCTATCACCAACACCTTCGACTCCTCGAACGCTTTCATCAGCGCTTTCTTCGCACGATCCTAAATCTACACTGGACCGACTATGTGACTTTATTAAAGGTCGAGCACCCACAGGAATGTTGCTGTCCTTGAGCAAGCAGGGATCACCAGCATTGAGGCCATGCTATTGAGAACACAGCTGCGCTGGGCAGGGCACGTCTCTAGGATGGAGGACCACCGCCTCCCAAAGGTACTACTCTATGGAGAACTTGCCACGGGTCAGCGCAAGAGAGGCGCCCCCCAAAAAAGAGATATAAGGACTCCCTAAAACAACATCTCAGGCTCGGCCAGATTGATCACCAACAATGGTCCACCCTGGCCTCACATTGGGAAGCATGGAGACGCACTATCCACAATGCTGCGACCTCTTTCGAGAAGTCATGCCGAATGGGTCTCGAAGAGAAACGACAACACAGAAAGAACCGTGACTTGGAAGTGTTAGGCCTTAGAAACAACATCACCCAAGGAGACTTTCTGCTGTGCTTTCTGCAACTGGACTTGCCTATCTCAGATTGGCCTTTTTAGTCATCAACGTGCTTGTAAAAAGCATGGGATGAGTCCTTCCTAAGAATCTTTGTTCGCAAAGTAATGCCGAGAGAGTTTGCTTGCTTTCATGTATTACAGACACTCTGTCCATATGTAAGCCACCCCGAGTCCCTTCGAGGAGATGGTGGCAGGGTGTAATAATAAAATATAATGATAATTATTGTATTCCTGCTAAACTCGATAAAGTCATTGAAGCTTGAGCGAGAAGCAAATAAATAAGGATTGAAAGACTAAGGATTTGAAAAATAGATGAAATACATGCTTCTCAGATTTTAAGAAATCCTGATGGGAAGAATCCCAAACTGACAGTTCTCGCCGTTTGGGACTTATTCAACACAAATTTTAATAAGGTTTGGTTTTTTTCCAAGAAACCAGCATTTGCTATGCAAGAATAAATCCCAAATTAGCCATATTCAGATCATAGAGGAAATGAAATTACTAAAATTACTCATTGATTCCTTTGAGAAGAAAAGTAGTGAAGATTTCCATGCCAGAAATGGAAAAGATGGAGGCAGCTCACTTTGATTTTATTTTTACTCCAATTAGATCAGTGTTTTTCAACCTTTTTTGAGCCTCGGTACAAATTTTCTACATTTACAAAACCCTGGGGCACACCACCAACCGAAATGACACAAAATGACACTCTAACACAGTGATACATATCGTTAATGTGTTTTTAAATGTATTTATACACTCAGTGTGAAACCTGGGCCTGTTTCAATTAACACAACATAGATATCCTGGCAGGAATGGCAGAAAGACACAAACTTCCCACACAGAACTCCCAACACCAAGAGAAAATACTATAAGAGTTTGGTGGGCCTTGGGTTTTGAAGTTGTAGTTCACCTATATCCAGAGAGCACTGTGGACTCAAACAATGTTGGATCAGGACCAAACTTGGTATGAATACTCAATATGCCCAAATGTGAACACAGATGGAGTTTGGGGGAAATAGACTTTGACATTTGGGAGTTACAGTTTCTGGGATTTATAGTTAACACACAATCAAAGAGCATCCTGAACTCTTGCAACAATGGCATTGAACCAAATTTGGCATATTGAACTCTCATTACCAACAGAAAGTACTGAAAGGGTTTGCTTGGGAATTGACCTTGAGTTTGGAAGTTGTAGTTCACCTACACCCAGAGAGCACTGTGGACTCAAACAATGTTATGTTATGTTGTAGTTTGTTTTCTATCCAGAATCACAATGTTGGAAGGGGCTCACCACTTTAAGTGAAGCTGAGAGTGTGAGCTGGATTTCCATGGACAAGTGGAAGGATTCCTGCTTCTGGAGTCTTTCGTCTGGTGCCCAAAGCGCTGCCTTCCAGGTGCATAAGGCAGCGAGGGTAAAGGAGCCAGGGTTCAGAGCAGGTATTGTTTCCTGCTGAGTAACTTCAGAGCGGTTCCCAAATGTCAGGGATTAAAGGAGCGCAGGTCACATGCTTCTCAGGCAGAAAGCCTCAGGTCCAAACTTCCTTTGAGCCAAACCCCTCATTTAGGCAGAGAACGAGGCAAGGGCGTCACCACTTTAAGGTCCCTAAAACAGGCATGGGAAAATTTCGGCCCTCTGGGTGCTTTGGACTTCAACTCCCACCATTCCTAACAGCCTGAGGCCCTTTCCTGCTTAAATGGCTGAGGGGGGGAAAGGAAAAGGGCCTGAGGCTGCTAGGAATGGTGGGAGTTGGAGTCCAAAACACCTGGAAGGTCCAAGTTTGCCCATGCCAGCTTTGGACAGAGACCTCTTCCTCCCCCTCCCCCTTCGCGTCCTCTCTCCCCCCTCCTGCTGAACACTTACTTTTTCTTCTACCCTGCCGCTTCTGCCGCCATTTTGATCTGAGGGGGCAGCGTGAGCATGTTCAGGAGGGGAGGGGCGAAGACGTGACCCGTGCGGGCGCTACTGCGCAGACTCGCCCCAGAGCAAAGCGAGGCAAAGTGAGCAGAGCGAGGCTGGGAAGAAGGGAGCCCGAGTGGACAAGAAAAAGTGTTCGGCAGGAGGGGGACGAAAGGGTACTGGAGGTTCCCATTTCCCATGACACTCCTGATGATCACTCACAACACACTGGTTGGGAAACACTGAATTAGATCCATCAGATAACTTATATTTACCTATATGTTGACTAAAGGCACAACTGCACTACACAATTTACATCATTTGATACCACTTTAACTACCACAGCTCTGGAATCATCCTTGTTTCCTATAAGCCTATATTGTTGTTGTTGTTTTTCCATTTTGGTTATCACTCGTTCTTTGAATATTTGAGGGATAGAGAGGAACTTTACTACATTTACGGTAGTTTAAACGGTGTATTTTCTGCTTTATGATTTTTAGTCGGAAATATCTCCAGATAAAGTTATTTCCTCCGAGGGATAAAATGCATTTATATGCCTCCAAACAGTAAATTTCCAGAGGAAAAAAATATGATTAACTACTGTAGCCTTCCATCAGAAATATAGCTACACTGCCATATAGGATATTCAAACCCAGTGTGATTCATGTCCCATAAAACTTTATTTGTAGTCTCAATCAGATTCTGAATGCTGTACGGCAAGAAAAAAAATACATATGAATGTTTGTGTGACTAGAAGAGTATTTGCAGTCACTGTTTAATATCTGTTCATTGACAGCTCGAGATAGCATTAAAAATTACATAGTTTAGGTTTTGTGTTGTATTATTACTGTTCAAAAAAGTTCACTTTTAAAGGCACCAACCAGCCAGTGCTTGAATACATTGACAAATGTTTCCAATGGAGTAGACCAGTTATTATTATTATTATTATTATTGAAAGGAGATTCCATCTGAACATGAGGAAAAACTTCCTAACTGTGAGAGCTGTTCAACAGTGGAACTCTCTGCCCCAGTTTGTGGTGGAAGCTCCTTCTTTGGAGGCTTTTAAACAGAGGCTGGATGACCGTCTGTCGGGGATGCTTTGAATGCAATTTTCCTGCTTCTTTGCAGGGGGTGGATTGTATAATTCTATAATTCTGTGATTATTATTATTATTATTATTATATAATCGACTATGGACTGACTATGTGACGAATGTCGCTGTCCTTGAGCAAGCAGGGATCACCAGCATTGAGGTCATGCTATTGAGAACACAGCTGCGCTGGGCAGGACATGTCTCTAAGATGGAGGAGCACCGCCTCCCAAAGATACTACTCTACAGTGAACTCGCCACCGGTCAGTGCAAGAGAGGCGCCCCCAAAAAGAGATATAAGGACTCCCTGAAACAACATCTCAGGCTCGGCCAGATTGATCACCAACAATTGTCCACCCTGGCCTCACATCAGGAGGCATGGAGACACACTATCCACAATGTTGCGGCCTCTTTCGAGAAGTCATGCCGAACGGGTCTCGAAGAGAAACGACATCGCAGAAAGAACCACAACTTGGAAACAACATCACCCAAGGAGACTTTCTGCTGTGCTTTCTGCAACCGAACTTGCCTATCTCAGATTGGCCTTTTTAATCATCAACACGCTTGTAGAAAGCGTGGGGTGAGTCCTTCCTAAGAATCTTCGTTCACGAAGAAAAGCCAAGAAGAAGAAGATTTTGTAGAGTGAATTTCCGTCCTGCTCCATGGATGTTGGAGAAAATGGAAAGATCAAAAGTTTGAAAATCAATACGGGATAATAACTGAAACTGAATTGTGAAAATTCACTGCGAATGTGACGTGCCACCCTTCCAGGGAGGAAAACAATTACGGATTTTGGCAACCGCAAAATACAAAATGTCATAAATCGTCAATTGTCGTACAGTAAATATCACCGAATATTACCTTTCAGATATCGTCAAATACTAAAAACCAGCTATCAAACACAGTACATATACCAAAAAGAAAGATCAATGGTGAATGTAAACATTCCTTGGTCATATATACACATAGCCATAATTTTGGGCAAACATCCAAAGCGCTGAGAGAGCTACTTGGGAATTACTTATGTTTGAAATTAACCAAAAAGGAAACTTGAAAGAGAAGGGAGGTAAAGTTGACTTAGCTCTGAATTAAGATATCCTTAAGAACTGGCCTTATTAAACCAGGTAAATTTGACTCTGGGGTCATTTAATATCCCTGCACTTGATATAACATGAAGAGTTCTGCTAGTTGATCCATGAAACTCATTATTGGGAGGTTCAGTTCACTCATCTTTCATCTATATAAGCCTGTTCTTTTTAAGGCTGTCTGTTCTTCCAGCTTTTTGGCTCCGACCCAGAAGGCAGTAGGCAGGGTTGTGTTGAATAAATAAAAGGTTGAATGCAATTTAGTATGTTTACACGTCTTTAATGTCATTGTAATAATCCTGAACCAATTAATTTCATTGCAATTATCAGTCCACTCTCGCTATCTTCACCCAAATGCTAAACCTAACTGGCTCTCATCCTCATCCCTGGCCCCAGCTACACGACCATATCATGCCATGTGTCTACATTGATCATAGAATGCTGTTTCAAACTGCATTATATGGCAGTTGTTTTTTTGCTGACGATGCTGCCCTTGTCGCACATTCAGAAACAGCCCTGCAGCGCCTAACATCCTGCTTTGCAACAGTTGCAGAGCTGTTTGGGCTGGAAGTCAGCCTGAAGAAAACGGAAGTTCTCTACCAGCCCGCACCACAGGAAGAACACCACCATCCCCACAGGGTAGCCAGGCAGTTTGGTTCGGGGGGGCTGAGACTGGGTGGAAGAGGGCAGCAAACCTTTTGTATTGTTATCCCAATAACCCCTGGGATATAATGAGCATGATGATCAGATTAAGAATCATAACAGTTTAAATAATGTACCAGTAAGTTCACCTAGCCCCCTGGCTACATGACTGACGTCAGCATAGGCATTCTGTGCCTTCCGTTCAGAGTTCACCAAGATTGACAAAGAGACAAAGAGATAGATTAGCAAAGGCATAGAGTGCATTCGGAAGGCTTCACAAAAGAGTTCAACAAAAGAGTCAGTGTGTACAGAGCAACAAGTGCCACCTCGGAGTTGGTTGAGGCAAGGCACCAAAATCAGATGTGTGTACAACTGGTGGGCCACTGTGTGATACAAAATGCTGGACTAGATGGACTGAGGTCGATTCAGCATGGCTCTTCTTATGGTTCTTATTGTACTGTCTATTCTCCTACATGGCTCATGGCTCACCTATCACCAACACCTATGACTCCTCGAACGCTTTCATCAACGCTGTCTTCACACAATCCTAAATATACACTGGACCGACTACGTGATGAATGTTGCTGTCCTTGAGCAAGCAGGGATCACCAGCATTGAGGCCATGCTATTGAGAACACAGCTGCGCTGGGCAGGGCACGTCTTTAAGATGGAGGACCACCGCCTCCCAAAGATACTACTCTACGGTGAACTCGCTACGGGTCAGCGCAAGAGAGGCGTCCCCAAAAAAGAGATATAAGGACTCCCTGAAACAACATCTCAGGCTTGGCCAGATTGATCGCCAACAATGGTCCACCCTGACCCCACATCGGGAGGCATGGAGACGCACTATCGACAATGTTGCGGCCTCTTTCGAGAAGACACACCGAACGGGTCTTGAAGAGAAACGACAACGCAGAAAGAACCGCAACTTGGAAACAACATCACCCAAGGAGACTTTCTGCTGTGCTTTCTGCAACCGAACATGCCTATCTCAGATTGGCCTTTTTAGTTATCAATGCACTTGTAAAAAGCGTGGGATGAGTCCTTCCCAAGAGTCTTAGTTCGCGAAGGAATGCCGAGAGAGAGTATCTATAGCACAAAAGAGTTGATTTTCTTCCTAGCAGCTTTCTTCACAATCTAGATTTCATAACCATGCATAATAATGGGAAATTTCATGGCATGGACATGGCCCCTGTTCTATTTCTGTGTATTCATTGTCTCTTTTAAAGTTCTGTAGACCGCCAGTGGTGATTATTTTTGTTTTCATAATGCAAAGCAGAATATATAATTGTGTCCCATGGAAGGACCCGTAAGCAAATGCGCTTGTTTCAAAATTCTGCAGCAATCCTCCTGACCACATTTACCATCTTATACTATAAGATGAAATATAAGAAAACACAAACTGTTGCATAAAAAAGGAAGTAAAAATGGCGTTAAAAAGAAAGCAAAGTTTTATAATAGGTACCGAGACCCCTGCTTTTCCCGACGATGTCCCACCTCTGAAAGAGATTTAAAATCTTTTTTCTGAAGAAGGACGCAGTTTGATTTAATTTTGTCCACCCGACTCTCCAAAAAAAAAAAATCAATAAGAAAGTGACAAGCCAAAGCTGCAGAACAGTGTTATTTCCTTCAAAGACCACATAAAAAGGAAACGTTGCCTTGTTAACTCTGGTCACAATGACCTGTCCTAGTTTGCAATACGAAAAAAGAGAAGAAAATCATTTTATTTTGTAAGGTTAGGAAATTATATATATTTTTTCATGCTAAAAGCATAAATGACATCTCTACAAAAGATATGCATATAACATTTGCATACGTTTCTGAGGATCTATTACTGTATTTTAACTATTATCCTGCACCAAACTCATCACTTACAATCATGTCGTTACTGATAATGGATCCCATTCAAAAATGACAAGAGGGAAGAATCAGATAATACCGCCAATTATAAGCCATCCAAAACCTGGCCGTTTAAACCCAATTTCATTCTGTTGTGTTATTTCATTCCTTTTTGTGGCATTTTACTTTTCTCAGATGGCACTGACTGAATGCATTTGTACCTCTTACTGTTGAAGCGTGACATATCAGACAAATGCAGAAACTCAAGCTGCTTCTAGACCAGGGGTGCCCACACTTTTTCAGCATGCGAGCTACTTTTAAAATAACCAAGTCAAAAAGATCTACCTTCTGCTGCCGCCGCGTGCACGCTTTTGCTGCCACGTGTGCGCTCCTGCCGCCCGCGTGGCATTGCAGAAACAAGGGAGCGCGAGGCATGGCCTCCGGAGGCCCCGCCTCGCGCTCCCTCATTCCTGCAATGCCCCGCGGGTGGAGGGAGAGTCAGGGTGGAGCACGAGGAGAAGGAGGCCCTGCCTCGCGCTCTGCCCTGCCTCTCCTTCCACCCGTACGCCATTGCGGAAACGAGGGAGCCTCTGCTGCCAGCAAGAGAGGCAGGGCGGAGCACGAGGCGGGGCCTCCAGAGGCCCTGCCTTGTGCTCCCTCGTTCCCGCAATGCCCCGCAGGTGGAAGGAGCACCGCGCACACAGGGCAGAAGCGCCCATCCGGCTGCGATCGACCTGATTTGGACTTGGGATTATTATTTATTTATTTAATTTATGGCATTTTACCCCGCTCTATTTGCAATGTGCATAGGAATTCGTTCATATATTTTTCAGACTATAGTCCCGTCCCCCAACAGTCTACGGAACTGTGAACTGGCCCTTGGTTTAAACAGTTTGAGGACCGCTGGTCTAGATCAGTGTTTCCCAACCAGTGTGCCGTGAGCGGTCATCAGGTGTGCCGTGGGAAATTGGAACCTCCAATACCCTTTTCCCCCTCCTGCCGAACACTTTTTCTTCTCCACTCGGGCTCCCTTCTTCCCAGCCCCGCTCTGCTTGCTTTGCCTCGCTTTGCTCATGCTGCTGCTTCTGCGGGAGGGGGGAGGGAGGGAGGAAGACGTGACCCGTGCGGGCGCTACTGCGCAGACTCGCCCCACGTCTTCCTCCCTCCCCTCCACAGTGCTCTCTGGATATAGGTGAACTACAGCTCCAAAACTCAAGGTCAATGCCCACCAAACTCTTATAGTATTTTCTCTTGGTTATGGGAGTTCTGTGTGGGAAGTTTGATTCCATTCCATCATTGGTGGAGTTCAGAATGCTCTTTGATTGCGGGTGAACTATAACTCCCAGCTGCTGAGCAAGACCTTCGTGTGTGTCTTTCTGCCATTCCTGCCAGGATATCTATGTTGTGTTCATCAAAACAGGCCCAGGTTTCACACTGAGTGTATAAATTAGGGTTGCCATATGTCCCTTATTCTAAGGGACGTCCCTTATTTTGGCCCTAAAATTTGTGTCCCTTATTTTCAGGCCCTGCCCCTTATTTTTGACTAGCAGGACAGGACTGGGCGGGGTTGACCAGAGGAAGGTGCGCGCTGCGGTTTCCACGGCAATGCCTGCCCGGGGATTCCCACTCGCAGGGCAGCCTGCGTCCCCGTTGGAAGGAAGAGGCGATACAGGACTTTTCAAAGTACAGCAGACTAATTAACCGTTACCCAAGGGAATGTTGGATCATGTTGGATAAAGATAGTTTCTGGTTGCTTGAGAGTTACTCTTAAAATAGGCCTAGCTGTGCATCCCAATACTATACAATGCTGTGTATCCCATACTATACTATACCATTAACTATTGACATAATAATCATGAAGATGTACTGTCTTATCAAATTTATTTTATTGTAATGTTTAGACCAGGGCTGTCCAACTGGCGGCCCTGGGGTCGTACACGGCCCCCAGCCTGTTGGCTCCGGCCCCAGCTATGCCCCCGGCCGCCATTTAATTTTTTTTTAAAAAAATTAATGGCGGCCTGGGGAGGCGGGGCAGGGAGGAGGAAGTGAGCCAGCTCCTCCTCCCTGCCCCGCCCTCTTTTTCTCTCTCACCGGCGCCGATCACCGGCGCCGGCGAGAGAGGGACAAGGGGCGGTGCAGGGAGGAGGAAGAGAGCTAGCTCCTCCTCCCTGCACCGCCTCTTCTTCCTCTCTCTCTCCGGAGCCGATGCCTTGGAGGGAGGGGGTTCCCGCGCGCCTCCCTCCCCTTCAAGCTCGCTTCCCCACGAGCCTTCCAGGTTTGGGGAAGGGTTTTCACCCGGCACTCGAGACGCGAGTACCGGGCGAAAACCCTTCCCCAAACCTGGAAGGCTCACGGGGAAAGCGAGTGGCGCTTCTCGCTTCTCCCACCAGCCATCCAGGCTGGCGGGGGAGTTTTCGCCCAGCTCCCGTGTCCCTCTGCTCAGAGGGACACAGGAGCCGGGCGAAACCCTCCTCGAAGCCTGGAAGGCTGGCGGGGGAGCGGCGCCGCTCCGCTTCCCGGCAGCCACCAGGCCATCCAGCCCCGTGTCTCTGCTCAGAGGGACACAGGAGCCTGGGTGAAACCCTTCCGCCTGGAAGGCTGGCGGGGAAGCAGCGGCGCACCCCGCCTCCCCACCAGCCATCCAGGCTTGAGGGAGGGTTTCCCTGGGTGACGTTAGGCTGGGTGACGTCAGGCGTCACCCAGCCTAATGTCACCCAGGGAAACCCTCCTGAAAAAATGGCGGGCCGCGCAGGAGGCCGGCCACGCCCCCGGGAGTGGCCCCGCCCCCGGAAGTGGCCCCCCCCGCTCACTGCGGCCCCCAGGTGATCAGTGACACTTCTTCCAGCCCTTGGGCCGGAAGAAGTTGAACAGCACTGGTTTAGACAGTGCACTTTTAAAGTCAGCAAAGTCAAGTACTAAATACAGATGGAGAAAATAAGGCAGTTCTAATAATGTTTTTTCTGCATGACAAAGCATGCAGAAACATACCATGTACTGTTAAGAGGGTGTAAGTCAGTTTCTTTTGTGAGTTTCAATCATTATCTTATTCTCTTAATCAAACTATTTCTACCTAATGTTTGAGTTTCAAGTTTTTAATGAAGTGTCCCTTATTTTTGTGAAAAATCCCGTAAATGTCCCTTATTTCTCATATCAAAAAATGGCAACCCTAGTATAAATACATTTAAAAACATATTAACTATATGTATTACTGTCTTAGAGTGTCATTTTGTGTCATTTTGGTTGGTGCTATGCCCCAGGGTTTTGTAAAAGCAAAAAATGTGCCGCGGCTCAAAAAAGGTTGAAAAACACTGGTCTAGATTATGTATGGCAATGTATATGGGACCTCAGAAGAAATGCTTATGCATCTAAAAACGCAGCTGGTTGGAAACGTTTGAAGAACACAAGATTATATAACCCTTTCTGAACTGTAAGAATGATTTTTTTTGATTCAGAAAAAAAAGAAGATGACCTCCGTTCTAAGAAGGTTGGGTAAACAGTGATTTACTTTGCAATATGCCTACCTTATTTAACAAGCCGTAATTCCTTGTTGCCATTTTAAATGCTTAAAGTACCTCCGGGCATGAACACCCTGCCTTAGGGCTTGGCTTTGCTATCTAAACAATGAAATGTTTAAGCCACTAAGTATAATGAAAGATGCAAAGAGCCGGCATCAATTTTTAAAAGTGTTTTTCTTTGCACAATATCTACAGCCCGACGATGAGTGGAAACCAGTGGGCGGCTTAAATCATTCCGGCTTGGTGTAATTAAAGGAAGGAAAACAAAGGCATTTGGTGTGTCAATATCAGGGGCTGTATTTGGTCTCCATGCTGCACCATTACAGATCATCAGAAGCTGATATTGAGACCATGGGGAGAAACGTAATCAAGTAACTCTGTGGAGCGTCCTATGGGACACCTTCCACTGTGCAATCTAAAGGCAACTTAAAACCCTTGCTTTGTGTGTTTGCATATCATATTTTCTTACTCGATATAGACCAGGGCTGTCCAACTATACGGCCCCCCAGCCCCTTCCCCGCGGCCCCCTAAGCTTTTTAATAAAAATAAAATAAAAAATAAATTAAATAATAATATTTTAAAAAATTATCCACTTCCGGGTTCGAGCAAGTATCGCGAGACTACGGAAGCCACACGGATTTTCGCTCTCAACGCGAGATCATGCCTGCGTTGATAGCGAAATCCCGTGTGGCTTCCGTAGTCTCGCGATACTCCTGTTGCTGAAATCTCGGCTACTTAATCCCTGAGGTCCACGCAGACGCGATTTGGACCTTCTTGGCTGCTGCCTCGGTCTGTCGTCGCCTCTGCTCGTGGTCCGGCTACTCCTGGATCCTGCGCGTTTGGGAAGGTAGGCTAAGTTATTATTATGTAATTTTGTATGGATGCCCCTTATGTTTTCCCTCCCTGCATTTCCCCTTAGTAAAAGATTATATTTGATTGTATGGATGCCTCTTATTAATTGTAAGTAAATTGGAGCCGGGGGTGGGGCGGGGGCGGGGGCGGGGGCAGGGCGGAGCCGGGGCAGGGTCAGACTCTTCGGCCCCCCCAGGTGATCAGTGACCGGAATTCAGGCCCCTGGGCTGGTAGAAGTTGGGCAGCCCTGATATAGACTATCCTGCAATGACTTGCAAGTCAAGAGGAGCTACAGTGAATGAGTCTATTCTTGGTATTTTCAGGACTTGACTGTTGAGGTTCTGATTCAGTCCATTTTGTGAGACAACTTTGATTCAGACTTCTCCCAAAACAATTTAAGCCTGTCCAGGCACCCATGACATCATGCCGAACACACCTGAACAAGCAACACCTGAACCCATGACATCATGCCGAACACACCTGAACAAGCACAGCAAGCATCAAAAAAATTGCCAGAGGGTGAGGGGGGTGATGGGTTTCAAAATGAGAAGTCTGTGTGTGAGCAGAGAGAATTACAGGCCTCAGATTGGAGAGAATTGCAGGCAGACGAGGCTGATATTTTGGATTCTGGTGCTCATTCTCTGGCAAAAGGGGAAAGTGAAAGTCCTTTAAGCAGATAGGGAGTTTTCCTGGGAAACTAGATTAGGCCTGAGAACGGAGGGAGCAAAAAACAGACAAACTAGATAGTCTCACAGAATCTGTGAGAAGATCTTGAAGTTCAGGTTTGTTCGGCATGATGTCATGGGTGCCTGGACAGGCTTAAATTAAGTAGTTTGGCTTCAAGCCTCTCAGAGGAGACAATGTTGCCATAGAAGATGGTTATCCTGTCTTTGCTCTCAAGTTCATGATTGAAATATTCTCAAGATTCCTGCTCTGGTTCATGCCTTTGTTTCTTTAAAGGAATAATCTTGAAAAAGTTCCTGTTTATTTATTTATTTACGGCATTTTACCCTGCTCTTCTCAACCCCCGAGGCGGGACTCAGAGCGGCTTCAAAAAGGCACAGTTTGATGCCTACATCACAATCGCAGTATAAAAACACAATATAAAACCCTCCAGCATTCGACACTAAAATACATTAAAATACAATTATATTCACACATCCTATGCATTCACCTATGTTAAAAACAGTGTTCCGTCCATAAAAGCATTGAGCCCTATTCAGCAACTTTCCATTAAACTACTAAAGTGCTGTCCTGTGCTACTATGCGAACGCCTGGTCCCACATCCAGGCTTTCACTTTTCCCCTAAATGTCAGGAGAGGTGGAATTGATCGTATGTCGCTAGGGAGCGCATTCCACAGACGGGGAGCCACCACCGAGAAGGCCTCTCCCTCGTCCCCACCAGCCGCACCTGGGAAGCCGGCGGGAGCGAGAGCAGGGCCTCCCGGATGATCTTAAAGTACGAGGTGGGACGTAGCAGCAGATGCGACAAGTAAGCTGGGCCAGAACCGTATAGAGCTTTAAAGGTCAAAACCAGCACTTTGAATTGAGCCCGAATGGACCGGCAGCCAGTGGAGCCGACACAACAAGGTGGTGGTATGCTCCCTGTATGTAGCTCCAGTTAGTAGTCTGGCTGCCGCCCGTTGGACTAGTTGTAATTTCTGAACTGTCTTCAAAGGCAGCCCCACGTAGAGCGCTTTGCAGTAATCTATTTGGGATGTGACCAGAGCGTGGACGACTGTTTTCATGTTTATGGATATATGTTTGAAGTATTGCTGTGGATTTTGGTTCTCTTGACTTTATGTTCTTCGTCATTTTTTGGATTACTGCTATGTTGTATTTCCTGTTCTACTGACCCTTTTAGAATTGTCCCCTTTCCCCCCTTTTATCTGCTTTCTTTAATAAACATTTTTAGATAGAATTGCTGGACTCTGGTGTGGTGCTGGGTGAAAGGGGGTCTCAATGCTAGAGTGCAACAATCAATCGGAAACCAATACAATTTGGTTCAGGATCAATCTGCACACAATACGTATTCATAAAACCTGGTTGCTTTAGCATTCACATGAGTGACCCCTTATCTCAATACATTTGTATTTTTAATGCTAAGTACTTCACAAAAAAGTCAAGCACATCCCACGTGGAGGAAGAGTGGAAAACCTCCTCTCCCAAGCCATTTTGAATCTGCCCTTGGTTCAGTAACCCGTTCTGAATATGGAAGGCCACCCGGACTCCGTACCCTCTTGTTTCCATCAGTGCCTTGAAGCCGTTACTGGTTGGCTGCGAGCCAGTAGATTGAGGGTGAATCCAGTGAAGACGGAGATACTGTGGTTGGGCTGCCCGGTTGGTGGGGAGGTGCAGCTGCCTACCTTGGAGGGTGGGGCTTTATGCCCCACATCTTCAGTAAATAGTCTTGGGGTCGTTCTGGACGCTTTGCTGATGATGGAGACTCAGGTTTCCGCCGTCAGCAAATCCTCTTTTTTCCATCTGCAGCAAGCTAGGTGACTGGTCCCCTACCTTTCCAGGGACGACCTGGCCACGGTGCTCCAGGCCACGGTCATCTCGAGACTGGACTACTGTAACGCCCTGTACATTGGCCTGCCCTTGTTCATGATCCGGAAACTTAAGCTCGTCCAAAATGCCGCTGCACGACTTCTCACCGGGACTCCGGTGAGATGTCATATAACTCCCATCCTTCAGCAGCTACATTGGCTCCCGGTCGTGCACCGGATCACCTTCAAGGTGATGTTGTTAACCTTCAAGGCCTTGCATGGTCT
The DNA here is from genome assembly GCA_030556195.1 of Anolis apletophallus. NCBI lineage: Eukaryota > Metazoa > Chordata > Lepidosauria > Squamata > Anolidae > Anolis > Anolis apletophallus. The sequence goes on from JARBWK010000016.1 coordinate 37,579,411, forward strand.
GGGGCCATTGTATCTGAGGGACCGACTCATCCCCTACCATCTCCGTTCTGAACAACTGAACCTCCTGGAAGTGCCTAGCTTCAAATCCATCTGCTTAACATCTACCCGGCGCAGAGCTTTCTCTGTGGTGGCGCCATCGATTTGGAATACTCTTCCAAATGAAGTGTGGGCCTTACAAGACCTACCAACTTTTTGGAAGGCCTGCAAGTCCATTTGGACTCCCAGCTGACCATGGAGGCCCAGGTCTCTGCGGTCAGCAAGATCGCTTTTTTCCATCTGCGACAGGCAAGGAGGCTGGTCCCCTATCTCTCCCGGAACGATCTGGCCACGGTGATCCAAGCCACAGTCATCTCAAGGCTGGATTACTGCAACGCGCTCTACGTTGGCCTTCCTCTGTCGGTGACCGGAAGCTCAGGCTAGTGCAGAACACTGCCGCCCGGCTCCTGTCTGGCACGCCAGCTGGCGCCCACATAACACCTGTTTTGCAGGATCTGCACTGGCTGCCAATTGAGCACCGGATCACCTTCAAAGTGTTGGTCCTCACCTTTAAGGCCTTACACGGCCTGGGGCCAGCGTATTTGAGGGACCGTCTCACCCCATATTGCCCTCTGAGATCACTTCGGTCTGAGGACTCCAATCTCCTGGAGATACCTTCAGCTAAACTCGCAAGGCTGACTGCTACCCGCCGGAGGGCGTTCTCTGTCATAGCACCTACGCTGTGGAACGCCCTCCCGGCTGGAACTCAGGCTATGAAGGACTTGCTCCCGTTTAGACGGGCCTGTAAAACATACCTGTTTAAGCAGGCCTTTGGTGAGTAAGTCCTGCCCATGCCCCGCCATCTATTCGTTCTTCTGAGGATGATGTGCTGTTCATTGTGTTAGCTGTTTTATTAATTACTATACTGCTGTTGTTTTTAATTGTTTTTAACTGCTTATTGCCTGTATTTTACTGTGCCCTTCGGCTCCTGTAAGCCGCCGCAAGCCTCAGGGACTCGGCGGCATAGAAGCCCGAATAATAACTAAATAAATAAAGAAGACCCATCTTTTCCGGTTAGCGTTTAATTGCTGAGTATGCTATAACCTTGCCGATTAATTTTAACTTGTTGTTACTCTCTGTGATGTTTTATATGACTGTGAGCCGCTCCGAGCCCTCGGGGAGTGGCGGCGGACAAGTTTGAATAATAAATAAATAATAAACTTGAAATGATAGGATAAGGCCCAAGAGGCAACGCTGTAGAACCCAATTTAGAACCCAATTCATTCTACTCCTCACATATATCCAAATCCTATTCCATGGATCTATGTGAAATAAAGCATTTTGGTTAGGAACAACAGCAGCAGAATGAGATTTGCTTTGGTCGGTGGCAATGGGTTCTTTTCATAGAAAAGAGATAAATGTGATAGAAAATGTAGTGGGGGGAAATGCCATTTTTCAGCACGGAATTAATGTGCCGGACAATTCGGCCGCTCAGCTTCAAAGCTCAGGAGCAGCCTCCGAATCGCACTGTTTGAGATGGGGATTTGCTTCCAACACTTATTTCAGGGGTCAGGCAGCCATTCTGGGATTACTGGTCATGCTTGCTTACATAAATAATTCAAGCTAATGGCATGTATTAATGCGAAAAACATTATGAGGAAACACACACGCCAAAAAAACACCCAAAGTGTTTTGGAGTACCATTGGATGTGCCTAATTATCATCTCTCACAGGAACAACGAGACCTCTGTTCAATACAACTTTGCTCTTTCAAGGGCACGACTGCAGATGAAATGACAGAATTACGTGAAGGTCTTTGTATGAATATTTGCATGAAATTTTTTATCTTAAATAAGGGGCTCTTTCTGGGCATTGCCTACTTTCCCAAACCACAGTAAGGACATCACAAAATCAGAAGGGCTTACTTTCAAGTGAACAACACGTTCGAGATTGCATTATGACCGTCCTTTCATATATTCACTTATGGCAGGGCTGTCCAACTGGCGGCCTGGGGGCCGTATCCCCCCCCCCAGCCCCTTCCCTACGGCCCCCTAAGCTTTTTAATAAAAAATAAATAAATAAATTAAATTAAAATATTTTAAAAAATTACCCACTTCCGGGTTTTGGAGCAAGTATCGCAAGACTACGGAAGCCACACTTCTTTCCTCTATTCTCCCTCTTCCTTCCTCCCTCTTCCTTCCTTTCTTTCTCCCTTTCACCCTTTCCTTCTCCTTCTCTCCTTCCTTTTTCCTCCCTCTCTCCCCTTCCTTCTTTCCTCCATTCTCCCTTTTCCTTCCTCTTCCTTCCTTCCTTTCTCCCCTTCACCCTTTCCTTCTCTCCTTCCTTTCCCTCCCTCTCTCCCCATCCTTCTTTCCTCCATTCTCCCTCCCTCTTCCTTCCTTCCTTCCTTCCTTCCTCTTCTCTTCTTTCCCCCCAAGTCTTTCTTTCCTTCTCCTTCCTTTCTTTTCACTTCCCCCTCTCTCTCCCCTTCTTTATTTTCTTCTTTTTCCTTCATTATTTTACTTTTTCCTCATTACCTTCCCTTTCTTTTCCCCACCCTTTCCTTTCCTTTCCTCCCTTCCCATTTCCTTCTTCCTTTCCCCCTCCTTGTCTCTCCCCTGCTTTTCTTTTCTTCCTTTTCCATAGTTCGTTCTTTGTTTCTTTCTTCCTCTCCCCCTCCCTCCTTTATTTCCTCTATCTTTCTTTCTTTCCCCCTTCCTTCCTTCCGCCCTCTCTTCCTTCCCAGAGTCCTGAGCATGCCTTTTGCAGAGCCAGGTCTGAAGTGTCCCATCATTCTGCCGGGGAATCCTTTTCTCATAGTATGTACGTATAGATTCACATTTAGTTGAATTCAGTCTTAAAATGTATTATATATATTATATGGCTCTCACTGAAATAAATTTCCAAATATTTTGCTTTCATGGCTCTCGGAGTCAAGAAACCCTGAAAGACAGTTGCATCTGTCAAGTAGGAAATTTAGGTACCACTTGTGTGGGGAGGCTAAATTTAACTGATTTACGAGGCCATAAAATCTCCAGGAAATACACACAAAAAAGAATGAAGGAATGCGACAGCTCCCCCTGGTGGCCAGAAGCTGGAATGTTAAATTGCCTCTATGTCTGTCTATATATGTTGTATGTCAAACGGCATTGAATGTTTGCCTGTATATGTGCATTGTGATCTGCCCTGAGTCCCCTGCGGGGTGAGAAGGGCGGAATATAAATGATGTAAACAAATAAATAAATGTCATCTGGACAGCCCCCTTTTTATTGCAGAAGTTTCCGCAATAAAGGGGGTGTTTGGACGGGCCCCTTGAAAAAGCACCAATTAGCTCCGCTTTCTCCACCATGGCACTGTTTTTCATCTTTTCAAATGCCTGAATGGTAAAATAAAGTCGGGCCCTGAGTCAGGAATGGTGCCTTCTCTTTTCTATTGAATGACCATTGACTTATCCATGGGTCATATCAGAATCCATAATTCTGGCCCATGAGTGTGTCTTTCACTTACACACGTCAGCCTATATGCACATTTATATGGTATATCAAAATGTTCTCACACCCCAACATTCGGTAGATCAGGGTTTCCCAACCGCTGTTCCGTGGCACACTAGTGTGCTGTGAGCGATCAGCTGGTGTGCCGTGGGAAAACCTCTCTTCCCCCCTTTCTTCCCCCTCCTACTGAACACCTGCTGCTGCTGCTTGGGGGAGGACGAAGAAGGGGCCTAGGCACCGCCTCCTTCGGCCGTTTCCCCAGCCAGCCAGGCAGCGTCCAATCGAGGAGGGCGGGGAACGGAAGCGGAAGTGAGGCAGGCCCACCGGCTTCTTCTTTCGAACTGCAGGAAAGAAGGAAGGAAGGCAGGTAACTGCGGACCGAGTGAGTGCCTTCCCCCCTGGTGTGGAAGAGGGAGAGAGCCATTCAGGAAGGGAGCCACCTGGGGGTTCTGTGTGGGAAGTTTGGCCCAGTTCTATCACTGGTGGGGTTCAGAATGCTCTTTGATTGTAGGGGAACTATAAATCCCAGCAACTACAACCCCCAAATGGCAAGGTTTATTATCCCTGAACTCCATCTGCGTTCATATTTGGGCATATTGAGTATTCATTTCAAGTGTGGTCCAGATCCATCATTATTTCAGTCCACAGTGCTCTCTGGGTGTAGGTGAACTACAACTTCCAAACTCAAGGTCAATTCCCAAGCAAACCCTTTCAGTACTTTCTGTTGGTAATGAGAGTTCAATATGCCAAGTTTGGTTCAATTCCATTGTTGCAAGAGTTCAGGATGCTCTTTGATTGTGTGTTAACTATAAATCCCAGAAACTGTAACTCTCAGATGTCAAGGTCTATTTTCCCCAAACTCCATCTGTGTTCACATTTGGGCATATTGAGTATTCATGCCAAGTTTGGTCCTGATCCAACATTGTTTGAGTCCACAGTGCTCTCTGGATATAGGTGAACTACAACTCCAAAACTCAAGGTCAATGCCCACCAAACTCTTATAGCATTTTCTCTTGCTTATGGGATTTCTGTGTGGGAAGTTTGTGTCTTTCTGCCATTCCTGCCAGGATATCTATGTTGTGTTCATCGAAACAGGCCCAGGTTTCACACTGAGTGTATCAATACATTTAAAAACATATTAACTATATGTATTACTGTGTTAGAGTGTCATTTTGGTTGGTCATTACAGGATCTTGTAAATGTAAAAAATGTGCCGCGGTTCAAAAAAAGGTTGGGAAGCACTGCGGTAGATCATCCAGTTCCAACTTTCTCTAAATATTGGTCCCACCCAGCAATAACAAGGTCGCTATGCGTGAAGAGATCCAGAGCTGTACTATGAAATACCGGAACATCCTTTCCAGCATATATTTTGGGTAGTTCAGCATTTGTTTGTTCCATATCGGAAGCTTATTATTGGTTGCTCAACCATTTCACCAGAGTTACAAGGTGGCAAGCAGCAGGCAGGTCACAGAGAAGAAAGTGCAGGCGCCCTATAATGTAGTCTAGTCACTTGTGTAAACTCACTTAAACATTAATACACTGCAGCACAGTTAATATGCCATTTTACTTTCAGGTTTCGGCTCTACTCCTTCAGCCTGCAGCGAACAAAGGCTGCATCTGATCTGCCGTTTGGGTTTCAAGGTGATTTAAATTCCTCCACCGGCAGATCAGAGAGATGACACCACAGAATATGGGCAAGAAAGATGAGCATTTGATTTTCCTTTCCACCCACAAAGTATTGGGAGAAGGAAAGGTGGTCCTTTCATGCTAAATTGACGATGAAAAGAAAGCGAAAGATGAGTGTAGTAAGACAGACACAGAGGGGCAGAAATATATCAAAGATTGACAGAAGTGCAAAGAACCCTTTCTGCTGAAAATCTCTCAAGGCCTCACTCTGTGTCAATAGCCAGCCTATAGTAAGAGGAGTTAAGGATATAAGAACATGGGGAGTTGAATCTCATAGACAAAGCACTGCATTATACTAAGCCAAACCCTCTCTACCTCGGTACTTTCTACACTGGTCATATTCACAGTACTGGTGCAATTCTTGTGCACCGGGAATGTGGCGCAGCTGGCTATGTGTCAGCTGCACAAGATCTCTCTGACCAATACGTCGTGATTTCGAGGCCTGCAAAGGTCTCCAGGAACTCCAGGAATGCTGAAGAATGCGGAAGGAACAACGAGGGATGCTGGGAACACTGAGAGATGAGGAGTGCATCAGCTCCCCCTGGTGGCCAGAGTTTGCCACTGTCCGTCTATATGTGTGTATGTGGAAACAGCACTCCAAAATTCTAACGGGATGAGAAGAGCGGAATATAAATAAAGTAAACAAATAAATAATCTGTATATATAATAAAGCGAAATGTTTGTATGTGTGTGTATGTGTGCGGAGGGCGGAAATGTGGCAGCTTTCTGATTGGCTCCCACTGTGGGATTATTTGCATAATGCCTCTGATTGGCCAGCCAACACGAACATTCCGACACTCTAAAGTGGCAGAGGGGCCAACCTCATCCAAACACTGATCAAGGCCAAAGGGCCTGAGGCAGTCAGGCATGGTGGCACACAAAGCCCTCAGTTTAAGGCCAAAACACCTTCACTCACCTTCTGAGACTACCCCATCCAATGAATGATCAACACCCCAACAATGAGAGAACAAGACCAAACTAGGCACACAGAACTCCCAAGACCCACTCTACACCCGGGTGCAATCTGAGGGAGGGTGGACCATGGATGACGGGACTTGCAGTACTTTAACTCACTTGCTTAGAGCACTGTGGCCCACACCAGAGACGGATCAGGACCACACTTGGCACACAGATGCCCAATGGCCCACTTTACAAACCTGGTGCGGTTTACGGCAGGATGGCTCACAAATTATGGGATTTGCAGTACCTTCACCCGATTCATATCCCACAAAACATTGCAGCCCCTACAAATCACAGACCAGGCCCAAACTTGGCACACAGTGTACCCATGACCCACTCTACATCCTGGTGCAGTTTGGAGGAGGATGGACCATGGATGATGGGACTTGCAATACCTTCACTCACTTCCAGAGACCGCTATGACCTTCATCCAATGTCTGATCAAGACCAAACTTGGCGCACAGAGCCCCCATGACCCACTTTACATCCTGGTGCAGTTTGGAGGAGGATGGACCATGGATGGTGGGACTTGCAATACCTTTACTCCCTTCCTGAGACCGCTATGACCTTCATCCAATGCCTGATCAAGACCAAACTTTGCACACAGAGCCCCCATGGCACACTTTACGTCCTGGTGCGATTTGAGGAATGGTGGACCACGGATGATGGGACTTGAAGTACCTTCACTCACTTCCCGAGACCAATGTAACCCTCATCCAATGACTGATCAGGATCAAACTTGGCACACAGAGCCCCCATGACCCACTCTACATCCTGGTGCAATTTGGAGGAGGATGGACCATGGATGATGGGACTCGAAGTACGTTCACTCACTTCTTGAGACCACTGCGAGCCAAATGAACAACTGATAAGGACCAACCTTGGCACACAATACCTTTCTCAAATAACCCGGGCAGTGCCGGGTCCCCAAGCTAGTAATAAATAAATATAAGGATACATACTGATCCACCACATTTATGAGTTTTAGCTTCCATGGATTTGCTTAATATGGAATCGAGGTCTTCCAGCATGACTCTATGGTTCAACATATTTCACAATTGAACTGGAGGACCTAAAGAGGTCTTCCATCAGCTGATTTATTTTAAATCATGATTTCCCCGCTTTTGCAGCGATCCTGTGTTTCTGACCCCAGCAAATGCGGAGAGCTGACTGTATCTACTTGCTGAAAAACACGATGACAAATTTCATTTAACTTTCCTCCTTGACATGTTTTCAGAGGCAAACAAGGGGCGAGAAATGTAGTAGTTAGGATGAACGTAAACCTTTGTGCAAACACTTGGTGAACTGTGATGCTCTTCTTCCTTTAGCTTGGCCTGCAAACGACTAAGCCACCGTATAGTCAAATACGCTCCAGGGTTCAGATGACCTCCTTTCGGTGGATCTCCATGGTGCCTTTCCCTCCTGCTGCTAACTGTACGGCGAAGCTTTTATATCAGGTAAAATATTAACACCGACCATAATCATACATTTCACTGCTTTAAAGCACATGGCTCCAGTTAACAGGCAGGTGCTATGGCTTAAATAATTGAGGACTTTACGCAAAGATGTCAGTAAGGAAGGGTGCATACGTACCCATTCTTTGAATGCTTGAAAGTACTCTCAATGGAGGCAAGGGGTCCTCCGATCCCTTATAGCAGTGTTTCCCAACCAGTGAGAAGAAAGAGAAGAAAGGAAAGCTTAGAGAAGACAATGATTCTGGGAAAAATGAAAGGGAAAAGGAAGAGGCGCCGACCAAGGGCAAGGTGGATGGATGGTATCCTCGAAGTGACTGGCTTGACTCTGAAGGAGCTGGGGAGGTGACGGCCAGCAGGGAGCTCTGGCGTGGGCTGGTCCATGAGGTCACGAAGAGTTGGAAGCGATTGAACGAATGAACAACAACAATAGCCAGAGTTGGAACTAAAGGGACAACTTCAAATTGTTTTTATTTTTTGGTTCCATTTTGTACATGCCCTTCTACTTCTACTGCTATCAGTGGAGAGTTTAATGAGGCATTGCCATTAAAAACAAATTTAAGGCTAGCCATGTTTATTTTATATTGTGTGTGCATTGCTGAGACTTAAACAACGAATGTTCCGGTTAACTCCTTTTCAGTGATGTAATGTAAACTAACTCCTTTTCACTGATGTAATGTAAACTTTCATTGCTAGTATACACTTTCTATTGATTTAAATTATATATTTTTTTGTACAAAGGAAACGTGATTTTTTTTAAAGGGCCAGAGGTTTAGCACAGCTGGTAAATCACCAGCAACTATAAGATCTGTCAACCAAAAGGTTACAAGTTCAAATTTGTCAATGAGTGCTGTTTCACACCAAACTACAAAGATTCCATTGCCATGGAGTTAAACTGGTGTCAAACTGCAATAATTCTCTGTCAGTCAGATTACCAAATATCTGACTGAAGGTCATCTATACCAGTGTTTCCCAACTGGTGTGCCGCAGCACACTAGTGAGTCATGAGCAATCATCAGGTGTGCCGTGGGAAATTGGAACCTCCAATACCAGACCTGGGTATTTTGCAGTCCGCCGATTCTGATTGCTCTTTGATTGCAGGTGAACTATAACTCCCAGCAACTACAACTCCCAAATGACAAAATCAATTTTTTGACTGATAGTCCCTCCTTGGGTTAGTATTAGTATGTTTTGTGGCCGTGGCACACTAGTGTTCCGTGAGCGATCATCAGGTGTGCCGTGGGAAATTGGCATTCTCCCCCCTCCTAGCAGCCCCCTCACAGGTTTCCAAGAAACAAATTGTGCCTCTCTCCGCATGGAAATGGTTTTTTTACTATTTTACAGGATTTTTTGAGAGTTGCCTCCCCCGGATGTTTTTATAACAGCTTCATGACACCCATAGTTAACTGGAAGCAAGTTTCACTCAGGGTGAAATTTCACAAAGGTCTGGAGAACAAGCTTGAAGAGCTGGGCATGTTTAGCCTGAAGAAGAGACGGCTGAGAGCCATGTATAAATATGCGAGAGGAAATCATATATATGTTGTGTTCATTGAAACAGGCCCAGGTTTCACACTCAATGTATAAATACATTTAAAAACATATGAACTATATGTATTACTGTGTTAGAGTGTCATTTTGTCATTTTGGTTGGTCGTGTGCCCCAGGATTTTGTAAATGTAAAAAATGTGCCTTGGCTCAAAATAGGTTGAAAAACACTGCCTTATAGGTCATCATATTTCCTGTAATAGCAAAGTACTCAATTTTTTAAAATAAAAAAATGCAATAATCTTATTAGAATTTGACATACACTCAAAACACAGCACGCACACATACGCCACTTATCTGTGATCTATCTCTTTATGTGGCGCAGCTGGCTGAATGTCAGCTGCATAAGCTCTCTACTGACCAGAAGGTCATGAGTTCAAGGCCTGCCCGGGTCAAGGTGTACTGTCGACCTATTGTGTAGCCTGTTGTCGACCTTTGCAACCCGAAAGACAGTTGCATCTGTCAAGTAGGAAATTAAGGTACCACTTAGTGGGGAGGCTAAATTTAACTGATTTACGAGGTCATTTTAAAAAAAAGATCTCCAGGAAACAAGCTGAGGAATGAAGAAGTGCGACAGCTCCCCCTGGTGGCCAGATGTTAAATTGCCTCTGTCTGTCTTCTGTGTTTGTGTGTCTAAATGCAATGTGTACATTGTAATCCGTCCCGAGTCCCCTGCGGGGTGAGAAGGGCGGAATATAAATGAAGTAAAATAAATAAATAAGTTTATCAATCTTGGTGTCTGAAGAGATGATGCTTCCCAGGGAGGTGAACTGCTGAACAGACTTAAGCACAGATTTGCCTATGCTGATGTGGGGATGATGGTGTTCTTCCTGTGGTGCGGGCTGGTAGAGGACTTCCATTTTCTTCAGGCTGACTTCCAGCCCAAACAGTTCTGCAGCTGTTGCAAAGCAGGATGTGAGGCGCTGCAGGGCCTTGTCTATATGGGTGACAAGGACAGCATCGTCTGCAAAATGCAGATGATGCTGAAGTACAATTGGTGCTCAAGTACAATAATAATAAAATACTAATACTATTACTAATAATAATTTTATTTCCTACCCACCTCTCCTTGTGGCTCGAGGTGGGTTGCAACATAACGACATAATCTTCATAAACATTATAAAATATAGATATTAAAATGTATTTCTACAAATACATATAGTAAAATACTTTTTACAACTTAGGCGATCTCTCGTAGCCCAAGGATGATGGTCTTCCAAGTGTAGTGTCTTCGCGGTAAGTCCGTAGATGACTGTGGATCCCTATTCTTGATCTAAATGTTCTCTCGCAGTGAGGATATCGGTTTCCAGGAGGAAGGTGGTTCTGGTCAAGGTTGGCTTCATGTGCTTTGTCAGTTGCACCCAAGGACAGTTAAATAAACAAACTGTCTGGCTACAACTGGCATCCTAGAAGGAGCCATCTGGCTGGAGGAGTACTGGAAGGCCAGAGCATCGGAATGTGAATTGCAGGTTGAAAGAGACAAACGGAGGGAGGAAAAAGGAGGGGGGAACTGAGGGGTATTTAGAGGAAAGTTTGAGTGGGAAATCCTCAGTTCTGTCTTTGCTGGCTGTGAGTTAGGAGTGAATAAACTACGCATCCCTGGAAAAACCTGTGTGAGCGTGGTTTGTTCGAGGACCCTACCAGGAGCTGACATGCTTTCCTCTTGGCACATTTCTCTCTTTCGACTTCCATTCGTGCCTCTTTGAATTCTGCAGCACTGCTGGTCACAGCTGACCTCCAGTTAGAGCTCTCAAAGGACAGGGCTTCCCAGTTCTTGGTGTCTATTGGGGGTGGTTGATCCATGAAAAAATTGATTCTAAACTCATGTGGGGGGGAATTTCCCTTGCTGGATCGTTATAGAAATTTTGCCGAAAAATTTTAAATAAATTTCGTAATTGAAACATAATTACTAACGAATTTTCATTTTTATTTGTTACGCCAGCCGGGAGGCTAGAATGGAGGGCTTGCTCTCCACTCTCCCCCCAGGTCAGAAGCATCTCGGATTAAATTTAAACCCAGATGCCTCTCAGCTTGGGGGGGGGGGGCAGGGAGGGAAGAAGTGGCGCAAGCCACTCATTTCCCCCCCAGCTCAGAAGCATCACACATTATAGCAATGCCTCTCAGCTGGGGGTTAAAGTGGATAGCCACTCTCTCCACCTGAAGCATCCCAGGTTAAATATAACCCGGGATGCTTCTGAGCTGGTACGGGGCAGCCATCACTCTTTCCCTCCTCCCTCCCCCTCAGAAGCATCCCGGGTTAAATATAATGCGGGATGCCTCTGAGGTGGTGGAAAGGAAGGGAGATGTGGATGCAAGCCAAGCCATGCAACCCCTTCCTTCCCCGCTACCTCAGAGGCATCCCGCATTGTATTTAACCCGGGATGCCTCTGAGGTGGTGGAGAAAGGAAGGGAGGTGTGGATGCAAGCTTGACGCGGTTCAGTTCTTAGCAGGGAAGGAAGTGCGGAGGACATCCCCTCACGTCCTCCTTCCCTGCTGAGAACTAACTCTGAGATTCGGAGGAATTTCCTCCTGTTCTCCAGGCTCTCTCTCCGCTTGTGAGGGAGAGCCTGGGGAACAGGAGGAAAGCTCGGCCTGGCTGCTTCCAAAGCGCCCGCCTCAGCTAGCGAGGGGAGAAAGGAGGGTGCTGCTGCCCTCCAGTCTCCTCTCGCGAGTTGAGAACTGAGGGGGGGGGGGGAAATGACCTAATAACGTGCCCTTTACAAAAATGGCGATCCCGGGTTCGGTTTTGAAACTTCACTTCCGGGTTGGACGCCGAGGGTCGATATAGGGTCAAAATAATTTCAAATACGAAATATTAACGGTTTTCAAAGTATTTAAATTGGAGATATCTGTCACACCCCAGCCTAGTCCCCAACCTGATTCCTTGGTCAAGCCAGACCAAAGCCATATTATTTCAGCCAGGCCTGCCAGGTTAGAAACCAAGCCACTACCAGGCAGCCTTTGCACAGACTCCCAGGTCATTTCTCGTTCAAGGACAAGAGGCTCTCGGCTCCATCTCGGGCCGATAAGCAGAGATGGATTCACTCTCCATCGCCCAGGTGCTGGTGCTAATTGGAATCGCATACCATTCCCATGCGAAAGGCCTGGGTATAGGGTTACAGCCTGTGTTGGATGGGGTTATACTCCCCCTGAAGACGCAGGTTCGCAGCTTGGGAGTGATCCTGGACTCATCGCTGAGTTAAGCACAGTTAAGACTCATGTGCCAGCTGTGCCCATACCTTGGGAAGTCTGACCTGGCTACGGTCGTCCACGCTCTGGTCACATCATGAATAGATTACTGTAACACACTCTACGTGGGGCTGCCTTTAAAGACAGTTCGGAAATTACAAGTAGTCCAATGGGCGGCAGCCAGACTACTAACTGGAGCTACATACAGGGAGCATACCACCCCCTGTTGTGTCAGCTCCACTGGCTGCCTGTCCACTTCCGAGCTCAATTCAAATTGCTGGGTTTGACCTTTAATGCTCTATACGGTTCTGGCCCAGCTTACTTGTCGAACGCATCTGCCGCTACGTCCCACCTCGTAATTTAAGATCTTCGGGGGAGACCCTGCTCGCTCCCGCCAACTTCTCAAATGCGGTTGGTGGGGACGAGGAGAGGGCCTTCTCGGTGGTGGCTCCCCGTCTGTGGAATGCGCTCCCTAGCGACATACGATCAATTCCATCCCTCCTGGCATTCAGGAAAAAAGTAAAATCCTGGCTATGGGACCAGGCGTTTGCACACTAGCACAAGGCAGCATTTTAGAATGGATTTTAATGGAAAGTGGATGAATAGGGCTCAATGCTTTTTATGGACGGAACACTGTTTTTAAGTTAATTGAATGCATATGATGCTTAATGTAACTGTATTTTAATGTATTTTAATGTTGAATGTTTCTGCGGTTTTTATATTGTGTTTTACTGTGTGGGCATTGAATTGTGCCTTTTTGGAAGCCGCTCTGAGTCCCCCTTTGGGGGTTGAGAAGAGCGGGGTAAAATGCCGGAAATAAATGAATAAATAAGGCCCAGCTGTTGAACTGTTGTGAGAACTAGTTTCGACGACCCAGTACGTCGCAACTTCAAAGCTTGGCAGATCTATTTAAGCTAGGTCCCAGAGATGGGTGCCATCCTTCGTCAACGTTCAGTTATCCAAGCCAAGTCTCCACGGAACTCTGCCTGGGCCTTGGGCCTTCTAGCTTCTAAGACTCTGTTTGCCAAGCCTTGTGCCAAGACCCTTTCCTGGATTTAGCCCGTTGGGGCAAGAAGACTCTCTTTACTTTTGTTCCTGTTTGCCAAAGGACTATAGCCTTGCTTCCTGCTTCTTTTGGACAATTTGCTACTATCTGTTGCTGCTTGAGAGCATCAATAGACTATATCCCTAGCCTCTTTACTTTAACCATTTATTCTAAACTAGCTGTACCCGGCACGCGTTGCTGTGCCCTATTTAGGAGATGCGAGATGTAAGGGTTGGAAATGATGTTACTTATGGTCTTGGTGGGGTCATGTAGGCATGAATTGCACACTTTCTATGTGTGCTCCAAATGATGTCGTCTGGAAGCATGAGTTGTATTGTCTTATATAGCGGAGGAAGTGTTTTGATTCTGGAGTGTCTCCACTCAGCAAAGTCTGTAGTGGTTGTGGAGGAGTGGCAAGTGGTGGTAGAGAGACTTTACCGGCTAGGCAGCACATTCCTGGTGTTTCTGCTGGGTATTTCAGGGCTTTGCAGTGTGTGCAGATGTGCGTTAGGGTGCCAATGTCGGCCTCTGGCGCCATGCTGTAGTCTTCTGCAGCGTTGTATCTGAAGGCTAGGCGGTGGAATTGGTTGTGGTGTTTTTGAAGTTTGTTTTCTGTGTTGCGATGTCGTGTTTCTGCGCTCCTTGCGCTGCTGTTGTGTTGCATTTCTGCGTCTTTGTTGTTCCTGGCTGCGCTTCTTCTTGTCGTGCAGTTCTTTGCATTTGGTTCTCAGCTGTGCGTTGTGCAGTGACCTGTTGTCTGTGTCTCTGCTGCGCAGTGTGTTTCTGTTCTGGCGTTTGTTCTGCCCTTTTTTGTTTGATGTATGTAGCGTTGTGAGTGTGTTGTCCGATGCTGTTATTTTTATAAGGCATGGCTTGTCTTTTAAGGTCAGTTTATGTCTGTGTGGAAGGAAGGAATGGTTTTAGTTTGTGGTGTTTGTAGGTGTTGTGTGTACGGGGTCCCGTAAGGTTGGTGGGATGGGTTGTGATTGGAAGTTGTGTTGTGTTGTGTGGGTAGGAATTTGCTGGAGAATTGCTCCCTCAGAGTTTGGTTTTGGCAGTTTAACCCTCAAACACCAACTGAAATCTCTCAGCATTCTATCCTAGCCTTGGATGGCTCTTGCCAGCGTTGCTATGATTACAGCAGTTATGCAAATCCGCCCTTATTGGCAGCCAATCATGTTGTTCAGAATGTAGAGGCTGGGTGAGTCGTTGGCTGCCCCGGAGGATACTGGGAAATGTAGTTTTATTTTTACTCGTTGTTTTGGGGGCCTTTTAGGTTTTGGGGGAAAGTTTCTTTGCTACAAACGTACCTTGCTTGAGGCCTATTTCTGTTGGCAAGTATTGTTTTCTGCGTTGTATGGTTTCTTTGTTTGAGGTATACATCACATGACGTGAACCCATTTATATAATAGATAAAGCATTTAAATGTTGCCGGTGTCAAGTGGTTTACTGAGGGTCTTTCAGGTCTACGGTGCAACAATATCCACCCCTAGTGTCTATGCCACAATTTTTAAGGTTGGATTAAAATACGTAGAACAAAGATTAAAATATAGAGAACACAAGATGCGGGTTTAAAATTCATGATTAAAAATGACTGAGTAGGCATACCTTGTAAACAAATGTCAAAAGAAAGATTTGTTTTTGGAATATTGTCAAGCTGTGGATGGCAAAATCTATGGGAGCAACAGTACCAAAGGGGAAATTATTGATTTGCTTCCAGCCCAGAATATTCTCTTGTCAAGTGGGAATGGCGTAAATAGAGATAAGAAGGAGGCGTATAAGATGGCCCCTTCGGAAGCGAAAGCTATTGCTATACCTTCTTTCATGGCTGCAAATTTCGAGAAACATTTATTGGTTTATCATTCAACTGAAGGTGACTCAAGAATACATTTCCGGCTAATCCCCCGAGGAATCCTCAGATTAGTCGAGATAAGGCAGACTCTGGCGTCCGTGATAAAAGTCAAGGCATTAATTCAAGGGTGTAGATTTATCAAATGGCATGATATTTGGCATGCATTTAATATTAAATGTTAATCAAGTTGCTCTATGTAAGCGGCGGCTGCTAGTTATCTTTAGCGCGTCAGTCGCTACAATAGTGTGACATGAATTACAGGGAATGACATTTTGGAAACAAAAAAAAAAACCCCGTTGCTGTCATCTGTCAAGTCCTAAACAGGGCAGGAAATTAAGTTTGTTTGTTTTTCTTTCTTTTCTTTTCTTTTCTTTTTAAATTATCTCAATGATTCAATTGCAGTTTTGAAACAATGTCAGTGTCCCTTCTACTGAATCACTGATTCTCAAAGTGGGCGGGACTGCCCCCTAGTGGGCGCTGAGGCGATCCAAGGGGGCGGTGGGAGGCTCAGGGGAATTTGGGGGGGCGGTGAACCCCTTTAAGGGGGCGGTCAACGATTGGGGGTTCTGTGTGCCAAGTTTGGCTCAATTCCATTGTTGGTGGAGTTCAAAATGCTCTTTGATTGTAGGTGAACTATAAATCCCAATAACTACAACTCCCAAATGAGAAGGGCTATTTTCTCCAAACTCCACCAGTGTTCAAATTTGGGCATATTGAGTATTTGTGTCAAATTTCATCCAAATCCATATAGTTTATATATGAGTGATCTGGCTACGGTCGTCCACGCTCTGGTCACATCCCGAATAGATTACTGCAACGCACTCTACGTGGGGCTGCCTTTGAAGACAGTTCGGAAATTGCAATTAGTCCAGCGGGCGGCAGCCAGACTACTAACGGGAGCTACATACAGGGAGCACACTACCCCTGCTGTGTCAGCTCCACTGGCTGCCTGTCCAATTCGGGCTCAATTCAAAGTGCTGGTTTTGACCTTTAAAGCTCTATACGGTTCTGGCCCAGCTTACTTGTCCGAACGCATCGGCCGCTACGTCCCATCCCGTAACCTAAGATCATCCGGGAGGCCCTGCTCGCTCCCGCCGACCTCTCAGATGCGGTTGGTGGGGACGAGGGACAGGGCCTTCTCGGTGGTGGCCCCCCGCCTGTGGAATGCGCTCCCTACGGAGATACGGTCCACCTCATCCCTCCTGACATTCAGGAAGAAGGTGAAATCGGCTCTGGGATCAGGCATTCCCTCCCCAGCACTATGCAGCATGTGAGACGGAATTTTAATGGGAGGGAGGAAGAGGGTCATTGTTTCTAGGGTTGAATACTGTTTTAATTGGAATGATTGTAGATGTGTTGAGGGATTGTATTTTAATGCCTTAATGTTTTAATGGGTTGTGGGGTTTGGGGTTTTACGCTGTTGATGTGGCATCGAATTGTGCCTGCTGTAAGCCGCTCTGAGTCCCCCCTCGGGGGTTGAGAAGAGCGGGGTAAAATCCTGAAATAAATAAATAAATAAAATTGTTTGGATTCATAGTGCTCTCCAAATGTAGGTGAACTACATCTCCCCTAAACCAGTGTTTCTCAACCTTTTTTGAGCCGCGGCACATTTTTCACATTTACAAAATCCTGGGGCACACCACCAACCAAAATGACACTCTAACACAGTAATACATATAGTTAATATGTTTTTAAAATGTATTTATACACTCATTTAGTGTGAAACCTGGGCCTGTTTCGATGAACACAAATAGATATCCTGGCAGGAATGGCAGAAAGACACACACGAAGCTCTTGCTCAACAGCTGTCAGTCTCTCTTGAGACTTGCCGCGCGACAGCCACTGGACCTCCGTGCAGAGCAATAATACTTTATCTTCCGCTCCCATTTCCTCACACAAAGACGCAAATAAGCAACATTTCAAAGGTCACGTCTTCACACAGTTCACTATGCGCACACCATCATCCAACAAAGAAGCTAGATCTGCTGGTAAGGTCTTTGCCATGAGGGCCTCACGGTGAAAAAAACAGTGCGTAACAGTAACATCTGGGGTTTTTTCTTTGACCCTACTTACTGTCACTTGATGCGCAGCTGCAGCACTAACTCTAATTTTGTTTACTTAGCCGCATCTGAGCGAATCCAAGATGGCGTGACCGTAGCACTCTTGCGTTACTTCTTACGTGACGTGAGAATGCTATGGTTCCATTTCTTAAAGGGACAGATGTGCCTTATAGTTTATATATGAATGAAGTTCGAAAATAATTTCCCACGGCACACCTGATGATTTCTCACGGCACACTAGTGTACCGCGGCACACTGGTGGAAAATCACTGCCCTAAACCGCTGCCAATATCTCCCAAACCCCTCCAGTATTTTCTGTGGGTCATGTGGGTTCTCTGTGCCAACTTTGGTCCAGTTCTGTAATTTGTGGGGGTCTCAGTGGTCTGTGGAAGCCAGAGCTGAATCGATTGAAGGTACCGCAAATCCCATCATCCGTTGTCCATACTCCCCCAAACATATTGTTTTTGTGATTAATCACTATGCTTTAATTATGTTCAATTTGTAACAACGAAAATACATCCTACATATTAGATATTTGCATGAGAATTCATAAGAGTAGCAAAATTATTTATGAAGTAGCAACGAAAATATGGTTGGGGGGTCACCACAACATGAGGAACCTTATTTAGGGGTCACGGCATTAGAAAGGTTGAGAACCATGGCATTAATACATATATCTTTCTGTTTAATTGCTATTACATTTAAATAATAATAATTTCTAGGGGAGTGGTGAGTAATTTTTTTTCTGGAAAGGGGGCGGTAGGCCAAAAAAGTTTGGGAGCCACTGTACGAAACTGTCCATTCCTTCCAAAACATTGCTCGTAACATCTGACACCTAGAACAGTAGATATGTAATGTGTAGACAGCTGTATCTGTCAATTTAGGTACCATGTTGTGGGGAGGCTAATTTAACTAATTTACGAGGCCATAAATATCCAGGAAGTGTGTAAAAGGAGCGTGACAGCTCCCCCTGGTGGCCAGAAGCTGAAATGTTAAATTATCTCTGACTGTCTTGTCTTACATGTTTGTATGTCAAAGGGCATTGAATGTTTGCCTGCATATGTGCATTGTGATCCGCCCTGAGTCCCCTGCGGGGTGAGAAGGGCGGAATATAAATGACGTAAATAAATAAATAAATATGTCTTCTCACAGTGTAGTTATCCATTTGTATTAATGACTTGTATTGCAGCTCTTACGGATAACGCTCATTATATTTTATTTTTTTAATCATTATTTTTTGTATATGCTATGTGTGATTGATACATTCCATATGATATCCTATAGTGTCTGATGATGTTTGATTATTCTATGCTTTTCACGTGCAGTGAATTAACTGCTATTGATTTAAATTTATGAACAGTGCTTTAACTGTTTGCTTATATATGTTAATTGGTTGCGCTTCCAGCATGGCTGCACGGGCATCTTTATTACCTTCCCACCGAAGCGGTACCTATTGATCTACTCACATTTGCATGTTTTTGAACTGCTAGGTTGGCAGGAGCTAGGGCTCACAGCGGGAGCTCACCCCAACCCATGGCTTCAAACTGCCAACCTTCAGGTCAGATCAGCTGCATAAGATCTCTACTGACCAGAAGTTCATGACATCGAAGCCTGCCCGGGTCGAGGTGAGCTCTCTACCAATTGTGTAGCTCGTTGTCAACCTTTGCAACCCGAAAGACAGTTGCATCTGTCAAGTAGAAAATTTAGGTACCACTTGTGTGGGGAGGCTAAATTTAACTGATTTACGAGGCCATACAATCTCCAGGAAATACACACAAAAAGAATGAAGGAATGCAACAGCTCCCCCTGGTGGCCAGAAGCTGGAATGTTAAATTATCTCTGACTGTCTTGTCTTACATGTTTGTATGTCAAAGGGNATTGAATGTTTGNCTGTANATGTGCATTGTGATCCGCCCTGAGTCCCCTGCGGGGTGAGAAGAGCGGAATATAAATGATGTAAATAAATAAAATAAATTTCTCTCTTGGCATTATTTCGCGAACAAAGATTCTTAGGAAGGACTCATCCCACACTTTTTACAAACGTGTTGATGACTAAAAAGGCCAATCCGAGATAGGCAAGTTCGGTTGCAGAAAGCCCAGCAGAAAGTCTCCTTGGGTGATGTTGTTTCCAAGTTGCAGTTCTTTCTGCGTTGTCGTTTCTCTTCGAGACTTGTTCGGCGTGTCTTCTCGAAAGAGGCCGCAGCATTGTGGATAATGCGTCTCCATGCCTCCCGATGTGAGGCCAGGGTGGGCCATTGTTGGTGATCAATCTGGCCAAGCCTGAGATGTTGTTTCACGGAGTCCTTGTATCTCTTTTTGGGGGCGTCTCTCTTGCGTTGACCCGTGGCGAGTTCACCGTAGAGTAGTATCTTTGGGAGGCAGTGGTCCTCCATCCTAGAGATGTGCCCTGCCCAGCGCAGCTGTGTTCTCAATAGCATGGCCTCAATGCTGGTGATCCCTGCTTGCTCAAGGACAGCAACATTCGTCACATAGTTGGTCCAGTGTATATTTAGGATTGTGCAAAGACAGCGCTGATGAAAGCGTTCGAGGAGTCGTAGATGTTGGTGATAGGTGACCCATGTTTCAGACCCATACAGGAGAATAGACAGTACGATAGCTCTGTACACACTGATCTTGGTGCTTTGCCTCAGGTGCTTGTTGCTCCAGACTCTTTAGAGAAGCCTTCCAAATGCACTCTATGCCTTTGCTAATCTGTGATCTATCTCTTTATCAATCTTGGCGTCTGAAAATATGATGCTTCCCAGGTAGGTGAACTGCAGAACGGACTTAAGCACAGATTTGCCTATGCTAACATGGGGATGATGGTGTTCTTCCTGTGGCGCGGGCTGGTAGAGGACTTCTGCTAATAAATAAATAAATAAATAATACCCATCGATTCCTTATTTTGATGTCATTTATTCAGTGTGGCTAAAAAGAACTTTTTACTACACATATCAAAAACTTAAACAGCGGTTTCTCACCCTTCCTATTAAAAAAAACTAAAACAAAAGAGAAAGCCTAAACAAATTGTTGTGTTCCTCTAACAACATGGAGGGAGAGTTGGAGAAATACTGCTGTGGTTGTTTTACAATTTCAATTAGAACGTTTATATTTGCTTGGCATATATAAACATGTCAGGATGCCCTTGGCCAAGGGTAATAAAGTATTCCTTATGCCTGCAAACTCACTGGCAACGGCATTAATTGGTATTTAATTGTACTGGGCGTTTTGTCAACCTCTGATCATATTAACATAAAGTAGTATGTATGAAGGGTGTCATGAAATCGTTCCTTGTTGAGCATCAGATCCACAGTAAATCCTATACACCTTTACTCTGAATTAAATACCATTCAATTAATTGGCACTTAAAGCAGGTAGTTACTACTAAAGCAGCCCTGGCTACTATAATTCTTATGGCCTTATTTATAATGTCATAGTTTTACAATTTTGGAGCATGATGCTCCAAAGGGCTACGGCAGATCTCGAAGAAGAAAAAGAAGACGGCATATATATACGCTATTGTACTGATGGTACCTTGTTCAACTTAAGCCATCTGAGGGCTTGCACTAAGACTGTAAACTATCTAGTCCGTGAGCTGCTTTTTGCTTTCGATGCTGCTCTTGTTGCCCATTCAGAAGCAGCCCTGCAGCGCCTCACATCCTGCTTTGCAGCAGCTGCAGAGCTGTTTGGACTGGAAGTCAGCCTGAAGAAAATGGAAGTCCTCTACCAGCCCGCACCACAGGAAGAACACCATCATTCCCATGTCAGCATAGGCACATCTGTGCTTAAGTCCGTTCAGCAGTTCACCTACCTGGGAAGCATCATCTCTTCAGACGCCAAGAATAAAGAGATAGATCACATATTAGCAAAGGCATGTGCATTAAGTCCAAAAGAGTCTCAGCACCTGAGACAAAACTAAAATAGGTGTGTACAGAGAGTACTGTCTATTCTCCTTTATGGGTCTGAAACATGGGTCACCTATCGCCAACACCTACGACTCCTCAACGCTTTCATCAGCGCTGTCTTCGCACAATCCTAAATGTACACTGGACTGAAATTGTGACAAATGTTGCTGTCCTTGAGCAAGCAGGGATCACCAGTATTGAGGCCATGCTATTGAGAACTCAGCTGCGCTGGGCAGGGCACGTCTCTAGGATGGAGGACTACCGCCTCCCAAAGATACTACTCTACAGTGAACTCACCACGGGTTGGCGCAAGAGAGGCGCCCCCAAAAAGAGATATAAGGACTCCCTGAAACAACATAGTTACTGAAAAGGACATTCAAGTGCCACCTTGGAGTTGGTTGAGGTAGGCAGGCCAGTACTGGTTGTGGGGTCAGGGTTTTGCCCTCCCTTCTGCTCGAGATCCCCGTGTACAACTGGTGGGCCCCTGTGTGATACAGAATGCTGGACTAGATGGGCTGAGGTCCGATTCAGCATGGCTCTTCTTATGTTCTTATGTTCTTAACATCTCAGGCTTGGCCAGATTGATCACCAACAATGGTCCACCCTGGCCTCACATCGGGAGGCATGGAGACGCACTATCCACAATGCTGCGGCCTCTTTCAGAAAGACACGGCGAATGGGTCTCGAAGAGAAATGACAACGCAGAAAGAACCGCAACTTGGAAACCACATCACCCAAGGAGACCTTCTGCTGTGCTTTCTGCAACCAAACTTGCCTATCTCAGATTGGCTTTTTAAGTCATCAACACGCTTGTAAAAAGCGTGGGATGAGTCCTTCCTAAAGAAGGAACAATTCTTTAGGAGACAAACACTTTCCTATCAGGGCGGTATGGTACATATTTTATGGAGTTCTTTTCTCCCTCCACGGAGAGCCTGTTATTGTCATTGTTATGCATTTAACAGTATTGGAATAAAATAATCCGAAGAGACACGCAGGAGCAACATGCAACCGGGGCTACTCTTTGAAATCCTGCATCCGTACTCGAAGCGGGAGCAAAATGGGCTGAAGGAGCAGTATTCAAAGGATAATGGAGGAAGAGCAAGATCAGAAAGGAAAGCAATTCCTGTGTGTACTTCAAAGCCTTGCAGCAGCCAAAAAGGGGGACTTACATTTAATGGGTACTCACAGATACATGCAACACGCCAGATGCTTCTTCTTTGAAATGGGAAGAAACTAGGGAGGATGTTAAAACGCACACCTTTGCAAAGCAACAGACAGAAGCATTAGGCTTCCCTATTGACGGGAGAATGTTCTTTGCAGAGAACACAGATATTGTTAAGCGCTCCCATCCCTTTGTTAGCAACAATATGCCACAAAATCCAGAAAAAATGATAATATGTTTTTTTCAAAAAAACTAGTCAGTGGATTAAAAAAGAATCACACAACACCTAATGCAGGGCTGTCCAACTTCTACCGGCCCAGGGGCCTGAATTCCGGTCACTGATGACCTGGGGGGCCGAAGGGTCTGCCCCACCATACCCCCACCATGCCCCCGCCCCTCCCCCGGCTCCAATTTACTTACTATTCATAAGAGGCATCCATACAATCAAATATAATCTTTTACTAAGGGGAAATGCAGGGAGGGAATACATAAGGGGCATCCATACACAATTACATAATAATAACATAAAGGTTAGCCTACCTTCCCAAACGCGCAGGATCCAGGAGCAGCCGGACCACGAGCAGAGGCGACGACCGACCGAGGCAGCAGCCGAGAAGGTCCAAATCGCGTCTGCGTGGGCCGCAGGGATTAAGTAGCCGAGATTTCGGCAACAGGAGTATCGCGAGACTATGGAAGCCACACGGGATTTCGCTCTCAACGCAGGCGTGATCTCGCGTTGAGAGCAAAATCCCGTGTGGCTTCCGTAGTCTCGCGATACTTTCCGGAACCCGGAAGTGGGTAGTTTTTTAAAATATTATTATTTAATTTATTTATTTATTTTTATTTTTATTTAAAAGCTTAGGGGGCCGCAGGGAAGGGGCTGGGGGCCGTATACGGGCCCGTGGGCCGCCAGTTGGACAGCCCTGGCCTAATGTATTTAATGTAGAATTGGCTAGAGTTTGCCATTGAAGCTTGTACTGGATTGAAGCGTGACTGGATGGCTGCGGGCTAGCCGGTTGAAAGTGAACCCATCGAAGATGGAGATCCTATGGCTGGGTCGCCCTGGAATGAGTGGATGCCGGCTACCTACCCCGGATGGCGAGCCTTTAAGCCAGTTTTTCTCAACCTGGGGGTCGGGACCCTAGAGGGGTCGCAAAGGGGTGTCAGAGGGGTCGCCAAAGACCATCAGAAAACACAGCATTTTCTGTTGGTCATGGGGGTTCTGTGTGGGAAGTTTGGCCCAATTCTAACTTTGGTGAGGTTCAGAATGCTCTTGGATTGTAGGTGAACTATAAATCCCAGAAACTACAACTTTCAAATGTCAAGGTCTATTTTCCCCAAAACTCCACCAGAGTTCACATTTGGGCATGTTGATTTATTTATTTATTTATTCTATTTAGTAGACCGCTCTCTCCGGAGCCCAGAGCGGTTTACAAGCAATTAAAACCAGATAAAACCAGATAAAACACATAAAACAGATAAAACAACATTCTAAATCACTGAAACCCCGCTCCCAACAATAAAACCCATCAGATCGGTGACAATACAACGGCAAGACGCGGCAGGATGGCAAATTGCAGCGGCTTCAGTCAGGACCGAACGCCTGTCTGAACAGCCAGGTCTTTACAGACTTGCGAAATGCCATCAAGCCCGATAGGGCTCGCGTTCCAGAGGCTCGGCGCAGCCACTGTGAACGCCCTCTGCAGCGTACTCGACAATCGGTAGGTCTTAATACCAGGCACCTCTAGTAGATTGAGCCCCTCAGAACGCAGTGCTCTTCTGGGCACATATGGGGTAAGCCGCTCCTTCAGGTACACTGGCCCCAAACCATATAAGGCCTTGAAAGTTAGAACGAACACCTTGAAGTTTGGTTGCCAAGTTTGGTCCAGATCCACCATTGTCTTGAGGCCATAGTGCTCTCGGGATGTAGGTGAACTACAACTCCAAACCCTTCCAGTATTTTCTGTTGTTCATGGGAGTTCTGTATGCCAAGTTTGGTTCGATTTCATCATAATGCTCTTCGATTATGGATGAACTTTAAAACCCAGTAACTACAACTCCCAAATGACAAAATCAACCCCACCCCCCAATCCCACAATTATTCAAATTTGAGTGCATTGGGTATTTGTGCCAAATTTGGTCCAGTGAATGAAAATACATCCTGCATATCAGATATTTACATTACAATTCATAACAATGGCAAAATTACAGTTGTGCAGTAGCAACGGAAATAATTTTATGATAGGGGGGTCACCACAACATGAGGAACTATATCAAGGGGTCACGTCATTAGGAAGGTTGAGAACCACTGCTTTAAGCCCATCGTCCTCTGTAAAGAGCCTGGTTCACGTGGACTCGCTGCTATCGATGGAGCTTCAAATCTCCACAGTATGCAGGACCGCATTTTTCCACCTGCGGCAGGCTAGGCGACCTGGCTACAGTGATGCAGGCGACTGTCATCTCAAGACTGGATTACTGTAACGCCCTCTACATTGGCCTTCCCTTGTCAGCAATCCGGAAACTCAAGCTGGTGTAGAATGCTGCTGCTCGACTACTGGTGGGAGCATCGGTACGAGAGCACATTACACCTATTCTACAGCAACTGCACTGGCTACCAATCGAGTACCTGATTGTTTTCAAGGTGCTGGTATTGACCTTTAAGGCCTTCTATGATCTAGGGCCGGCGTACCTGAGGGACTGCCTCACCCATATGTTCTCCCGAGATCACTGCGTTCGGAAGAGCAGAACCTCCTATTAGTCCCTTCGATCCATTCCTGCCGGCTGTCTACGACGAGATCGAGAGCCTTCTTTGTGGCAGCACCATCTTTATGGAATTCTATGCCGGATGAGGTCCGCGCCATCAAGGAATTGGTCCCGTTTCGGAGAGCTTGCAAGACATCCCTGTTTAGACAAGCTTTTAATCTTACTGGTCCTTGAGGATAGATACTAAGCCTAGAATTTTAATTCTAGATGCTTTGTAGATGCTTGTTTTATGTGCAGTTGTTGTATTTTATGCTTTTAGTATCACTGTATTAAATTGAATTGTGGATGTTTTATATGTTTTATGTAAACTGCCCTGAGCCTGCTGGAAGGAGCGGTATACAAGAATGAACAATAAATAAATAAATAGTTTTTCATAGTCCCTGGTTTATATGTTTAAGGCTCTTCACGGAGGAGTGGGCGAAACTAAACTTTAGGCTACACCTCTTTCCTCTAGGCATTTCCCCTCAAGAGTGGCGAGCAGGCCGCTGCGTACACACAGACCGCTCGACCAATGGGTGGCTTCCTCGCGAGCGCATCGGCCAATAGACGTGCTCGCTTGCTGCGTACACAAAGAGCGCCTGGCCAATGGGAGGCCAGGGCCACCGGCTTCCTCAGGAGCGCATTGACCAATGGGCACACTGGGTTGTCTGGCGCCACCAAGCTTGTGTGGGGGACGGGGAACAGAGTTGCACGCTGTCGCACACCGGCCGAGAACCAGGGCCCTTTAAATATTCACACAACCACAGCTGGAAATAACAGTCTATTTATTGAAGTAAACAATGTCCAAAAAAATAACAGTAAACATGAAAGTAGCCAAGGCAAAAAGCATTGGAGAAAATCCCAGGAATTGTCTCCAAAGCCTCAGGCTAATTAAGTTGAAAGGTCTCTGAATATAAATCCACTCAGAAGCAACAGAACTTAAAACTAGGATAGTCCCAAAAAAGGCAAACTCAAAGTTCTGTCAAAAATGACCAAAAAATCATGAAACCAGGAGTTCATGGAACTGCTTGCAGTAGAATCGAAAGTTGACCAGGAACTGAATGTCAACCTTCACAGGGCTAATAACAAAATCTCGACATGCTAACACGTCTGTTACTTTTTAATTTATTCATTAATGATCTGGATGTAGGAGTGAATTCTGAGGTCCCTCTCTTTCCCTGGGAAAGTAACAGCTGCGGCTAGAATCAGCAAGCCAGGTGTCTCAAATCCCGCCCACTGGACTCTCAGAAAAACTAAATTCCCTTAACTGCTTTTCCAGAGTTTCATCACCTTGGTCCTGCATTGAAAACCACACAGATCCTTGCACACCACCACAACCCACCACGCTGAAGCCACAGAAGCCACAGGCCCAACTTGCGCAGACGAGAGAGAGGGAGGGAGAGAGGGAGCGAGTGCGCGAGAGGCCTCGCGAGTTGAGAGCTGCGCATGCAGGTCTGTCTTCCCCGAGCCCGACATGTAGACAAGGCCTGGGCCAACTTCGGCCCTCCATTCAGGTGTTTTGGACTTCCACTCCCACAGTTCCTAGGCTGTTGCGAGCCAGATGCAATCATCAAGAGAGCCACAAGTGGCTCGTGAGCCATAGGTTCCCAACTCCTGTTTTAATACAAAGAAAAGCCTCCAATGGAATGGACAGCTGGAAAAACATCAACCTATCACTCCTGGGCAGGATTGCCAGCATTAAAATGAAAATACTGCCAAGTATGTTATTCCTTTTTTCAAAATCTCCCAATCATAAGAGGACAGAAACTTCTAAAAGAATGGAATAAAGACATTTCAAAATACATATGGCAGGGGGAAAAAAGAAAGAATAAATGTTAAGATCTTGACGGAAGATAAGAATAAGGGAGGGCTGGCCACCCCAGATTTAAGACTGTATGCGGAAGCATGCGCCCTAGTTTGGGTAAAGGAATGGGCAAAATTAGAGAAGAAAAAGCTGCTTATATTAGAAGGAATAGAATTAAGGGCTGGCCGGCATAAATATATTTGGTATGATGGGATAAAGAAAGGGAAAAAAATGGAAATCATTTTGTAAGGTCCAGCCTTATCCAAATATGGAAAAAATATAAATCTAAATTTTACAATAAAACTCCCCTTTGGATCTCTCCCCTGGAGGCTACACAGCTAAGAATGCTGGGATGGCAGGAGTGGCCGAGATACAAAGACTTAGTAAAGAGTGAGAATAGAGAAATAAAACTAAAAAGTCAACAAGAAATATTTAATGTGGATAGCAAAATATCATGGCTCCACTACAGACAACTAAAAAAATACTTTGCAAACGATAAGAAGGTAGGCTTCCAAGAATCAAATAATTTTTGGGATATAATCCTAAAATCTGAACAAAAAACAATAACGAAGATATATAAGAAACTACCGTACTAGAATGGGATCAAGATAAAACGAAGGAAAAAACCTATATGAGAAGATGGAACGAAAACATTGGCAGAACAATTGAAAAAGGCAGATGGGAAGAAATATGGAAAAAGAAATTAAGATATACATATGTTATTGAGTTAAAAGAGAATTGGATAAAAATAGCCTATAGGTGGTATATGACCCCGAAGAAATTAGGTAAAAGTTATAAAAATACTAGCTGCACCCGGCACGCGTTGCTGTGCCCTTTAAGGAGATGCGAGAAAGTCCAATCATCCACGGTGTGCCCTCCTCTAAACTGCAGTTGGATGGAGTGTGGGTCATGGGGGCATGGTGTGCCAAGTTGGGTCTTTATTGGTCTTGGTTCTGGGCCACAGTGGTCTGTGGGGAATGATGGGTTTTGAAGTACTACAAATCCTGTTTTCCATGGTGGTACTTCAAGTCCCATCATGCATGGTCGGGGCTCTGTGTGCCAAGGTAGGTTACTGTAAATTCAGGCCATACACAATGTCCCATGAGCTGAGGCCTAGTTAGGAACAGCAAGTTAATGAAGCCTTACTGTCAATTCAGGCCATACACAATGTCCAATGAGCTGAGGCCTAGTCGGGAGAATCAAGTTAATGAAGCCTTACTGTCAATTCAGAGCGTAAACAGCTTCCCAGTCAGTGAGGGCTAGTTAGGGAAATCAAGTTAATGAAGTCTTACTGTCAATTTAGAGCGTAAACAGCTTCCCAGTAAGTGAGGGCTAGTTAGGGAAATCTAGTTAATGAAGCCTTCCTGTCAATTTTGGGCGTGGTCTGTGATTTATTGGGGTGTAAATTTTGGTTGGAAGTGATTTGGGTGTTTGTGTTGGGGATTGGCTCAGGCCTTTTCCTTATTCTGTTTTGGCAGTTTATTATGGATCGAATTTTCATGTTGGCTGGCCAGTGCAGCAGTTATGCAAACCGCCCTTATTGGCAGCCAATCATGTTGTTCAGAATGTAGAGGCTGGGTGAGTCTTTGGCTGCCCCGGAGGATGCTGGTAAATGTAGTTTTATTTTTATTCGTTGTTTTGGGGGCCTTTTAGGTTTTTGGGGGGAAAGTTTCTTTGCTACAAATGTACCTTGCTTGAGGCCTATTTCTGTTGGCAAATATTGTGTTTCTGCGTTGTATGGTTTCTTTGTTTGAGATATACATCACATGACGTGAACCCATTTATATAATAGAGTAACACCAATTGCGGGAAATGCAGCAAGACAGAAGGGTCATATTTCCACATATGGTGGACGTGTGAAAAAGCAAAGATATACTGGAAAAGGACGCAAGAATTATTACAAAAAATGTTAAAGATAAAAATTCCCCTGCTTCCAGAGACCTTTCTACTAGGTATGAATGAAAATAAGATGGAGAACAATATGGATAAACTGTTTTTCCTTCTAAGTACTGCGGCCAGAATATGCTACGCAAGAGGCTGGAAAGATAAAGAGATCCCTGACGAAGAGAGACTACTGGCAAAAATCCTGGACATCAGAAACATGGATAGACTGACATATTTGATGGCGAGAAATAAGGGAACCCCTATCAGGGAAACGGATTGGACTTTAGTGACGGAATATCTGAGAAATACAAAAGTACACATAGAAGTACCTTAATAGAAAAGTAGAGAAGAACGGAAGAAGATAAACCAAGGTAAAGGAACCAAAGAAAAGGAGTACCGTATTTTTCGCACCATAAGGCACACCTGCTGATAAGACGCACCTAGATTTTAGAAATGGAAAATTGGGGGAAAAATGGGGGCTGTCTACTATATGGGACACTAATATGGAGGGGGGAGAGGCGCTGGAGCAGAGGGGGGGCGGGGATATACTCACGCTATATTTGCGGGGGCCCCCCCCCGGCGGCGCCCGGCGGCTCCCGGCTGCGCCCGCGCATGGCCAGACTCCGCTGCCGTGTCGTCGCAGCCAGTCGGGCGGCACGGAGGAATGGGGGCGGAAGAGGGGACTCACGAGGCGGGAGGGAGGAGGAACTCTTCCTCCTTCCCCTCCCTCCCTCTGGCCTCTCTTCCGGCCGTCCTTACAGCGCGCGGCCGGCGAGGCCTTCCCCCTTCCTCTTCTCGCCAGAGGCGCGACGGAGTGACATCACGCAGATGCGCCTCTGGCTTCGGGCCCTTCCGGAGACGCAGCGGTAGCAGCAGCAGCACCCCCGGAAGGGCCCAAAGACAGAGGCGCATCTTCGTGACATCACTCCGTTGCGCCTCTGCCGAGGAGGAAGAGGAGGAAGGCCTCGCCGGAGGGAGGGAGCCCTGCGGAGGCGCTGCGACCCTCTTCCTCCTTCCCCTCCCTCCCTCCTGCCCCGTGAGTCCCCTCTTCTGCCCCGTTCCTCACGCCGCCGACTGGCTGCGGCGACACGGCAGCGGGAGTCTGGCCATGCGCTGGCGCAGCTGGGAGCCGCCTGAGCCGCCGGGGGGCGAATATAGCGTGAGTATATCGCCCCCCTGCTCCAGCGCCTCCCCCCCCTCCCTGCCTGCATCTTCGCTCCATAAGACGCGGCTCATTTTTCTTCCTACTTTGGGAGGAAAAAAACTGCGTCTTATGGTGCGAAAAATACGGTACTCCACCAAAAAGGACTTTGGAAGTCAATTTTTATTTCTTTTTAATATTCCTGACTATCTATATCTACTGCTATCCCTTTCCCCACTTTCTTTTTCCTTGCCCTTTCTTTGTCTCCCCACCCAGCACCTCTAATTTTCCCCGCAACCATTTCCAATTCCGTTTCTGCCCCTCTTTTACCCAACTATTACACCGCTTTTACGTATACATTTGGAAAAAACCCCCACTCTTTAATAAAGATATAGAATAAAAAAAGAAAAGCCACCAATGGAAGAGATAACATTGGTCTGTGTGTTTTTGTTCTTTTTATTACTTTGGGCCACTGGTGCTGGGTCACACTGTTGCTGATAAGTTACTCTACTGTGCATTTATGAGGAGGGCCTTTTGTTAATAAGCCCACGTGCCCAACATAGAGGGTGCAGCGGTTTCTCCTGCATCAATCCACAAGTTATTTATTTATTTGGACTTGTACACCGCCACTCCCAGCGGCTCGGGGCGGTTTACAACATAGTTCAATAAAACAAACAATGAGAAAAATATACCTATAATAGTAGGTAAAACAGCAAATAAAAGCACAGCTAAAATCACAAGCTTTTGAAGGTCTGTCTGAACAGGTGTGTCTTGCAGGCCCTCCGGAAGGTGACCAAATTTTGGAGAGCCCGTGTTTCCGGTGGCAACGAATTCCAAATAGCCAGGGCAATGATTGAAAATGCCCTTCGCCTTGTCAAAGTCAGGTGGAAAGACTTCACACTCGGGATATCTAGAAGATTCTGGTCTGATGAACGAAGTGATCTCGGGGGTTATATGGAATCAGGCGATCCCGTAGGTCAGTGTTTCCCAACCTTTTTTGAGCCGCGGCACACTTTTAACATTAAAAAAATCCGGGGGCACACCACCAACCAAAATGACACTCTAACACAGTAAAGAATGGCTGGGGGATGGCGACCTGCTGGGAGCAGCTCCTGGGAGTGCCGAAGCCGGGGGAGGGGGAGGAGCCAGGCCACGCCATGCCCCGCCCCCTCCATGTGGTTTCTGTTCTCTCACAGCTTTGCCAGCCTTGAGGGGGCAGTGCCAAGCCAGCGGTGGCACAGCCAGCACAATGCTGGCTTGGCACTGCCCCCTCAAGGCTGGCGAAGCTGTGGGAGCGCTGAAGCTGGGGGAGGGGGTGGAGCCAGGCCGCGCCATGCCCCGCCCCCTCCTCCCGGCTTCAGTTCTTCCACAGAGGAGAAGCATGAGCGGTGGACGGGCTTCAGTAGGCGGGGCTCCTCCGCGCGGCTTCAGCGAGCGAGGGGTGAGAGTCGTGGCGAGAGTCATGGCGGATTGGAGGCTGGCAGGGGAAATGGCTGAAGGAGGCGGTGCCCCGGCCCCTTCTTCTTTTTCTTCGTCGGCGCTTGGCCCTTCCTCCTCCTCTCCCAAGCAGCAGGAGTTCGGCAGGAGGAGGGGGGGAAGGAAGGGGGGCAGAGAGCTTTTCTCGCGGCACACCTGATGATCGCTCACGGCACACTAGTGTGCCACGGCACACTGGTTGAGAAACACCTCCGTAGGTACACTGGCCCCAGACCATACAAGGCCTTGAAAGTAAGAACTAACACCTTGAAAGTGATCCGGTATTCAATTGGTAGCTAGTGCAGGTCCTGCAGTATAGGCGTTATATGGCAGCTCGTGGGTTCCCCCGCAAGCAGCCGGGCTGCAGCATTCTGCAGTAGCTTGAGTTTCCGGATCACATTCAAGGGAAGGCCAATGTAAAGAGCGTTACAGTAGTCAAGTCTTGAGATAACCGTGGCTTGGATTACCGTGGCCAGATCATTCCATGAGAGATAGGGAGCCAGACGCTTCGCCTGTCGCAGGCGGAAGAATGTCCAGGGTTGTTTATCTTTATATACTAAATGAGAACTAGACTTCTTAACAGGTTATTGGGAAATAGGTTTAGAGGAACAGTTATAAAAAAGAAGAGGCCGATGACAAACTGAAAATCCCCAGGTAATTGGGAGTGTATATCATAAACAACCCGCTGGGCCATTCTTCACTGACAGCTTTTGAATTCTCCTTTAGTAATCTCAATGTGTTTGCTATGCACTATAAGGCAGTAAAATGTAATTTCACAGAAATGTATCTCTGCTGTTTTGCTTGCAATTGTGCCATTTTCATATGTTCGCTAGACAGTTCCCTTTTCTCTCTCTCGTTCTTTCTTTCTCTTTCTCTCTTTTTTAAATTTTGAAATAGAGCTATTGCATTTAATCTTTACGCTATGATTAAGCCCTGCTTCTAAGGAGGAAAAACGGAGCCGAGCTTGATATTTAAAGGGCTGGAAATGATATGGTATTTCACGTCTGTATTAGAAGAAAATTGGATGCCAGAAGATTTAACATACAGTAGATGCAAGGTAGAAGGATACTTAGGAGAAGAGGGGAGGGAAAAAAAGAAGAGATTGACTGGAAATGAACGATGTAAACAGGAATGAGCGATTGAAATAATGCAGGCCACTTCAGACATGGATGACAAGCACTAAAGATCGGAAATAAATTATACCCTAAAGCGATTCAATAAAAAAAAATCCGAATTGTAATGCAGTAATCAGATAACATATTGGGGTGGGAAGACAGACTATAAAAAAAGCAGAACGGAGTCTCAGACACGCCAAATTATTAATTCCTATGGGGAAATCCAAAAGGAAGAAAGAGAGGATAACTATCTACCCAGATGTAACTGAACGTACTTTTCGGAGGAAGCAAACAATCGCACTGCAGTCCCAGACTGGCGAGCAGAGCACAGACAGACATAAAAAATAATCAATGCCATTATCAATAGAAATTGAGACAAACGTTTAACAGAGCGAGTGCAATGGATGTCTGGGGAAGAATGACTCAGCCAAGGAGGGAAACCGGAGTAAGAGGAAATAAAAATCATCACGAGCACATTAAAACCCGATCCACAGAAAAGTAAAGCACATATGGCATAAAGGGGAAAGACAACAGAGTCTTAATGCAGTTAGACATCACTTTGCTGAATGTCATGGAATCCTGGGATCGTAGTGCTGAAATAGAGGGTTTTTCCTACCAGTTAGGAAATGGAAGGAAATACAGCCTGAGCATCCATAAGAACATAAGAACATAAGAAGAGCCATGCTGAATCGGGCCTCAGCCCATCTAGTCCAGCATTCTGTGTCACACAGTGGCCCACTAGTTGTACACGGGGATCTCTAGCAGAAGGGAGGGCAAAACCCTGACCTGCTCCCGACCCCCCACAACCAGTACCCGGGGAAAATCCTGCCTGCCTCCATCAACACAGAGGTGGCACTTGGATGTCCATTTCAGTAACTACTGATTCCCTTGGTATCCATGAATCCCTTATTGGAAATGCTTAGAACCAGAAGCCTTCTGGATATTTCTCTCTCTCCAGATTTTGGAATGCTGCATTTGTATAGGTACGGTAAATGTCACAGCAGACGCCACTTAAAACAGCCAGTCCCAAGTAGGTGTGAAAAAGAGTTTATTGTCCACAAATCACCATGCTTAGAATAATAATAATAATAATAATCCACATTATTTATATTCCGCTCTTCTCACCCCGAAGGGGAATCAGAGCGGATTACATCACACATATGGCAGACAAGCCCTGCCGGAAGACGTACAGTTACAATACAACACATACAATTATGAAGGATTTTTTCTTCTTCTTCTGGCTGTGTCACAGGGTGCAAAACACTGAGTCACAAGACTTCAATATAAAAATATATCTATTCAAATATAGTGCACAACCCTAGAGTATAACATATCAATTATACAACAGGACATGCCACAACACGTATGTCGTGATAGGGAGGCGCATACATAAACCGAATTAAATTCCGCAATGTTCAGACATGTAAATACAGTTACGCTCCTCACAGTAAATAGGGCAGTCCACAAAATTAAGGATAATGTCTCTAGTAATGTGAAGTCCAAACAACATCAGATAAATGGACCCAGGAGACTGTAGTATGCTCCTTAATAGTTCATATAATGTCTGGCTGACGGGTTGGCGATGCCAAACTTCCTGGGGCCACTCCCCCGTTTCGCCCCCGGGTGGGGCTTTCTCAAGGCCATAAATAGGTGTATCGTAGTTCCATAAAGGAAGCTCTTGTCCTGGATTGGAACCTGGCTAAACTGTAGGAAACAAAGGGTGGTAATAAATGGACATTTCTCTGGGTGGAAAGAGGTGAGAAGTGGCGTACCCCAAGGTTCAGTTTTGGGTCTGTTACTTTTTAATGTATTCATTAATGATCTGGATGTAGGAGTGAATTCTGAGGTAGCAAAGTTTGCAGACGACACTAAATTGTTCAGGGTAGTTAAAAATGAAACTGATTGTAAAGAGCTCCAGAAAGATCTCTCGAAATTGAGTGAATGGGCAACAAAGTGGCAAATGCATTTTAACCTCAACAAGTGTAAAGTCATGCACATCGGGGCAAAGAACCCCAAATACACTTATCAACTGATGGGATCAAAGCTTTCCGAGACAAACCAGGAAAGGGATCTTGGGGTCTTGGTGGACAGCTCAATGAAGATGTCAACCCAGTGCGCAGCAGCAGTGAAAAAAGCAAATTCTATGCAAGGCATGATCAGAAAGGGAATCGAAAATAGGTCAGCAAATGTTGTATTACCTCTCTACAAATCTATGGTGAGGCCACATTTGGAGTACTGTGTACAATTCTGGTCTCCGCACCTTAAGAAGGATATAACGGAACTGGAAAAGGTACAGAAAAGGGCAGCAAGAATGATCCAAGGGATGGAGCGGCTCCCTTATGAAACCAGGTTGCAACGCCTTGGTCTTTTCAGCCTTGAAAGACGGCGTTTAAGAGGTGACTTGATCGAAGTGTATAAAATCATGCATGGGATAGAAAAGGTGAATAAAGAAAAAATATTTTCTTTGTCACACAACACTAGGACTAGAGGGCACTCCCTGAAGCTCCAAGGTAGGAAAATTAGGACTAATAAAGGGAAATATTTCTTCACCCAGAGGGTCATTGGGTTATGAAACTCACTTCCAGAAGAGGTTGTGACAGCTGTCACAGGATTAGACAGGATTAGACAGATTCATGGATACCAAGTGTATCGGTAGTTACTGAAAAGGACATTCAAGTGCCACCTCGGAGTTGGTTGAGGTAGGCAGGATTTCCCTGGGTACTGGTTGTGGGGGGTCGGGAGCAGGTCAGGGTTTTGCCCTCCCTTCTGCTCGAGATCCCCGTCTACAACTGGTGGGCCACTGTGTGACACAGAATGCTGGACTAGATGGGCTGAGGTCCGATTCAGCATGGCTCTTCTTATGTTCTTATGTTCTTATCAATGATGAAAGCGTCCAGGCTTAACCTCACCCAGTTGGTAAGGTGACCATAAAGGTGATTTGATTTGATGTGTCACAGGGTGCGTCATTACGTCACAAGGGGGTGCTGTTGCTTCATCCTCATGACGGAGGGCCTCTGTTCCCTTTCCAACAGCCGATCTTTATTTATTCAGACGTTGTAAAGTCCTTACTGAAAAGAATCCTCCCCCGCTTTAGGCGGTTCCCAGTTCATCTATTCACAGCTGGGCTGTTTTCAAACTGCTGGGTGAACAGTGGACAGGGCTCACAGCCAGCTCAGGAATCAAACTTGCAACCTTCAGATTGCCAGAACAGCTGTTCTACCGCTGTGCTATCTCTCCGGCCCCTTTTTAAAGAAAGCACTTAAAAAACTAAAAATACTTGCAAGTCAGTGTAAATTAGCTCAAATAAAGTAGCCTAATTTGTTATAAAATAAAGTCTTTGTAAGCATCAACAAACAGGAAAAATACAAATGGAACAAGATCAAACGTGAAGTCAAGTGGAGTCCTGGGTCGTCATGGGTGAGTTGTCCTAAGGGTTGAGCATCAGGCGTAGTCACGGATACCGGGTCAAACAGAGGGAGGAGGCAAGCCAAAGGTCCAGAGTAGCAGAGTAGTTCAAAGGATTTCAACCCACGCCAAATGTGGTACGGGCAGCAGCACTGAAATTACTCCGTACAGGAAACAAGATACAGATACAAGGCACAGAACTTCAGAGTCACAAGTCCCAAACGCAAAACCTTGCCAGCCACAAAGTGAAGCGTCCCAAATCTCACATTTTATTGACAACGCCCCATCATTAGCAGGCTCAGCTGCTCTTGCCTCAGCAGCTGCAGACCCTCTCCAAGTCTTCCATGCCCTGTCAAGACTTAGGTCTCCCCAGCAGTCATCAACCTTTGGATCCCCAGGTGTTTTGGCCTGCAATTCCCAGAAATCCCAGCCAGTCTACCAGCTGTTAGGATTTCTGGGAGTTGAAGTCCAAAACATCTGGGGATCCACAGGTTGAGAACCACTGTTCGAAAGAGCGTCCACAGAAGCACAGGAACCGGGAAAAACACAGCATATAGGGCAAGACCCTGGCACCCAGCAACACCTTGCTAACTGCAAAGGACCCCAGATTCCAAGCCCCTTTTTATTTACAAATCTTAATCGGAACTAGTCAACACCCTCTCATTAGTGCTTTCAGCTGCGACGACAGCCTCAGGTGTAGCCCGTTGCCTCCCTCTCCATCTCCTGTCAAGACTTAGCTCCCCCCAGGATCCTCAGAACTCCAATTCCCATCTGCACAACCATCGTGCACCTCCTGCACTCTAGTCCAGTCCATAGCACTAGAACCATCCTCAGGATTCCCAGCCACACTTTCCATAGTTGGCTCCTCATTGACAGACCCATCATCCCCAGAGAGACCCTCAAAAGAGTCTTCATCAGTAGATTCCCCAAGTATTTGCCGGACTATTTTCCTTTGTTGCTTTTCGTCTCATTCTTATTTATTTATTATTTATTTTAAAAAGTTGTACCCCGACCTTCTCACCTCCAAGGAGGGACTCAGACTGGCTTACAGCAAAATTCAATGCCATACAAATTTAAAACATCTTAAAACAGCACATTAAAATACATAAAAATACATAAAAAACAGAGATACATAAAAACCACATTGCATTAAAACCACATTCAACTCGGTCTATAAATGTGGTCACCCATTTCAGATTGAAATCAATCTCAGCCTATTCTGGGAAGGCCTCGTTCCACATCCAAGTCTTCACCCACCTGCTGAAGGACAACAGGGAGGGGGCAGATCTAACATCGCTTGGGAGGGAGTTCCACAGCCGAGGGGCCACAACAGAGAAAGTCCTGTCTCTCGTTGCCACCAGACGCGCTTGCGAAGATTGCGGGATTGAGAGCAGGCCCTCTCCAGAGGATCTTAATGCTCTTGATGGTTCATAGGGGAGAATCCGCTCGGAGAAGTAAACTAGGCCGGAACCATATAGGGTTTTGTAGGTTAAAACCAGCACTTCCAATTGTGCTCGGAAACTAACTGGCAGCCAGTGGAGCTGGCGCAACAAGGGAGTTGTATGCTCCCTGTACCCCGCTCCTGTTAGTAACCTGGCTGCCGAGTGTTGGACTAATTGCAGTTTCCAAACAGTCTTCAGAGGCAACCCCACGTAGAGAGCGTTGCAGTAGTCTATTTGAGATGTAACCAGAGCATGGACCACCGTGGCCAAGTCAGGCTTCCCAAGGTACGGGCGCAGCTGGCGCACAAGCTTTAACTGTGCAAAAGCTCTCCCGGCCACCGCCGAGATCTGAGGCTCCAGGCTCAGCGATGAGTCCAGGATCACTCCCAAGCGGAGAACCTGCGCCTTCAGGGGGAGTGAAACCCTGTCAAGCACAGGCTGTAACCCTATGCCCTTCTCAGGGGCGGTCCGTCCATATAAGCGAACTACGCGCCCGCGTAGAGCGCCATCTTGGAAGGGGCGAATTCCTCCGCCTGCCGGGCACCGGCGCCTCAGGCAGTGCCGTGCCTCCCTGCTTTGGGGCCCCGGCCTGAACCACAAGCCTATCGGGTCCATGCTGGTGGCTTGCTTCATGACGCTGGTCATCATCGTCTGGAGCGCGTGGCCGCCCTCATCTGGCCCATGCCCATCATCGCCGGCTTCCTGCCCAACGGCATGGAGCAGAGGAGAGGCGCCAACGCCGCCGCCGGGAGCAGCAAACACGCCACAGCCAGAGGAGCAGCAGCGGGAGGAGGCAGAGGAGCCAACGCCGCTGCCGCCGGGAAGCGCCCTTCCTGGCTGGCGCTGGCGGGAAACTGGGCCTCGCCGCCTCCAAGCACATCAGTACATCGGAGGCGCCGAGGCCCAGTTTCCCACCAGCGCCTCGCCAGGGAAGGGGATGGAAGCCGTTTCTCCCATCCCCGTTCTTGGCGAGGCGCTGGCAGGAAACTGGGCCTTGGCGCCTCCGCCTTCGGTGTATTGACGTGCTTGGAGGTGTCGCCGAGGCCCAGATTTCCACCAGCGCCTCGCCAGGGAAGGGGAGCCGCCCGCTGCTCCCACCTCCATCCCTGGCGAGGCGCTGACCGAAAACTGGGCCTTGGCACCACCTCGAAGCATCAATACACCGAGGCGGGGCGCCGAGGCCCAGTTTCCTGCCAGCGCCTCGCCAGGGACGGCGATGGGAGCAGCGGGCGGCTCCCGTCCCATCCCCTTCCCTGGCGGCGCTGGCAGGAAACTGGGCCTTGGCGCCTCCGCCTCGGTGTATTGATGTGCTGGTGGCGCCGAGCCCATTT
Organism: Anolis apletophallus; assembly: GCA_030556195.1. Taxonomy (NCBI): domain Eukaryota; kingdom Metazoa; phylum Chordata; class Lepidosauria; order Squamata; family Anolidae; genus Anolis; species Anolis apletophallus. The sequence goes on from JARBWK010000016.1 coordinate 37,618,095, forward strand.
TCTGCCAGCGCCTCGCCAGGGATGGAGGTGGTTGCAGCGGGTGGCTCCCCTTCCCTGGCGAGGCGCTGGTGGAAATCTGGGCCTCAGCGCCGCCTCGAAGCACATCAATACACCGGGGGAGCCTCGTGGAGCTAGGAGGAAAGAGGCAACCCAAGGAGCCTGGGCTCCTTCCTCCGCACGCTTCCCTCTCGCCTGCCCTCCGCCAAAAAGAAAAGCGCCTCCCTGCCCAGACTGGGAGCAATGCAGGCAAGGCTATTATTTATAATATTATTTTAGTGTTTAGTGCCAAGTATATAATTATAATATTTATAATAATATATGTATTGTTTATAATGTATAGTATTATTTAGTGTTTACTACAGGTATGTCATATAATATTTATATATTATATTATATTTATAATACTATTTAATACCTATTTCACATTAGTACTAGATATATAATATTTATGTTGTATTATTTATAATAATAACAACAATAATATGTATTAAATATCCATACCAGGTGTATAAAATAAAATATATAATATATAATATATTTTTTTTATTCATAATATTAATTTATAGTTATTTAATGTTAGTACCCGATATATAATATAATATTTTATATAGAGAGGGGGAGGGAAAAATGAGAGTTATTTATAGTATTATTTAATACTTATCTAATATTAGGTATTAAGTAATATATATTCAATATTATTTATTCTTATTTAATAGTAGTGTATGTATGTGTGTGTGTGTGTGTGTATATATATATATATATATATATAGAGAGAGAGAGAGAGAGAGAGAGTTTTATTATTTAATACCAATTTATATTAATACCAGGTATATAGTATAATCTTTATAAAATATAATATGTATTTATATATTATAATTTATAATATAATATAATTAATATTAGTGCTGGCTATATAATATAATGGATTCCCCAGTGACACAGCGGGTTAAACTGCTGAGCTGTTGAACTTGCTGACTGAAAGGTCGAATCCGGGAGCGGGGGCGAGCTCCTGCTGTTAGCCCTAGCTCCTACCAACCTAGCAGTTGAAAACATGCCAATGTGAGTAGATCAATAGGTACTGCACTGGCGGGAAGGTAACAGCGCTCCATGCAGTCATGCTGGCCACATGGCCTTGGAGGTGACTATGGACAACACCAGCTCTTTGGCAGCAAACATGTCTGCTGTGGCAAAGAGGAAGTAATAGGCAGGAGGATGGATGTGGGCAAGGCAGGGAACTTGGGGGGCAAGGGAAAGGGAGGGGGTAGAATAGAAGAGAGAGTGCTGTGTTTGCAGCCTTCGGCGCCTGTGCACAGGAGCTTCCGGGCATGCGGGGTGCCAAAATAATGTTTGGGGCGCCAAAATAATGTTCGCTTACCATTTAAAATTACCTTCGACCGCCCCTGGCCCTTCTTGCTCGCTTTCCCTTCCTAGCTCCCAATTCCATACTTTCAGTGCTACTTAAAGGCTCAGCTACACCAGCTAGAATGCAAAAATCTCAGGCATAGTTTCAGATTTCGGAGTATTTCAGATGTCTGGACAGAGTGTTCTCAATGTATACACTCAAGCTGCATCACTTCCACTGCTAATCGCAAAACTACAGATGTTGCTGATGAGGAGAGGCAGTGTCATGGCAATTTTTGACTGTATAAACACATGACTCCTCTTCAGCTTTGAAAGCAGAGGGGCTGCTATTCCATCCATATGATGCAGCGATTGTGTCATCCAGTGCAAACTGGCAGCATTGCTTGGTCATGTTTGCAGCCTGAAGACTTGGCAATTGCAGTGTGCGAGTGCCTTTGGCTCGGAGTCTTTGGGAGGCTAAATCGAGGAGGAAAAAATAGCAGTCTCTTTTGGAAGCACTAACAAGCAGTAGGTTCTGCAGTCTGCATTTGTTTCCCTCATTTGCCTGGAGCTGAATTCGAAGAGCCAAGCATCTTTCTCAAGATAAGGCTGGGCAGAGGAGGAGATGCACGCATTGCTACCCTTTATCAGTACCATACGGATCCATTCCCAGCAGTGGACAAATTCAAATTCTTTGCAAACTATACAGTATTCCAAGACTATTCGTGGAAGTGTCATATTGCACTTGTACCGTGAAGAATTTGTGCATTCTATTTTTGTGTGTGCAGAAAACAGTCAACTGTTGTTTCCCTTGCAAATATTGCTGTTTCTTGCACATTTCAGATAGACTAAGCCCTGAAATGCAAATAGTCTTGTCAATCTAAGATTCTTAAAATGTTTTCCAAACTGTAGTGTCCACTTGTAAGATTCTGAATTCGAACTTGTGTTTTAAGTGTGGAGAGAATGTGAGGATTTGAACTCAGGGCTGTGACAGGGCAGAATGTCCTACCAATGCCACCACAATATGTAAGGACTCTTTTAATTTTCACTTGCTGCCACCATATAATTTACTGTGCTTGGCTACCCACTAGGAGAGAGTGGTTTTCAAGGCTTGTGGGAGAAAGAGCCACTAGGAAAGATGTTTTTATCAAAGAACTATGAAGTTTATTCAAACAGTAGTTTAAGTGTAGAGGTTTCAGAGTTCAAGAGCTTGGGTGGTTACAATATCTACTCAGAGGCACTTTTCTTAAGGTTACAATATACTAACTATGGAGATACAGTCTGATACTATATCACTGCTCTCCTAGAACCAATAACACAGTAGTTTTCTACACTCTGCTAGTCCTTAAATCAAACTGCTTCCCTAGCAGTTAAACACAGCTGCACTGCTACTCTCTCCCAGAGTAGAGTCAGGCTTCACTGCTACACTCCCTCAGAGTAGAATCAGAGTCTTTTTAACACCCGCTGATAGCTGGCTAAAAACAGACTCCCTAACTCTCCACACACCCTTCTGCTTTCGCAGTTAACCACCAACTGACATAGTTTGAATCTGAAGATTCCAAAGCCACTTACAGGCTCTGCCTCCTGTTTCCATGGTAACGGAAACTCCCTGGAGGTTCTGTCAGCTAATATTCCTGTTAACCCTTTAAGGTTAGCGAGGTTTTACCCTTACAATATACATACATACATATAAACATCAACCACATTAAAAACCTGTAACAAATAAATATGACTTCACCACACAAACATTAAAAAAATGAATATTCTTTCCATCCCTACTGTCTCCTCTATGAAATTCTCTTCTTCCCCTTCTTCAATCAATCAATCAATCAATTTTTATTACTTGCTTAGTCGCCCTCCACCAGCGGTGCTCTGGGCGACTTACAACATAAAACCAATAAAACACTTTAAAAGAATTACAATTAAAACAACTAATCAAACGCTCTGCCAAAGAGTCAAATCTTCAGTGCGACAGTAAAGCATCTCAGTTCGCACACGGCTTGGATGTTGGGTGGCAGAGAGTTCCACAGTTTTGCCACGGAGGCTGAGAAAGCTCTCCGCCTAGTGACCTCCAGGCGGATTTCTCTAGGGCCCGGTATATGGAGGAGATTCTCTTGGGAAGATCGGGGTGGCCACTGGGGTTGATCGGGGGAGAGATGGTCCCTGGCCATGCAAGGCCTTAAAAGTCAATACCAGCACCTTGTAAGAGATCCGGAATTTGATCGGTAACCAATGCAGCTGACACAGGATAGGTGTTACCGGTATATGACATCCCACAGGGGTTCCTGTAAGGAGCTTGGCAACTGCATTTTGAACTATATGAAGTTTCTGGGTCACTGACAAAGAAAGGCTAGCCTAAAGAGCATTACAGTAGTCCAGTCTTGAGGTGACCGTGGCATGGATCACTGTGGCTAAGACCTCCCCGGAAAGATAGGGCTCCAGTCGCCTAGCCTGACGAAGATGGAAAAACGCCTGTTTGCTGACGGTGGAGACCTGGGCATCTATTGTCAGCAAGGGGTCCAAAATGACACCTAGGCTTTTCACGGTGGCAGATGGAACAAGAGGCTCACTGTCAAGGGTAGGCAATGGTCGTTCCACTCTCACAGGGTGGCCAGGCCACAGGATCTTCGTCTTTGCCAGATTCACCCTCAGCCTGCTAGCACGCAGCTATCCAGTCACGGCTTCAAGGCATAGAGTGAAATTATCAGGTACCAAAACTGCCCCGGTCACTCCCCTCCCCCGATTCGAACCACCAACCTTTCGGTCAGCAAGTTCAGCAACTCGGCAGTTTAATCCGCAGTGCCACCATATCTCCATATGCTTCAGAAATTAATCAGTCATTGCAGAATAACTCATAAGTTTTCATTGCATGTAGAAACCCTCAGATTGTAAAGCTAAAGGCATTGAAACGCCTGTTGGGAAGGGGGAAAGCAGCTGTATTTTTGAACTCGCACGGCTGTAGGCAAAGGTCAGATGGCTGATGGAAAAAATAAATCACATTGTGTTCTGTTCAAAATATTGTTTCAGTGAAATCTTCTGGACAATATTAAACATTACCAGCAATTTGCTCTTGGAGCCGCTTGTGCGGCAGTAGAAAAAAAACCACTCTGAAAAACCAGTGGTTGCTTGCAAGCACCAGAAAGGAAGAAAGGAAGGAAGGAAGGAAGGAAGGAAGGAAGGAAGGAAGGAAGGAAAGAAGGAAAGAAGGAAAGAAGGAAAGAAGGAAAGAAGGAAAGAAGGAAAGAAGGAAAGAAGGAAAGAAGGGAGGAAGGAAGGAAGGAAAGATAGAAAGAAGGAAGGAAGGAAGGAAAGAAGGATGGAAGAAAGGAAGGAAAGAAGGATGGAAGAAAGGAAGGAAAGAAGGATGGAAGGAAGGAAGGAAGGAAAGAAGGAAGGAAGGAAGGAGAGAAAGAAGGAAGGAAGGAGGGAAGGAAGGAAAGAAGGAAGAAAGGAAGGAGGGAAAGAAGGAAAGAAGGAAGGAAAGAAAGAAGGAAGGAAGGAAAGAAGGAAGGAAATATAGAAGGAAGGAAGGAAATATAGAAGGAAGGAAGGAAGGAAGGAAGGAAGGAAAGGAGGAAGGAAGGAAGGAAAGGAGGAAGGAAAGAAGGAAGGAAGGAGGGAAAGAAGGAAGGAAGGAAGGAGGGAAAGAAGGAAAGAAGGAAAGAAGGAAGGAAGGAAAGAAGGAAATATAGAAGGAAGGAAATATAGAAGGAAGGAAGGAAGGAAAGGAGGAAGGAAGGAAGGAAAGAAGGAAGGAAGGAAGGAAGGAGGGAAAGAAGGAAGGAAGGAGGGAAGGAAGGAAAGAAGGAAGGAAGGAAGGAGGGAAAGAAGGAAAGAAGGAAGGAAAGAAAGAAGGAAGGAAAGAAGGAAATATAGAAGGAAGGAAGGAAATATAGAAGGAAGGAAGGAAGGAAGGAAGGAAAGAAGGAAGGAAGGAAGGAAGGAAGGAAAGGAGGAAGGAAAGAAGGAAGGAAGGAGGGAAAGAAGGAAGGAAGGAAGGAAGGAAGGAGGGAAGGAAGGAAGGAAGGAAGGAAAGAAGGAAGGAAGGAAAGAAGGAAGGAAGGAAAGAAGGAAGGAGGGAAAGAAGGAAGGAAGGAAGGAAGGAGGGAAAGAAGGAAGGGAGGAAGGAAGGAAATATAGAAGGAAGGAAGGAAATATAGAAGGAAGGAAGGAAGGAAAGGAGGAAGGAAAGAAAGAAGGAAGGAGGGAAGGAATGAGCAATATTGTGATGAAAAAAATCCATAGTGCACTGGTGGTATTCAGTGCACCATCTGTAAAAGAGAAGGTGCTGTTTCCTTTTACATGCATGCCATAAAACAGGATCTGAAGCAGGAAGTATTTTTTAAAATTGGTTCAGGATGCTGGCTGCATCTCCCAAGGACCTTGCTGCATAAGGGTGACTGCTCAGTCCATCCAACTTTATATTGCAGCCAAAGCTTGCTGGGATGAAGACAGTCTGACTATCCCTGTGAAGTCCCGAATTGGCAAAGGCTGCCTTCCTTGTGCTTGTTATGCAACATATGCTCTGGCTCCTCTGACATAAACACAGCTCAAGGAGGTTTCAAATTGGTCAGTGTTTTCTCCCTTACTGCAGTGTGTGTGTGTGTGTGTGTGTGTGTGTGTAGGAGGTGCTTAACTTTGCATACACAACAAGGATAATAAACACTCACAGAACACAAGATGCTGACTTGCTTCCAGTCTCCGCTGCAGCTGTTTGGTGCTTTGCTAAAAATACCAGCGCTATGCATGCCCCTTGAACACTAGTGATGCAAAAGGAGAAAGAGGGATATGGAAGGCAAGGTGGACTCCTTGCATGAGCTTTATTCCCTCTCCTTTCTCCCCATATTGAATGCTTTCATTCCCGTCTTTCGGTCCCATCAACTCCCTCTTTCCTGCCACTGATTTCTGTTACGACTTCTGCCATTTGTCTCATTTGTTCTACTCACTGCTTCGGTCCTCCTCTGTTCACTTAATTTGCTTATTTTTAGTACAAGGTTTTGCTGTTTATTTATTTTATTATTATTATTTTATTTATTTATTTATTATTTCGACTTATATACCGCCCTTCCCAAAGAGGCCCAGGGTGGTTCACACCAGTGAACAACATAATCACAACATAGTTAAAAACATAATAAAACAGATTGAGGCAAGGGTGGAATTTAACAGCCTTAAAGGTTAAACACCTGTCTGAAGAGATTGGTCTTGCAGGCCCTCCGGAAGGCCTGTAGGTCAGTCATTGCTCGAGCCTCCTCTGGGAGGGATTTCCAAAGGGTAGGTGCTACTACAGAGAAAGTACGCTGCCGCATCGAGGACAGGCGACAGAACTTAAGTGATGGAACCTCCAATAGGTTTTGGTCCATGGACCGTAGTGGTCTCTGGGGAATGTGCAGGGATAGGCGGTCCTTCAGGTACACTGGCCCCAGGCCATGCAAGGCCTTAAAGGTTAGCACCAGCACTTTGAAGGCCATCCGGTACTCAATGGGGAGCCAGTGCAATCGCTGTAGGACTGGAGTGATGTAGCACGATAGTGCTGCACCAACCAGTAGTCGAGCCACAGCGTTTTGCATCAGTTTAAGTTTCCGGATTACCGACAGAGGAAGGCCAATGTAAAGGGTGTTACAGTAGTCCAGTCTCGAGATGACCATGGCCTGGGTTACCGTGGCTAGGTCGCCACTGGAAAGGTAGGGCACCAGCCACCTTGCCTGGCGCAGATGGAGAAACGCCACTCTGCTCACGGTGGAGACCCGAGCCTCCATCGTCAGCAGAGGGTCCAGTTGGACCCCCAGGCTTTTAACCAGGGCCGACGGGCTAATCACCTTGCTGTCCATTATTGGCAGCTGGAGCTCGCCCCCCACCCCCAGGGCGACCCAGCCACAGGACCTCCGTCTTCGACGGGTTCACCTTCAACCTGCTGGCCCGTAGCCACCCAGTCATGGCTTCAAGGCACTGATGGAAATAATCGGGTACAGAGTCCGGCCGGCCTTCCATCCTCAGCACCAGCTGGGTGTCATCAGCGTACTGGTGACACTTCACACCAAAGCTAGGCACCAGTTGGGTCAGTGGACGCATGTAGATGTTAAATAATAGAGAAGAGAGGATAGCCCCTTGGGGGACCCCACAATTAAGGGGGACCCTTTCCGAGACCATCCCTCCCCTCTCCACCTGTTGTCCCCGATCTTGGAGAAAGGAGGCCATCCATTTAAGGGTGGACCCCCTAACTCTCGTCACAGCTAAACGGTGGATCAATAATGCATGATCGACTGTGTCAAATGCTGATGTGAGGTCCAGTGCTGACCCGCCTTGGTCCAACTGGCAGCGCAGCTGATCTGTGATAGAGACCAGCACAGTCTCTGTCCTGTGCCCAATATGGAAGCCGGACTGGAAGGGATCTAATCCGGCTGCATCGTCCAAGAACCGCTGCAGCTGTCCCACTGCTGCCCTCTCAATTACCTTGCCTAGAAACTGTAAGTTCGAAACTAGGCGGTAATTGGAGGTAACCGAGCCATCTAGACCCGGTTTCTTCAGCAGTGGACTTACCATTGCCTCTTTTAAACTCCCTGGAAAACCCCTTGCTCAAGGGAGTTTTTCACTGATTCTCAAAGTGGGCGGTACCACCCCCTGGTGGGCGGTGAGGCGATCCAAGGGGGTGGTGGGAGGCTGAGGGGAATTTGGGGGGTAGTGAACCCCTTTAAAGGGGCAGTGAACGATTGGCCATTTAGGAGTGGTCGCGCGGCCCTCTTCTTTGGCCCCACCCCCTTCGCTTTGACCCACACACACAGTGCAGTGCGAAGGCTGAAGTGCAAAGGCCTCCGCGTTCTCCGGCGGAGCCTCACCGCCACCGTGGAAGAAAGTGCGGCCTTCCCCGGCAGAGGCAGCAGGAGAGTCCGGGGCTTCCGTGGGGAGAGAAAGGCCTTGCTTCTTCGTCCCCTCAGGCCGCGGCTGTCCGTCCCCTCAGAGCCCTCTCCAGTGGTGGTGCAATGCAAATATGGTTGGGGGTCACCACAACATGAGGAACCTTATTTAGGGGTCACGGCATTAGAAAGGTTGAGAACCAGTGTATTAATCTTTCTGTGTAATTGCTATTGAAATTTTTAAAAATTAATTAATTAATTTATTTTTATTTATTATTCACTCTTGTATACCGCTCCTTCCGGCGGGCTCAGCGCGGTTTACATAAAAACACATAGTACAATACAGTTTAATACAGCAGCAAAAAACTAAAAATCTAAAAGCATACTACATCTAGCCAGGAATCTACATAACAGTTTCAACTATATTCCATAAGCACTAACTCAAGGGCCAGCAAAGTTGAAGGCTTGCCTAAACAACGCCGTTTTGCAAGCTCTCCGAAATGGGCCCAGCTCCCTCCGGCATGGAATTCCATGTGGATGGTGCTGCCACAAAGAAGGCTCGCGATCGTTTCGTCGACAGCGGACAGGAGTGGATCGAGGGGACTACTAAAAGGTTCTGTTCTTCCGAACGCAGTGATCTCGGGGGAACATATGGGGTAAGGCGGTCCCTCAGGTACACCGGCCCTAGACCATGCAAGGCCTTAAAGGTCAACCCCAACACCTTGAAAACGATCCGGTACTCAATTGGTAGCCAGTGCAGCTGCCGTAATATACCGTGTTTTCCCGAAAATAAGACACCCCCGATTGTAAGCCGTATCGGGGGTGTCGGGGGTGTCGGCTTATATAAGCCATACCCGTATGTAAGCCGTACCTCGTCCCGCCGCCGCGCGTGGCAAAAGGTGTGCGCGGCACACCTGCGACACACCTCCACGGCACACCTATTCGCCAGGCCTCCAAGCAAGGAAGGGGGAAAGGAGCCAGGGGCGGGAGGAAGCGGCGACGCGTCACTGTGACGTGGCGATCCTCACCACGCCCTGGCTCCTTTCCTCCTCCCTTGCTTGGAGGCCTGGCGAAAAGGTGTGCCGCGGAGGTGTGCCGCGGCACACCTGCGGCACACCTCCGTGGCACACCTTTTCGCCAGGCCTCCCTTCTTTTGTCAAGCAAGGGAGGGGAAAGGAGCCAGGGCGTGGTGAGGATCGCCGCGTCACAGTGACGCGTCGCCGCTCGTCCCGCCCCTGGCTCCTTTCCTCTCCCTTGCTTGGAGGCCTGGCGAAAAGGTGTGCCGCGGAGGTGTGCCGCAGGTGTGCCGCGGCACACCTCCGGTTGCGGCGGCGGCGTGGCGGCGGCGGCGGCGTGGCGATGGGGTACGTCTTGGGTTATATAAGACATACCCCGAAAGTAAGCCGTAGGGGGACTTTTTGGGGGGAAAAGAAAGTAAGACGCTGTCTTACTTTCGGGGAAACACGGTAGGTGTTATGTGCTCTCGTACCGATGCTCCCACCAGTAGTCGAGCCGCAGCATTTTGCACCAACTTGAGTTTCTGGATTGCTGTCAAAGGAAGACCAATGTTACAGTAATCAAGCCTCGAGATGACCGTCACCTGGATCACCGTAGCCAGGTCGCCTCTGGATAAGTAGGGGGCCAGCCGCCTAGCCTGTCGCGTGTGGAAAAATGTGGTCTTGCATACCGTGGAGATTTGAAGCTCCATCGATAGCGACGAGTCCAGATGGACCCCCAGGTTCTTTACAGAGGATGACGGGCTTAGAGGCTCGTCGTCCAGGGTAGGTAGCCGACCTCCATTCAGTCCAGGGCGACCCAGCCATAGGATCTCCGTCTTCGATGGGTTCACCTTCAGCCGGCTAGCCCGCAGCCATCCAATCACGGCTTCAAGGTATTGATGGAAACAATCAGGTACGGTCTCCGGCCTGCCCTCCATTCTCAGCATCAGCTGGGTGTCATCAGCGTACTGATAGCACTCCAGACCGATGTTACGAACCAGCTGGGCCAGTGGGCGCATGTAGATGTTAAATAATAGTGGGGACAAGATGGCACCCTGGAGGACCCGACATGTTAATGGGAGTCTCCCGGACACCATCCCTCCCACCTCCACCCGTTGTCCTCGTTTTTGGAGGAAGGAGGCCACCCATTTAAAAGCAGTCCCCCTAACTCCCGTCACGGCTAAACGGTGGGTCAACAGCGCATGGTCTACAGTATCAAATGCTGCCGTGAGATCTAACAACACGAGCAGTGCTGACCCGTCCTGGTCCAGCTGGCAGCGAAGTCGGTCTGTAATGGAGACAAGCACGGTTTCCGTCCCATGCCCAATACGGAAACCGGACTGGAAGGGATCAATTTCTAGGAGGGTGCTGAGTAAATTTTTTCCTGGAAAGGGGGCGGTAGGCCAAAAAAGTTTGGGAAATGGAACAAATGGAAACATGCAATTCTCTTGGAAGTTTTAGGTCCTCCGTCCTAACCGTGACTAAATTAGACTCAAGCACATACGAGGTATACCCACCAAATACTGATAAATAATGTCACTAAAAAAACAGAACCTGCCAAATGTTTTTCAGCAACTGAATCTCGTTGTCCCATAATCTTTGGTTGGGGTGTGTAGAAATATCCCCGCAATGCATTTTCTGATGTCTCTGTTTGGTTCATCGAAAGCCTGTCCCATTTCCAAGATAAAGAAATACCCTTGGGGCATAAACACATTTCCTCGGCTTCCATTCCTTGGCTTAGAATATTATTCTGCTAATTATATCAATTTCTTGCCTGTTGTCTGGTGGCCAAGCAGGTGCAAAGCTAGGCTATCAACTCAAAATGCCTTGCACATAAATTGCGGGGGGAAAATACAAGCATTACAGTCAACTCTCTACTGGGAGTTGGGGCACAGGGCCCCCATGAAAGTGAAAAAAGTTTAATTTAAAAAACACATTATATTTTTACCTGTCTGTCAATTTTGAGTCCTCCAATGAACCTCAATGGTCAAATTCTGGCAGATGTCCACCATAGAAACAAGCTGGATGACCAACAAATGGCTAAGAGGTATTCAGTCTAAGAATCACTAGGTTCTCCGATGCAGAAGTTGGGGATGGAGTCATGCTGGACAACCTAGAGCAGTGGTTCCAAAGTGGGTGGTACCGCCCCCTGGTGGGTGGTGGGGCGATCCAAGGGGGTGCTGGGAGGCTCAGGAGAATTTGGGGGGCGCTGAACCCTTGTAAGGGGTGGTGCCGTGAGCCAGGCTTGCGTGCCACTTGCAGGGTCGCGCGCTTGCGAGGACGTCCCCGTTGGAAGAAAGAGGCGATACACAGGACTGCGCCATGGGCGGGATTGACGAGAGGAAGGAGGTGCGTGCTGCGGTTTCCATGGCAATGCCTGCCCGGGGATTCCAACTCGCAGGGACACCGTCGCAAGAGTGCGATCCCCAGGCCGGCGGTGCCGTGGAAACCGCAGCGCGCGCCGCCTTCTCGTCTACCCCGCCCACGGCGAGGTTGATGAGAGGAAGGAGGCGCGTGCTGCGGTTTCCATGGCAATGCCTGCCCGGGGATTCCAACTCGCAGGGACACCGTCGCAAGTGTGCGATCCCCAGGCAGGCGTTGCCGTGGAAACCGCAGCGCGTGCCTCCTTCTCGTCTACCCCGCCCACGGCGAGGTTGATGAGAGGAAGGAGGCGCGTGCTGCGGTTTCCATGGCAATGCCTGCCCGGGGATTCCAACTCGCAGGGACACCGTCGCAAGCGTGCGATCCCCAGGCAGGCGTTGCTGTGGAAACCGCAGCGCGCGCCTCCTTCTCGTCTACCCCGCCCACGGCGCAGTCCTGTGTATTGCCTCTTTCTTCCAATGGGGACGTCCTCGCAAGTGTGCCTTGCTGGGCCTGGCGCGGGGTGGTGTTGGGCCTGTGGCTTTTGTGGCTTCAGGGGTTGTGGGTTGTGGTGATGTGCAGGGATCTGTGTGATTTTCAGTGCAGGGCCAAGGTGATGAAACTCTGGAAAAGCAGTTAAGGGAATTTGGTTGTTCTGAGAGTCCAGTGGGTGGGATTTGAGACACCTGGCTTGCTGATTCTAGCCGCAGCTGTGACTTTTCCAGGAAAAAGGGAGGAAGTGTTAGAATGTTGAGATCTTGTTATTAGCCCTGGAAAGGCTGAAATTCAGTTCCTGGTCAACTTTCGATTCTACTGCAAGCAGTTCCATGAACTCCTGATTTCATGATTTTTTGGTCATTCATGACAGAACTTGGAGCTTGCCTTTTTTGGGACTATCCTAGTTTTAAGTTCTGTTGCTTCTTAGTGGATTTATATTCAGAGGCCTTACAACTTAATTTGCCTGAGGCTTTGGGAACAATTCCTGGGATTTTCTCGAATGCTTTTTGCCTTGGCTATTTTCATGTTTACTGTTATTTTTTTTGGACATTGTCTACATTAATAAATAGACTGTTATTTCCAGCTGTGGTTGTGTGAATATTTAAAGGGCCCTGGTTCAGGGCCAGTGTGCGACAGGAGCAAAAAAACAGACAAACTAGATATTCTCACAGAATCTGTGAGAAGATCTTGAAGTCCAGGTGTGTTCGGCATGATGTCATGGGTGCCTGGACAGGCTTAAATTAGGTAGGTGCTTTTCAACGTGGGCCTCGTTTGTCCAGTGCCGGCCCCTTCTTTTTTCAATGCAATAAAAACAACATGCAATTAAAATAACATTAAAATTAAAATTAAAACACACCAAAACATTTAATTGTACGAAAAAGGTAGAAACATTAATACTTTCTCTTTAATTGCTATTAAAATATAAAAACAGAAATTTCAAGGGGGGTGGTGAGCAAATTTTTTTCTAGAAAGGGGGCGGTAGGCCAAAAAAGTTTGGGAACCACTGACCTAGAGAGAAGATAGTCAAATCCACGAATAACCAAACCACAAGAGTGAAACCCACGGATGTGCAGTGCTTACTGTACTCACAAATCACATCTATATATGCCTTACTAAATTCTCTTGTAACCTTAAATATCTGTGGGATATTGCCCTTGAACAAGGGAGGACAACCGTGGAGCACATTTCAAATTACGCTACCAACTTCACATATGACCCAAACTCTCCCCTCTGTCAGAACATATTCGAGTCGAACTGTGAAAAGGACATACACATCGCAAGGGTTTCTCCTGGACAGCCACAATACCCTCTGTGTTCAGATTAGTGTTGACGTGCCAGATGTAGCTAAGGCTTTTTGTATCAGTTTGTAGATAATTTATGTATCATTCTCTCCTCGTCTCATAAAAAAAATCAATCAATAAACTAAACTGAATATTTTAAGTACTAAACCAGAGAAACTCTATTACACAATTAGACAATCACAGCTGTGCTGCCCACTGCTCCAGAAGTGTTCCTAAAATGCATCTTGATATATTCATCCCTGCTGGTCTATTTCCAGGCTCACTTCAAAGCCATACTACGTATCTTGAAAATCCTAAATAGATTACGACAAGAATACCTAAAGGTCAGTTTCCTACTGCAAGTTCTGCTGAACTGTTGAACACACTGCTGCTTCTGGTAGAGGCTCCTTCTCTGGAGGCTTGTAAACAGAGGCTGGATGGCTGTCTGTTGGAAGGGTTTGGATCAGGGGTGGGCGATTATTTCTTCCAAGGGGCCACACGAGAGTCAAAAAATATTATGGAGGGCCACACCTAAAGGCTGAACTACATTCTAATCTACATTTTTAAATTTATTTACGTACTATATTTACTATATATTACACATCATTAATATTAACATATTAATATATCAAGAAATATTCATATATTATTAGTATTAATATCATAATTATTATATTATAATATATATATATAGAGAGAGACATTATAATATATTGAAATCTATTATATAAAGGAGGTCCCGTCATCGAACGACTGACAGAGACAGAGAAACCTTCCAAGGCAGAGACACCAAACTTGCCAACACAAATAGGCCTCAGGCAAGGAAGGTTTTTAGCAAAGAAACTTTCCCCCCCAAAACCTAGAAGGCCCCCAAAACAATGATACAAAAAAACTACATTTCCCAGCATCCTCTCGGCAGCCAGCGAAACCCATTGGCCAACATTGGCCCACACAAAATGCAGGGAGGCTGAGTAACCATAGTAACGCTGGGCACAGCCAGCCAAGGCTAGGATAGAATGCTGAGTGATTTGAGTTCAGTCAGTTGGTGTTTGAGGGTTAAACTGACAAAACCAAACTCTATGAGGGAGCAATTCTCCAGCAATTCCTACCCACACAACACAACACAACTTCCTATCACAACCCATCCCCCCATCCTTACCGGACTCCGCACACACAACGCCTACCACCACCACATACAAAAACCAACTCCACCTATACTCCAACCACAACACAACACAGCACTGCACTGATACTCTACAAACACACACAACACCCAAAACACCCCACCCACACAAGCATTCCACAACATACTACCACCCACAATTCCACCACACACCCACTAACTCACCAAAAACGTAATACCTACACACAACACAATACGCACACAACACAACCTTGCGTCTACTGCTCAACCCATTTGTATGCCATTCCTTCCTTCCACACAGGCAGAAACTGACCCAAAAGACAAGCCATGCCTTCTAAAAAGAACAGCATTGGACGACACACTCGCAACGCTACATACATCAAACAAAAAAGGGCAGAACAAACGCCAGAACAGAAACACAGTTTCTTTTTTCAAATCCAGAGTTGGGAAACCACAGAACCTCATCAACACAGCAGATGGAAAGACAAAAAACATTGTATATCCACAAGCTCTGCAGAACGCCAGCAACACCACACACCAACAACTCCCCAGGACTTCAACATCCCACCCACCAGAACAACCCACAACAACACAGCCATGACCCCACCAAGACCATAAGTAACATCAATTCCAACCCTTACATACTCAGACTTTCTCGCATCTCCTAAATAGGGCACAGCAACGCGTGCCGGGTACAGCTAGTTATAATATAATATAACATTATATTATTTATTATATTATAATATTATTATTATAAAATAATAATAAAAACCACTAAAATAAAATAAAATGAAATTTAAGAAGACAAGGTGCGAACCAAGGCTGACATCCTCAAGAGAGGAAGGATCCCAAGCTGGAATGGCCCAATGGACCCAGCCCAGAGGATGACAAAGCGGACCCAGCTGTCGCCGCAGCAGAGCAGAGCAGAGGACGATCGGAGGCTGCAGACTACCACCCGCTCTCGCCCCCAGCCGTTCCGTCAGAGGCATTCCTGATCGGCTGATCGCCTTGCCATGGAGTGCCTGCCATCCCGGCTTTGGAGTGCCTGCCATCCCGGGAGGTAATCCGGGCCTGCAGCGGGAGCAGTTGGCGACTTGCGGCAGCTGATTGCCCTGGCGACCCGGAAGACAATCAAGTTGTTCCCGGTTGGGAAACAGTGTAATTAATAAAATTATGAAATAATTACTTGTGTGTTCCCAACAGAAAATGTGTCAGTTGCCCTCTTCCTGCTCAATACTTTTTCTACAGATGGCTTTTTCAACAGACTTAAGGGCTACAGACATTTTCAATGTTGAAGCTATTTAAGGTGATCACCAAAGACACCAGCATCGAGGAAACAACTCTAAGTTTCATCTTAAGGACTTGTTGAGCATCCCTTGCCTGGAATTTCAAAACCCTACTCCCAAATTGGGGACGCACTTAGCACAATGGGTAAACTGCCAGCTACAGAAAATCTTGCTGACCGGAAGATTGACCGTTCAAGCCACAAGTGGGGTGAGCTCCCACTGTCAGCCTTAGCGCCTCTGCTTACCTAGCACTTTGAAAACAGTAGTAGATAAATAGGGGTGGATATCTCCGGTTGTTATCCTTAGAAAACCATTATTATTTTGTATTAAAATCAATTTAGACCCTAATTTGACCCAAGGCTAGCAACCTAGAAATGACGTTTCTAAATCGAAACTGGTTCTGCCATTTCCGTAAAGGGCGCGTTATTATGTCGTTTTTATTTCCGCCCTTTCTTATCTTTAAACCGCGTTGGTTCGCAGCTGACAACCAACGTGGGTTAAAGATAACCCGCGTTAGTTCTCAGGTGGCGAGTGGGGTGGAGTCGATGCCCTCCACTCTCCCCTGCCAGCTGACAACCAACGCGGGTTATCTTTAACCTGCCTTGGTTCTCAGCTGGCGAGGGGGCATGGAGGGCATGCACACCATCCCTCCTCGCCAACTGAGAATCAACCCGCGTTAGAGATATTGCGGGTTGATTCTGAGCTGGCGAGGGGGCGTGGAGGCTGGCAGCCCCTGCGCACTGTGCATGCGTGGCGCCACTAACAAAATAGTAACGAATTTCATTATGAAATACGGCTCGATTTCGAAACAGAGCCGGAAAATTGCGCAAGAGTAGCTTTCGAAACGGAAGCGGTTCCTGCCCCCCCCCCGCTCCCCCGCCACGAGTTTAGAAACACATTTTTTTTGATCAACCACTCCTAATAAATAGGTACCGCTTTCACAGAGAGGTAAAAGGCACCGCTGAAGACATGCCGACAAGGCGTCCATGGGAAACAGGATCTTCGGGTGTGGAAAAATGGAACAACAGCATCTCCCCATGGTCGAGTCAAGCACAGCCTCCAGATACCGAGGGTAAAAAAGGGACGCATTGCCTCTGACTATGTACTGTTTGTCTTTGTTAATTTGCATAACGGCATTGAATGTTTGCCACAAATGTATTCTGTAATCCGCTCCGAGTCCCCTCGGGGAGATAGAACAGAATATAAACAAAGTATATTATTATGAATCCAGAACTATCCATGTGGGTAGCTGAGAAAATGATACATTTGCTTTCTCGTGATTCAAATATCCACAAACTTTACAAAATTTCCAAACATATTATGCATAGAATTACCTTCGATCTATGTGTAAACAGTGTGTATGCACCGGGAATGTGGCGCAGCTGGCTAAGTGTCAGCTGCATAAGATCTCTCTGACCAATAGGTCATGAGTCTGAGGCCTGCCTGGGTCGAGGTGGGTGCTCGACCTTTAAGTGTAGCCTGCTGTCGACCTTTGCAGCCCGAAAGACAGTTGCATCTGTCAAGTAGGAGATAAAGGTACCACATTAAGTGGGGAGGCAAATTTTGACTGAATTATGAGGCCATTAAAGAACTCTAGGAATGCGGAAAAACAACAAGGGACGCCGGAAATGCTGAGAGATGAGGAGTGCGTCAGCTCCCCCTGGTGGCCAGAGTTTGCCTCTGTTCGTTTATATGTGTGTTTGTGAAATAGCAGGAATTGTCTGCTAAAGTATGTGTATCTGTAATCCGCTCTGAGTCCCTTTTGGGGTGAGAAGAGCGGAATATAAATAAAGTAAATAAATAAATAAATATACATGAATTGGACTTGGGTATTCCAAAATCTGGAAAATTCCAAAAAAACCCAAACACTTCTGATTCCGAGCATTTTGGATACGGGATACTCAACTCGTTTTATATTTATTGTTTAATGCAGCCATTGCATTACTAAAATATGATTTGCTCTGACTCATTTGTTGTTGTTTACGTTTGCACGGAGAGGAAATGAGGATGCCGTCTTGGACGGGAGATCCACAGCCCCACTGGCATAAATCCTGGCTATTATTGAACAATGGGTTGCATATAGAGAAAGAAAGCCTTCCAAAAACTGCTGCCCTTGCCATTGGTGACCCCCAGTTGCCTCATTACCGTTCTCTCCATCTGACTTCCTTTCATGGTCGGTGTCTGTGAGGGACAGTGCGGAGTTGGCACGACTCGACAAGCAGGAACTGTGCTCCGATTTCATCCCGGACATCCACATCCGCAAGGCCTGATCCGGGGAGGCCCCGCCTTCTGTCTCGGTGTCCACATCCGAACCCATCTCTATTGGATAGCCATGCTGGGACACAGAATGCATCTCTCCCTGGTAGCCAATGCACAGGTTGTGTGGAGTGTCACAAAATTCCATCTCTGCAATAAAAACACAAACAAAAAGGTCTCAAATAATGACCACTGACAGCCACCATATCAGACTACACATATTTTATTTTATTTATTTATTTATTTGCAGTATTTATATACCACTCTTCTCAACCCCGAAGGGGACTCAGGGCGGAAGCCACCGAAATCCACAAACATATGGATAATTTCAACAGAAAGGAGGAAACCAGGAAAATAGACAAAATCTGGCTGCCAGTATTAAAAAAAACTCCAAAATCAGGATAGTAAATAAAGACTAATACTCAGAAAACAAGGAATTTCTGAGAGCATAGAATCGGGGCCAGCTAACACCTCCCAACGAACAATTCCCCCCAGGCAGGAATCAGCAAGGCTTTGAAGCTGCAAGGCCACTAAGTGCTAATCATGCTGGCCAACTACAACATTCACACTTGCCTCAAACAGACAAGAGTTGTTTCTCCCATCCTGGACATTCCACAGATATATAATTCCCACTTGCTTAGTTTCCAACAGATCTCACAACCTATGAGGATACCTGTCGTTGATGTGGCAAAACGTCAGGAGAGGATGCTTCTGGAACATGGTCAGATAGCCCAGAAAACTCAAAGCCACCCAGTGATTCTGGCCATGAAAGCCTTCGACACCCAGTGTTTTAATTTTTTAAAATCTATTAGAATTGGCCCTGCCCACAGTGTTGGATCCCTATGTTTTAAAATATTTTTAAATGTTTCTAAATGTTTTGTTGTATTACTGATATGTTATTTAAAGTGGCTTTGTATTGTGTTTTTATTTTGTTTTGTTTTATTGCTGTGTTGGTTTATTGATGAGATAAAACACAGTATTGTTTTGTTCGGCTTGGCCTCATGTAAGCTGCCCCGAGTCCCCTTGGGGAGATGGTGGTGGGGTATAAATAAAGTATTATTATTATTACTATTATTATTCGATAACGCAAAATGGTCACTCTGTGTGTGTGTGTGTGTGTGTGTGTGTGTGTGCTATAGCAACAGGAGGCAGAGCCTAACACTAGCTTTAAAATGTCCAGGTTTGAAATTTTTCAGTTAGTCAGGAGCGGTTAGACTAGCTTGAGAAGCTGCTGTCGTCTTTTCTGAGGAAAATAGAAAAGGCTGTGTTTTGATACTGCAGAAAGGCAGTTAGGTTTAGAAAGCCTATAGGAACCACTATTTGTAGGTTAGACTGGAAAGCTAACCTAGAAGATAGATAGAAAGCCTATTGGGGCAGAATATCTATAATATTATTGAGTCAGTATTTGAAGAGATACAGTCAAACATTGTGTTTAGAAACTTAGTAACCTTAAGATCTGTGCCTCTAAAGAGATATTGTAACCACCTAAGCTCTGTGTACTTTGAAACCTCCACGCTTGGAACCTTGTTAACCAATAAACAGTTAAAGTTCTTTATTCATAAATCTCTGTGAACTCTTTTTGGTGCGAGCTTTAGAAACATCGGGTGGTCACATAACTTGGTGGCAGTGATTGGTAAGTGAGCAATTGGTCAAGAATTACTCACTGGTGACAAAGGTTATAAAGTAAGGAGGCTTCCCATCAATAGGTGGGATAGCCAGCCCTGCCACAGTTCTACACAGTTAGATTGAAGAAAAAGATCGTCACATAAACTGGTGGCAAAAGATTCCTCACATAAATTGGTGGCAACGACCCTGTCACAGTTTTGAGTTCAAACCATTACACAAATTGATGCTAGCTGTAAATGGCGATGGGGACTTCGAAATGGCAAACCCACTTCCTGCTTCCTTAACTCTCTTCGGAATCGCTTCAAAAGTCAAATTACATCCAAATTTCGGATGTATCCGACATTCGAAAACAGGTCTAGTTTCTGCAACTGCAATCTCTCTCTCTCTCTCTCTCTCTCTCTCTCTCTCTCTCTCTCTCTCTCTCTCCCAAGTTCTCTCTCAGCCTTCATTTGTTCTGGCCTGCCACTACGCTCTCTTCTTCCACCCTCCAGCCTTTGAATGCCCTGTGGAACTAACTGAGCACATTCTGCCAGCTGGGTCCAAGGAACAAGAGCTCCAGGCTCCCTTCTTCTTCCCAGCATCTTTCCACTGATAGCCGCCAGCCGGTGAGGTCCTGCCTATTTGTAGTAGCAGCAGCTACAGGGAAACTCCAGCCTAGTAAATCAGAGGCATGCTTATCTGGCGACATATTCCCAAAGCGTCCGAATGCAGCCACGAATTGATATTTTTATTCAGAATACAGAATACAGAGAAACCCAGGATATGGTAAATAATATTCGGAAGCCAGTCTGGTTGCTGATGCAGAGTGAAACTGTTGGGCGCTGAACAGAGAATGCATTCCCTTCCGAATGCCATGTACTGCCTTCACGGAGTATTTCCTTCCTTAAATATGCATGCCTTTGTAGTGTTCTGACTCCCATAGGATGCATTTGCTCCGAAGCTCCTGCAGTGACATAAATGGTGGTTTTTAGCTTTGCACATCTTACCTTGTTACCTACAATGCTGCAGATTTCCCCAGAGGAGATGAAACACAGAGTGGATTTCTGCTACTTTTAGGGCCGTGTCCCTTTTCCACCCTTCTATCTCTCACTTTCTACCTCTCTCGCACAGCAGAAATTGATGTTTTGGTGTGATGTAACGCCACATGCAGAACCATGGGAATGGTAGTTTGATGAGGAATTTGGCCTTCTATGACAAAGAGTGCTTGCTGGTGCCTCATCAAACTACAATTCCCAGGATTCCATAGCATTGAGGCATGACACTTTTTTGCCATGTCTTTAGAAACTACAAGTCGCTTTTGGTGTGAGAGAATTGGCCATCTGCAAGGACGTTGCCCAGGAGATGCCCGGATTTTTTGATGCTTTACCATCCTTGTGGGAGGCTTCTCTTATGTCCCCGCGTGAGGAGTTGGAGCTGATAGAGGGAGCTCATTCGCGCTCTCCCCGGATTCGAACCTGCGACCTGTCGGTCTTCAGTCCTGCTGGCTCAGAGGTTTAACCCACTGTGTCACTGGAGGCTCTGCCCTGACAGGTAGTGCCAATCTACATTCATTCCCTTGTCGCCCATGCAGAAGCAGCTCTGCAGCGCCTGACATCCTGCTTTGCAACAGCTGCAGAGTTGTTTGGGCTGGAAGCCAGCCTGAAGAAAACGGAAGTCCTCTACCAGCCCGCACCACAGGAAGAACACCATCATCCCCACCTCAGCATAGGCACATCTGTGCTTGAGTCCGTTCAGCAGTTCACCTACCTGGGAAGCATCATCTCTTCAGACGCCAAGATTGACAAAGAGATAGATCAAAGATTAGCAAAGGCATATAGTGCATTCGGAAGGCTTCACAAAAGTGTCTGGAGTAACAAACACCTGAGACAAAGCACCAAAATCAGTGTGTACAGAGCTATCATACTGACTCATGGGTCTCCTCATATCTCCTCTATGGGTCTGAAACATGGTTCGCCTATCGCCAACACCTACGACTCCTTGAACACTTTCATCAGCGCTGTCTTCGCTCAATCCTAAATATACACTGGACTGACTATGTGACGAATGTGGCTGTCTTTGAACAAGCAGGGATCACCAGCATTGAGGCCCTGCTATTGAAAACACTACTACGCTGGGCAGGGAACGTCTCTAGGATGGAGGACCACCGCCTCCCAAAGATACTACTCTATGGTGAACTCACCACGGGTCAGCGCAAGAGAGGCACCCCCAAAAAGAGATACAAGGTCTCCCTAAAACAACATCTCAGGCTCGGCCAGATTGATCACCAACAATGGTCCACCCTGGCCTCACATCGGGAAGCATGGAGACGCACTATCAACAATGCTGCGGCCTCTTTTGAGAAGACACGCCGAATGGGTCTCGAAGAGAAATGACAACGCAGAAAGAACTGCAACTTGGAAACAACATCACCCAAGGAGACTTTCTGCTGTGCTTTCTGCAACCAGACTTGCCTATCTCAGATTGGCGTTTTTAGTCATCAACGCGCTTGTAAAAAGCGTGGGATGAGTCCTTCCTAAAGAATCTTTGTTTGCGAAGTAATGCCAGGGAGACATTCACCGGATGCACCGGAAGTCATGGATAAGGCTACCATGGTGCAATGGGTTAACCCGCTGAGCTGCTGAACTTGCTGACCTGAAGGTTGGCAGTACAGGGTGAGCTCCTGCTGTTAGCCCCAGCTCCTGCCAACCTAGCAGTTCAAAAACATGCAAAAGTTGAGTAAGTCAATAGGTACCACCTAGGTAAACGGCAGTCACACCAGCCACATGACTAGAGGTGTCTACAGACAATGCAGGCTCTCCGGTATCCCCAGAGCCAGAGATGAGCACCACATCCCAGGGCCAGAGGTGAAGGGGAAGCCTTTATCTTTATCTCTGTGTCTTTGTTTCATTGTTTCAAGGCATTGAATGTTTGCCTTGTGTATATGCTGGAATCCATCCTGAGTCCCCTCGGGGAGATAGGGCAGAATACAAATACAGTGTTGTTGTTGTTGATAGATTTGTATCCAGCAGACTGAAGAACATTTTAAAGACATCCAATGAAATATACTAAAATCCCCTTAAAGCCACAGAACTCTACTTCACTATGACCACAACAATAGTCCATACGCAATACTATTTGTCTTCTTTCCTCCTCTTCCATGCAATTGACTGATTTTAATCGGACTGGATTGACTTAGCCCCCATCTACACTGACCATTTAATGCAGTTTCAAACCAATACTGAAGAAAGTGATTTTGAGGTATATAGGAGAACCCAGAACCTTCATGTTGAAGATATTGAAAATATTCAATGTATTCATTCTCTACATCAGTGTTTCCCAACCGGTGTGCCACGGCACACTAGTGTGCCGTGAGCGATCATCAGGTGTGCCGTGGGAAATTGGGACCTCCAATACCAGACCTGGGAATTTCGCGGCCCGCCGGCCGATTCTGACTGACCCACGTAAGGGCCCCAGCAGGCAGGTAGGCAGGCCGGCAAACAGAGTAGCCAATGGAGGGGAAGGGAGGGGAGAGAAGAGGAGGAGGCCAGGAGCAAGCGCCGCCACAGAGCATGCCTTCGCTCTCCTCCTCCTCCCTTCCCTTCTGCCTTGCGCGCTCCCCCCTCCCTTCTCTTCTGCCTCGCTCTTTCATCCTTCCCTCCCTTCTCTTCTGCCTCGCTTTCTCTCAACCCTCCCTTCCAGGGGCGGTCTAAGGTAATTTTAAATGGTAAGCGAACATTTGTAGCACAGCAGTTCTCTTTCGTGCCTGGGGGGCAAGGGGCAGAACCGGGGCACCCATTTGCATTAGGGCCAGCAGCGGCTGAGATAGATTCTGAGGAGGATTTGGAGGGCCTGGAAGAAGGAGATTTTGCCATTGCTGGGCCTTCTTCCCCCACAGAAAGTTTGGCATGGGATGAAGGCTGGCCTGATCCTTACGAGGATATGGAAAGCCAGGTGCAAAGTGAAAGCAGTGATAGCGAAGCTTATGAACGGCCGGGAGGGAGAGGTTCCCAAGAAAGAATGCATGAAGACCTGGAGGAGGGTGGCTGGGAAGAAGATATGGAAGCCAGCTCTCACGGAGATAGAAAACCAGGTGCTGGGAGACAAGGTCGAACTTTCGATAGGAGACGGAGCATTGAGGCTAGCAGGAGGGGCTGGTATCATAGCCTAGACAGGCCGAGGTCCCAGAGCAGAGATTGGAGACGAAGAAGCCTAGAGCGTCGGGGACCTCGGTAGGAAGATTAAGTATAGGATCCGTGGGAACGGATCCTCAGTACTTCGGCCACGTCTCATCTGAGCAGACGTGTAGCGAAGCTCGACCACGGAGCTAAGTTTGGCTAGTGGCCTGTTCAAGCCTTGTTTTTGTATCTTGCAACCTTGCTTTGTTCCTTTGATCCGCTTTGCTGAGCGGAGCCTTGCCAAGCCTTTGAAACTTACCAAGTTGTTTTGGACAATTGATCACCTTTTGCCTTTGGATTTGCTTTTGCTATTTTTATGGACAATATACCTTTTGAACTGTTTTTATATATTCAATAAAGTAGTTAGCCTTCATAACGTCTCTGTGTGTATGATTAAGGGGCCGGTCAAGTCCGTGCATCGTGACAACATTATTTTGGCGCCCCCCAAAAAACATTATTTTGCCCCCCCATGTGAAACAAATATACAATTATAATATCACAATACCATTAGTAGTATTATATTGTATTAATGTATATACAATATATTATACCATACTCATACTATATTATATCATAATTATGTTATACTACATTACAATATAATTATATTATAATATATTGACATTATAATATAATATAACATTCTATTATATTATTATTATTATAAAATAATAAATAAAATTACTTATTTAAATAAAATTGTCCTCAACTAAGTATTTTCATTACTCCTATAAAACTGAAATAACCCAAAATAAAGTAAAATAAAATATTATATATTACTATTTTGTACAATACCACTATACTGCAATATTGTTTGGAATATTACATGTAATATAAAATATATCATTATTCTATTGTTATATTGTATTTGTATTATATTGTATGACAATATTAAGCAGAATTGTGTAATAATCAACAAGAAATGCAATGTAAATGCATCAAAATCAGAATATATTACCTACCACCCGTCTCATAATTCATAGGAGTCTCCCATAAGTCCAAAATTAGGATCCCAATGTAAATGTAAATAGAAAAACAGCCAAAATGTTCAAATGAGGTCGAATACAGGCAGCGCGGCCTGGGCAAAATTCGGCACTCCCTCCCTCCTTCTAAGTGTTTTGGGCTCCAACTCCCACAACTCCTCATAGCCTCAGGCCCCTCAGGTCTAGACAGAAATAGAGCCGAAGAAAGGAAGGAGGGATAGAAGAGGTCACAGAGGAGGAGGAGGAAAGCCCTTCATCCATTCCTTCACTTACACTTCCTTCACTGATTCTTTTCTCCTTCCCATAAACGCGTGGCGGAGACAAAGGGAGAGGGGAAGCACTCCCTGCCTGCCCGATATGGAATGCTTTACTTACAGGCTTCTGTGCAAGGGAGCTACTGGGCATGCGCGGAGGTTTTCACGCATGTGCAGTTGCTCCTGCGCTCAACTTCAGTTCCGGAACAACTGCGCCTGCGCGAAAACCTCCGCGCATGCCCAGAAGCGGCGTCAGAGCGCACAAGGCCGGGGCCCAAAAGCAAGCAGCTGCGGTGCTGCCTGAGGAACATCGGCAGGGCCGGGATGGTGCCCCCTTCCCAGATGGCACCCTATGCGGCCGCTTACTTGGCCTACCTGTAGGACCGCCCCTGCTCCCTTCTCTTCCGCCTCGCGTGCTCCCCACCCTCCCTTTTCTTCTGCCTCGCTCTCCCACCCCTCCCTTCTCTTCCACCTCGCTCTCTCTCACCCTTCCCTTCTGCCTCGCGCGCTCCTCCTCCCTTCTCTTCTGCCTCACTTTCTCCCACCCCTCCCTTCTCTTCCACCTCGCTCTCTCTCTCACCCTTCTCTTCCGCCTCACACGCTCCCCCTCCCTTCTCTTCTGCCTCACTTTCTCTTCCCCCGTCCCTTCTCTTCCACCTCGCTCTCTCTCACCCCTCCCTTCCCTTCTGCCTCGCGCGCTCCCCCTCCCTTCTCTTCTGCCTCACTTTCTCCCACCCCTCCCTTCTGCCTCACTCTCTCTCTAACCCTTCCCTTCCGCCTCACGCGCTCCTCTCCCTTCTCTTCTACCTCGCTCTCTCTCACCCCTCCCTTCTCTTCTGCCTCTCTTTCTCTCTCTCTCCCCCTCCTCTTCCAGCAACTACAATTCCCAATTGTCAAGATCTATTTCCCCCAAACTCCACCAGTGTTCACATTTAGGCATATTCAGTATTTGTGCCAGGTTTGGTCCTGACCAAACATTGTTTGAGACCACAGTGCTCTCTGGATGTTGGTGAACTACAACTCCCAAACTCAAGGTCAATGCCCACCAAACCCTTCTAGTGTTTTCTATTGGTCATAGAGTCCTGTGTTCCACATTTGGTTTAGTTCCATCAATGGTGGAGTTCAGAGTGCTCTTTGATTGCGGGTGAACTATAACTCTCAGCTGTTGAGCAAGACTTTGTGTGTGTCTTTCTGCCATTCCTGCCAGGATATCTATGTTGTGTTCATCGAAACAGGCCCAGGTTTCACACTGAGTGTATAAATACATTTAAAAACATATTAACTATATGTATTACTGTGTTCGAGTGTCAATTTGTGTCATTTTGGTTGGTGGTGTGCCCCAGGATTTTGCAAATGTAAAAAGTGTGCCGCGGCTCAAAAAAGGTTGAAAAACACTGCTCTACATTATGTTAAAGCTTGACCCTTTTACTAAGTTAAACAGCCCTACCATTATCACACCAAATACAAATAAACACACAACCTCTATATCTTATCATTTCAGACCCTCCCCACTCACTTCCAATTATATCTTCCTACTGATTTAATTTCCATAGAATGATATGAAAGGCATCTAGACACATCTGCTACCTCCGATTAGGCAGATGAGCATAAGAAGTGCCACTCAACATTTCCCCCTTTAGTCTAGTTTTAAGGGATCTCTTTTTAAACCGTTCAGCGTGGATTGACGACACAAAATTAGAAAGTCCTTAATGGAAGAAAAGACCTAATCTTTCAAATTGCATATATAGTATTATTATTTTAAATTAAAGAAGTTAGCAAATTAAAAATAATGTCTTGTACATTCAGCAACAGATCAAAACACCAAAACATTACCATGGGGCATGCTCCAATGTGGGGCTTTATAACACTATACAATCATTGCACGACGATTCCACTTTCACAGTTATGGTTTTGAAATTAAAGAAGGGGGATAGACCTTTCCGCCATTCCTCTACTTTTTTTTGCCGGAGAGGAATAAAGAAGGAGGAAGGATAATACTGTTGCACCTCAGACCGTAGTTAGCTCCCCAAAGCACACACACCAGGCCAATGTAATAAATGTACTTTTATTTAGAATAAAGGATAGTCCAAAGATAGAAAGATAAATGCAAAGCAGTTCAAATCAAAGTCCAAAAGCAATTCAATAAAGTTCCAAAACGGTGGCAAAGAACGCTGGCAAATATCCCATGGAAAGCAATGTTGCAAAGTCAAGGCAAACCGCTCCTGCGGTTGAACATGAACCGGACATCCCGGACCCAAGTCCTCTCCAAACTGAACGTAGCTTCAGGTCTGATGAAACTCCACTCAGACCAGTCTAATAAAGGAATCTAACTCTTGTGCGTCCACCGCACCCCCTTCCTCCAATCTCTCAGCGAATCTCTGATACTGTCCCTCCTGTTGAATTCCCGCTCGTTAGCAGGCTCAGCTGCACTGCTATCAGAGTGAGAAGCAGGAAACTCCCTTTCTCCAGAATGCTCATCTGGAAAGGGAGTAGAAACTCTCTCTTGGGAACCAAGACCGCCGGGCCTCTCATAGTCTGATCCGGAATAATCTTCCATGGAATCCTGATTAAACTCATCTTCAATCCCATATCCCTCCAGCCATTCATTGTCCCATTGCAAACTCTCGTTTGGAGACCCATACCCATCTGGCCAATCTTCATCATCACTCTGCCCCTGGTCAGTTAGCACATCCTCACTTTGCCCCTGGTCAGCTGGCACCTGCCTTGGCACCCCCGGGGTCTGTCGATGACCACCAGGCTGGAACACCACAATCCAAAAAAAGGGTTAGTAATAGGTGATGACCAAACAATAATCCAAATGTCTCATGCAGATCCCAAAGTAGCACAGTCCAGGAATAGCATAAATCAGGATTGCTCATTAGGTCGATCACGATCGACCAGTCGATCACAGAGCTGGAACTGGTCGATTGCGTAGCCTGGAGGATGGACCGACCGAGCAGCGTAGCCTGGAGGAGGGAGGAAGCAGGGAGGAGAAGGAGGACAGAGCACAGCGGGAGGAGGGGGTGAGAGAAGGAGCGCCAGCCAGCCACCCCCCTCTCGTTCCTGCCAAAAGAGTAGGGAAAATGGTGTGCGTGACGGCTTTTGTTGATCTCCATAGCTCCAGGTATTTTTCCCTGAGAGCCTTCCATATCACTTAGCTCCTCACCTGACTCCTTATCTAATGCTGCAGTTTCTGGCTCCTCTGACTGACCTTGAAGCACTGAACTTTCTGAGACAGGTTTCTCCAAGAGAGAGCCATCATTCCCCTGACTTAAATCTTCATTACTTTGTGCCCCAGGATACACCACAATGCTCCCTAAATCATCAGTGAAGCCATCAGCCTCAGGCCGTACTACAACAGAGGTAAATAGTGCAAATAGTCAGGGTTATAAAAGGCTATTGCTGCAAACTACTTTTGCACTTTGAACAGTTCCCTGTGCCGTCCACCAGTGGGTTTGTATGCAGTTGCGATTAGCTGTGTGTGCACGGGGGGGGGGGGGGGTGCAGTTTGCATGCATGCGCTGGTTTTCCACGCATGTGCTGTCCACCTTTGCCGCTGGGGACGTTGAGAAATGTAGTCCCCCCCACACTTTTGCGTTTTTTAAGTGATTAGTTTGTTGTTTTTCAAATTTTGTGAGTGTTGGTCACACCTCGTAGTGTTTGGCGTTGTGGTGTTCCATCCTAGTGATCATAGACAGACACTTGGGGTCCCAGCTGCTCAGGGTCAGAACGGGGATGATGGGTGGCCAGATGAAACTGCAGATGAAGATTTAGCCTGGGATGATGGATGGTTACATGGATATGGGACTGAAGATGGGGATAATGAGGAATCAATGGAAGTTAGTTCTGAATTTGGCAGTGAAAGGCCTAGCGACCTTGATTCTCACGAGAACTTCTTCACTCCCTTGCCGGGCGAGCATTCCGAGGAGAGGGAGGATTGAGTTTCCCAGATTGATAGTGAAGCACCTGGGGCCGCTAATTTGACAGGAGGGCCAGCATCCGATCCTCCCGGAGGAGTTTAAGAAAGGGGGTGCGTTGGTCACATAGAAAATAGATTCTTTTATTAGACCGGTCTGGGAGGGTTTTCGTCAGACCTGAAGCTACATTCAGCTTGGATGGACTCATGCTCTAGACTCTAAGTTTCCGTTTGACCGCAGGAGCGGATTGCCTTGCTATCCTATCTTGTTCCTTGGGATTTAAGTTGGCTTGACTTGCCAGCTACAGAACTTTCTTGGACTATCCTTGGATTTATTCGAGTTGCCTTGCATCTTTCTACTTTTGGACTATTTCTTATTCTAAATAAACACATATTATTTGCATCTGCCTGGTGTGTGTGATCTAGGGGGGCTGTCCGCAATCTGAGGTGCAACAGGCGTGTTCTTGCCAAATTTGGTGTGTCTGCGTTCAGGGTTTTTGTTGTTTTTAAGCCTGGAATGACGACACGAAGATTTTTATATATATAGATAGACGAACTAAACGTACCAAGTTCATATGAAACTGTGACTTTTATTTCCTATGCTGGTCTATGACTGAAATAAATGATTTGATTCGATTTGAATCTGGACCAAGCTTGGTATATGTTTAAAATAAGGAGAAGACAGATGGCTAATGGATTAGGATTCTAGCTAGATGACACTTGGAACTGTCTGTATAAGGGAGCATGGGAGTGTGAAATAGGCAAGGAAGTCTGATCTGTTACTGCCCCCCTTTTAAAACACAGTCGTTCCTACTTGACTATAGTTCAGACATTGGTATTTTGTCCCTCCCTTTCCGCTCATCCTTTTTCCTTCTTCTGCAAAGGAGTACTTGCTCTGATCAATGAAGCTTGCAGCTGCCAAGCAAAGGAAAAGAAAGGGAGAGGGAAATCACCCCTTCTAAGCAGCAGACATGGCACAGCCGTACTCTAAAGAAAATAAATCAGACTCAAAAGGGCAGGAGAACTCACAAACTGATTATAGACTGTACTTGTCCTGTAAACTTGTATGAAATGGAAGGACCAGGCATCTCCGAGTTGGAGGAGCTCGGCCATGGCGGCGACATATGGAAGCCTGAATGGGCCCGACCCAGTGCCACGCTCCGGGAGGTCAGATCGACCGACTATGGAATATCTATACAGAGAATAACAACAGCTGCTATTTTGCCTTAAAAAACTTCGGTGATTTACTAATGAAACTGAACATTTCCCAACCCCATGATCTGCAGTCTGACCCCAGAGTCTCCACCCCAGACCCTCTGTAGCAGAAATCCCCAGATCTGTGTTGGGATCAATCTTGGGACTTTCCAGGCGATTAAATCCATCGAAGAGGAGCCGGGAGGCTCGGATGAGCAACTTACAGTTCCCTCGGACAATGTCGTCAAGAGGGCGGCCGAGAAGGAGGATACCGAGCGAGAACGGGGCCTAGAGGTCGGGGAGGACAGAGAGCACATGGTCGGACCCAGATCCTCAGCCCTGGCGGCGGATCCCTGGGAATCGTGTTATCTTCGCATCACGTCCAACCCTGATGGGGGTGCTGAGGTGGTGGCTGGTGGTCCATGGCCGGTCGGGAGTGATGTTGATCGGCCCAGCTGCCCGGCACCGGCAGGATGCCTCTGGAGAGACCAGACACCTTTGGACGTTACTGAGGTCCTAGCCTGTGCTCAGAGACCCCGTCCCTGACATTGTGGCCACCTGGTGGCGGCGAGTCGGGAGCTCGGGGGGCTGAGCAACATGGCAGATTGCCTTGAGGACGCCGAGGGGAGGCAGTCTTCTTCCTCCTCCTTGGACTCAGACCGGAAGAGATGAAGGCGCAGGAACCGGAAGAGATGCCGGAGGAAGTAACTGAAGAAACACCCAACTTCCGGTCTGTCAGTGAACTATCTGGGGACAGCAAACTTCCAAGAGGCCGACGTTCCTAGGGAGTCGAGCCTCTCCTCATTGAACAGAGTCAACCCAGAGGGACACCAAGGACATCGGGCTGCCCCCATATGCAATGGAGATAAGGACAGCCCTGGAGACGATCCTGGCCGTGCTTTGGGGAGGAGCGAACATAAGAAATATAAAACCAGGACCTTCTGGGGGTTGGGCTTTGGGATCTGGGCCAGATCAGGCTCCCCTAGCCCCTCAATTAAAACCTATAAGACTCAAAACACCCTGAGATCACTGAAACCAAGGAAAGAAATTCCCCTAGCTTTGACTGATCCTTCCCTTAGACCTTGCGGTTGGAAGACCTGTTAGAGTTAATTGGGAAGGGCATAGTCTTATGTATTATTACTATGTTTAATGGTAATTTATTGTTAGTTGAATTTGTATTGTAATTTTGTTGTTGTTTTATCTGTTCCTATACTGTGTTTATTCTTCAATTCTGTAAACCGCTCCGAGCCCTCGGGGAGTGGCGGTCTAGAAGTTTGAAGTATAAATAAATAAAATTAAAAAAATGTGCCCTGCAGAGAAGATAAGCCAGGGGTGGGCAAACTACGGCCCGCAGGCCGTGTGCGGCCCGGCAGCAGACTCTGTGCAGCCCAGGGAGAAGGACGTCAGGGCCGGGGCCAAGAAGAAGGGGATGCCGCTGCCACCATCCCATCGCGGCGGCTTTGGAGTGCCCCAGGTTCTCCGCCTCTTCCTAATGCCTCCGGCATCGAGATGCTCCAGATGGCCAGCGTGGGAGGCTCAGTGCCGGTGGCGTGGCAGGGAGGAGCCTTTGGACGACTTCCTGTAGTCCCGGATGAAATGGCTGAGACATTCTGGGAGCCGTAGGAGTCCGGAAACTGCGGTTCCCAGAATGCCTCAGCCAGCTCATCCGGGGCTACAGGAAGTCATCCAAAGGCTCCTCCCCGCCACGCTTCCAGCATCCGGAGCCTCTCCATGCTGGAGGCAGGAGGAGGAGGCAGAGAGACCGTAGCTGGTGCTGCCTCCAACCTGGGACCCTCCCTCACTCCACCGACACGTGACCTTCCATGCAAGAGGGCCAAAGCCCAGGATCGCCCACGAGGGCACCCGGAGCCGCCGGAGAAGGGGATTCCTTCCTGCCTTCTCCGGCGGCTCTGGAGTGCCCTCGTGGTGGCGATCCTGGGCTTTGGCCCTCTTGCACGGTGGAGTGAGGGAGGGCCCCAGGTTGGAGGCAGCACCAGCTACGGGTTCTCCGCCTCCTCCTCCTGCCTCCGGCATGGAGAGGCTCCGGAAGGCCAGCGTGGGAGGCTCAGTGCTGGCGGCGTGGCGGGAGGAGCCTTTGGACGACTTCCTGTAGCCCCGGATGAGTTAGCTGAGGCATTCTGGGAACAGTAGTTTCCCCCGCTTTGAGGCAGGACCATGGCAATATGGCCTGCCGCTCCTCCTCCCTGTACCCTCCCTCTGCCCTCCTCCTCCTCCCTCCTTTCTAAGGTACGTAGTTGGATTTTCTTTTAATTGTTATTATTTTATAATGATTGTATAATAATAAAATAATATAATAAATAATATAATGTTATATTATATTACAATTTCAATATATTATAATGTCTATATATATACTATACTATAATAATTATGATATTAATACTAATAATATATGCATATTTCTTGATATATTAATATGTTAATATAAATGATGTGTAATATAGAGTAAATAAATAAATAATGTAGATTAGACCAGTGTTTTTCAACCTTGTTTTTAGCTGCGGCACGTTTTTTACATTTACAAAATCCTGGGGCACACCACCAACCAAAATGACACAAAATAACACTCTAACACAGTAATACATATAGTTAATATGTGTCTAAATGTATTTATACACTCAGTGTGAAACCTGGGCCTGTTTCGATGAACACAACATAGATATGACTTCCTCTCACATATTTATACATGGCCATCATGTCTTCTCTCAGCCTTCTCTTCTTCAAGCTAAACATGCCCAGCTCTTCAAGCCGTTCCTCATAGAGCTTGTTCTCCAGACCTTTGTGAAATTTCACCCTGAGTGAAACTTGCTTCCAGTTAACTATGGATGTCATGAAGCTGTTATCAACAGTTCTTGGGGTGGGGGGACTCTCGAAAAATCTAGTAAAATAGTAAAAAAAAAAAACCAAACATTTCCAAGTGGAGAGGCTCAATTTGTTTCTTGGAAACCTGTGAGGGGGCTGCTAGGAGGGGGGAGAATGCCAATTTCCCACAGCACACCTGTCACAATGCACGGACTTGGCGGGCCCCTTAATCACACACACAGAGACGTACTGAAGGCTAACTACTTTATTGAATATAAAAACAGTTCCAAAGAGTATATAGTCCAATATGATATAAATGTCCAAAAGGCTTGAAGTAAAATGTCCAAAATAATGTAGCAAATAATCCAAAGGCTTGGCAAGGCTTCGCATCCAATGCGAATCAGGAACAAGGACAAAGCAATCAGGGCAAGGCTTCGCATCCAATGCGAATCAGGAACAAGGGCAAGGCAAACAAGGCAAGGCTAGATGACCACAACTGAGCGGGTGGTCCCACTCCACTTCACGCCTGTCAGGTAAGACGTGGCCGGAGAACTGAGGATGCGCTCCCACGGACCCTATACTTAATCCTTCGGCCGAGGTCCTCGGCGCTCTAGGCTTCTTCGTCTCCAATCCCTGCTGACGGACCTCGGCCGGTCTAGGGCCCGGGACCAATCCCTCCTCCTAGACTCGATGTTCCGTCTCCTATCGAAAGTTCGACCTTGTCTCTCGGCAGCTGTGTCG
Organism: Anolis apletophallus; assembly: GCA_030556195.1. Taxonomy (NCBI): domain Eukaryota; kingdom Metazoa; phylum Chordata; class Lepidosauria; order Squamata; family Anolidae; genus Anolis; species Anolis apletophallus. The sequence goes on from JARBWK010000016.1 coordinate 37,651,801, forward strand.
CTATCTCCCTGGGAGCTTTCCTCCCTATCCAGTTCCCAAGCGCCTTGCTCCATATCTTCTTCCAGGGGCTCTTGGGAAGATCTCCCCCCCGGGTGTTCATAACTCCCTGGATCGCTATCAGACTGCACCTGGTAATCTGAATCATCCCTTGGACCGAAACACATTTCTTCCCATGCCAAGCTCTCTGTGGGCGAAAGAGGCCCAGCAGGGGAAAGCTGCCCTTCACCCCAGTCATCTAACTCATCCTCTGAATCCGGTTCTGGCCCTGCTGGTTCTAATGCTAGTGGGACCCCAGGCCCTGGTCCCTGCCCCCCAGGCACAAACGAGAACTGCTGTGCTACAACACCTGATGATAGCTCACGGCACACTAGTGTGCCACGGCAAACTGGTTGGGAAACACTGGATTAGACTGTAGCTCCGCCTTTAGGTGCGGCCTTCCATAATATTTTTTGGCTCTCATGTGGCCCCTTGGAAAAAATAATTGCCCACCCCTGAGATAAGCTAACACCTGGGTTGGATGTCACTGATCAATATTTTGCCCCATCTCCTAAAAACTGGACGCAGCTAGAGGTGAACTAATTGAGAGAGACGAGATAGGGACACGGGAGGGATTTCAAATGTAATTGAGGAGTGATCAGAAAGGGGGGGGGGGGTCCGTGGAAGGAAGGACGCTCAAAGCCCGGAGGTTCAAAGCAACTTCCAACGAGTGACCTTTAGCAAAGGTGAGCAAGCAGGTATCAAGCTGGAGTTAAAGGCTCTTTGATGGGAATAGTCCACACAATCGTCAAGCTCAGAGGTATGGAAATGTACACGGAACAATAGGGTTGTCTAACGTTTGAAAATTATGTGCGGATGTGAGGGTGGGGAGCTGAATCAAAGACCTCTGAGCCAGTGTTGCATCACTGTTTCAGGGAGAGCAAGCCTTTCAATGGTTGCTAGTCTATTGGATGTATTGAACAAAAGGCAACATGCTGTGAATGAATTCCAGATCCTGCGGAGCGGCTGTGGGGGAGCGGTCTTCCAAGGCCCCTTCTGTGGACTTCATGGTGGCATTTAGCTGACACCATGGAAAACAGCCATAGGATTCCGATATTCTTAGGGCGTAGATTCAATAATCAATCCGTTAAGGTAGTGTTTCTCAACCTTCCTAATGCTGCGACCCCTTAATACACTTCCTCATGTTGTGGTGACCCCTAACCATAACATTATTTTCATTGCTACTTCATAACTTCTCTGGGGAGATGGATGCAGGTTAGAAATAAAGTTTTATTATTATTATTCTATTATAACTGTATTTTTTTGTGTGGGGGGTTGATTTTGTCATTTGTAAGTTGTAGTTGCTGGTATTTATAGTTCACCTACAATCAAAGAGCATTCTGAACTCAACAACAACTCATCAAATTGGGGAACACAAAACTCCCATGACCAACAGCAAATACTGGAAGGGTTTGGTGGGCATTGACCTTGAGTGTGTGAGTTGTAGTTCACCTACATCCAGAGAGCATTATAGACTCAACAATGATGGATCTGGACCACACTTGACACGAATCCTCAATATACCCAAATGTGAACACTGGTGGACTTTCGGGAAAATAGATCTTGACATTTGGGAGTTGTAGTTGCTGGGATTTATAGTTCACCTACAATCAAAGAGCATTCTGAACTCACCAACAATGGAATTGAACCAAATTTGGAACACAAAACTCCCATGACCAACAGCAAATACTGGAAGGGTTTGGTGGGCATTGACCTTGAGTTTGGGAGTTGTAGTTCACCTACATCCAGAGAGCATTATAGACTCAACAATGATGGATCTGGACCACACTTGACACGAATCCTCAATATACCCAAATGTGAAGACTGGTGGAGTTTGGGGAAAATAGATCTTGACATTTGGGAGTTGTAGTTGCTGGGATTTATAGTTCACCTACAATCAAAGAGCCCCTTGCACCCTACCAATGATGGAATTGGGTCAAACATCCTACACAGAACCCTCATGCCTTGAAGGAACTAGCTGGCGCGAGCCTCCATCCCACCTCACCCACTCTCCCTCACCCACACATGCGCATCATGCTGCCATGCGCCAAGCACGCCTGCTCTCCCATCCCCGCTTGGAGTCTCAGAATCAGCGCTCCCCTTGGCTGGGAGGCCTGCCAATCACAGCCAAGGAGAGCTTTAGGTAGGAGAATTCGCAGTCTGTTTCCAAAAAGAAAGAGAAAGAAAAGTGGAGAGATCTTCAACCTTCTCTTCCAAAGGGCTTCCTAAGACCATCAGAAATACATGTTTTCGGATGGTCTTTGGTAACCCCTCTGAAACCCTCTCGCGACCCCCCTGGGGGTCCCGACCCCCAGGTTGAGAACAACTGGGTTAATGCAACTCCCTTCAATGATTATAGTCAATCAAGGATATTATCGTTCAATTATCTACACTTTCACTCGCTCGCTTGTTCCATTTCTCTTTCCTGCTCCTCCTTCGTCTTTTGTTTAAACCAAACCAGTTCTGTTCCCAAGAACTTCAAATACAAGCGGTATATACGAGGGCGGGTCAATACGTCAGTGACTTTTGGAACGAAACACAGGTTTTTGGATTTAAAAAATCATTTTATTTTTCAACGTGTCTCCTTTGAGCTCTATACACTTTGTCCAACGTTTCTCCTATTTTTTTATCCCTTCCAAAAAATAAGATTTGTCGAGGTCATCAAAATAGGTATTTGTTCGTGAGATGATTTCGTCGTTGGAGTCAAATCTCTTTCCGCTGAGCCGTTTCTTCAGGTTTGGAAACAAGAAATAGTCACTCGGGGCCAAATCCGGAGAATAGGGTGGATGAGGGAGCAATTCGTATCCCAATTTATGGATTGTTGCCATGGAAACTGCACATGTGTGCACCCTTGCATTGTCCTTGTGAAAAGAACTTTTCTCTTGGCCAAATGAGGTCGGTGTCCCGTCCCCCCCAATCATCATTAAATCGACCCAAAAAGTTGGCATAATATTCACCATTGATTGTTTTACCCTCTTGAAGGGAGTCAATCTGGATTATACCGCGTGCATCCCAAAAAACGGTCGCCATGAGTTTATTGGCTGACAAACCCACCTTGGCCTCCTTTGGCGCCGATTCACCCCGAGAAACCCACTGTTTTGACTGCTGTTTGGTCTCTGGTGTGTTGTGGTGGATCCACGTTCCGTCCACGGTTACGAAACAGCGCAAAAACCCGTCCGTATTGCGGTTGAACAACGCCAAACACTCCTGCGAAATTGTCACACGATTGCGTTTGTGGTTGATTGTCAGCAAACGCGACACCCACCTTGCGGAAAGCTTTCTCATACCCAAGTGATCCTTTAAAATTGAAACCACTGAGCCGCGTGAGATGCCTATGGCTTCCACAATCTCTCGCACTTTCAATCTCCGATCGGCCAACACCATATCGTGAATTTTTTCAATTGTTTCGGGTGTAGAGACCTCAACTGGGCGCCCAGAACTTTAGGCATTGTTTACCTTATTTATTTATAGCTGTGATTAATCTTGATAATGTAGCATTTGTGGAAAAGAAGTGTATTATTTACTCTTCTTTTTACTTCTTCCAAAAATTTATTATGTGTTAAAAATGAAAGACAGTTTATGACCTGAAATTCCACTGAAGCTGTCATAAAATTATACTGGGATATGCATATTTGTTTGTTGGCAATATTACTCCGTTCAATCAACAGCACTGTTTTCCCATTTACCACAGTTGATGTGGCACGAGAGATTAACCGAGAGATTTCTCCTAATCCATACAAAGCTCTGGGAAACTTTAATAAACTGCAAGGATGAAGACTTCGGATTCTTATCCAAACACCACAGTGTTCAATGCACTAAACTATAATATACTTTAATACTGTAGTTCTCCAAATAAGAACTAATTCCTTAAGAAGAAAACTTGAGGCTATGGGACAATTTCACACCACCCGCCTAATGATTTCCACTTCAGACATTATAATAAATACTTCTTTTCTCCAAAATTTATGGTCTTATATCTGGAAATGAGTTTTCTGTGTCTCAAACTAGAAAAAAATTGGATTTATGAAGATAAATAAATCAGTTATTCATAAGCCTTGTTCATGTCTGACCTCATCCAGCAGACAAATATTGTAACAAAAAGAGTAAAAAAAATTGATACCAGATCTTTTGATTTTATACCTTATTTTTTATTAATTTATTTTGGAATTTATTAATCACCCATCCCAGTAAAAAGACACAGCGAAATACCTGAAACATCTAAAACCATCTAAAACAGTGGTGCTCACACTTTTTCAGCATGCGAGCTACTTATAAAACAACCAAGTCCAAAAGATCTCCCTACCCGCTACAAAAATGTGAAACATATAAGACAATATCTGCTTGGAACTGGGTTTTCTGAGTCCACACTGCCATATAATCTGATTCAAAGCAGATAACATGGGATTTTATTCAACTGCGTGGAAAGGACCTCCGATAACCCAGGGCCCTTTCACACATCCTTTTTACAGTTGACACACACAAACTGATTTCTTACTACTGGACGAATTGCTGCCAAATTTGGCCACAAGACACCTACAAGGAGTGAGCATCACTAAAAAAAGGATTTTGTCATTTGGGAGTTGTAGTTGCTGGGATTTATAGTTCACCTACAATCAAAGAGCATTCTGAACCCTAGCAACAACAGAATTGGGGCAAACTTCCCACACAGAGACCCCAACAACCAACAGCAAATGTTCAAGGCAGAGAGGAAGGAAAGGAAGGAAGGAACGAGGGAGAGAGGGAGGAAACAGGAAGGAAAGGAGGAAAGGAAGGAAAGGAAGAAAGGAAGGAAAGAGACCGAGGGTGGGAGGAAGGCTCAGTCCCACCCCACAGGCTCCCGATGCCGTCCAGGTGCAGAAGGAGCAGTCAGCATGGCGGCGGCGTGACCGGCGTCGCTATGGGCCATACGGGAGCCATACACGGTGTGTATGCCAAGAAAGGAAATGAGGAAGGAAGGAAGGAAGGAAGGGAAAGGAGGGAGAGAGGAAGGAAAAACAGTAGGGAGGGAGGGAAAGAACGGAAGGGAGAAAGGATGGGAAGTAGGGAAGGAAGGAAAGAGGGAAGGAAGAAAGGGAAGGAAGGAAAGAGACCGAGGGGGAGGGACAAGGAGGGAGATAAGAGGAAGCCCCTCCACTGGCTTACCAACAGCTCCGAGTCCCAGTCCATGCTGCAGCAGCCGCAGTTGGAGCCGCCTCTGGCCGTGCCCCTCCCCTTCTTCTGGCAAGACCATGAAATGGTAGGGAAAACAGCAAGTGTGATGTCATGGCGGCGGCGGAAATGGAAATGGCATACACACCGTGTATGGCTCCCGTATGGGCCATAGCGACGCCGGTCACGCCGCCGCCATGCTGACTGCTCCTTCTGTACCTGGACGGCATCGGGAGCCTGTGGGGTGGGACTGAGCCTTCCTCCCACCCTGCCTGTGATCTAACTGAACACCCTATGCGATCTACCAGTAGATCGCGATCTACCTAATGAGCACCTCTGACCTAAAAACATCTAAAAGCAATCAGCATCTAAGAACATCTAAAAACAATGAACAGTCTAAAAGTTCTCAGCCATGCAAAAGTCTCTTAGATCACGGGTGGCTCTGATGTAAGGAGAGAGGGCGTTCCAGAGTGAAGGGGCAATCACCGAAAAAAGTCTACGCCAGGTTGATGTCAAATGGGCATCCTTAGGGCCTGGGAACTGTAATAGATTCTGGTGGTCTGATCAAGGCAATCTCAAGGGTCGACACGGAGAGAGGTGTTCCCGTAGGTGTGCCAGCCCTTGGCCATGCAAGGCCTTAAAGGTTAGAACCAGCACCTTGTGAGTAATGCGGAACTTGACCGGAAGCCAGTGCAGTGGGTATACACTGATTATCTTGATCCGGCACAGTCTGGCTTTAGGCCGGGACATGGTACTGAAACAGCTTTGGTCGCCTTGGTAGATGATCTACGCCGGGAACTCAACCGGGGGAGTGTGTCCCTGTTGGTTCTGCTGGACCTCTCAGCGGCTTTCGATACCGTTGACCACGGTATCCTTCTGGGTCGCCTTGCAGACATGGGGCTTGGGGGTACTGCTCTGCAGTGGCTACAATCCTTCCTGGAAGGTCGTACCCAGAAGGTGTCATTGGGTGACACCTGTTCGGCTCCACAGCCGTTGTCCTGTGGAGTCCCTCAGGGTTCAGTTCTGTCCCCGAAGTTATTCAACATCTACATGAAACCGCTGGGAGAGATCATTCGGAGTTTCGGAGTAAGGTGTTATCTGTACGCAGATGACGTCCAGATCTGTCACTCCTTCCCACCTGTCACCAAGGAGGCTGTCCAGACCTTGAACCGGTGCTCGGCTGCTGTGTCGGACTGGATGAGGGCTAGCAAATGGAAACTAAATCCAGACAAGACAGAGGTCCTCCTGGTCAGTCGCAAGGCCGAACAGGGCATAGGGTTACAGCCTGTGTTGGATGGGGTTACACTCCCCCTGAAGACGCAGGTTCGCAGCTTGGGAGTGATCCTGGATTCATCGCTGAGCCTGGGAGCTTTTGCACAGTTAAGGCTCGTGCGCCAGCTGCGCCCGTACCTTGGGAAGTCTGATCTGGCTACGGTCGTCCACGCTCTGGTCACATCCCGAATAGATTACTGCAACGCGCTCTACGTGGGGCTGCCTTTGAAGACAGTTCGTAAATTGCAATTAGTCCAGCGGGCGGCAGCCAGATTGCTAACGGGAGCTACATATAGGGAGCATACCACCCCCCTGTTGTGTCAGCTCCACTGGCTGCCTGTCCAATTCCGGGCTCAATTCAAAGTGCTGGTTTTGACCTTTAAAGCTCTATACGGTTCTGGCCCAGCTTACTTGTCCGAACGCATCAGCCGCTATGTCCCACCTCGTAATCTAAGATCATCCGGGGAGGCCCTGCTCTCGCTCCCGCCTACGTCTCAGATGAGGCTGGTGGGGACGAGGGATAGGGCCTACTCGGTGGTGGCACGCAGCCTCACGAATGCGCTTCGTCTTGATGTACGATCGACCACATCCCGCCTGGCCTGCAGGAAAAAGTAAAATCCTGGCTGTGGGACCAGGCATTCGTACACCAGCACAAGGCAGCATTTTAGATTGGTTTTTAATGAAAGTGGGTGATTATGGCCAATGTTTTTATGGACTGAACATTGTTTTAATCCAGAGTGAATGTGTATGGTGCTAATGTAGTTGTATTTTAATGTATTTTTAATGTATTTTAATTGTTGAAGTGTTTTGGGGTTTATATTGTTATTATGTGGGCATCGAATTGTGCTGTACTGTAAGCCGCTCTGAGTCCCCCCTTGGGGGTTGAGAAGAGCGGGGTAAAATCCCGAAATAAATAAATAAATATAGGACAGGTGTTATATCGTTCAATAAAGGGATTCCCGTGAGGAGTCTGGCCGCCGCATTCTGTACTAGTCGAAGTCTTCGGGTCACCGACAAGGGAAGTCCAACATAAAGGGCATCACAATAGTCAAGTCTTGAGGTTACTGTGGCATGAACCACTGTGGCCAGGTCATCCCCGGACAGGTAGGGCACCAGCTGCCTAGTCTGCTGAAGATGGAAAAAGGCTGACTTACTGACGGCGGAGACCTGGGCCTCCATTGTCAATAACGAGTAAAAAATGACACCAAGGCTTGTAACGGTGATAGCTAGAGAGAGAGGTTCACCGTCTATGGTGGGCAACCGAACCTCATCTAATCCAGAACGACCCGGCCACAAGATCTCCGTCTTTGCCGGATTCACCCTCAGTCTACTGGAACACAGCCAACCTGTTACGGCCTCAAGGCAAGATGTGAAGTTATCAGGAACCGAGTCCGTTTGGCCATCCATCCGTAGAAGAATCATCCGCATACTGGTAACACTCCAGCCCATAACTCCGAACTAGCTGAGCGAGTGGTCGCATATAGAAGTAAAATAACAGTAGAGATAGAATGGCCCCCTGAGGAACTCCACACGTAAGTGGTGATTTTTCAGAGGACGTCCCGTTCCATTCCACTTGTTGCCAGCGGTTCCGGAGGAAGGAGTCCACCCAGTTAAGGGCAGAACCTTGGAGTTCATCAAATATCACTGAAGCAGCCAGTTCCATATCTGAGTTTGGTCTCACAAAGGAGCATGTTTTAATATTTAGTCTTCCAGATGGAAATCCAGAAATAACCGGAGCTGTGTTCTCTGTCTTTTTATAGAATTCCTCGAAATGCAGATTCAGTAAATTGTAATGATCAGTCTTTTAATGGTATGCTAATTTCTTCGATGCCTTCCATTTATCCTCAGCAGGTTTTTCTCCTAATTATAAGGCTGAGAAGTATGACTGTCTTTTCTCAAATGAATTGTAGGAAATTGCATTACACGGCTTCTTTGAGTAATACCCAGGACGTAGGTAAATATAAGCAAACACGTCGTGATAACAAGTTTGATTTTGACAAGTCTTGTCATAAATAAATATTATAGTTTCTGCTTTTCTAGAAACCTTCAACATCATCTTTGAAGCAGGAATGATTTCGCCTGCCATCCTTTCCATTTCTTCTGAATCTATTTTTTTAAGCAATACTATAATTTTTGTGCCCTCCCTATTTTAATATTTGGACTGGGTTTGTATTTAATAGGCAATTAACACCTACTGTTTTTACCCCCATCCAAAAAAACAACCCCAAAACAACTCTATATAGACCAGGGGTGCCCACACTTTTTTAGTACGCGAGCTACTTTTTTAACAACAAAGTTGAAAAGATCTACCTGGTGCACGTACGAGGCTGCTGCCACACATGCGCTCCCACCGCGCACGCTCCCGACGCCACCTTCCGCTTGCATGGGGCTTTTCCTGCACGCACACGGCTTCTCCCGCCAATGCGGCTTTAGTGGGCGGGCCCTGGCCGTGTCTCTTCACACGGAGGAATGCGAGGCTGCGGGAGGGAGGGAGTGAGTGTGTTTGTGACGTGACCGCCCATTGGTTGCTCCTGGGAAGGGCGGGAGCAAAGCGAAGACGCGCGCAGGGATAAGATGCGAGGCTGCGGGAGTGAGTGAGTGTGCAATGCTAGGTTTCTCCCAAGGACAATTGCTAAGCATGAGATGGGACCAAGCCAAGGATCTTATTAAGCAACGGATCCTGGACATAGAGCGCCAATCCGACCTAGCCTGTTCCCCAGCCTTCATTGTGAGAGAAGCCACTAGATACCTCACTGCCCCCATGGCATACCTAACAGATCTGGAGGTGCCCAAACACCGAAGGGCTTTTACCCTGGCAAGATGCCATGCCCTCCCATCGGCTGTATTGGAGGGGAGGTATCGGAAGACCCCCTTCAAGGAGAGACTATGCCCCTGTGGGTCTGGTCATGTGGAAACAACTGAGCATGTGCTTCTTCAATGCATGTTCTACAGAGATCTTAGATCCAATCTCATTGGAACATGGCTATTAAAGTACTTGGGGCGCAGTGAAAGATGTTATTCCACCCTGCTGCTTTCGGACTCTAACACTGCAATGACTTACAGTGTTGCTAAGTTCTGTGCTGCTGCTCTTAACATCAGACGGGTGATGATTGACACCGTAAGGCAACAATATCCTGTCTTTTAAAATATATTTTTATACTGATTTCTAGTCTGATTTTAAATAACTGTTTACTGGGGAGTGGTCCTTCTCCTCTTAGGGCGCTTGTGCCCGCTTTGTGCTGGTCTGTGACCGTAATAAAGTTTTGGTTTGGAGTGTGTGTGTGTGAGAGAGAAGGCCTCACCGGAGGAGGATGGTCCTTGTGGTGGGGCTGCAGCTGATGAGCGCGCCCTCGACGCCGGTGAGTGAAGCCTGGACGGGGCCCCGCCTCGCGCTCCGCCCTGTCTCTCTCTTGCCTCGGCCCTCGGCGGCAATGGGGCCTCATTGGCCCTATGGGTAATCCGGGCCTGATTTCCACAATGTAACTACTTGGTCAGGGAAAAAAAAGTCAGATGGAGCAGTTTTGCTTACAAGAATGGAAAGCTAGCTTCACTCAGAGTTGATCAGAGATGGTAGAACGAAGTGTGAGATGCGGGAAAGCACCTCCCTTACCCCCCCCCCCCCCAAATGATCATAAATAAATCACAGGCCACGGCTGCTCTGCAAAATGTTACCATTTTATGCTAAACAAACTGTGAGGTTGCTGCTCTGGAAACGTCACAAGGAACTAAATTTTTAAAAGGGACCCAGTAAATCAGATTTGTTAACATCGTGTTTGTCTTTGAAGGGGGAAAGCCATACACGCATTGCCTCTAATTTGTTTTAAATGTTTAAAGAACTCTCAGTATTCACTTTGATCAGCAAGGAAGGGTTTTTATCCCCAAAGAAAGAAGGAAGGAAGGAAGGAAGGAAGGAAGGAAGGAAGGAAGGAAGGAAGGAAGGAAGGAAGGACTCAAAACATATACAATACAACTCCTTTTTTCCATGGACTCAATATCTAGTTTCATCCAGGCTGCAAATATATTGCCTTGCCCCCCACAAGTTTATGTAGACCTCTCTAGGGCCTCCAATAAGATTCAATGGCATGCTTCTAATGCAAGTATAGTCTAAATCAGGGGTGCCCACACTTTTTCATCATGCGAGCTACTATATGAACAATCAAGTTGAAAATATCACCTGTTGTGCATGTGAGCGTGCGTGCGCACGTGCGCGCACGCTCCTGCTGCAGTCTTCCGTCCGCGCAGGGCTTCTTTCTTGCCTGCCCACGAACTCGCCGCTGCGTGCACCCGGGAAGGGGATCCTCCTTGCCTGCGCACGCGCTCTCTCTTAATGTCTTTGTTGCCTTCCTCCTTCCTGCTGCATACTTTCGCGAAGCAGGAAGTCCCCATCCCGTCCTGCTTCTTGCGTGCACAGCAGGCCCCTATCACACACGCAGCAGGAGGGTATTTATAGGCGCACCCGCCAGCGCTCCGGCCAGATATGGCTTTGTCGGCGGCTCGGAAGGCGCAGGGCTGGGAAGAGGGGCCGCCTGGCTGCTGCCTGGGCCGGGAAACTCAACTGAGAGAGGGACCCATGTGAGGCTGGAGCCTCCCCACGGCAGCCTCCCCCCTCCCTTGAGGCTTCCTTACCTGGGCAGGAGAAGGAAGAGTGGAAGAGGTGCTTCCCCAAAGTGACAGATGCAGCGGGGGCGGGGTGCCCTTCCTTTCGAGGGTGTCACTCAGAAAGGATGCCCAAGTGGACGGCTGGCAGGAAGGAGGCCACTCCCACTGGTGGCAGTCCATGCCCACGGGGGGAGAGAGAGAGAGAGAGAGAGAGAGAGAGAGAGAGGGTGGCTCTTCCTAGCTGGCTCTGAAGAGCCACCCTCTCTCTCTCTCTCTCTCCTGTGGGCCCTCGCCGCCTTTCTCCTTCGAGGGCGAGGGAGGGCGAGGCGGAAAAAGGCTGCGAGGGCACAAGCAGCAGCAGCAAGTGGAGTCTCCATCCCCGCAGCCCCCTCCTCCTTGGGTTCAGCCACAGGAACATGGCAGAGCCCTCCCTCCTTACCCCCAACCAAGGAAAGAAAGCAGCCCCACACAGCTCGCTCGCCCAGGTCTCGGCTTGGAATGGGAGTCCCGAGGGCAGCAGCAGGGTTTGTGGTGGGGCTTGCTTGGCTTTGCTCCACTTTGCCCGGCCTCCTTCACTCTCTCTCTCTCTCTCTCTCTCTCTCTCTCTCTCTCTCTCTCTCTCTCCCTCCCTCTCTCCTTCCAGCGCCCGCAGGCCTGCCTGCCAGAAGGATCCAAAAAAGTTCTCCAGATTTCTTTCTTCTCTCCTTGGCTCTCTCTCTCTCTCACACACACACACACACACATTCCCTCCATCCCTCCCACAGCCTCGCATCCTATCCATGCGCGTGCCTTCACCTTGCTCCCCCCCCCAGTAGCAACCAATAGGTGGATTCACTATTATTCATGGTTTCAAGGTATCTACAACCAGTCCCATGAAGATTGTACTGTTTCCCAAATTTATCTTGCAGAATAAAGCAAGCATCTCGAGTTCTGAGGATTATCTGGGAAGAAATCCCACTGGAGCATTGCAGCACACCAAAATATTTGGGAGTTACTCTAGACAGGGGTGCTCATTAGGTCGATCGCAATCTACTGGTCGATCGCGTAGGGCGTACTAGTCTGACAAGGTTTGAATTTGAAGCTCTAAGGCCAGTTGCAGGCTCTGCCTCCTGTTTCTGCGGTAACGGAAACTTCTTAAAGGTTAGGCACGCCAATATCTCTGTTAACCCTTTAGGGTTTGCCAAGCCTTTACCCCCTCAACACACATACATATATACAAACATCAACTATATTCAAAACCTGTAATAAAGAAATGACTTCACCGCAACAGGTATTCCATAATCTGAAATACAAAATACTTCTGGTCCCAAGCATTTCTGTAGCAACTCAGCCCCCATCTGACCCAAGGGGGTCGGGTGCTAATCAGCCCCCACCTCAGCCGGGGGGGGGCAGGTTCCGGCCCCAGGGGTTCCTTTGGCTTTGGATCCAGATGAAGGTGATGCAGGGGATGATGGATCTGCATCACCCACGGACAGCCTGCAATGGGAAGACACCTGGCCGGAGGCTTATTCTGATGACGAAGCCTCCCCTGATTCCGGACCTGATACGGAATACGAGAGACCGGGAGGTTTCGGTTCTCAAGAAAGGTTGTTTTCACCAGATGTTGCGGAGGACATGGAAGCCGAGTCAGAGCCAGTTTCCCAGGAAGATAACGGCGCAGATGGTGCCATTCCTGAGCGGAGATTCGACCGAAGGGGGAGTATTGTGGCTACAAGGAAAGATTGGAAACGAGGCCTGGAAAGGCGCTGGTCTCACAAAGGGGGGAATTAAGTACTCACTCGGTGGGAAAGATCCTCAGTTTGGTGGCCACGTCTGAACTGGAGAGACGTAGCAGTTTGCTGTTCTCCTGGAAGCTAGAGTCTGGCTTGCCTGGCCAAGAACCACCTGGGGACCCTGTTGATTCCATGAACTTTGGATTACCTTGCTAACCACGGACTAAGTTGCTTTGCTTGATTCGCTTTGTTTTTATGGACCTTGCTTTTTGAACACCTTTGAACATTGATTGCTTTTTTACCTTGGACTATTTGATCTTTACTTTTTGGACATTCTATCTTCTTCACCTGCTTCTAATTTTGTGCTTAATAAATAGTTAATTGACATTCTCTGAGTGTGTGTGATTACGGGGTGGAGTCAGGGCCCGCGTTGTGACAATTTCAGATAAGGGAGGCTCAACCTACGTATATTTGAGCAATGTTTTGGCCTATTGCTTGGGTGGAGAAGGATTTGTTGTCTAAGAGGCAGAAGACCAAAGCCCCACTTAGACATGCAAGTCTAGAAGAAGCACGTTCCTTTGGATCCCAGACACTGTAAAATAAAAAAATGGCAAAATACCAAGGAATTAAATTCACCTTGGAGGTTTAGTCTTGCAGTGCAAATCTGTATATATGCCAGTGTGACTTGACTCAGGAATTTTCTCAGTTGCAAAGGTTAGTAGCTGCATGAATTGATTTTAGAAGTTTAGCAGGCGCAGAGATTGATTTTTTAACTGTTCTCCTTTTATTATTCACTTCAACATTACATACTTGCAGGTCAGGCAAAAGTTTAATGCTCAGAGAACTGAACTGTCGGCATAAAAGCTTCAAAATTTCTCCATTTTTTTGGTGGTCTTCATCACTTTATTGCTCACATGATACAAATAAGATAGTTTAGATGTAGACCTAAGAATGTGAATTGTGCAGTTGGGGGACATGGAAAAGTATCGGTTTAGTTTACATTTTGATCCTTCTTGGCTTTTCTTCGCGAACGAAGATTCAGGAAGGACTCATCCCACGCTTTCCACAAGCGCGTTGATGACTAAGAAGGCCAATCCGAGATAGGCAAGTCCGGTTGCAGAAAGCCCAGCAGAAAGTCTCCTTGGGTGATGTTGTTTCCAAGTTGCGGTTGTTTCTGCGTTATCGTTTCTCTTCAAGACCTGTTTGGCGTGTCTTCTCGAAAGAGACTGCAGCATTATGGATAGTGCGACTCCATGCCTCCCGATGTGAGGCCAGGGTGGACCATTGTTGGTAATCAATCTGGCCGAGCCTGAGATGTTGTTTCAGGGAGTCCTTATATCTCTTTTTGGGGGCGCCTCTCTTGCGCTGACCCGTGGTGAGTTCATCATAGAGTAGTATCTTTGGGAGGCGGTGGTCCTCCATCCTAGAGACGTTCCCTGCCCAGCGTAGTAGTGTTTTCAATAGCAGGGCCTCAATGCTGGTGATCCCTGCTTGCTCAAGGACAGCAACATTAGTCACATAGTTGATCCAGTGTATATTTAGGATTGTGTGAAGACAGCGCTGATGAAAGCGTTTGAAGAGTTGTAGGTGTTGGTGATAGGTGACCCATGTTTCAGACCCATAGAGGAGAATAGACAGTACGATAGCTCTGTATACACTGATTTTGGTGCTTTACCTCAGGTTCTTGTTGCTCCAGACTCTTTTGTGAAGCCTTCCAAATGCACTCTATGCCTTTGCTAACATGTGATCTATCTCTTTATCAATCTTGTCGCCTGAAGAGATGATGCTTCCCAGGTAGGTGAACTGCTGAACGGATTTAAGCACAGATTTGCCTATGCTGACGTGGGGATGATGGTGTTCTTCCTGCGGTGCGAGCTGGTAGAGGACTTCCGTTTTCTTCAGGAAGAGCTAAAGATTCCTCGCAAGGCCATATTAATCCAATCAGCAAATAATCAAATTGCAAACGTGAAATCTGTAAATGTGGAAAACTGACTGAAAACGCAAACATGTACATGACTCTGAACTTAATTTTCCCCATCATTTTAAAAGCTCACAACAAGAATCTTTGCTCCGCATATTTCTCCTTTTTTTCTGAATCAAATGTATAAAAAATAACTTGTACAAGTATGATATTTGAAAAGGTGTGTGAGGAAATATGTTAATAATGAAAATAAACACATTTACTCTCCTCCCCACCAGGGCCGGTTCGTCCATTAGGCGGACTACGCAGGCGCATGGGCGACGTCACCGGGAGAGGCGGCGTCACCCGGGAGGGTCGCCCCATGGCTCCCCGCCACCACGCCGGCCAGGCCTCCGCGGCCGGCCCCACAGCTGCCGCCGCGCAGCGCCTTTGTTAGGCAGCCCAGGGCACGCCAGCCGCTTCCGCATGCATGGAGCTTTTTGCGCATGCGCTAAAGGTCCGCGCATGATGTACTGGCTCCCGCTTTGGAGCCAGTGCGCGGCGCAGATTGGCACATGCGCACTGGCCGCCAAAGCGGGAGGCGCTCTGGAGCCAGTGTGCGCGCGCAGATTGGCGCATGCGCACTGGGGGGGCGGAATTTTTCCCCCGTGTACCCCCCGGGAACAGCTTGGTCCGTCCCTGCTCCCCACCCCCAGTTTAACTTTGTCGCCACGTCACTTTTCTTTCCACTTTTTCTTCCCGTGTACAACGTGGTCCTTTAATAATCTCTCTGTAGATTATCTCGGGCTTCTCCTTCCGTTTTTGACATCTCTTCCCAAAGCACTTAGAAGTGTCAAAACATCTCCGTGCTTTTTTTTTTTTGGTTAAGTAATGGTACTGTTATAGATTTTTTTTCTGAGATCATTGACATACCCTGAGATAGCTTTCTAAACCGTGATGTACAGCTTGGCTCCCAGCCCATAGTTCATAAGATTAGGATTATTGAAAAAGACTCATTTGGAAGCGGGTGAAGGTTGCGGGAAGAATTTCAAACCGAGATGGGCTTGTGAGGCTTGTCAAGGTGGCCTTCAAGGGAGGCGATTACGCTGATTGTTTCTGAGATGCTTTCCAAATTGGGTGAGGAACTTCTGGCCGTTTTCGGTTTGCAGGGGTGGGAGAAATGTTACGCTCGTCATGTCTATTGTCCCTGGTTTAAATTCCAAACATCTGTTTTTAGCTTCAGTCCCTTTTTGATTTGTTTTTTGGGGAGTTTGTCCCTTCGGGGACTCAAGAAAAAGGAAGGGGAGGAGGGAGAGGATGAGAAATGAAAAAGATACAGAGCAAGGAGGAGACAGAGACAAACAAAGAATGCACCCAAACCCTCCCGCCATGTTTTCATTGCTCAAAAGAAATCATTTTGATGACAAATCTTTGGGTTATACGATTATTTCTTACTCAATATTGTTCCTGTCTGGATAACTTCTGGCATCACAGCAGGGCTTTCCCTTGCGTAGATTGAGTAGTTGTTTGTGATATAGCATTTGTCCCTTTGTGTACAGACTCCTTTTCTTCCTTCCTTCCTTCTTTCCTTCCTTACTTCCTTCCTCCTTCCTTCCTTCCTCCTTCTTTCCTTCCTCCCTCCCTTCCTTCCTCCTTTCCTTCCTTCCTTCCTTCTATATTTCCTTCCTTCCTTCCTTCTATATTTCCTTCCTTCTATATTTCCTTCCTTCTTTCCCTCCCTCCTTCCTTCCTTCCTTCTTTCCCTCCTTCCTTCCTTCCCTTCCTTCCTTCCCTTTCCTCCTTTCCTTCCTTCCTTCCCTTTCCTTCCTTCCTTCCTTCCTTCCTTCCTCCTTTCCTTCCTTCCTTCCCTTTCCTCCTTTCCTTCCTTCCTTCCTTCTATATTTCCTTCCTTCTTTCCCTCCTTCCTTCCTTCCTTCTTTCCTTCTTTCCCTCCTTTTTTCCCTCCCTCCCTCCCTCCCTCCCTCCTTCCTTCCTTCTTTCCCTCCCTCCCTCCTCCCTCCCTCCTCCCTCCTTCCTTCCTTCCTTCCTTCCTTCCTTCCTTCCTTCTCTTCATTTCCCTTCCCTTCTTCCTGTCCTCCTTCTCCCTTTCACTCCTTATTCCAGGCCTGGATTATTTTATTTTGTTATCACCTTTTTGCACCCTAGGCCACACTTTGGAATTACACCCCCTTTACCGCACCCCCCCCCCCCCAAATCACTCAGCCTCCCAGATTGAGTCAAGGAAGGAGCTGGGTACGAGGAAAAGGAGGAAGGAAGGGAAGCCCTGTCTCCTCCTTGCGCCGTCCTTCCTTGACAAGGGGGCGAGGGCGAGGGAGGGGGCACCATTCTCTCCTCCCTCACCCTCTCGCAGAACTCTCCCCCACCCTCCCCCGAGAGAGAGAGAGAGAGAGAGTCATCTCTGTCCTGAGTCCATGCGCCTGCGTTTTTTGTTTCAACTTTTTTTGGTCCGTGATCTGCGCCCCCCTCGCCTTGCGCCCCTAGGCCATGGCCTAGGTTGGCCTTATGGGAAATCCGGGCCTGTCTTATCCTCTCCCTTACTCCCTCCTTTCATTCCCTTCCTTCTCCCCTTCCCTCCTGCCCTCTTTCCTTCCTTCTCCTCCTCTTCCGTCCCCCTTTCTTTCATTCATTCCTTCTTTTCTTCTCCCCTTCCTTTTCTCTTTCACTCCCTTGCTCCCTCCCTCCCTCCTTCAATTCCTTCTCTCCTTCCTTTTCCCCTTCCCTCCCTCCTTCCCTCCTTCCATTTGTCCTTCTCCCCTTCCTTTTTTCCTTCATTCATTCTCCCTTTCCCTCCTCCTTCCTGCTTTTCTTCCTTCCTTCTCCCCTTCCCTCCCTCCTTCTTTCCATTCATCCTTCTCCCCTTCCTTCTTTCCTTCATTCCTTCTCCCTTTCGCTCCCTCCTTCCTGCCTTTCTTTCTTCCTTCTCCTTTCCCTCCCTCTTTCCATTTCTCCATCCCCCCTTTCTTCCTTCTTTCCTTCCTTCTCCCTTCCTTCCCTCCCTCCTTCCATTTCTCCATCTCCTTTTTCTTCCTTCTTTCTTTCCTTCCTTCTTCCCTTCCCTCCCTCATTCCTTCCATTTGTCCTTCTCCTCTGCCTTCTTTCCTACATTCCTTCTCCCCTTCCCTCCCTCCTTCCATACATCCATCTCCTTCCTTCCTTCCTTCCTTCCTTCCTTCCTTCTAGTCTTCCCTACAAGTCCTATGCTCCATTTCCCAATATTTTAAATTTATTTTTCAACCATAGCCTCTGGTGGCACAATGAATTAATCCCTTGGACCAGCAGGACTGAAGACGGACAGGTTGGAGGTTCAAATCCGGGGAGAGCGCAGACGAGCTCCCTCTGTCAGCTCCAGCTCCCCATTTAAGGACATGAAAGAAGCCTCCCACAAGGATGGTAAAACATCAAAACATCTAGGTGTGCCTTGGGCAACGTCCTCACAGAGGGCAATTCTGTCACACCAACGTGACCAGTGTGACCTTTCTCAAGTTGCTCCTGACATGAAATTTATTTTCCTACCACATGACAAATAATCCACTGAACATCCATACTTTTGAAAAGCAGGCTTGAATTTTTTTTAAAAAAATAGCCCAGTGTTTCCCAACCAATGTGCCGTGGAACACTAGTGTGCCGTGAGCGATCATCAGGTGTGCCGTGGGAAATTGGAACCTCCAACACCCTTTCTTCCCCCTCCTGCTGAACACCTTTTCTTCTCCACTTGGGCTCCCTTCTTCCCAGCCTTGCTCTGATCGCTTTGACTCATTTTGCTCTGGGGCGAGTCTGCGCAGTAGCGCCTACGCGGGTCACGTCTTCCCCCCTCCCCCTCCCCCTCCTGAACACGCTCACGCTGCCCCCTCGGATCAAAATGGTGGCAGAAGCGGCAGTGCAGAAGAAAAAGTAAGTGTTCGGTAGGAGGGGGAAGAAACGACGCGAAGGGGAAGGGGGAGGAAGAGGTCTCTGTCGAAAGCTGGCAGGGGGCAAACTTGGATCTTCCAGGTGTTTTGGACTCCAACTCCCACCATTCCTAGCAGCCTCAGGCCCTTTTTTCCCCCTCAGCCATTTAAGCAGGAAAGGGCCTCAGGCTGTTAGGAATGGTGGGAGTTGAAGTCCAAAGCACCCAGAGGGCCAAAGTTTTTCCATGCCTGTTTTAGAGACCTTAAAGTGGGGAGCCTCCTTCCAACATTGTGATTCTGGATAGAAAACAAACAACAACATAACATAACATTGTTTTGAGTCCACAGTGCTCTCTGGGTGTAGGTGAACTACAACTTCCAAACTCAAGGTCAATTCCCAAGCAAACCCTTTCAGTACTTTCTGTTGGTAATGAGAGTTCAATATGCCAAGTTTGGTTCAATTCCATTATTGCAAGAGTTCAGGATGCTCTTTGATTGTGTGTTAACTATAAAACCCAGAAACTGTAACTCCCAAATGTCAAGGCCTATTTTTCCCAAATTCCATCTGTGTTCACATTTGGGCATATTGAGTATTCATGCCAAGTTTGGTCCTGGTCCAACATTGTTTGAGTCCACAGTGCTCTCTGGATATAGGTGAACTACAACTCCAAAACCCAAGGTCAATGCTCACCAAACTCTTATAGTATTTTCTCTTGGTTATGGGAGTTCAGTGTGGGAAGCTTGTGTTTTTCGCCCGTTCCCGCCAGGATATCGATGTTGTGTTCATCGAAACAGGCCCAGGTTTCACACTGAGTGTATAAATACATTTAAAAACATATTAACTATATGTATTACTGTGTTCGAGTGTCATTTTGTGTCGTTTTGGTTGGTGGTGTGCCCCAGGATTTTGTCAATGTATAAAATGTGCCGCGGCTTTAAAAAGGTTGAAAAACACTGAGACAGACAATTCTTGTTTACTGGTTATAATGAGACACAATGTACCATTTGTGTGCCTGTTTGCAAGAGCTGGGGAATACACTAAGCCACATTGTTAAACAGGTGAAAAAGACCTTATATGTCTATTTCTGTTTATATCGCCTCTTCCCAGTTTCTTTTTTGTTTTGTTTTCCGTGAATCATACAACTGTTTAGATCAAAGATGTTCTATATGTAAGCAAGCCACAGGATTTCTGATGACTGGCACACACTTTTATTCAAGATATGTGAAAAGAAAGATTAGTGCCGGAAAGGCATTATACAACCGTTGCAAAGTGCACACACGACGCACAGCATCTTGATCTAACAATCCCCTCGATTTCCCTCTTGATTTTCTCAACAAAAGCTCTTCCTTGGCCTGCCAGCTTTTATGCAAAGGAGAAAGGAAAACGCAAAGCTAATTGCCAAGTCGGTTCAAGATGTACATAATTAGAGACAAAACAAGCTCATAAGAGTAACATTACAATTCATGACAGCTAGCGTATTCTGACCTCCGTTTTCCAATTCCTCTATCCGTTTAGGTTGGGTAACCATTAAAGCCATGTTTATCCTAAGCTAAGCTCCCCCCAAAATTGAAAGAAGTTTCCATTGGAATGCATCCCGGGCAAAGAATGGAACTTCTACATCAGTGTTTTTCAACCTTTTTTTGAGCCGCGGCACATTTTTTACATTTACAAAATCCTGGGGCACACCACCAACTAAAATGACACAAAATGACACTCTAAACCAGTGTTTCTCAACCAGTGTGCCACGAGCGATCATCAGGTGTGCCGTGGGAAATTGGAACTTCCAATACACTTTCTTCTCCCTGCTGCCGAACACTTTTTCTGTTGGTAATGAGAGTTCAATATGCCAAGTTTGGTTCAATTCCATTGTTGCAAGAGTTCAGGATGCTCTTTGGTTGTGTGTTAACTATAAATCCCAGAAACTGTAACTCCCAAATGTCAAGGTCTATTTTCCCCAAACTCCATCTGTGTTCACATTTGGGCATATTGAGTATTCATGCCAAGTTTGGTCCTGATCCAACATTGTTTGAGTCCACAGTGCTCTCTGGATATAGGTGAACTACAACTCCAAAACTCAAGGTCAATGCCCACCAAACTCTTATAGTATTTTCTCTTGGTTATGGGAGTTCTGTGTGGGAAGTTTGATTCCATTCCATCATTGGTGGAGTTCAGAGTGCTCTTTGATTGTGGGTGAAATATAACTCCCAGCAACTACAACTCCCAAATGACAGTATCAATTGTGTTCATCGAAACAAGCCCAGGTTTCACACTGAGTGTATAAATACATTCAAAAACATATTAACTATCTGTATTACTGTGTTAGGGTGTCATTTTGGTTGGTGGTGTGCCCCAGGATTTTGTAAATGTAAAAAATGTGCCGCAGCTCAAAAAAGGTTGAAAAACACTGCTCTAAACACAGTAATACATATAGTTAATATGTTTTTTAATGTATTTATTCACTCAGTGTGAAACCTGGGCCTGTTTCGATGAACACAACATAGATATCCTGGCAGGAATGGCAGAAAGACACAAACTTCCCACACAGACTCCCATAACCAAGGGAAAATACTATAAGAGTTTGGTGGGCATTGACCTTGGGTTTTCGAGTTGTAGTTCACCTATATCCAGAGAGCAGTGTGGGCTCAAACAATGTTGGATCAGGACCAAACTTGGCATGAATACTCAGTATGCCCAAATGTGAACACAGATGGAGTTTGGGGAAAATAGACCTTGACATTTGGGAGTGACAGTTTCTGGGATTTATAGTTAACAAACCATCAAAGAGCATCCTGAACTCTTGCAACAATGGAATTGAACCAAACTTGGCATATTGAACTCTCATTACCAACAGAAAGTACTGAAAGGGTTTGCTTGGGAATTGACCTTGAGTTTGGAAGTTGTAGCTCACCTACACCCAGAGAGCACTGTGGACTCAAACAATGTTTATTTATTTATTTATTCGGGTTTCTATGACTAGGCTGTTATGCACAATAAAATGTTGAACAATTAAAAACAAGCAACACAGTAAAAACAACAACACAGTTTTCTAGGCCTGCCCAAAATCACAAGGTTGGAAGCGTGGGGCTCACCACGGGTGGATTCAAGGTACCTCAAGTTAGCAAGGGCAACAGGCAGATACGCTGGCCCCAGGGCCTTAAAGGTGAGAACCAACACTTTGAAGGCGATCCGGTGCTCAATTGGCAGCCAGTGCAGGTCCTGCTATGTTATGTTGTTGTTTGTTTTCTATCCAGAATCACAAGGTTGGAAGGAGGCTCACCACTTTAAGGTCCCTCAAAAGGCATCATGACAGAATCCCCTGTCATAAAGTCATAGAGCGAGGCTAGGAAGAAGGGAGCCCGAGTGGAGAAGAAAAAGTGTTTGGCAGGAGGGAGAAGAAAGGGTATTGGAGGATCCAATTTCCCACGGCACACCTGATGATCGCTCACGGCACACTAGTTGGGAAACACTGTTCTAGATATTGTTGCAATACTAAAGCAATTACAGCTTTAGCCCAACTTATTATTTATTTATTTATTCATTTATTTTTGGGATTTATTAATCGCCCATCCCAGATGGCTCTGGGCGATTTACAGTAAAAACACACAGCTAAGTACCTGAAACATCTAAAACAGGGGTGCTCACACCAAATCAAAGTAATCTACCTACCCACTACTCAGAGAGCCATAAAAGCAAAATATTTGGAAATTTATTTCAGTGAGAGCCATATAATATATTTTAAGACTTAATTCAACTAAATGTGAGTATAATAAGCCCCTGAATTTATTCATAATAATAATGATGATAATATTCATTCAGCCTCTGCTACTACTACTACTACTACTACTAATAGTAACAACATTTGTCGATCTCACCAAAGCCTTCGACACTGTGAGCAGAAAAGGTCTGTGGCAGATCCTGGAACGTCTAGGATGTCCCCCAAATTCCTCAAAATGATTATCCTGTTACATGAGGGCCAGCGCAGTCAAGTCAGATACGGCGATGCTCTCTCGGAACCCTTTCTCATAACTAATGGAGTGAAACAAGGTTGAGTTCTTGCACCAACCCTATTTACAATCTTCTTCAGCATGATGCTCCAATGGGCTACGGCAGACCTCGAAGAAGAAGAAGACGGCATATATATATACACTATGGTACTGGTGGCAGCTTGTTCAACTAAAGCCGTCTGAGGGCTCGCACTAAGACTCTAAACTATCTAGTCCGTGAGCTGCTTTTTGCGGACGATGCTGCCCTTGTCGCCCATTCAGAAGCAGCTCTGCAGCGCCTCACATCCTGCTTTGCAACAGCTGCAGAGCTGTTTGGGCTGGAAGTCAGCCTGAAGAAAAGTCCTCTACCAGCCCGCACCACAGGAAGAACACCATCATTCCCACGTCAGCATAGGCACATCTGTGCTTAATCCATTCAGCAGTTCACCTACCTGGGAAGCATAATCTCTTCAGACGCCAAGATTGACAAAGAGATAGATCAATGATTATCAAAGGCATAGAGTGCATTTGGAAGGCTTCACAAAAGAGTCTGGAGCAACAAGAACCTGAGGCAACGTACCAAAATCAGTGTGTACAGAGCTATCATGCTGTCTATTCTCCTCTATGGGTCTGAAACATGGGTCACCTATCGCCAACACCTACGACTACTCGAACACTTTCATCAGCGCTGTCTTCGCACAATTCTAAATATACACTGGATCGACTATGTGACGAATGTTGCTGTCCTTGAGCAAGCAGGGGTCACCAGCGTTGAGGCCATGCTATTGAGAACACAGATGCGCTGGGCAGGACAAGTCTCTAGGATGGAGGACCACTGCCTCCCAAAGATACTACTCTATGGTGAACTCACCACGGGTCAGCGCAAGAGAAGCGCCCCAAAAAGAGATATAAGGACTCCCTGAAACAACATCTCAGGCTCGGCCAGATTGATCACCAACAATGGTCCACCCTGGCCTCACATCGGGAGGCATGGAGACGCACTATCCACAATGCTGCAGCCTCTTTCGAGAAGACACGCCGAATGGGTCTCGAAGAGAAACGACAACGCAGAAAGAACCACAACCTGGAAACAACATCACCCAATGAGACTTTCTGCTGTGCTTTTTACAACCAAACTTGCCTATCTCAGATTGGCCTTTTTAGTCATCAACGCGCTTGTAAAAAGCGTGGGATGAGTCCTTCCTAAGAATCTTCGTTCACGAAGTAATGCCGAGAGATATTTTGGGATTTATTAATCGCCCATCCCAGATGGCTCTGGGCGATTTACAGTAAAAACACACAGCTAAGTACCCGAAACATCTAAAACAGGGGTGCTCACACTTTTTCAGCATGCGAGCTACTTCTAAAACAACCAAGTCAAAATGATCTCCCTCCCCACTACTCAGAGAGCCATAAAAGCAAAATATTTGGAAATTTATTTCAGGGAGAGCCATATAATATATTTTAAGACTGAATTCAACTAAATGTGAGTATAATAAGCCCCTGAATTTATTCATAATAATGATGATGATAATATTCATTCAGCCTCTGTTACTACTACTAATAGTGAAGCCACTAGATACCTCACTGCCCCCGTGGCATACCTACCAGACCGGGAGGTGCCCAAACACCGAAGGGCTTTTACCCTGGCCATGCCCTCCCATCGGCTGTATTGGAGGGGAAGTATTGGAAGACCCCCTTCAAGCAGAGACTATGCCCCTGTGGGTCTGGTCATGTGGAAACAACTGAGCACGTGCTTCTTCAATGCATGTTCTACAGAGATCTTAGATCCAATCTCATTGGGCCATGGCTTCTAAAGTACCCGGGGTGCAGTGAAAGATGTTATGACACACTGCTGCTTTCGGACTCTAACGCTGCAATGACTTACAGTGTTGCTAAGTTCTGTGCTGTTGCCCTTAATATCAGACGGGTGATGATTGACACCGTAAGGCAACAATATCCTGCCTTTTAAAATATATTTTTATACTGATTTTCTAGTCTGATTTTAAATAACTGTTTACTGGGGAGTTGTCCTTCTCCTCTTAGGGCGCTTGTGCCCGCTTTGTGCTGCTCTGTGACCGTAATAAAGTTTTGATTGATTGATGATGATGATAATATTCAATCAGCCTCTGCTGCTACTACTAATAATAACAGTAAGAACAACAACAATAGGTTCATAGAGTAGAAGGAGACCTCCAAGGGCCATCCAGTCCAACCTCCTTCTGCCATAAGGGAAGAACACAATCAAAGCATTCCTCATGATGGCCATTCAGCCACAGATAATAATAATAATAATAATAGCAACAACAATGGGTTCCTAGAATAGGAGGAAACCTCCAAGGGCCATCCAGTCCAACCCCCTTCTGCACCTGGGCGGCGTTGGGAGCCTGCGGGGTGGGACTGAGACAAGTGCGGAGAAGAGCAAACCACTGACCACCTACTACGATGCAACTTGAGCCCTGCCACCAGGCCCGGATCAACTCTTTGTGGCGCCCTAGGCCACACATTGGAAGCCACGCCCCCGGGCCAATGCTGAGCATGCGTGTCAGAGGCCCTAGGGGCGGGGCTTCCCTCCGCGTCTTCCTCGCTCGCGTCTGGCGCCCCCCTTCCTTCACTCAAGGACGGAGGGGCGCCCGACGCGAGCGAGGAAGACGCGGAGCGAAGTCCTGCCCCTAGGGCCTCTGACGCGGCTTCGCTCCGCCTCTTTGTCGCTCGTGCCATGGGGGAGGGTCCAGATCTGGTGCCCCTCCATGGCTGCGCCCCTGGGCCGTGGCCTAGAGTGGCCTTATGGATAATCCGGGCCTGCATGCCACATGCACAATGGAGGACCTTTTTATAACAACACCAGAGGCACTCCAAGTGGCCAAATACTGGTCAAAGGTTATTTAATAGAAGGCCAAGTTTACAAACTTTATTTTTTTGTTTTTTAAAAAATACAAAACAACTGTCTGGTTCGCTCCTGACACAATAAATAAAAAATAAACAAACAAACCTGACTAGGCCCCCAAAAATGACAGAACAAGATTACAGTTGGTACCCAGACCCCCCCAGACCCACTCTACATTCTGGTGCAGTTTGAAGGACTTGCAGTACCTTCACTCACTTACTCTGACCAGCACGGGTGACGGACCTGGACCAAACTTGGCACACATAACCCCCATGATGCCCTTTACGTCCTGGTGCAGTTTGAGAAAGATGAACCACGGATTATGGGATTTGTAGTACTTCAAAGCGCTTTGCTTCCCAGAGACCATTGTGGCCCACAACAAAGACCGATAAATATCAAACTTGGCACACAGAGCCCCCATAACCCACTCTATGTCCTGGTGCAGTTTGGAGAAGAGCAGAGCATGGATGATGGGGCTTGAAGTACCTCCACTCACTTCCTGAGACCGCTGCGACCCTCATCCAATGACTGATCAAGACCAAACTTGGCACACAGAGCTCCCATTACCTACACTACATGTTGGTACAGCTTCGAGTAGGATGGACCATGGTAAATAAATAAAAATAAGTATAGAATTGTAAAGGATAGGAAAACAGGAATCATCAGAATGTTAAGAGAATATATGGGGAGAAATGGTAACGGTGACTGTGACAATGGCATACTTTACTTATATAACCCAATAAAATGTAATTTAAAAAGTCCCAGTTTGCCCATGCAAGAGCATTTCTTACTCACGTAAAAGGTGGACAACACAAAGCCTGCCAGAGAGAGAGATACACACAAATATTTTGCTGGGATGGAGCAGAAAATGCTGTCTGTTCCCCTCTTCTCAACACTCAACCAAGTCAAGGAGCATAGTGCCCAAAGCTGGCCAAGTTATTTTGGCACACAAGGAGGAAAATATCATAAGCGTGGCAGGAAAAAAATACAATATCAACAAAGTAAATAACCAGAAATTTGCTGGCCTTTTATGACATCCAAACATCTGCTATTTTGAGGAGGCTGCTTTGTTCGGATTAATACTAGAGCTGACCCTACAGCCAGGAATGTCCCTGTAATTGTTCTGCCTGCCAGAGATATTGGCATCTCTTTTCACCTACAGCCCTCTGCTACTACCTGCGGAGGGAACACACTGGTGCAAGTTGCAGGGGTGCAGGACAGCAGACTGTCAATCATTTCCCACTACAGAATTCAATCACTTCTTTGGCTTAAGCGGGAGAAAAATCAACCTTTGCTTGTGGATTTATGGGAAAGGATTGCTTAAAAAAATTCAGTTCCATAAATGCAGATAAATTATACATCCCAATACCTCTCTATAGATAGATAGATAGATAAATAACAGGAGTTATACTTTAAAATGTTGTAGTTTGGCAAGGCATCAGAACTCTTTGGAAGAGAAGGCTTATAAAACTGCAAATCCGTAGCATAGAGTCCTGTCAGTTCAATTGGTGTCAAACGACATCTCTTCTGAGTCTCAAATATGTTTACGACACTTTAGTTTCAACAAAGGCCTGTTTGGGATTATGACAAAAGTAATGGAATAGATTTGTTAATATGCAGTGCGGTGAAGTCATATTTCTTTATTACAGGTTTTAAATATGGTTGATATTTATATATATGTATATGTATTTATATATATGTATTGAAGGGGTAAAAACTTGGCAAACCCTAAAGGGTTAACGGAGATATTAGCATGCAGAACCTCCAAGGGGTTTCCGTTACCATGGAAACAGGAGGCGGAGCCTGCAACTGGCCTTAGAAACTTCGGATTCAAACTTTAGCAGTTGGCAGTTGACAGCTAAGGAGAGAGGACGTTTGGAGCGTTAGAGAGAATCCATTTTAGCCAGCTGTCAGCAGGTTTTAAAAAGGACTCCGACTCTACTCAGAGAGAGAGTAGAAGAAAAGCTGTGTTTGATCTGCTAGGAAAGCAGTTGGGTTTAAAGGACAAGCAGTTAGTGTAAAGACTGCTGAGCTATTGGTTCTGGGAGTGCAGCTATATAGTATCAAGTTGTATCTCCATAGTTAGTTTATTGTAACCTTAAGATACGTGCCTCTAAGAAGATACTGTAACCACCTAAGCTTTGAACTCTGAAACCTCCACGCTTAGAACACTGTTTGAATAAACTTTGCAATTCTTTAATAAAGATATCTCCCTGCATAGTTCGTTCTCCCACAAGTCTCGAAAACAACTTCTTCCTAGAGGGTAGCCAAGTATAGTGAATGGTGGCAGTGAAAGTTAACAAATGGTGTCAGTGGGAGTTTGGGTTAGAGTAATACTCTGCCCTGACACAGTTATCGAAAGGTCAGTGGGAAAACTGACCTGTGTGAATACTTATTACATTATATGGCAGCAGCAAGAGGGATTAAAAGGAGTCTTCATATAAATTGGTGGTAAGGGTGGAATAAGAAAAATACCCGGCCCCAGTTGAAAGTGTAATAGAGAGAGTCCTTACATGTAGCAACATGGTTGTCTTTGTTTTTGGACACCTCTTGGAGTCTAATTATGGGAAGTATCATTGTGAGCCTCTGTGTGTTAAAATAAATTTCTCTATATTAGTGCAGTACTTCATAGTGCCCTCAGCAACCACTTTTAACCTTCCACAATTTTTATTTTCACAGGATGTTTTGCTCAAGTAGTCTCTGACTCTCATTATGGATATGTTAAGCTTAGCTCAGCACGTTGACTGACCTCAAGGGCATTTATTAAACTTTAATCACCAAATTTGTCCCAGTAGAAATCCAATATTATTCTTTTCATGTTTGGAAAGTGGTAAAGGAGGTGAAAACGCATGGGGTCCTCTTCACTTGAGCAGGAAAAATGACAGATATATATATTTCTTCTAAGGGTGTTCTTGTAAGAGGTTTCTACTCCCAGCTGGGAAAACTAATATATGCTTAGTCTTCCTTTCCACTCTCGAGGATGCTACGCTAGCTTTGCGAAAACCGTATGTTCTTGTACAGAATATCTATCTCTATATTCATTTCCCCCCAAAAGTTAGACAATGAGATGTAGTGATCGTGACAAGTCAAATAACTTTAGCGGAAAATATTATGTGATTTTGTTATTGTTTATTTGTTCAGTTGCTTATGACTCTTTGTGATTCCAACTGGCAGGCTGAGACAGTCGTGCACTTGCGAGTGTGTGCCTGCGAGTTGGTCCAGCGGAGAAGGAAAGCCTCAGCACCTGCAAACGCCCCCTGAGTCGCTACGGCGTTTGCAGGCGCCTCCTGGGAGATGGCCGTGGCAGGAAGGAAAATGCAAGCAGCTCCCAATGTCCAAGGTCCAGTATTCTCTATTGCTCAAGTTTAGTTCAATTCCATTGTTGTTGGGAGTTCAAAATGCTCTTTGATTATAGGTGAACTATAAATCCCAGCAGCTACAACTCCCAAATGACAAAATAAATCCACCACAACTCCACCAGTGTTCAAATTTGGGCATTTTGAGTATTCGTGCCAAATTTGGTCCAGATCCAGGGTTGTTTGGGTTCAGAGTGCTCTCCAAATGAAGGTGAACTACATCTCCCCTAAATCACTGTGGATTCCTCCCAAACCCCTCCAGTATTTTCTGTCATTCATGGGGTCTCCGCTCTGGAAGTCCGAGCTGAATTGGCTAAAGGTACTGCAAATCCCATAATCCGTTGTTGTTGCACCTCAGATCGCGGACAGCCCCCTTAGATCACACACACCGGGCAGATGCAATAAATGTACTTTTATTTAGAATAAAAAAATAGTTCAAAGGTTCAAAGATGCAAGGTAGTTCAATCCAAGGCAAAAGGCAATTCAAAAATAGTTCCAAAATGGTGGTAGAGAAAACAGGCACAAATCCCATGGAAAGCAAGGTTGCAAAGTCAAACAATCTGCTCCAGCGGACGACAAGAACTTGAGACCCTGGACCCAAGTCCTTCCAAGCTGAACGTAGCTTCAGGTCTGGCGAAAACCCTCCCAGCCCGAACTAATAAAGAATCTACTTTCTATGTGACCAACGCACCCCCTTTCTCAGGCTCCAATCTCTCCGGGAGGATCTGATACTAGCCCTCCTGTCAAATTCCTCCTCATTAGTGGCCCCAGGTGCAGCACTATCATCAGGGCCAGTTCGTCCATTAGACGGACAACGCAGGCGCATAGGGCGACGTCACCGGGAGGAGCGATGTCACCCGGGAGGGCCGCCGCCGCACCGGCTCCCGCCGCCCATGCCGTGTTGCGCCTCCGCCGCGCCGGCCAGGCCTCCGCTGCCGGGCACCGCAGCGCGCGTGCCGCGCCTTTGTTAGGCAGCCCGGGGTGCTCCGGTCGCGCTTCCGCATGCGCGGAGCTTTTTGCGCATGCACGAAAAGGTCAGCGCATGCGTACTGGCTCCCGCTTTGGAGCCAGTGCGCGTGCGCAGATTGGCGCATGCGCACTGGCCGCCAAAGCGGGAGGTGCGCTCTGGAGCCAGTGCACGCGCAGATTGGCGCATGCGCACGGGGGGGGCCATTTTTTTCGCGTACCCCCCGGGAACAGCTTGGTTTGCCCCTGACTATCATCTTGGGAAACTCGATCCTCTCTATCCTCGGAATGCTCACCCGGCAAGAGAGTGAAGAAGCTCTCGTGAGAATCAAGGTCACTGGGCCTCTCACTGTCTAATTCAGAACTAACTTCCATGGAGTCATCAATGCCCCCATCTTCAGTCCCATACCCATGTAACCATCCATCATCCCAGGCTAAATCTTCATCTGCAGTCTCGTGCCCATCTGGCCACCCATTATCCCCATTCTCACCCTGGGCAGCTGGCACCCCCGGTGTCTGTCCATAGCCACTAGGCTGGAACACCACAGTTGTCCATACTCCCCCAAACATATTGCTTTTGTGATTAATCACTATGCTCTAATTATGTTCAATTTGTGACAATGAAAATACATCCTGCATATTAGATATTAGAATTCGTAAGAGTAGCAAAATTATTTATGAAGTAGCAACAAAAATATGGATGGGGGTCACCACAACATGAGGAACCTTATTTAGGGCTCACGGCATTAGAAAGGTTGAGAACCACTGCATTAATACGTATATCTTTCTGTTTAATTGATATTAAAAAAAAATTAAAAATTTCTAGGGGGGCGGTGAGTAAAATATTTTCTAGAAAGGGGGCGGTAGGCCAAAAACGTTTGGGAACTACTGGGATAAGCGAACAACTTTGCTAAGAAGTGAGGGGAAAGTCGAAAACTAGCTCTAGCTGGCCTTGCCTACAGAGATGCCTCTTCTTCCCGCTTTCATTTACTCTGCTCCATCGTAAAGCACCAATTTCAGTATCTTTAGAATGAAGAAGTCCATGAAATCATTCTTCTAATTTGTTATCTTATATATTTTTTTTTACCAGCTGACCTTCTCGGTCCTGCCAGGTAAAATTCTCATCATCCCGAGAAATCACTTCTGCCGAGGTTTCCTGGGGGCTCACCAGAGACTCATTACTTCTTTATGTACCAATTATCTCCTGTTTCCTATGAATTAATGCTCGCTTTACCTTTCCATCCTGCTCCTTCACTGTTCTTTCCCATTTCTCTGCTATTGGATGCTACAGCATGTGTCTTTTCGACTTCTCAGAAGACACTGACATTTAAATACATTCAGATAGGCTTTATCGGTTTGTCTTGAAATCTCCAAAAAGATTGCAATATTGTACACACCGAGGCTGAAAACCTGAATAATCCAGCATAGCAAGACATAAATTGAGTATTTATTTATTTATTTATTTATTACTTCAATTTTATATATCGCTCCATCCCAACAGGCTCGGGGCAATTTACATAAGGCAACATCCATCTATCTATCCATCCATCCATCCATCCATCCATCCATCCATCCATCCATCCACCCACCCACCCACCCAATAAAAAGTCAGTGTTTGCGGGCTATGGTATGATGGTGCGACAGGAGGAATATGTCCCAGCGTTTCAATTGGCTGCAACTGTGGGATTATTTGCATAAAGGACTCTGATTGGCCAGCCTCAGAACTCCAACATTCTACGGCCCCAGACAGAGGGGATTGGCTGCCACTGAAATGGTATTTGCATAAAGGACTCCGATTGGCCAACCACATTCCAACATTCTAAAGTGACTCAGAGGGAAAACGAAAGGCCTCAGGCAATCAGCCACTGCGGCCCACAGCAATGACAGATCTTAGGGTCCGTGGGAGAACGGTGTCTATTGAATCTCTTCCACCATGTATTGTTTCCCGTGACGCTTTGCATATTGCTGACATTACTGCCGCCTGAGAAAGCCCATAGGGCGAAATGGATCAGGCCCTGCAGATCGGCCATCACGGCCCTTCCAGCGTCCCAAGCAGTTAATGACCAGAAACCTGCTAGCAACCACACGGTTAATCTCTGGATTACAATTTGGGATTTGCATCTTCTATGAATGTTAGTTGTTTTGAACTTCGGGAGCAACCCACTCAATTGATTGCTACTAGTGGGATACCAGGGTTGAACCTCTATCTCTCAAGAGGAGACTTGACTGGTCTATTTCCCATATCCTCAATATCTCGTATGATTTTGATGTTTGTGAGCATTATTCGTTTTGAAATTGGGAAACACCCACTCAGTCAATTGCCATCTGTGTGGACACCAGGATTGAATTTATTATTCTTCAAAGGAGACTTTACAAACTGAGTTTTTTCTCTCCCCTCCCTGGTCTACTCCCCATATCCTACTATGCCTCGAATTGTTTTCCACCGTGAATGTATAAATTGCAAGGTTTACTCATCCATACGATTATGTACTAATGATTATTGGATATATATGATTTTTGAATGTACATTAACTCATTAGGGTTCTAATATAGAATCATTGATTATATTGAGAATTTCGTTGTCTTTGTGTGTGTTCATCAGCGTACTGATGACACTCCAGACCAAAGCTACGCACCAATCGGGCCAGTGGACGCATATAGATGTTAAATAAAAGAGGGGAGAGGATGGCCCCCTGAGGCACTCCACAAGTAAGGGGGAGCCTCTCTGAGACCACCCCTCTCCACCCGTTGCCCCCAAACTTGAAGGAAGGAGGCCACCCATTTAAGGGCAGTCCCCCTCACTCCCGTCACGGCTAAAGGGTGGATCAACAATGCATGATCTACAGCAGTGTTTTTCAACCTTTTTTGAGCCGCGGCACATTTTTTACATTTACAAAATCCTGGGGCACACCACCAACCAAAATGACACAAAATGATACTCTAACACAGTAATACATATAGCTAATATGTTTTAAAATGTATTTATACACTCAGTGTGAAACTCGGGCCTGTTTCGATGAACACAACATAGATATCCCGGCAGGAATGGCAGAAAGACACAAACTTCCCTGTCAAGATGCAGGGTCTCGGCCCAGCCCCTTAATCACACACACAGAGACGGTAATCAGCTAACTATTTATTGAATAATAAGAAACAGGTGAAAAGGTAAATTGTCCATAAAAAGTATCAAAAAGTTCAATCCTATAGGTAAAGAGTCTGGATAAAATCCAAAGGCAAACGTGGCAAAGGCTCCGCAAAACAATGCGGATCAAGGACTTGGTCCGTGGCAAAGAACAAGGCAAAGTTCATGAACAACTCCAAGAAACTTCTTGGCAAGGCTGGAGCCGGCAACTTAGCTCTGTGGACTCCGCTCGCTTCACTCCGCTTAGAATAGAAGGGCCGAGCTACTGAGGATCCGTTCCCACGGATCCTATACTTAATCCCCTTGGCAAGGCCCCGACACTCTAGGCTTCTGCGCCAATCTGTGCTACGGGATCTAGCGCTCCTCTGGCGCTCTAGGCTTCGGTGCCATTCCCTCCTGCTGGACTCAATGCTCCGTCTCCTATCAAAGCTCCGTCCTTCCCTCCCAGCACCTGGGTCGCTATCTTCATGAGAGCCGAACTCCCTTTCAGCTTCCATGGGCTCATCCTCCACTGTTTCCCTGATCCTTTCCTGCGACCCGTAACCACCTGGTTTCTCATAATGATCAGAATCATCACTCTCAGGGTCAGCCTGAACTTCCCAGCTAGCATAGCCGTCAGGCCATTCATCATCCCAGGCCAGGCTTTCTGTGGGAGAGGAAGGCCCAGCTAACTCATCAGCCCCTTCCTCCATGTCCTCATCAACTGCAGCTGGCCCTAATGCAAGTGGGACCCCCGGTGCTGCCCCCTGCCCCCCAGGCACGAAAGGGAACTGGGTTGCTACATTCCCACACAGAACTCCGATAACCAAGAGAAAATACTATAAGAGTTTCGTGGGCATTGACCTTGAGTTTTGGAGTTGTAGTTCTGCCTCCTAGGAGTGGTGGAATGCTGGTGGTTGGCCAATCAGAGGCATTATGCAAATATTCCCATAGTGGCAACCAATCAAAACGCTGCCACATATTCCTACGCACCTCTCGTCCTCCGCAAACACCGACTTTTATTATATACATAGAAGATGAGGATCATTTCCGTAAACCAATTCTAGACCCTCCACTAAAATGGTAAGAGTTTTAAAAAATTGATGATAGGGAAGTGTTGCCAATTATTTGTTTTCTATTGCAATTATATGGTTATAATTCGATAAATTGCTTAATTGAATAAAAAACTATAACCCTCCAGAATTTCCCTCCAGCAAATACTTAGGAAGCTATTGTGTAAAAAGCAATTTGTTAGAATGATGGCTGCAAAGTATATGATGGCAATACTCTCCCGTGATGGATTGCACCTTAGGGCGATCCCTGCGCTCACCACCTCGGGGCTTGAAAGTGCCGGCCTGGTGTGGGAGTCTCAGGAGAGCCTGGCGATCTTGCTGGTGTACCGTGCGCCTAGCGCACCGGCAGAGAGCCTGGCGCGGCTGCTGGAGGCTGTGTCGGAGTGGGCATTGAGGTTTCCTAGACTTATTGTTCTGGGGACTTCAATGTCACGCCCGATGCAGCCTCCGTTCCATCTGCAGCCGCGGACCTAATTTCGACCATGGCGACATTAGGCCTCTCCTCTGTAACTCGGGGCCCACGCACTCGGCAGGGCACACCCTCGACCTGGTATTTAGCGCGGGAATCCAAGTGGACCTAGCCTCCGTAATAGAGGTTCCATGGTCAGACCACTGTGCCCTAAGGATCCGGGTTGAGCAACCGCCCCCTCCATGCAAGGGCGCCGAACAGATTTTGGTTCGCCCGAAGAGACTTATGGAACCCGAAAGGTTCCTGAATGCTCTGAGGGATCTGGAGTCTATCAGCGTCTCTGTCGACGAGCAGGTTCAAGCCTGGAACACCTCGTTAGCCAGAGCTCTCGGCGAGATTGCCCCTAGGCGCCCTCTCCGACCCCCGCAAACATCGATCCCCCTGGTATACAGAGGACCTCAGGTCGATGAAGCGGGAGAGGAGACGGCTAGAGCGCGTGTGGAGGAACCTCCGTGACGGAGCCTCAGTATCAGCTTATAAGCTATTTAAAGATACTTATGAGCGTGCTGTCAAGGCAGCCAAAAATGTGTACTTTTCTGCCTTGATAGCGTCTGCTAGCTCACGCCCGTCTCAATTGTTTAAGGTAATTCGGTCTTTGACGACGGTCCCTACTGTCCCAAAAAAGCAGCGATCAGACCCCCTACCGCCGGTGCTTTCCAGAGCTATTTCACAGACAAGATTCTGAATCTCCGCCGGGACCTTCCTGCCACAATTGATACAGTAAGAGAACTTGAGACCCCGTGGCCCTCCGCCGGGCCCACCCTCGACCGGTTTCAGCCACTGGACGCAGATGCTGTTGATAAGATTGTGGCTGCAACCAGGCCTACCACCTGCTCCCTCGACCCGTGCCCCTCCTGGCTTGTTAGATCCTGCCTGGAGGGGTTACGTGGGCCTCTGTTGAACATCGTAAACAGCTCCCTTGAGCAAGGAGTCTTTCCAGAGTGCTTTAAAGAGGCAGTGGTAGCTCCATTACTGAAGAAACCGTCACTAGATCCTGCGGTTCCCTCCAACTACCGACCAGTGTCGAACCTCTCGTACCTGGGCAAGGTAGTTGAGAGGGCAGTAATGGAGCAGTTGCAGTCCTTCTTAGATGATGCAACATGGCTAGACCCCTTCCAGTCCGGCTTCCTATCGGGGCACGGGACGGAGACGGTCCTGGTCTCCATCACAGATCAACTCCGCTGCCAGCTCGACCAAGGAGGGTCTGCGCTGCTCGTGTTATTGGACCTCACGGCAGCGTTTGACACGGTCGACCACAATCTATTGATCCACCGCCTGGCCATGGCTGGAGTGAGGGGGACAGTTCTTAAATGGCTGACCTCCTTCCTCCACCAGCAGTCTCAGCGTGTGAGGAGGGGTGGGGTGGTCTCCGAGGGCTCCCCATTAGCTTGTGGAGTTCCGCAAGGGGCCATTCTCTCCCCTCTGTTATTTAACATCTACATGCAGCCGCTTGCACAGCTGGTGCGGAGTTACGGGCTGGAGTGCCACCAGTACGCTGACGACACCCAGCTCATTCTGAGGATGGAGGACAGGCCGGGATCCATCGATAATTTCCAACACTGCCTCGAGGCCGTTACTGGATGGCTGCGAGCCAGTAGGTTGAGGGTGAATCCGGCGAAGACGGAGATCTTGTGGTCGGGCCGCTCGGGTGGTGTAGATGTCCAGCTTCCGACCCTGGACGGTGTGGCGCTATGCCCATCGCCTTCCGTTAAGAGCCTGGGGGTCCATCTGGACTCCCAGCTGACCATGGAGGCCCAGGTCTCCGCGGTCAGCAAGGTTGCTTTTTTTCATCTGCGACAGGCTCGGAGGCTGGCCCCTATATCTCTCGGAATGACCTGGCCACGGTGATCCAAGCTACGGTCATCTCAAGGCTGGATTACTGTAACGCGCTTTACGTTGGCCTTCCTTTGTGTCGGCCCCGAAGCTCAAGCTGGTGCAGAACACTGCCGCCCGGCTCCTGTCTGGAACCCCAGCAGGCCGCCACATCACACCTGTTTTGCAGGATCTGCACTGGCTCCCAATCGAGCACCGGATCTCCTTCAAGGTGTTGGTTCTTACCTTTAAGGCCTTGCATGGCCTGGGGCCAGCGTACTTGAGGGACCGACTCACCCCACACTGTCCCCGAGATCACTACGCTCCGAGGATGCTAATTTGTTAGAGATACCCTCGGCGAAATCGGCTAAACTGACATCTACTCGCCGGAGGGCGCTCTCCGTTATAGCTCCTACGCCGTGAACGCCCTCCCGGCTGAACGCGGGCTATAAAGGACCTGCTCCGTTTTAGACGCGCCTGCAAAACTTATTTGTTTAAGCAGGCCTTCGGTGAGTAGGTCCTGCCCATGTTCCGCTTTAGCCGCTCTCCTGGGGTGTCACGCTATCTAATTTCTGAACTGTACCTGGGGGTTTTGTATTTTGCTGTTTTAACTGTTTAATTGTCTTAGATGTTTTATCGCATTGCTTGTGTGTAGTTGTACCTTCGGTTCCTGTGAGCCGCCGCGAGCCTCAGGGAGTCGGCGGCATAGAAACCCGAATAATAAATAATAATAAATAAAATAAATAAAGTCATCAAAGGAGTTAGTTATGATTTTAGTTCCAATGCGTACTATTTGTTTTCACTCTACTTCCTTCCACAAATATCTCAAAAGGCCATCTTTAGTTATTTTTGCAATGCAAAAATTAGAATGCAGCAACACAAGGCGCAACCTGAGTCAGCATTGCTATTTGAAATTCCTCTACAGCCATCTAGTTATGTGGTCATTATTTTGGGGGGGGGGGGGAGGAACTAATTACAAGCAAATCA
This sequence comes from Anolis apletophallus, assembly GCA_030556195.1. Lineage (NCBI taxonomy): Eukaryota > Metazoa > Chordata > Lepidosauria > Squamata > Anolidae > Anolis > Anolis apletophallus. Next base: position 37,689,031 of record JARBWK010000016.1, read on the forward strand.
TTATTTTTAACTAGACACGTCTGCCGCCTGGCAAACAGAGATACAGAATTGATGTCAGGTCTGTTTTTGCCTTTAGGACTCCATAAAAGGCGAGAAAATAATGCAACATAAAAGGCTGGCGGATGTTGCATTCCACAAGAAACAGATTTTTAAAATATTTCTGTTGTTGTTGTTGGTTTTTTTTAAAGAGCCTTAATAATGATATGGTTGCCTTCTTCAGATCTGCTGGGTCAATCCAATTCCTTCTGCCAATAAACAATCACAAAGGCCAGCCTTGCCAAGAGCTAATGTTCTCTATTTGCCAAGAGCATGGATTACAATAGTCCGGCACTGCCAATAATTATAGTGCTTTGGGCAGCTGGGAATTCATGTATTTGTATTTGTTTCCCTTGCTAGACTGACATGCTATTGGCTTTATATTCCCCCAGGTAAGCACAGAAAGCTATAGAACATTGCAGGAAAGTACACAAGTGTTTCATTTAGGTCAGGGGTGCTCACACTTTTTCGGCATGCGAGCTACTTATTAAACAGCCAAGTCACAATGATCTACCTACCCATATTTTGATAGAAGAAATAAGGGACATTTACATGATTTTTCGCAAAAATAAGGGACACTTCATAAAATGCATCAGACCAGAGTTCCTTCTCCCGCCCTGACATCATTCCACAGATATAAACAGGCAGAATGAAAGCAGACAGACCTTGAAGCTGCAAGGCCATTCAATGCTGATCAAAGCTGCTGTACAGATGAACTCCCCGCAGTCGCAGATCTTAGGCTTTGGTAGGAAATGGCTGCCAACGCCTCCTTGTTGTTGTCCTCCCTCATGGCTCGTCTTCGCATGTCGCTGCATGCTCCCAATGCTCATGCGCGGGCCAGGCGCCCGCCCCCTCCTTCCCTCTGCTGCCCTCCTTCTTCTCCCTCCCTCCTCCTCAGGCCACGCTGCGACGGCAGCAGTCGGCACTGAGGATGGAGATGGGGGAGTCGCGTCAGGGGCAGCCTGAGGAAGCCCCAAGGGAGATGCGCCGCAAGCGGGGCAGAAGCACCCCTCTGAAATCTGGCTGCAATCTACCAGTTCTGGCACCGCGATCGACTGGTCGATCGTGATCGACGTTGCGAGCATCCCTGATTTAGGCCTAGTTCTCAAAAATGGCAAAACACTGTTCAGAGTTACTCTCAAGTTGCACAGAGGTGGGATCATGCCCATGGCTCCTGGTGCCAACATCTGCATTGAGAATGGTTATGTTGGAACCCAGTGGTTGTACCGGACACCACGTTGACACAACCCAGTCATAGCTGAAATGTTACCTCATCTTATGCTTCCAGTGACCATTAAGGGCTCATCTACACTGTGGAATTAACTCAGTTTGATGGCATTTCAACTACAAAGGCTCAATACTGTGGAATCATGAGAGCTGTGGTTTTGTAAGGCTTTGAGTGTTTTCAGCCAAAGAGTGCTACTGCCTTACTTTACTACAACTCCAAGGATCCCATAGCATTGAGCCATGAAAGTCAAACTGGTAATAAATTGCATGTACAGTGAAAGTGCACACCCAAGATTTGCTAAAGGTCATGACATTTTAGAGGAAACAACCACACTTTCGCTAACGTGAGCATTCCTCCAAACAATACAGAATTGCCCGAAATGGGAACAGAGTATAGTATGACTCCCTTACCTAAATATTTGATATCCATTGTTATATATTTTTAAAATCCCATTCAGAAGGGTTTTCGGGCCTCTCAAGGTCCTCAAGTGTGGTCCTACTATATTCTTCCAAACCAAATACATTCAAATATAGGGTTCCACGGTTTCAGATATACACCAGGGGTCTTGGAACATATGTAATGAAAATGGTTTCAAAAGAAATTGACTATTCAAGAACTATTTTTAGTCTTGCTTTACAGTCCCAACTGGGTTCTACTGATTACTACAGGGCTGTCCAACTGGCGGCCCGGGGGCCATATAAGGCCCCCCAGCCCGTTCCCTGCGGCCCCCTAAGCTTTTTTATTAAAATTAAAAAATAAAAAATAAATTAAATAATAATATTTTAAAAAATTACCCACTTCCGGGTTTTGGAGCAAGTATCGCTTGAGACTAGCCGGCCAAGCCACGGGCTTGGCATCGCTCTCAACGCGATCACGCCTGTGTTGAGAGCGAAATCCCGTGTGGCTTCCGTCTCAGTCTCGAGGATACTCCTGTTGCCGAGCCTTGGCTACTTAATCCCTGGCTTGGCATTGCCACGCAGACCCGATTTGGACCTTCAAAGCCGGCGGCTGCCTCAGTCTGGCTCCCCTCCCTGTAGTCGGTCGTCGCCTCTGCTCGTGGTCCGGCTACTCCTGGATCCTGCGGCGTTTGGGAAGGTAGGCTAACCTTTATGTTATTATTATGTCATTGTGTATGGATGCCCCTTATGTATTCCCTCCTGCATTTCCCCTTAGTAAAAGGTTATATTTGATTGTATGGATGCCTCTTATGAATTGTAAGTAAGGGTGGAGCCGGGAGGGGCGGGAGGGGGTGGGGCGGAGCCCAGGGCGGGGCAGACCCTTCGGCCCCCCAGGTCATCAGTGACCGGAATTCAGGCCCTTGGGACGGTAGAAGTTGGTCAGCCCTGGATTACTATATTGCAGGGCTGCCCAGGAAGTCGATCGCGATCGACCAATCGATCCCGGGACCGAAGGAGGTCGAGCCCAGCTGGATGGGGCACTTCTCAGAGAGGGCGGAGCCAGGCCACACCAAGCCCCACCCCCTCCCCTGGCTTCGGCACTCCCAGCAGCTGCTCCAGGCTTGAGGATGGCACTGCCAAGCCAGCCTTGTGCTAGCTATGCCACCGCTGGCTTGGCATTGCCATCCTCAAGCCTGGAGAAGCTGCTGGGAGCTCCAAAGCCAGAGGGGAGGGGGCGGGGCTTGGCACAGTCTGGCTCCTCCCCCCTGTGGCTTCTGCTCTACCAGCAGCTTCTCCAGGCTTGAGGATGGCAATGCCAAGCCAGCCTTGTGCTAGCTATGCCACCGCTGGCTTGGCATTGCCATCCTCAAGCCTGGAGAAGCTGCTGGGAGCTCCAAAGCCAGAGGGGAGGAGGAGGGGCTTGGTGCGGCCTGGCCTTGCGCCCCTCTGGCCAAGCTCCGCCCAGCCCCCTTCTCTCTCCAGCCTTGAGGAGGTAGGTAGATCTTTCTGACTTGGTTTTAATATAAGTAGCTCGCATGCTGAAAAAGTGTGGGCACCCCTGCTATATTGCAACTCCCAAACCTAGTCAACATACATCTCAAAAGGAGAATAGTGCAAAAGTCAGATTCATATACATAAGACAACTGTCAGGATAATATACATAATATTTACTTATTTATTTACTTTATTTATATTCCGCTCTTCTCACCCCAAAGGGGACTCAGAGCGGATTACAGGTACACATACTTAGCAGACAATCCCTGCCGTTTCCAACATACACACATATAGACGAACTGAGGCAAACTCTGGCCACCAGGGGGAGCTGACGCACTCCTCACCTCTCAGCGTTCCCAGCGTCCCTTCTTGTTCCTTCCGCATTCCTCAGCCTTCCTGGAGTTCTTTAATGGTCTCATAATTCAGTCAAAATTTGCCTCCCCACTAAATAAGCCTGGTTAGGTTCAACGGAACGTGCCAAAAGTCATAATAAATTCGGAATTAATTGACATTTGAAATGGTTTTGAACAGATGTAAGCAACCCGGAAGTGTTTTTCCAATTTTGAAGCCGCCGCCATATTTGGAAAGGAATCGGCAGGTTTTTCCTTGGCCTTCCCTTCCGTGTGCCTCTCTAGCCCCAGTTCGGGGAAGGGAAGGATGTGTGGGGAGAGCCCTGTTAACCCACTTTGCAAGCCGATTTCATCCCTACCGCATCAGACTGATGCAGGAGGGAAGAAATCGACTTGCAAACTGGGTTAACACGGCTCTCCCCCCACGTCCATCTCTCCCGTCCTTCTCTCTCAGTCTGATGCGGGATGGAAGAAATCGGCTTGCAAAGTGGGTTAACAGGGCTCACCCCCCACGTCCGTCTCGCGGGAAGGACATGGGGCTCTTCCCTGTTAACCCACTTTGCAAGCCGATTTCTTCCCTCCGCATGAGAACTGGGGAAACGCAGCTTTCCCCCTAGTTCTCATGGTGCAGGGAAGAAATCCGTGTCCAAACTGGGTTAAATATGCGTGTCCGCCATTAACGAAGCCATTCCGAAGTTTTGGAATTTTTCCGAATAAATTTTGAATTTTTCCTAGAAATTTTCGGAAGTCAATCAAATTTGAAGCGCCAGCGCCCCCTACATTCGAAACCAGTTTTGAACCATTTTTTTGGGATCAACCAGGCCTAATACATAGCACAACTATTAAGTCCTGCTTTACAGTCCCAACTGGGTGTTAATTGTAACTATACTGTGACTCCTGAACATAGTCTACATAAGTCTACATAAATGATAACACAACAACAAGTAATCCCGGGTACAATATTCTTGTTTCGGGGATCCTTCTTCAGGTTGTGAATAGTCTATAGCAAACTTTAGATATGGTATAATCCGTGGTCTCCAAATCTTCTCTTATGTTTATAAGGATATATTGCTGTTTCTTTATTAATGATTGCTATGTGCTTCTCCAATTCAAAACTTTCTTGTGTTGGTTATTTCGGTGTTTTTCAACCTTTCTTGAGCCACGGCACATTTTTTACATTTACTGAATCCTGGGGCACAATACCAACCAAAATGACACAAAATGACACTCTAACACAGTAATACATATAGTTAATATGTTTTTAAATGTAATTATACGCTGGGCCTGTTCCTGTTTTTGTGACTGTATCAGCTAATTATGATCAGCTGAGAGGAGCAGCGGCGGCGGCGGGAGTGAGTGCCAGCAGCTATCTCCGGCTTCGAGGAGGCGGCGACGCACGGTTGGCTACAGGGCCTAGAGCCCATTCTTCTCTTTTTCCCTGGCCTGCCGGAGACCCAGTCTTTTTGGGATCCCGGCGCTGACCCCTTTCTCTCTGCCTCCTCCTCTTGGGGGCTTGCCCCCATGCCGTCTGGTATCCCCCGCAGGGACTCCTGGCTTCCCCCGTGGGGGGCCTCCGGCTACCTCCCTCCAGGCTCAGGCTCAGCTGGGTCTGCAGCAGAGTAGGCCCTCCCCGGGGCTCGGTCCATTCCTTGCTGGGAGGGGCTTCCCCAAGATCCTTACCGGCCATTTGGGGGCCTTGGCACAAGCCGCCACGACCTCCCTGCCCCAGGGGGCTTCCATCCTGCCCTCCGCATGCTCAAGCCTCCCTCATGCCCCCAGCCATCCAGATCGTGGCGCGAACACACCTCCTCTTTGTGGGCCGCTCCGCAAGGGGGCCTTCAAGCCCGCCCCACTTCCTTCCTCGGTGGCGAGCATGGGCATCTTTCCAGGTGCCCCCCTCTGCAGCTCTCCCAAGCTTGCACTGGGGCCCATTCTTGCTCACCCGCCCTTGGCTTGCCAGAGTCGCCTCTGTGGGCCCACCAAGTGTTTGTTCCGGCCGAGGGTGGGGGAGGGACTCATCCTAACCCCCCCCACTGCTTCCCTTGGGCCCGGCAGGGCCAGCCACGTGGTTTGTGATACGGCGGGCCGCCTTCAAGGCCGAGCTCCCTCCTATTTCCCACGGCACACCTGATGATCACTCACGGCATGCTAGTGTGCCGAGGCACACCGGTAGGGAAACACTGGCTTATCTTATGTTGTGGCTCAAGCAGAGCTCTATCAGTTCCGTGTTATTTTGCCAGACTTCATCCAAAGGAGTTTAAATGAAGCTGTAGTGTCAAATGTGCGATTCAGAAATATGAAGTTCCATCTTATCTGTCTAGGTATGACGCTAAACAGTTATTTCTTCTCCCAGTGCAACCAGCATGATGTAGTTGTTTGAGCACTGGAGACCAGGGTTCAGCCATGAAAACCCATCACCAAAAAACCCATGACAGGTACACCTCATATTAAGCTGCAGAGACTTCAAGGCCAGACCCAGGAGTAAAAGGGGATAACAAAAAGTTTATTTAACAATAGCTGGAGAAAGAACGAACAAAAAAAATAGCCAACTCGGCTCAAAAATTCCTCAAAAATCCCAGGGAAGAGTCCCACAAAATGAAGCAACAAAACAGCCCAAAACAAACACTAGACGTCTGTCTGCGAAGTCCTGAAGGGAGAATCCAGAAGCATAGTCACGAGTCCAATCCAGAAGTCCAAAGCCGGAGAAAGGTAGTTGAAAAGGAGGAGACCGCCCAAGGCAATCAGGAGCTGAGTATACATGAATAGCACAATCATAGCCCCATAACACAATGCCAGCCTCCCTCCATTTCATACAATATCAGGTTCTTGTAGCAGGAACTCACGTAAACACAGCGGAGAGCAAGCCCCGCCTCAGGGACACACGGCAGGTAACTAAACAGAAAAGCACACATTGAATTCCAAACCCCCCACCTTTGCCCAAACATCAGCTAGAGCTGCCACAGCAGCTCACCCCAAGAACAAAGTGGAGAAATAGCCCATAACTCACGAGTATCAGGAAACTGGAACAAGGTACTTGATATCAGGAACACAGGAGAGTCAGAGACAAGAACCAGACATCAACTCCTTGACTGCCGCAAAGACAGCCCCAAAACTCATTTCTTATATAGCACTTAAACATCACTGTCTCTCCTTGACTCTCCTTGACCATGAGCACCAGCTGCTGTATTTCCTATAGCTGCGGTGCTCTGTGTTTGCCTCCACTCTTGCCAACGCTGTTGCATGCTTAAAGTGTCCCAATCTGCTTCTGAACCCCCAGAAGGCCAGTATAAATCACTGTCAAACCCACAAAACGTGTCAGAATTAGACTCTTCATTACACACATCCCTTACTTCCTGAACCAATGTTGAGTCTAAATCCGTACCACTTTCCTCTGACCCCATTTCTTCTTCCCCAGAAAAACCTTGGAAAGTGTCTGAATTGGAAGGTGCTCTAAGTATCTGCCGGATCCTTTTTCTCTGTTCCAATCCTTCCAGACTAGAATCACTAACAGCCCTTTTCCTTCCAGCTGCAGACTCTTGATCACCCAGATCCACACCCCTAGTAGTAGTAGCTGAAGGCTCAATCACAACACCTCAGGGTCATCATAAGTTGGAAATAACTTGAAGGCACACAACAATCACTGGACTTCTTGCAATGCATCCTATGTGTATATTACATTCCGAACCAAAATTATCACAGATGGTGCATCTTCATATTCAGGCCCACTGTTTACATTTTCTTTTTAATGTATACATCAAGGCATTTAATACTATACTCAGAACTGACACGCTCCTGTCTCTTGGTGTCTTTTGAGTTGTGGAAAAAGCCAACACGCAGTCTTTTTAAATCTCGCACAGATAAAACTCTCATCATGCTTTGTTTACTTCTTGGAATTTTATCTTGATACTGACAGAAAATGTACAACAAATGAGATAGAAAACTGTGGTAGCGTTGACAAGATAATTGTTGAATTTTTTTTTAAACAAAACAAGAAAGCATTCATTTATTGCACTGGGAAAATAAATGGTTGACGTCTTCTACCGAAGGGTAACAGTTATATCTGAACCACTGGATCCGGTGAATTACTAATATTACCACCTGTAATTCCATCTCCTTGTTAAGGCACTGTGTTACCAGATGCCTCAAGCCCAACTTTTGGGCAGAAAGGTCACGAATAAGCCAAACAAATAAAGAAATAATCCCATTATGAAATCCCCCAATATAACAAGTCCAATAACAAACCATAATTACTGGTATATGTTCCAAGATAATATAACTGACAAGCCCAAGGCTTCTTTCAGATATAACAATCTCATTTTGTTTGTTTGTGAGGTTGTGTATTCCTGCGTTGTCTCTCTTCTCTTGGCTTGAAAGAACATACGTGGTTTTGCTTTGTAATAGTTGCTTGTAATGAGGAGACTGGGAAGCACTTACAAAACATGATTTAATCTGTGTACAGGTGGGTTCCAGGATTCCATTGCATTGAGCCATATCCGTTTAAAGTGGTGTTAAACTGCATTAATTCGATAGTGTAGATCAGTGTTTCACAACTAGTGTGCCATGAGCAATCCTCAGGTGTGCCTTGGGAAATTGGAACCTCCCAGCATGCTTTGTGAGTGCGCACTCTGGCGTGCGCAAGGAGAGAAGGAAGGAAGAGGTGCACATCACGCCTTTCCCTGAGGCTCCCCCCTCCCCTTATGCAAATCTTATTTACTTGCCCTTCTTAGAGCTGAGCGCAAGCAATAGTCAATGGCCTTGGTTTAAAGATTGCTAGGACGTAGGCTGAAGGGGAGGGCGGCAGCCTGGAAGAGCGTGAGGCAAAGGAGTCCTGTCATGGCTGCTGCAGGAGCCGTTGGTGACTGGCTATAGGTCGGTAAGAGCGAAGGAGGAGGAAGAGGTGGCGTGAGGGCAGGGCAGGGGAGGGGGGAGTCATGCGCGCGCAGGCAGAGGGAACAAAGAGGCAGGGCCAGGCCCGCTTTGAGTGGCAGCAGTTGGCCATACTCTGCTGACGGCGCTTTCTGATAGGACAAGGCAAGGAAGGGGCGAGGCGGTTCCTCTTGTTGCGTTCTCACGGCGGAATTTTGTAGCACAGCGGAGGAGCCCCAAATAAAAGAATGGGTGGAAAGAGCGTGTGGTGCTACCGCCCTCCCTCCCTCACACGATGGGAAGGTGAGAAGAAGGAAGGGGAGCAGGCCTTGTCTCGGGATTCAGAATGCTCTTTGATTGTAAGTGAACTATAAATCTCAGAAACTGTAACTCCCAAATGTCAAGGTCTATTTTCCCCAAACTCCATCTGTTTTCACATTTGGGCATATTGAGTATTCATGCCAAGTTTGGTCCTGATCCAACATTGTTTGAGTCCACAGTGCTCTCTGGATATAGGTGAACTACAAGGTCAATGCCCATCAAACTCTTATAGTATTTTCTCTTGGTTATGGGAGTTCTGTGTGGGAAGTTTGAGTCCATTCCATCATTGGAGTTCAGAGTGCTCTTTGATTGTGGGTGAACTATAACTCCCAGCAACTACAACTCCCATCGAAACAGGCCCAGGTTTCACACTGAGTGTATAAATACATTTAAAAACTATATGTATCACTGTGTTAGAGTGTCATTTTATGTCATTTTGGTTGGTGGTGTGCCCCAGGATTTTGTAAATGTAAAAAATGTGCCGCGACTCAAAAAAGGTTGAAAAACACTGGTGTAGATGCACACCGGGTGTGTTATATACAGTAGTGGTTGAGGGCTTCCATTTCAGCAGGACTGAAACATTTCTAGAATCTAGTCTACAGGACAAAGAAGCCATCAAAAGCACTGAACTCTGACTACAATAGATTCAGGACCTTGGACAGCTCTTCTCACTTCATGTTTAAACAGAGGGTGTATGCATCAGGCCACTGAGTTGAGAATTGCAAACCATGGTTAGATAGAAGGGCTGTTTCCTAATTTCGGATACTTCCGAATTTCTGAAGTTTTTTGCCTACTTCCGACTTTTGAAGCCATTTCGAGAGCAGCCTTCCCAACTGGAATTCCGAATTCTGAATTTTAAAGTATAACTCCTGTTATCTATCTATCTATCTATCTATCTATCTATCTATCTATCTATCGACAGGTACTGGGATGTATAGTTTATCTGCATTTATGGTACTGAATGTTTTAAAGCAATCCTTTCCCATAAATCAGGGGTCGGGAACCTTTTTGACTCAGAGAGCCATGAAAGCAAAATATTTGGAAATTTATTTCAGTGAGAGCCATATAATATATATATTTTAAGACTGAATTCAACTAAATGTGAGTCTATATGTACCTACTATGAGAAAAGCATTCCCCCGGCAGAATGGTGGACACTTCAGACCTGGCTCTGCAAAAGGCACGCTCAGGACTCTGGGAAGGAAGAGAAGACGGAAGGAAGGAAGGGGGAAAGAAAGAAAAACAGAGGAAATAAAGGAGGGAGGGGGAGAGGAAGAAAGAAAAGAAGAACGAACTATGGAAAAGGAATAAAAGAAAAGCAGGAGAGAGACAAGGAGGGGAAAGAAAGAAGGAAATAGGAAGGGAGGAAAGAAAAAGGTGGGGAAAAGAAAGGGAAGGGAGTGAGGAAAAAGTAAAATAATGAAGGGAAAAGAAGAAAAGAAAGAAGGAGAGAGAGAGGGAAGTGAAAAGAAAAGAAAGGAAGGAGAAGGAGAGGACGTCTTGGGGGAAAAGAAAAGGAAGGAAGAGGGAGGGAGAATGGAGGAAAGAAGGAAGGGGAGAGAGGGAGGGAAAAGGAAGGAGAGAAGGAGAAGGAAAGGGTGAAGGGGAGAAAGGAAGGAAGGAAGGAAGGAAGAAGGAAGAGGGAGAATGGAGGAAAGAAAGAAGGGGAGAGAGGGAGGGAAAAGGAAGGTGTAGCAACCCAGTTCTCTTTCGTGCCTGGAGGGCAGGAGGCAGCACCGGGGGTTCCACTGGCATTGGAGCCAGCTGATTCTGAGGAGGATTTGGAGGGGCTGGAAGAAGGGGATTTTGAGGTAGCTGGGCCTTCTTCCTCCACAGAAAGCCTGGGCTGATGGCTGGCCGGATCCTTACGAGATGCAGGACGGCCAGCCGGAGTTCGCAAGCAGTGATAGTGAAGATTATGGACGGCCGGGCCAGGTTCACAAGAAAGAATGTGGGAAACAACCGAGGGAGAGGCCCGGGAAGCAGATGGGGAGTTCGACTCTCACGAAGATAGGGAACCAGGTGCTGGGAGGCAAGGTCGAACCTTTGATAGGAGACAGAGCATTGAGGCTAGCAGGAGGGGTTGGTTCCACAGCCTAGACCGGCCGAGGTCCCGCAGCACAGATTGGAGGAGGTGAAGCCTAGAGCGTCGGGGCCTCGCCAGGGGATTAGTATAGGATCCGTGGGAACGGATCCTCAGTACCGGCCACGTCTATCCTATGCAGACGTGTAGCGAGCCAAGACCACGTAGCTAAGTTTGGGGCTAGTGGCCTGCCAAGGAGTGCCTTGGATCTTGCAACTTTGCTTTGTTCCCTGATCCGCTTGTGCTGAGCAGAGCCTTGCCAAGTCTTTGGAAACTTCCATGCCAAGTTTGCTTTTGGACATTACCTTTTACCTATTGGATTACTTTTGATACTTTTATGGACAATTACCTTTTCTACTGTTTCTTATTCTTCAATAAAGTAGTTAGCTGATTACCGTCTCTGTGTGTGTGATTACGGGGCCGGCCAAGGTCTTGAATCGTGACAGAAGGAGAGAAGGAAAGAATGGAAGAGAAAGGAAGGAACAAAGAGGGAGGAGGGAGGAAAAAGAATGAAAGAAAAAGAGAGGGAAAATTTGCTTCACTCCTCTCCGCTGCATGCTGGGAAACCGAGGCCCAGGCTGGTCTGGAGCGCCAGATGCAATCATGAAAAGAGCCTCACCTGGCTCCCAAGCCATAGGTTCCCTACCCCTGCTCTAGGGCATATCTATCTCTCCTTTTAGCAATTCCTAGTATTCACCCCAGCTCCCACCTATAGTGATATCTTCCTCTTTTCCTACAGATTCTAAAAGTAAAGACCAAAGGAGTCTTTGTGGAAACTTTTTCCAAGTTTTCGTCTCCTTCTGGTTTCTTGACTACCATCCTTATCTTGATTTATGGCTCAACCAAAGTATAGAAGATCTTTGTATTCTTATTCCAGTTATTCATTTATTATTCATTTATTTTATTTATTTATTATTTCAATTTATATACCACCCTTCCCAGTAGGCTCAGGGTGGTTTACAGTTCAATACTGTCCCCTATGTTATTTAACATAAACATGAAGCCTTTGGGGGAGATCATCCGGAGTTTCGGGGTGCGGTGTCACCTGTACGCAGATGATGTCCAACTCTGTCACTCCTTCCCACCTGCTACTAAGGACACTGTTCATGTCCTGAACCGGTGCTTGGCCGCTGTAACGGACTGGATGAGGGTGAACAGATTAAAACTAAATCCAGACAAGACAGAGGGACTCCTGGTCAGTCGTAAGGCCGAACAGCGCATAGGGTTACAGCTTATGCTTGATGGGGTTACACTCCCCCTGAAGGCGCAGGTTCGCAGTTTGGGAGTGATCCTGGACTCATCGCTGAGCCTGGAGCCCCAGGTCTCGGCGGTGGCTGGGAGAGCTTTCGCACAGTTAAAGCTTGTGCGCCAGCTGCACCCGTACCTTGGGAAGTCTGACTTGGCCACGGTAGTCCATGCTCTGGTTACATCTCGAATAGACTACTGCAACGCTCTCTACGTGGGGCTGCCTCTGAAGACTGCTCGGAATCTGCAATTAGTCCAACGCTCGGCAGCCAGGTTACCAACAGGAGCGGGGCACAGGGAGCATACAACTCCCTTGTTGCGCCAGCTCCATTGGCTGCTAATTAGTTTCCGAGCACAATTCAAAGTGCTGGTTTTAACCTACAAAACCCTATACGGTTCCGGCTTCTTCCCTATGAACATATTTGAAAGAAATAGAGATGGAAGAGGAAGCAAGGAGGAGGGAAGAGAGTGAAACCAGGAGAATGAGGGAGAAAAAGAAAAGAAGGAGTAAAATTTGGCAAGCTAAAAACTAAAATTTGGAAGCAACATGCGAAACGCCCTGTGGAATGGACTGGAAGCAGATTGATGAATCTCAATTTGATCTATCCTCTATTTTATTATACTCTACGCTTCCTCTCTCTTTTTTTTTCTTTTTTCTTCTTCTTCTCTTTTTCTCTGTTCTTTCTTTTCTTCTTTCCCTTCCTTCTTTCCCCTTATCTCTCTCTGCCCCACCCTTTCCCGACTTTCCCCCAGCTCTACCTCTGTCCTTCATACATCTTCTACTGTTTTTATTGTACATATCAAAAAATGGTGAATAAAGATCATTAAGAACATACGAATTCTCCCCTATGAACCATCAAGGTCATTAAGATCCTCCGGAGAGGCCCTGATCTCAATCCCGCCAGCTTCGCAAGCGCGAATGGCGGGGACGAGAGACAGGGCCTTCTCTGTGGTCACCCCTCGACTGTGGAACTCTCTACCAAGTGATGCCAGATCTGCCTCCTCTCTGTTGCCCTTTAGGAGGCTGGTGAAGACTTGGATGTGGAACCAAGCCTTCCCAGAATAGGCTGAGATTGGCTATTATCTGAATGAATGACCACGTTTACAGATCGAGTGGAATTGTTTTAATGGCGATGTGGTTTTATGCTGGGATTTTTATGTATTTTAATATGTTGTTCTAGTTGTTTCTTTTTTTAAAAAAAATATATTTTTATTGGTTTTCTCATTTTGAATACAGGTATGTGGGAAACATTGGGGAAGGAGAGGGGGTGTGTGGGGGAGATTGGGGGTCAGGGAAGGGGGTTCGGGGTGTTATAACATACATCACAAACTAACACGGGTTACATATAGACAGTTGACTTCCATTCGGTCGTAAGTGGATTTGTCTTTTCTTTCGCAAAAATTCTTTGGTATATTCTACCTGGTTTTCAAATCTTTCCTGTTTTTCCTTCTATAGTTTCTTATTTTGTTAAACGTTTTCCTAGGCTATATTTTAACCTTTTGGTCTTTTTTGTACATTTCTATTGGACTCCAGTCTGTTTTACTTCTAGGCCGGCCGGTATTTTTAGAATGTTAAAGTGTCCATGTCTTTGATGTCCATTGGTTTCTGGAGCCAGTCCTCTAATTGCAGGATCTTATTTGATTTCCATATCTTTGCAAATGCAACTCTTGCTGCTGTTGTCATGTAGATGAAGAGTTTCTCAGTGTTCTTGTCTAGGACCCTGTCTCTATCTGAAAGTCCTAATAGGTAATATTCCGGATTCATTGGGAATCTTACTTTCAGGATGTTTTGTACAGTCTTGTGTATCTCTCTCCAGTATTTTGTTGTGACTGGGCAGGACCACCACATGTGGAAGAAGCTACCCACTTGTGTCTGGCACTTCCAGCAATTGGGGTTGCTGTTTTTGTACATCTTCCCAATTTTTTGGGGCGTAATATGCCAGCGATGAAACATTTTTAGCCAGTTCTCTTTTAGCTCTGTTGCATACGTGTATTTTATTTTTTTGTTCCATATGAGCTGCCATTCATGTATTTTGATTTGACGGCCAATATTCCTGGCCCATTGGATCATGCAGTTTTTTACTTCTTCCTCCTCTGTGGTCCATTCTAGTAATTTGCAGTAGATCTTTGTAATGTTTTTTTTTGTCTGTTTTAATGAGTTTGTCCCAAAAGTCTTCTTCAATGTGGAATCCCACTTCTTTGTCTATATTGAATCTCTTCCTCAGTTGGTGATATTGGAGCCAGGTTGTACTTTCTAGAGTTTGTTTTAGTTGGTCTTGAGTTATAAGCTCCAAGGTTCCTTCTGATCTTTTCAACAGGTTTTTATATGTAGGCCATGTGGTCCATCCCAGAAGTCTCCGGTGCTCTGCCTCCATTGGGGATATCCAGAGTGGTATCTTGGTGTAAAAGTGTTTTACATATTTGTTCCAGACAAGCATGAGGGCCGATCTTACGAAGTGGTTTCCGAAGTTTTTCTCAACCGATGTTTTCTTGTACCACAAATAGGCATGCCAACCGGCTCGTAAGTCGAAGCCCTCTAATGTTAGTAGATGTTTATTCCTTAGCGAGATCCATTCCTTCACCCACGTAAGGGCACAAGCTTCGAAATATAAAGTGAGGTCCGGTAGTCCAAATCCACCTCTAGATTTCTTGTCTATCATGATGTTATGATTAATTCTTGGCCTCTTTCCGTTCCAGATGAATTTTGAGATTTCTTTTTTCCACAATTTGAACATGTTCTTATTTCTGATAATTGGGATGTTCTGGAAGAGGTACATAAGTTTGGGAAGGACATTTGTCTTGATCAATGCTATTCTTCCTAGGAGGGATAGTTGTAGGAATTTCCAGTTGGCCAGGTCTTGTTCTAGTTGTTTCTAAACTGTATAGCATTGAATTTTTGCTGTAATGCTGGTCTGAGTCCCTCGATAGAGGCGAGAAGGCCGGGGTACAAAAGTTTTAAATAAATAAATAAATAAAAAATTACAGTACACACATAAAACATTCATAGAACTGTGTTTGGGCACTGTTATGATATATTTAATTTATATTCCAACTTTCTCCCAAAATGGGACCCATGAGGTCTCATTCTGGCTCATTCCTTCTGCCTTTCAAAACAATAAACCGCCTCTTCGGTGCCATTAACTCATCCAAATACTCCAATTCATTAGCTTCATTAGAGAATTACACCACAGAGGTTGTTTTGGCATACCATATTCAGCTTAGCAATTCATTAGAGTACACATTAATTTTGTTTTGTTATAAGATGTCAATTAATAAGCCCAGCAATTCAATAATTTGCCCATTCATTAACGGTAATGCAGAAAGAAAGATTGTAGAATTCATTAATGCCAGTACAAAAAGAATGATTATAAAATTAATTGCATCAGGATAATATACTACAAGTCTATAATTAATTGATAACAGAACCAAAATTTATTACCTCCAATACCCTGCCCCATATTATTCTGGCACTAATTCATTCATTAATGCTAGATCGATATCAGAGTCCAGAGATAAATCAAATTAAAGTTCCACTGGGGGGGAAATCAACATATTATCTCTGTTTTCTTTCCTTGATTTCCCCATTTCATAGGAAGGGGATATATAAATATAAGGCAGATTTTACTACACCATTTTATATCATGGGACTTGATTTTGGTTTCCGCGGCGAGTTCTGGATGTCAAGGACCCACTGTCATTAGTTTGGAATAAGAAGTTTCCCAAAACATGTGGAATGGCTCTTCTTTTTGTGATTTAGCAACCGAATCCAATTTCTTCCCTATTATTTTTGCCTGTGGTATCATGTTTCCTGTTAAGGAGACAATGCTCAAGAACATATTTAGTTCCTTAGCTGAGGTATACCTGAGACAGACAGAGATTCAAAGAGGTGCCAAACACATAGTTTGCATCATAAATTCATTCATTGCATATTGCATCATATACATATGAAAGCATATATTTACACAAGTGTGTTTCGGACAAGTCCTTCCAGTCCTACCGGTTATTGGTCAATCCACTGGCAATAGTTAAATTGATGTTGGTTTGAGTCCACAGCTAACCCTCCTGGGTGCTGGGACATTTGTAATCCACAGGTAATGAGGAATGAATCAAAGGGGTGGCGGTAGGTGACAGGGAATCCAGGGAAGGTGTCCGAGGGATCCGAGAAGTCGGTGTGAGGAAAAAAGTTTGCCTGGGGGAATTTGGACGCGCAGTCCTCTCGGGATTATATTTCTTCTGATATAGTCCGCAAGTGAGGCTGCATTCAACTCTACTCTGATGAGCCTTAATTCCTTTTCTGCCAAATCATTCACCCCTGGCGAGGGGGGATTGTCCATTGGGGGGAGAGCTTGATCCACTGGATACATAGACCATATTTGTATAATGTCTGCCCGTTCTTGGGGGTCAAAAGCCGCTACTATATCTGCACTCATGATTTAGGTATGATAGATAGGCTAACTCAGTATAAAACTGGGTATAATATCAATTTTGATTATGAATGTTATTAATTTCAGAAGTTGGTTATTGATATTCTAAATGCCTCGCCTTGAAAAAACCTGTTTAAGGAGAAACGGACCCTTGTAATGGCCTACTGGATGTAAGCATCGGTTTACCGTCGGCGCTTTCTACTTCTTGGCACTAGCACAGAGGGAAATATAACTTTTTTCCTCACACCGACTTCTCGGATCCCTCGGACACCTTCCCTGGATTCCCTGTCACCTACCGCCACCCCTTTGATTCATTCCTCATTACCTGTGGATTACAAATGTCCCAGCACCCAGGAGGGTTAGCTGTGGACTCAAACCAACATCAATTTAACTATTGCCAGTGGATTGACCAATAACCGGTACGACTGGAAGGACTTGTCCAAAACACACTTGTGTAAATATATGCTTTCATATGTATATGATGCAATATGCAATGAATGAATTTATGATGCAAACTATGTGTTTGGCACCTCTTTGAATCTTTGTCTGTAAATATAGCCAGGTTGTTTATTTCATACCTGAGACAGAAACATGAACCAGCCTGAGCCCTTCGCTCCTCAGAGGAGGCCCTCCTTTCGTCCCTGCCAGTCTCACAGACCCGGCTTGTGAGCACTAGGGAGAAAGCCTTCTCCTCTGTGGCCCCCCGACTTTGGAACTTCCTCCCGGGAGAGATCAGGAATGCCCCCTCACTGGAATCATTCAAAAAACAACTGAAAACCTGGTTTTTCCACCGGGCCTTTGGAGATTAGACTCCCTAAATGCCCCCATCTTTGGTGTGACCTCTTCCCCTATGTCAGTGATTTTCAACCCTTTTTGAGCCGTGGCACATTTTTTACATTTACAAGATCCTGGGGCACACCACCAACCAAAACGACACAAAATGACACTCTAACACAGTAATACATATAGCTATTATGTTCTTAAATGTATTTATACACTCAGTTAGTGTGAAACCTGGGCCTGTTTCGATGAACACAAAATAGATATCCTGGCAGGAATGGTAGAAAGACACACACGAAGGTCTTGCTCAACAGCTGTCAGTCTCTCTCTGTGTTTAGTTTTTATCACAGTCAAGCTTGAGAAGCTCATCTCACACAGATATGTGGTTGAAAACGGGAGCGATGTCAACATTGCTTTGTTGGCCAGAATGGGGAACTCCCTGGCAACAGATAACCAAGAACTGTCCAAAGGAAGATAGCAAATTTTAGCTTTAAACTACGATCTTGTTTCAGTTCAATGAGTTCCCCTTGCTCCTTTAAAGTCATGTCCTTTCCAGCAACGGATGCTGAGCTGTATGGTACCCTATGGGTCGTTTGGAGATGGCGTTTAAGCTTGCTTGGCACCATGGCGCTATTGGACAGCTTCTCACCACACACCAAGCACAGCGGAGTCGGTGCCGTCGCATCCCCGGTGAAAGTGAATCCAAATGGAAGATAGCTTTCGCTGTATTGCCTCGAGCTCACCGTCTTTTCTTTTTTCTTTTGTCCACCACTCATATTAGGGCCTTCATCTGTGTCATAATTTTGTCCAGGGCCCTGTTCGGCATTTGCATTTTCCCTTCTCAAAAACTTCTCCATCACTGTCACTCGCTTGTCTTGCTGTGATCCCAAATTGATGCGCAGCTGCAGGACTAACTCTAACTTTGTTTACTTAGCCGCGCCTGAGCGAATCCAAGATGGCGGAACCATAGCACTCTTGCGTCACTTCTTAGGTGACGGGAGAGTGCTATGGTTCCATTTCTTAAAGGGAAAGATGCGCCTTATAGTTTATATATGAATGAAGTTCGAAAATAATTTCCCACGGCACACCTGATGATCTCTCACGGCACACTAGTGTTCCACGGCACACTGGTTGAAAATCACTGCCCTATGTGATCCTTTATGTTTGACACTACTCCAATTATCTCCCCTGAGTTTTTAAACATTTTATATGTACATGTGGCTTGCCCTGTCGTTTCTGTTTTAGATTCACCTATATTCTTGTGTTTTTAAAGATGTATTTATTTCATTGTGTTTATCGCTTTTATTGTGTTTATTGTTTACTGATATTTTTGATATTTTTTGTGACGTGTTGTTTGGGCATCGCCCCATGTAAGCCGCTCCGAGTCCCCTTTGGGGAGATGGATGCGGGTTATAAATAAAGTTTTATTATTATATTATTACTAGCACGCGTTGCTAGTGCCCTATTTAGGAGATGCGAGAAAGTCTGAGTATGTAAGGGTTGGAATTGTTGTTAGTTATGGTGTTGTTGGGGCCATGGCTGTGTCGTTGTGGGTTGTTCTGGTGGGTGGGATGTTGAAGTCCTGGGGAGTTGTTGTTGTGTGGTGTTGCTGGCGTTCTGCATAGCTTGTGGATATACAATGTTTTTTGTCTTTCCGTGTGCTGTGTTGATGTAGAGGTTGATGCTTGTGTGGGTGGGGTACTTTGGAAGTGAGTGGAGGTACTTGAAATCCCATTATCCATGGTGTGTCCTCCTCTGAACTGCAGTGTGGGTCATGGGGGGCATTGTATGCCGAGTTTGGTCTTTATTGGTCTTGGTTCTGGGCCACAGTGGTCTGTGGGGAATGATGGGTTGTGAAGTAGTACAAATCCCATTATCCATGGAGGTACTTCAAGTCCCATAATCCATGGTCCACCCTCCTCCAAACTGTAGTAGAATGTAGCGTGGGTCATAGGGGCTCTGTGTGCCAAGGTAGGTTACTGTAAATTCAGGCCATACACAATGTCCCATGAGCTGAGGCCTAGTCAGGAACAGCAAGTTAATGAAGACTTACTGTCAATTCAGGCCATACACAATGTCCAATGAGCTGAGGCGTAGTCGGGAGAATCAAGTTAATGAAGCCTTACTGTCAATTCAGAGCGTAAACAGCATTCCATTAAGTGAGGCCTAGTCAGGGAAATTAAGTTAATGAAGCCTTACTGTCAATTTTGGGTGTGGTCTGTGATTTGTAGGGGTGTAAATTTTCTGTGGGTAGTGAATTGGGTGTTTGTGTTTGTGCCTCAGCCCTTTGCCTTATCCTCCTCTGACAGTTTATTATGGGTTGGAATGTTCATGTTGGCTGGCCAGTACAGGAGTTATGCAAATCCGCCCTTATTGGCAGCCAATCATGTTGTCAGAATGTAGAGGCTGGGAGAGTCGTTGGCAGCCTCGGAGGATGCTGGGAAATGTAGGTTTTTTTACTCGTTGTTTTGGGGGCCTTTTAGGTTTTGGGGGGAAAGTTTCTTTGCTACAAACATACCTTGCTTGAGGCCTATTTATGTTGGCAAGTTTGGTGTTTCTGCGTTGTATGGTTTCTCTGTTTGGGACTGCCGTTCCATGACGGGAACCCCTTTATAGAATAGATTATTATATAAGACCCTCTTTTTTCCATCCTCACTCTCCATATTTCAAAAATGATGGTTTGAAGAGAGCTTCAGAGAAAACAACGAGCGGGCTAATGGTTTACAAAACCCAAACGCAGGTGAAAAAACACTCTAAGTATATCTACCAGGCTGGAGTATTCATATATTCTGTCCGTGGATAATAATAAAGAAAATATTCATACGTATTTGATATTTATTTATTTATTATTTATTTATTTATTTCGGGATTTTACCCCGCTCTTCTCAACCCCCAAGGGGGGACTCAGAGCGGCTTACAGTACGGCACAATTCGATGCCCACATAATAACAATATAAACCCCAAAAAACTTCAACAATTAAAATACATTAAAAATACATTAAAATACAACTACATTAGCACCATACACATTCACTCTGGATTAAAACAATGTTCAGTCCATAAAAACATTGGCCATAATCACCCACTTTCATTAAAAACCAATCTAAAATGCTGCCTTGTCCTGGTGTACGAATGCCTGGTCCCACAGCCAGGATTTTACTTTATTTCCTGAAGGCCAGGAGGGATGTGGTGGATCGTACATCAATAGGAAGCGCATTCCACAGGCGGGGAGCCACCACCGTGAAGGCCCTATCCCTCGTCCCAAGAGCCTCATCTGAGACGTAGGCGGGAGCGAGAGCAGGGCCTCCCCGGATGATCTTAGATTACGAGGTGGGACATAGCGGCTGATGCGTTCGGACAAGTAAGCTGGGCCAGAACCGTATAGAGCTTTAAAGGTCAAAACCAGCACTTTGAATTGAGCCCGGAATTGGACAGGCAGCCAGTGGAGCTGACACAACAGGGGGGTGGTATGCTCCCTGTATGTAGCTCCCGTTAGCAATCTGGCTGCCGCCCGCTGGACTAATTGCAATTTCCGAACTGTCTTCAAAGGCAGCCCCACGTAGAGTGCGTTGCAGTAATCTATTCGGGATGTGACCAGAGTGTGGACGACCGTAGCCAGATATGCAGTACAGAAGGATCATACACTGATTCGAACCGGGATAAATCCACGAGTCTCTATATTGTTTATTTATTTATTATTTCGATTTGTATACCGTCCTTTCCGATTGGCTCAGAATGGTTTACAGCATTTCGAACCACAACAAGAAGCATAAAAGTATTTGAGGGACCGTCTCACCCCATATTGCCCTCCGAGATCACTTCGGTCTGAGGACTCCAATCTCCTGGAGATGCCTTCAGCTAAACTCGCAAGGTTGACTGCTACCCGCCGGAGGGCGTTCTCTGTCATAGCACCTACGCTGTGGAACGCCCTCCCGGCCGGAACTCGGGCTATGAAGGACTTGCTCCCGTTTAGACGGGCCTGTAAAACATACCTGTTTAAGCAGGCCTTTGGTGAGTAAGTCCTGCCCATGCCCCGCCATCTATGCGTTCTTCTGAGGATGATGTGCTGTTCATTGTTTTAACTGTGTTATTAATTACTGTACTGCTGTTGTTTTTAATTGTTTTTAACTGCTTATTGCCTGTATTTTACTGTGCCCTTTGGCCCCTGTAAGCCGCCGCGAGCCTCAGGGAGTCGGCGGCATAGAAGCCCGAATAATAAATAAATAAATAAAAACAGTAGAATATAAAACAGTTTCAACATATTCTGCAATAACCAAGAGTGGCTAAAGGCTAAATGCTTGCCGGAACAGTGCTGTTTTGCAAGCTTTCCGGAAAAGCAGCAGCTCGCTAACTGCTCGCACTTTAGGAGGTAGATTGTTCCACAAGCATGGTGCTTCCACAGAGAAGGCTCTCTGTGTAGCTGACGACAAAAGAATGGTTTGCAGGGATGGAATCTGCAAAAGGTTGAGGTCCTCAGATCGAAGAGATCTCTGGGGAACATATGGGAGTACTAGAGAACACACTGAATGAAAAAGCAACTCTGTCTATATAACAAGATTCAGAAATATACAAAGCATATAAATTGTAATCAGCATATCAATAAAGTACTATCATACGAAGTTCGTCCCATATCAGCATACATTTGCTAAAGTGTGAATATATCAGCATATACATACAAATAAATCATCGAAAACATAACAGAACAACCGAGTGGTGAATCAAAAAGGTTGTGTCCAAGCCAGAAGTATAAAAAGAGGTGGCAAGGACAGTTCCAAATAGATAATATAGTCCAAAGACACAACTCACAGTTCAGTTCCGTTTAGTCGGAGTTCCTAATGGAGAACTGGGGCGCGGGGGTGTGTGTGTCTCATGCTCTGCACGTAATCTGTCAGCCCGTGCTGAAGGAAAGATGTAGTTTTCTGGGGGTTCCAACTTATCAAACCAGTTCCAAAAAGTAAGTATGTATAATGCTTAATAGAGGGTCCTCCGGAAACGTGTCCCAAGCCACTAGAACTAGGAAAAACACACTCGGGAGAAGGTGGAGAAAGCAAGCCGCTAAAGGCGCTAAATCAGTGTTTCTCAACCAGTGTGCCGGGGCGATCATCAGGTGTGCCGTGGGAAATTGGAACATCCAGGAAGGGGGAGGGGAGAGTCTAGTGTGTTGAAGTATAAAAATCCTAAGAAACCTACCTTGATAAAGGCACAAAATTACAAACACCCCCCTCCCCACCCATTGTCTACTTGGTCTCTCCCTCTCCATGCATTGGGAAGGCTCGCCTCCCTTTCCCCAAGTAGAGACCTCCTCTTGCCTCCTGGGGGTTCTGTGTGGGAAGTTTGGCCCAGTTCCATCATTGGTGGGTTTCAGAATGCTCTTTGATTGTAGGGGAACTATAAACCCCAGCAACTACAACTCCCAAATGTCAAGGTCTATTTCCCCAGAACTCCATCTGCGTTCATATTTGGGCATATTGAGTATCCATGCCAAGTTTAGTCCTGATCCAACATTGTTTGAGTCCACAGTGCTCTCTGGATATAGGTGAACTACAACTCCAAAACTCAAGGTCAATGCCTACCAAACTCTTATAGCATTTTCTCTTGGTTATGGGAGTTCTGTGTGGGAAGTTTGTGTCTCTCTGCCATTCCTGCCAGGATATCTATGTTGTGTTCATCGAAACAGGCCCAGGTTTCACACTGAGTGTATAAATACATTTTAAAAACATATTAACTCTATGTATTACTGTGTTAGAGTGTCATTTTGTGTCATTTTGGTTGGTGGTGTGCCCCAGGATTTTGCAAATGTAAAAAGTGTGCCGTGGCTCAAAAAAGGTTGGGAAACACTGCCCTAAATCACTGGCATTGCAATGCCGAAAGAAGTAATGAGAAGCCAGTTGGCTATCTGCTGAAGTTTATGATGAGCGCTGAGGTATAAGTTGCAACCAAGCAGGCAGCTTGCAGTCAGCCAAAACCCCACAAAGGAGGAAGCTGATGAAGGTTCGAGCCCAGATGCGATGGAAGCAAATGCCTATGGGAATACCGTCGTTCTATTCATAGTCCTCCACTGTTTGTTGTCACATTGAACATATGGGAGTAGACAGTCCCTCAAGTCCACTGGCCCCAGACCATATAAGGCCTTAAAGGTCAAGACCAACACTTTGAAGATGATCCGGTGCTCAATTGGCAACCAGTGCAGTCGTTCAGGGTTGGAGTAATATGGGCCCTGGCCGGCACTCCGGCCAGGAGTCTCGCTGCCACGTTCTGCACCAGTTTGAGCTTCCGGATGACCGACAAAGGAAGACCTATGTAAAGGGCGTTACAGTAGTCTAGCCTCGAGATGACCGTCGCCTGGATTACTGTGGCTAGGTCACTTCAGGAGAGATAGAGCACCAGCTGCCTAGCCTGCCACAGATGGTAGAAAGCAGATCTGCTGACCATAGAGACCTGAGCCTCCATTGTCAGCAGCGGGTCCAACTGGACCCCCAGACTCTTTACTTTATGAAAAGTCCATGTGAGGAGGAAAATGTCGGAAGTCCGTACAATGTAATGAGGGTGGATTATCCGGTGATGATATCACAAGGGTCCACAGCAGAAACGCACCTGTTGGTGTGTATGTTTTCTTTATTATTATGCACAGACAGAATATATGAATACTCCAGCCTGGTTGATATACGTAATGTTTTTTCACCTGCGTTTGGGTTTTGAAGAGAGGTTCCACATGAATATCTTCTGACCACATATCTTCCTGCATCTCATGGCCTTTGTTTTTCTGATCTTGAGTTTCCAGGGTTGTGGTTACTATGCGCCTTGAAGGTGACTCCGACTTAGGATTTTCTTGGTCTTGGCAAGATCTTTGTTTCAAAATAAGTTTGCCGTTCTTTCCCTTTAAGGCTGAAAGAGCGTGGCTTGCCGAAGGTCATCTGATGGATTTCATGCCTGAGCAGAGATTCGAACCCTGGCTTTGCCCATCTGCAAAGGCATCTTTTCTTTCGGCTTATCTGACCGCCAGCCGCAGCACCGCAGGCCCTTAAAATAGACCCTGAAGCTTGAGCTATCATTTTCATGCAATTCGATGAAACGATTTTCTTCTCGGCATAATGTCACGGCAGATTTTATCTAGCACATCCTGTAGAACTTTAGCTTTCACTGGCAGTAAAAGGTAGATTACAAATTATTGGCGTGCATTCAGAAGTAAATGGGAAAAGAAGGGACAAAAACCTCAAACCATAGCCCCCAAAATAAGCCCAAGAGTTCTCTCCATGAAGCAAATGGATACACATCTTCTATATATATATATATATATATATATATATATATATATATATATAGCTATATTAAAGGCAATTGCTTTCTTTGAACAATACATCCAGGTAAACTTTTTTTTTCTAGATGCCCTTATTTTAAAATACAGTTTCACATCATAAAACCTTTTATTATTCCCAGTATAACAGAAGAGCAGGACAACCTTCGGTAGAATCACTTTATGGTTCGTTTTTTTACCCCTGATCTGTAGATCCAAGTTGCATTGGGAAAAAAAAGAAGATTAAATTTCTGTTTTGTTTTATTTATTTATTTATTATTTTGACTTGTTGGTCGCCCCTCCCATGCGGCTCGGGGTGACCCACAGAGGTTGAAAACACAGTAAAACACGATAAAAACACAGTAAGCACAGTAAAATACAATAAAAGACAATAAAATCACTTTAAGAACTAACATCCATAATTAAGAGTGTCACGGTGCACGGACTTGACCGGCCCCTTAATCACACACACAGAGACGGACTGAAGGCTAACTACTTTATTGTATATAAAAACAGTTCAAAAGGTATAATGTCCATAAGAATAGCAAGGTAGTCCAAAAGGCTTGAAGCAAATAATGTCCAAAACAGCTTGGCAAGGCAATCCAAAAGGCTTAAGCAGGGCTCCGGCGCAGCAATGCGGATTCAGGAACAAGGCAAGGTAAATGCAAGACAAGACTTGGTGGCCACTAGCCAACTTAGCTCCGTAGACCCACTTCGCTACACATCTGCTCAGAAGAGACGTGGCCGAAGCACTGGGGATTAGTTCCCACGGATGCTATACTTAATCTTTCGGCCGAGGTCCCCGACGCTCTAGGCCTTGTCGTCTCCAATCCTTGCTGACGGACCTCGGCCTGTCTAGGCTGCGGTGCCATCCCCTTCTCCTGGACTCAATGCTACTTCTCCTATCAAAGGTTCGACCTTGCCTCTCAGCAGCTGGGTCCCTATCTCCATGAGAGCTCTCCTCCCTAGAATCTTCCCAGCCGCTTTCTTCCATGTTTTCACTTAGAAACTCCTGCGATCCTCTCCCCCCCCCCCCCGGGTGTTCATAATTTCCGCTATCACTAGATTCCATTTGCACCTGGTTATCTATGTCTTCATAGGGGTCAGGCCAACCTTCATCCCAAGCCAAGCTTTCGGTGGGAGAAGGGGGCCCAGTGAGGGGAAACGCATCTTCAGGTAACCCTTCCAAATCCTCTTCAGAATCTATCTCTGCTGGTGCAGGCCCTAATGCTAATGGAACTCCCGGTGCTGTTCCCTGGTCCCCAGGCACAAACGAGAACTGCTGTGCTACAAAGAGCTGTATAGTAGCGGCCATACACTACATATTGCAATGACCGACAGCAATACAGTGGACACCCCCAAATTATTCCTGACCAAACGCCCGTGTGAACAGTAAGGTTTTACAAGCCTTTCGGAAAACTAACAATTTGGGCAGCACCCGGATAGTGGGAGGGAGAGCGTTCCATAATGCTGGAGCAATGGCGCTAAAGTCTCTCCTCCGCGTCGAGGTCAGGTGGAGGGATGTGTGGCTCGGAACCGTGAGCAGGTTCAAGGACTCGGATCTCAGTGGTCTTATAGGACTATATGGGGAGAGGCGGTCCCTTAGGTACACCGGCCCCAGACCGTTCAAGGCCTTAAAGGTCAGGACCAGCACTTTGAAAGTGATCTGGTGCTCTATTGGAAGCCAGTGCAGTTCGCGCAGAACAGGCGTGATGTGGCAGCGAGATGGTAGGCCTGCCACCAGACGAGCTGCAGCATTCTGCATCAGCTTAAGCCTCCGGATCACCGACAAAGGAAGGCCAACGTAAAGAGCATCACAGTAGTCCAATCTTGAGATGTCCGTGGCTTGGACCACTGTGGCTAGGTTGTGACAGGACAGGTAGGGGGCCAGCTTCCCCGCCTGCCGGAGGTGGTGAAAAGCTACTCCGCTGATGGTAGAGATATGTTTCTCTATCGACAGGTGGGATTCAAGGGTGACTCCCAGACTTTTGACCGATGGCGACGGGCGAAGTATCGCGCCGTCCAGGGTTGGGAGCTGGATCCCACCCGTGCCCGGACGGCCCAGCCACATGATCTCCGTCTTATCCGGATTCACCTTCAACCTACTGGCTCGCAGCTATCCAGTAACGGCTTCAAGGCAACGATGGAAATTATCTGGTACGGAGTTGGGCTGGCCTTCCATCCCCCGAAAGAGCTGGGTGTCATCAGCGTATTGGTGACACTCCTGCCTGAAGCTGCGTACCAACCGCGCAAGTGGTCGGACATAGATGTTAAATAATAAAGGGGAGAGGATTGCCCCCTGAGGCACCCCACAATGAAGGGGGGCACCCCCTGAGACAACCTCACCCCTTCTCACTCATTAATGTCAGTTCCAAAGGAAAGAGGACAGCCAATTTAGAACTGTCCCCCTCACCCCGGCCCTGGCAAGACGGTGGGTCGAGAGATCGTAATCGACGGTATCGAACGCTGCCGTGAGGTCCAAAAACACGAGCAGCACCGATCCACCCCGGTCGAGTTAGCAGCGCAGCTTGTTTGTGATGGTGACCAGCACCATCTCTGTCCCATGCCCTGAACGGAAGCCAGACTGGAAGGGGTCTAGTCAAGTTGCATCATCTAGGTAGGACTGCAACTGCTCCATTGCTGCCCTCTCAACCACCTTGCCCAGGAATGACAAATTCGACACCGGACGGTAGTTGGAAGGGACCAACGGATCTAAACTCGGCTTCTTCAGCAATGGAGTGACCACTGCCTCTTTCAATCCCCCTGGAAACACTCCTTGCTCAAGGGAGGTGTTAACTAGTTTCAACAGGGGGTCACGCAACCCCTCCAGGCAAACTTTCACCAGCCAGGAGGGGCACGGATCAAGGGAGCAAATGGTCAGTCTAGTTGCAGTAACTATCCTATCAACAGCTTCTGCGTTTCTGTTGGTATCTATTCAATGCACAACCTAGCACACAGACACACTGGGAAGAATCAATCTGACAAGCAATCATATTCTGTAGACCTGTGCAATTCGGCAGGAGGGGCATCTGTTTTTGGTATCCGGATTTCATTGGGTTACCAAATCCGTTTTCGGGAGCCTCTCGAAAATCAGCTAATGGAAAAATCTGTTTTTGGCTAGGCAGCCAAAAGATCGGGGAAATCCAACCCATTGGCGGGAATGAAGAATTTATGAGGCTCCCCTTTCCATTCCTTGGGACCCTATTCTATCTTCCTTTCAAGGGAGTCTGGGTTTGAAGTATGGGGTTAAGGAAGCATCCTTCCTGGGACCCTTTCCGATCTTCCTTTCAAGCGAGTTTGGGTTTGAATAATGGGGTTAAGCAATCAACATTCCTCTGAACCTTTCCGATCTTCCTTTCAGGGGAGTCCGGGTTTGAAGATGGGGTTAAGGAAGCATCCTTCCTGGGACCCTTTCAGATCTTCCTTTCAAGCGAGTCTGGGTTTTGAAGAATGGGGTTAAGGAAGCATCCTTCCTGGGACCCTTACAAATCTTCCTTTCAAGGTAGCCTGGGTTTGAAGATGGGGTTAAGAAATCATCCTTCTTGGGAACCTTTCCTTTCTTCCTTTCAAGGGAGTTTGGGTTTGAAGATGGGGTTAAGGAAGCATCCCTTCCGGGACCCTTTCCTATGTTCCTTTCAAGAAAGTCTGGGTTTGAAGAATGGGGTTAAGGAAGCATCCTTCCTGGGACCCTTTCCGATCTTCCTTTCAAGCGAGTCTGGGTTTGAATAATGGGGTTAAGCAAGCATCCCTCCTGGGACCCTTTCCTACCTTCCTTTCAAACGAGTTTGGGTTTGAAGAATGGGGTTAAGGAAGCATCCTTCCTGGGACCCTTTCTGATCTTCCTTTCAAGAAAGTCTGGGTTTGAAGAATGGGGTTAAGGAAGCATCCTTCCTGGGACCCTTTCTGATCTTCCTTTCAAGAGAGTCCGGGTTTGAAGAATGGGGTTAAGGAAGCATCCTTCCTGGGACCCTTTCAGATCTTCCTTTCAAGGGAGTCTGGGTTTGAAGAATGGGTTAAGGAACCATCCTTCCTGGGACCCTTTCTGATCTTCCTTTCAAGAGAGTCCGGGTTTGAAGAATGGGGTTAAGGAAGCATCCTTCCTGGGACCCTTTCTGTTCTTCCTTTCAAGAAAGTCTGGGTTTGAAGAATGGGGTTAAGGAAGCATCCTTCCTGGGACCCTTTCTGATCTTCCTTTCAAGAAAGTCTGGGTTTGAAGAATGGGGTTAAGGAAGCATCCTTCCTGGGACCCTTTCTGATCTTCCTTTCATGAGAGTCTGGGTTTGAAGAATGGGGTTAAGGAAGCATCCTTCCTGGGACCCTTTCTGATCTTCCTTTCAAGAGAGTCCGGGTTTGAAGAATGGGGTTAAGGAATCATCCTTCCTCAGAACCTTTCCGATCTTCCTTTCAAGAAAGTCCGGGTTTGAAGAATGGGGTTAAGGAAGCATCCTTCCTGGGACCCTTTCAGACCTTCCTTTCAAGGGAGGCTGGGTTTGAAGAATGGGGTTAAGAAACCATCCTTCCTGGGACCCTTTCCTACCTTCCTTTCAAAGAGTTTGGGTTTGAAGAATGAGGTTAAGGAAGCATCCTTCCTGGGACCCTTTCTGATCTTCCTTTCAAGAAAGTCTGGGTTTGAAGAATGGGGTTAAGGAAGCATCCTTCCTGGGACCCTTTCCGATCTTCCTTTCAAGCGAGTCTGGGTTTGAATAATGGGGTTAAGCAAGCATCCCTCCTGGGACCCTTTCCTACCTTCCTTTCAAACGAGTTTGGGTTTGAAGAATGGGGTTAAGGAAGCATCCTTCCTGGGACCCTTTCTGATCTTCCTTTCATGAGAGTCCGGGTTTGAAGAATGGGGTTAAGGAAGCATCCTTCCTGGGACCCTTTCAGATCTTCCTTTCAAGGGAGCCTGGGTTTGAAGAATGGGGTTAAGGAAGCATCCTTCCTGGGACCCTTTCTGATCTTCCTTTCATGAGAGTCCGGGTTTGAAGAATGGGGTTAAGGAAGCATCCTTCCTGGGACCCTTTCAGATCTTCCTTTCAAGGGAGTCTGGGTTAGAAGAATGGGGTTAAGGACACATCCTTCCTGGGACCCTTTCTGTTCTTCCTTTCAAGAAAGTCTGGGTTTGAAGAATGGGTTAAGGAACCATCCTTCCTGGGACCCTTTCTGATCTTCCTTTCAAGCGAGTCTGGGTTTGAAGAATGGGGTTAAGGAAGCATCCTTCCTGGGACCCTTTCAGATCTTCCTTTCAAGCGAGTCTGGGTTTGAAGAATGGGTTAAGGAACCATCCTTCCTGGGACCCTTTCTGATCTTCCTTTCAAGAGAGTCCGGGTTTGAAGAATGGGGTTAAGGAATCATCCTTCCTCAGAACCTTTCCGATCTTCCTTTCAAGAAAGTCTGGGTTTGAAGAATGGGGTTAAGGAAGCATCCTTCCTCAGAACCTTTCCGATCTTCCTTTCAAGCGAGTCTGGGTTTGAATAATGGGGTTAAGAAACCATCCTTCCTGGGACCCCTTCCTACCTTCCTTTCAAACGAGTTTGGGTTTGAAGAATGGGGTTAAGGAAGCATCCTTCCTGGGACCCTTTCTGATCTTCCTTTCAAGAAAGTCTGGGTTTGAAGAATGGGGTTAAGGAAGCATCCTTCCTGGGACCCTTTCTGATCTTCCTTTCAAGAAAGTCTGGGTTTGAAGAATGGGGTTAAGGAAGCATCCTTCCTGGGACCCTTTCTGATCTTCCTTTCAAGAGAGTCTGGGTTTGAAGAATGGGTTAAGAAACCATCCTTCCTGGGACCCTTTCTGATCTTCCTTTCAAGAGAGTCCGGGTTTGAAGAATGGGGTTAAGGAATCATCCTTCCTCAGAACCTTTCCGATCTTCCTTTCAAGGGAGCCTGGGTTTGAAGAATGGGGTTAAGGAAGCATCCTTCCTCGGACCCTTTCCAATCTTCCTTTCAAGAGAGTCCAGGTTTGAAGAATGGGGTTAAGGAATCATCCTTTCTCAGAACTTTTCCGATCTTCCTTTCAAGGGAGCCTGGGTTTGAAGAATGGGGTTAAGGAACCATCCTTCCTCAGAACCTTTCCGATCTTCCTATCAAGGGAGTCCGGGTTTGAAGATGGGCTTAAGGAGCCATCCTTCCTGGGACCCTTTCCGATCTTCCTTTCAAGGGAGCCTGGGTTTGAAGAATGGGGTTAAGGAAGCATCCTTCCTGGGACCCTTTCTGATCTTCCTTTCAAGAGAGTCAGGGTTTGAAGAATGGGGTTAAGGAACCATCCTTCCTGGGACCCTTTCCGATCTTCCTTTCAAGGGAGCCTAGGTTTGAAGAATGGGGTTAAGGAATCATCCTTCCTCAGAACCTTTCCGATCTTCCTTTCAAGGGAGTCCGGGTTTGAAGATGGGGTTAAGGAACCATCCTTCCTGGGACCCTTTCCAATCTTCCTTTCAAGTGAGTCTGGGTTTGAAGAATGGGGTTAAGGAACCATCCTTCCTGGGACCCTTTCCAATCTTCCTTTCAAGTGAGTCTGGGTTTGAAGAATGGGGTTTGCCCATGGTTACAAAACGGTGCAAAAACCCGTCCATATTGTGGTTGAGCAACACCAAACACTCCTGCGATATTGTCACATGATTGCGTTTGAGGTCGATTGTGAGCAAACGCAGCACCCACCTTGCAGAAAGCTTTCTCATTCCCAAGTGATCATTTAAAATTGAAACCACTGAGCCACGTGAGATGGCTATGGTTTCCACAATCTCTTGCACTTTCAATCTCCGATCGGCCAACACCATATTGTGAATTTTTTCAATTGTTTCCAGTGTCGACACATCAACTGGGCCTCCAGAACGTTCGGCATCTTCCGTGCTTGTACCGCCACAACAAAATTCAGTAAAACACTTTTTTACCATTGAAATCGATGGTGCAGAGTCCCCATAGTATTTATCAAGCTTAGCCTTGGTTTGAGTGATGGTTTTTCCCGCAAAAAAATAATGCTTAATGAGCACACGAAATTCACTTTTTTCCATTTTCTCCTCAAATCGCACGGTAGTCTGCTATCAATGATCGTCAAACACAAACTAAATGATGCAGCTTGTTCAAATTTTGACAGGAGTCATGTGACAGGTGCCTCTTGACAGGAGCAGTGTTGTCCTTTCACTTAAGAGGCAGGAAATTAAAAAAGTCACGGACTTATTGACCCGCCCTTGTATGGTAACCGGATGATCCTCCACATCACAATCACCTGCTAAACAGAGAACCAATAAGTTAGTAATGGCACGTATTGCTCCTTTTCCACATCACCACCACTGACTGAGTCAGAGTGAATGGCGGGTGAACAAGTAACTTGCAATACTCAAGTAAGAGAGGAGGAGGACACTTGTTATTGGGTCTTCTGTTGGCCAGCAAGGCTGATCTCTAATGCCCGTCTGAAGCCCAACAATCTCTCCCTCTTGCCTAAGGCAGTGTTTTTCAACCTTTTTTGAGCCACGGCACATTTTTTACATTTACAAAATCCTGGGGCACACCACCAACCAAAATGACACTCTAACACAGTAATACAAATAGTTAATATGTTTTTAAATGTAGTAATAGTTGGTGAACATAAACACAAAAGCGTACCCAGGAAAGTCAGGGAAGTCATCTGGAAAGAGAGCAGCCAGACAGAAGCACACTCTGAGGCAGAGAGTTCCACTGCTGAACAGCTCTCACAGTCAGGAAGTTCTTCCTAATGTTCACCCTCCTACACAGACATGCTTCCCTGTGATGTTTGCTTTTCTGCCTGCGCTGTTGTGCTCTCTCTCTCTCTCTCTCTTTCTCTCTCTCTCTCTCTCTCTCTATATATATATATATATATATATATATATATATAAATCTAATGATGATTTGTGGGATTAACATAACTCAAAAACCACTGGACAGATTGCTGCCAAATTTGGCCACAAAGCGAGACAAAGCGAGCAGAGCGAGGCTGGGAAGAAGGGAGCCCGAGTGGAGAAGGAAAAGTGTTCGGCAGGAGGGGGAAGAAAGGGTATTGGAGGTTCCAATTTCCCACGGCACACCTGATGATCACTCACGGCACACTAGTGTGCCGCGGCACACTGGCTGGGAAACACTGGCCTAAGGAACTCTAAGATTAGCCATTTCTGAAAATTGTGTCATACAAAGAAGCACAATTTCCTCTTTCCCTTTGCTGAATAAATGCATCCAACTTATAAAATACAGCAAATTACAAAATGTACCTTAACATTAGGTAGGCCATTTTTACTACAAGACGTATTCAACAGTGGGATGGATTGCATCTCTCTGTAATGAGGTTACAATGTGGGCCATCATCCCCCCAAGATCTTCAATCTCTGGTTAAGCAAACCCTACTCCTCAACCCGTCACTAGACCCGGCGGTTCCCTCCAACTACCGACCAGTGTCGAACCTTTCGTACCTGGGGAAGGTAGTTGAGAGGGCAGTAACGGAGCAGTTGCAGTCCTTCTTAGATGATGCAACATGGCTAGACCCCTTCCAGTCCGGCTTCCGTTCGGGGCACGGGACGGAGACGGTTCTGGTCTCCATCACAGACCAACTCTGCTGCCAGCTCGACCAAGGCGGGTCTGCCCTGCTCGTGTTATTGGACCTCACGGCAGCGTTTGACACGGTCGACCACAATCTATTGATCCACCGCCTGGCCGTGGCTGGAGTGAGGGGGACAGCCCTTAAATGGCTGATCTCCTTCCTCCACCAGCGGTCTCAGTGTGTGAGGAGGGACGAGGTGGTCTCCGAGGGCTCCCCACTACTCTGGGGGTCCCCAGGGGGCCATTCTCTCCCCTCTGTTATTTAACATCTACATGCAGCCGCTTGCACAGCTGGTGCGGAGTTATGGGCTGGAGTGTCACCAGTACGCTGACGACACCCAGCTCATTCTGAGGATGGAGGGCAGGCCGGGTTCTGTCCCCGATAATTTCCAACACTGCCTCGAAGCCGTTACTGGATGGCTGCGAGCCAGTAGGTTGAGGGTGAGTGTGAACGGCGAAGACGGAGATCTTGTGGCTGGGTCGCCCGGGTGATGTTAATGTCCAGCTTCCGAGCCTGGGACGGTGCGGTGTTATGCCCATCGCATTCCGTAAAGAGCCTGGGGGGCGCATTTGGACTCCCAGCTGACCATGGAGGCCCAGGTCTCTGCGGTCAGCAAGATCGCTTTTTTCATCTGCGACAGGCAAGGAGGCTGGCCCCCTATCTCTCCCGGAACGATCTGGCCACGGTGATCCAAGCCACAGTCATCTCAAGGCTGGATTACTGCAACGCGCTCTACGTTGGCCTTCCTCTGTCGGTGACCCGGAAGCTCAGGCTAGTGCAGAACACTGCCGCCCGGCTCCTGTCTGGCACGCCAGCTGGGGCCCACATAACACCTGTTTTGCAGGATCTGCACTGGCTGCCAATTGAGCACCGGATCACCTTCAAAGTGTTGGTCCTCACCTTTAAGGCCTTACACGGCCTGGGGCCAGCGTATTTGAGGGACCGTCTCACCCCATATTGCCCTCCGAGATCACCCGGTCTGAGGACTCCAATCTCCTGGAGATACCTTCAGCTAAACTCGCAAGACTGACTGCTACCCGCCGGAGGCGTTCTCTGTCATAGCACCTACGCTGTGGAACGCCCTCCCGGCCGGAACTCGGGCTATGAAGGACTTGCTCCCGTTTAGACGGGCCTGTAAAACATACCTGTTTAAGCAGGCCTTTGGTGAGTAAGTCCTGCCCATGCCCCGCCATCTATTCGCTCTTCTGAGGATGATGTGCTGTTCATTGTTTTAACTGTGTTATTAATTACTGTACTGCTGTTGTTTTTAATTGTTTTTAACTGCTTCTTGCCTGTATTTTACGGTGCCCTTCGGCTCCTGTAAGCCGCCGCGAGCCTCAGGGAGTCGGCGGCATAGAAGCCCGAATAATAAAATAAAATCAATAAAATAAACCATGCTGTGAACAGCCTGAAACCATTTGTATTTTTTCTCTCTGCAAACAGGGAATGGCTGGATGTTAAACAAGCTTTAGATTGTTTTAAAACTGTGTTTCCTTTGCTATGTGTTTACTTGGTGGCCTGAGAAATGTTATGCTGCTCTTCTATAGCTTCATAGATTGCTATTCTTTTTTTTTTTTTAAAGTGTTTTTTTAATACTAATCGTAAGCTGGATTGCCTTGGGAAAATGTTATGTTTTGAAATGTGCCATAAGCAGTTTTAAAAATTCTGTTTCCCTGATATAAAAGAAAATGGCTTAGTCTCGGAATGAAAAATAAAATGGCTTGCTCTATCTGATATCATGGGAAAGTTATAAAATGAGCTGCCTGATATCAGGTATCCTTGAACAAATTCTATTTTGGGGGTTCACGTTGAAAGAGTGGCTATTTCTGCAAAGCTTTTCAGCATTGTTTAGTTCACCATAAATTTAATGGATAGTACATTGATTTTATGTATTGTTTTTACAT
The DNA here is from genome assembly GCA_030556195.1 of Anolis apletophallus. Classification (NCBI taxonomy): domain Eukaryota; kingdom Metazoa; phylum Chordata; class Lepidosauria; order Squamata; family Anolidae; genus Anolis; species Anolis apletophallus. Next base: position 37,723,996 of record JARBWK010000016.1, read on the forward strand.
TACATGCATTATAATGCTTTTTGCTGACAATGCTGCCCTTGTCGCCCATTCAGAATCAGCCCTGCAGCACCTCACATCCTGCTTTGCACCAGCGGCAGAACTGTTTGGGCTGGAAGTCAGCCTGAAGAAAACGGAAGTCCTCTACCAGACCGCACCACAGGAAGAACACCATCATCCCCACGTCAACATAGGCAAATCTGTGCTTAAGTCCATTCAGCAGTTCACCTACCTGGGAAGCATAATCTCTTCAGGCACCAAGATTGATAAAGAGATAGATCACAGATTAGCAAAGGCATGGAGTGCATTCGGAAGGCTTCACAAAAGAGTCTGGAGCAACAAGCACCTGAGGCAAAGCACCAAAATCAGTGTGTACAGAGCTATCGTACTGTCTATTCTCCTTTATGGGTCTGAAACATGGGTCACCTATCGCCAACACCTACGACTCCTCGAACGCTTTCATCAGGACTGTCTTCGCACAATCCTAAATATACAGTGGACTGACTATGTGATGAATGTTGCTGTCCTTGAGCAAGCAGGGATCACCAGCATTAAGGCATTAAAGCATTATTGAGAACTCTGCTGTGCTGAGCAGGGCACGTCTCTAGGATGGAGGACCATCGCCTCCCAAAGATACTACTCTATGGTGAACTTGCCACGGGTCAGCGCAAGAGAGGCGCCCCAAAAAAGAGATATAAGGACTCCCTGAAACAACACCTCAGGCTCGGCCAGATTGATCACCAACAATGGTCCACCCTGGCCTCACATCGGGAGGCATGGAGACACACTATCCACAATGCTGCGGCCTCTTTCGAGAAGACACGCCAAACGGGTCTCAAAGAGAAATGACAATGCAGAAGGAACCGCAACTTGGAAACAACATCACCCAAGGAGACTTTCTGCTGTGCTTTCTGCAACCGAACTTGCCTATCTCAGATTGGCCTTTTTAGTCATCGACACGCTTGTAAAAAGCGTGGGATGAGTCCTTCCTAAGAATCTTCGTTCACGAAGTAATGCCGAGGAAAAAACATGCATTATAAATGTTATAAATGTTGAAATCTTTAAATGTGAGCAATTTATAAAGGTTGATTAATAAAGTAAACAAACAGATATTTGAGCTGAATGGGTCAAAATGCTTTCTGAACTTGCAGTGAAAAATATAAATGCATGTATGCATGCCAGGCTTTAGCACAGCAGGTTAAACCACCAGCTGCAGAAAATCTTGCCAATGAAAAGATTGACAGTTGAGCCTCGGGTCGGGGTGAGCTCCTGACTGTCAGCTCAGCTTCTACTCACCTAGGAGACCGAAAATAATAATAACAACAACAACAACTTATATTCCACCCTATCTCCCCAAGGTGACTCTGGGCGGATCACAGTACACATACACGGCAAACATTCAATGCTGTTTGGACAGACAAGAACATAATAGACAGAAAGGAAGTGTGTTGTGTCGACATCCAGCTTTTTGGCGCCTTGGAGGTTGTGCTCAAATCTAGTCACGAGGAGTGCTGTAGCTTCATCCTTTATGGCGAAGACCAGGGGTGCCCACACTTTTTCAGCATGCGAGCTACTTTTAAAACAACCAAGTCGAAAAGATCTACCTTCTGTGCGCGTGCTCCTGCCGCCGTGTGCACTTTTGCCGCCACGTGGCGCTCCTTCCACGGGACGTTGCGGGAACGAGGGAGTGTGAGGCGGGGCCTCCAGAGACCCCACCTCACGCTCCGCCCTGCCTCTCTCTCATCCGGAAGCAGCCATGCAGCCTCCGCTGCTGGCGAGAGAAAGGCAGGGCGAAGCTCGAGGCGGGGCCCACAATGCCCCGCGGAAGGCGCTCCCTCGTTCCCGCAATGCCCTGTGGAAGGAGCGCCGCGTGGGTAAAAGGAACGCGGAGGGTGCGCGTACGCAGGGCAGAAGCGCCACATCTGGCTGCGATCAACCTCATCTGGACTCGCCATCGACTCGACGATCGCGATTGACTTCATGGGCAGCCCTGACGAAGACCATCAGGACTTCCTCCTTCCTTTTGGTTGCGGCATTCCTGGCCTTTTTCTGTTATGGTGTCGTATGGTACCTCCCCCACTTTTTAGCAGTACCTAATTTCTCTGCTTACAGCTCTAAGCTGTTTTCGAACTGCTTAGGTAAACAGTGAGCTGCGTTGACAGTCGAGAGCTCACTAACCAGAAACTGGGAATAAATCTACTACAATCTCATGAATGATCAATACCATACCCAAATAGAAAATAAATATCTATTAGAAATGTTCAAAAGTAGTGAGCCCACTTGCAGGGTCACGCGCTTGTGAGGACGTCCCCGTTGGAAGTAAGAGCCGATACACAGGACTGCGCCGTGGGCAGGATTGATGAGCGGAAGGAGGCACGTGCTGCATTTTCCATAGCAATGTCTGTCTGGGGATTCCAACTCGGAGGGACACAGTCGCAAGTGCGCGATCACCGGGCAGGCGTTGCAGTGGAAACCACAGCACACGCCTCCTCCTTCTCATCAACCCCACCCATGGCGCAGTCCTGTGTATTGCCTCTTTCTTCCAATCGGGATGTCCTCGCATACGCGCCTTGCTGGGCCCGGCGCGGGGCGGGGCGAACGGGATGCGCTTTCCAAAGTGGGCCTCGCTTATCCAGTGCCGGCCCCTTCTTTTTTCAATGCCAATAAAACAACATGCAATTAAAATAACATTAAAATTAAAATTAAAACACATTAAAACATTTAATTTTACGAAAAAGGTAGAAACATTAATACATATATCTTTCTGTTTAATTGCTATTAAAATTTCAAAACGAAAATTACAGGCAATGACATTTTGGAAACAAAAAAAAACCCCGTTGCTGTCATCTGTCAAGTCCTAAACATGGCAGGAAATTAAGTTTGTTTGTTTTTCTTTCGTTTCTTTTCTTTAAAAAAAAATATCTCAGTGATTTAATTGCAGCTTTGAAGCAATGTCAGTGTCCCTTCTACTAAACCACTGATTTTCAAAGTGGGCAGTACCATGCCCCCAGTGGGCGCTGAGGCGATCCAAGGGGACGGTGGGAGGCTCAGGGGAATGTGGGGGGGTGAACCCCTTTAAGGGGGCGGTGAATGGTTGGGGGTTCTGTGTGCCAAGTTTGGCTCAATTCCATTGTTGTTGGAGTTCAAAATGCTCTTTGATTGTAGGTGAACTATAAATCCCAACAACTACAACTCCCAAAGGAGAAGGGCTATTTTCTCAAAACTCCACTAGTGTTCAAATTTGGGCATATTGAGTATTTGTGCCAAATTTCATCCAAATCCACAGTTGTTTGGGTTCATAGTGCTCTCCAAATGTAGGTGAACTACATCTCCCCTAAACCAGTGATTCCCAACCTTTTTTGAGCCGAGGTACATTTTTTTACATTTACAAAATCCTGGGGCACACCACCAACCAAAATGACACAAAATGTTTTATGCCGTTTCGGCACCTCTTTTTCACAACAGGCTGCATATGCAGGGGACAAAGAGTAGGCAAAATAATAATAATATAGTGAAACTAGCAATATGCACAATTACAAAAGTTTTATAAAGTCAATGTATCAATATAGTGAATTTGAAACACACGGAGTACAGTTTGGCACCCACATGCTGTTGGCACCTCCATGGGAGAAAAAGGAAAAATCTTCCCTTACCGCGTTGGATTAGGCTCTGTACTGGGTAATCTGCAATATATAGAAGTTCAATATATAGGAGTTATCCACAAACAGAGGGCCGCATGCGAAGGAGGAGAGGAGCACAAGTGGGCGGTTCCAAAAGTTATCCACAACAAGTGGGCGGCTCCAAAATTTTGGAGCCGCCCATTGGCTCCTCTGCTTCTTTGCATGCTGCCAGTCTGTTTGGGGAGAGGAGCCCAGTGGCCGGTTCCAAAATGATGCGGCGTCATTTTGGAGCCGCCCATTGGGCTCCTCTCCTCCTTTGTATGCTGCGTAATGCTTTTCCCTCACAGCAGGGGGCGTCTGCGGACAGAGCCCAATACCAACTTGGTAAGGGAAGATTTTTTTCTCCCATGGAGGACAAAAAAATAGCGGCGGCAAAAGGAGGGGGGAAGGAAGGGGGGCAAAAAGCTTTTCTGGAGGCAGAGCTGGAGCTCTGCAAAGGCACAGGAGTGTGCCTAGGCACACTGGTTGAAAAAGACTGTACTAAGCAAAATTAACAAATGAAAATATAATATTGAACCACTAAGAAAAGTTATAAACCACCTTAAGGCCGAATGGAAGTCAACATGTTTTATTTATTGTTTGTTCTTTGCCCTACCCTCCTCCTTCTTCCTTACTCTTCTTCCCCTCCCCCTCCCCTTGCTTGTACCCCCTTCCCTTCCCCCCCTCCTCTTCCCCTCCCCCTCATACCCCATTATGTCTAGTATTATGTCTAGTCTAAGTATATTATGTATTGTCTAATGCAGGGGTGCTCACACTTTTTCAGCATGCGAGCTACTCTTAAAGTAATCAAGTCCAAAAGATCTACCTGCCCGCACCACCGCACGCTCCCGCCGCTGCGCGCTCTTGCCACCAAACATGCTCTTGCTGCTGTTTTCCGCCCGCGCAGCGCTTCTTCCACCTGCGGGGCATTGCAGGAAGAAGAAAGCACGAGGTGGGGCATCCAGAGGGAGCACTCCGCCCTGCCTGTCTCGCCGGCAATGGAGGCTGCACAGCTGCTTCTGGACGAGAGAGAGGCAGGGCGCTCCCTCCAGAGGCCCCGCCTCGTGCTTCCGTCTTCCTGCAATGCCCTGCAGGCGAAAGAAGCACCGCGAGAGCGGAAGCCAGCAGCAGGAGCGCACATGCGCACAGGGTGTGCACGCGCATGGCAGGAGCGCCCCATCCGGCTGGTGAAGCCCGAAGATCACCTGGAAGAGGGCTGAAGATCTACTAGTAGCTCCCGAGCTACCTAATGAGCACCCCTGGTCTAATGTCTATATTGTCTATTTTTCAAAACTCAATTAAAAAAAGAAGAAAAAGAATGAAAACATCCCTCCTTATTAAAACCAGCAATACATTTTTAAAAGTTTTTTTTTTTAAAAAAAGAAAAGAGGTTGAGATGAAAATCTATTTCAGAACATGGGCAACAGGCATAAATATTCTTATGCAAACTGTTTTAACAAAGGTGGCATAACACACGCCGACAAGAAATGCTTGGAGAGTTGCAGATTCCACACGCACGCCCTCTTTGAAAGAAAATGCTTCTAAAATGTTGTGTGTTGACAAACACATACTGTTGTTCGGTAGAGAGAAAGGGGTAACAGATGGTCTGTGGAAGAACAAGAGGCGAATGCATATCTTTCAGCAATTGTTGCTTTCAAGCCATCTGCATTTCTATATTCCTGGAACAGTGGAGGTTGGTTGTTCCCATGCCACTCTGGGTATTACTCGAAATGTGGGGAAAAAAACTCGACGGCACACTTTTTCAGCATGCGAGCTACTTAGAAAACAACCAAGTCAAAATGATCTACCTACCCACTACAAAAATGTAAAACATATATCTATTTTCAAATTTATTAAGGATTCTTTGTATGTATGGCCATAATAGCCATAATAATCATCATCATCATCATCTATGTATATAATAACAGTCAGTGTTTGCGGCGGTACGGAGGTGCGGAGGGAGGAATATGTGCCAGCGTTTCGATTGGTTGCCACTGTGGGATTATTTGAATAAATTGGCCAGCCTCAGAACACCGACACTCTAAGGCACCAGATTATTTGCATAAAGGACTCTGATTGGCCAGCCTCAGAACTCCAACACTCTAACGCACCAGACAGAGGGCATTGGTTGCCACTGTGAGACAATTTGCATAAAAGACTCTGATTGGCCAGCAAAACAGAACGCACACTCTATCTTCAGAGACTTTATCATCTGGGTTTTACCCCCTCCCCGGTCTACTCCCCGCATCCCACAGAACCTCAAATTGTTTTCCACTGTGTATATTCATATTTATGTTGCAAGGTTTACTTACCTGTAATATTATGTACCTATGGTGGTTGTGTTAATGTGAAATTTGAATGTTCATTAACTAATTAAGGGTTCTCATATATGAAACATTGATTATACTGATATTTTCAGAGTCTTCTTGTGTGTTCGCTATTATACTCTCTGCCAGAATTGTGTGTTGTTACAGCCTCAGAACACCGACACTCTAAGGCACCAGATTATTTGCATAAAGGACTCTGATTGGCCAGCCTCAGAACTCCAACACTCTAACGCACCAGACAGAGGGCATTGGTTGCCACTGTGAGACAATTTGCATAAAAGACTCTGATTGGCCAGCAAAACAGAACGCAACGGAATGCTTGAGTTACCCAAAAGACAGTCAATACTGGGGCATAAGCGAGTATTGACTGCAGAGTGAGGATTGTCTCTACTCTATGGGCATATACGCCATGATTTGACCTGCTGCATTTGTTCGCTGGAATACCGTGGCATCGGCCTTGATAAAGATTGTACTTAAATCGAACCGGGTGAAGGATCCCGTACCAAAGTCTCCTTGTCGGCCTTCATATACGTGGGAGCCTCCCGCCTAGATTATAAATACACTCACTGGAGTGTTTTATTCCAATTTCAGCGAGAAGTTCCCCGGCCTTCACCTTTGCGAGGGCATTCCACTTGGATTACAAATACACCCGTTGGGAGTGTTTTATTTTCACTACTAGAGGGAGCCCTCCCGGATATTATTTATTTAACACGGATTGACTATTATTGCGCAGGCAACGTATTGACATTGAACTATATAATTTGAATTATACTATTGCCATAAAATAGGATTATACCATGTTGAAACCCATTTTTGTGTTGCTTTATAAGGACTGTGGTCTGTACAGCTAATTTGAGTTCCTTATGCAAAAGGATTTATAGTTTGGCATAACTTTATATACTGTACTACTACTTGATTCTTTACCATATATATATATATATATATATATATATATATCAGATTTATACAGCACTACATGTCGATTCGTAGTACCTTGTTTTGCTTGGATCTTACAGCAACTACCCCGTGGTTTTCAGTACGGATTACAATGTACACATTACATTTAGACACACAAATGCACAAGACAGGCAGAGGCAATTTAACATCTGGACACCAGGGGGAGCTGTCGCACTCCTTCATTCCTCAGCGTGTTTCCTGGAGATCTTTTTATGGCCTCGTAAATCAGTTAAATTTAGCCTCCCCACTAAGTGGTACCTTCGTTTCCTACTTATTATTATTATTATTATTATTATTATGTTCAAACTTCCTATATCACCACTCCCCAAGGGCTCGGAGCGGTTTCCATGTTCAACATAAAATACATAATGGACAGACGATACAATACAGCAACAAAAGGAGGGTGACTAACATCTAAGACAGGGGGAGGGGGGACCAAGCTCGTGACCACATGGGTCGGGGAGCAGTCCAGGGCTATCCAGCTTGGCCGTCAAACGAGGGGAGCCTGGGAGGGTTCCACAGGTCTAACAGCGACTTTAGTGTTTCTAGGTCCATCGGGAGACAGTCACCACGTACTCGTGGCTCTGGTCTCCCCGCCGTCAAGATTGTCCAGGCTCCTAGGTTGAGGGTTCGCCAGCAGGTGGCGCCTGGAGTTGGCATTCCAGAAGGTACTTAACAGATGCAACTGTCTTTCGGGATGCAAACGTCGACAACAGGCTACACAATAGGTCGAGAACCCACCTCGACCCGGGCAGGCCTCGAACTCATGACCTTCTGGTCAGTAGAGATCTTATGCAGCTGACACCCAGCCAGCTGTGCCACATTCCCGGTGCATAATTTACATACACATTTTACAATAGAGACATGAAATGGAAGACTGTGAGAAAAATTGCTTCGTCTGTTCCATGTTATATAGGAGTAGCAGGGAATCTATAGGGGCGGCTCTCAAAGAATTAAATATACTATTGTAATCGTTTGGTTATTTGTTGCAAGGAAAAACAGAAATACCTTGAGTGGATTCGTCGACAGCTTTTCTTTTTCTGTTGTGGCTGTTGTAATTCAGTCTGAGTTCTTGGCCATATTCATTCAGAGTTTCTCTGGATTCATAGGATTGTCTCGCCTTCCTCCCATCTTCGCTTTCGTCGGAAGAGCTTGTATAAGCTAAGTCCATTTCATGCTTGGCCTTTGATAACGGCTGGTAGGGTTTGCAGTCCATCTGCTCCATCTCTGGGTGAGAAGGACCAGAGTCATGAAAACAATGAGTTGGGGCTCCTTACAGAAATGGTCCTGAAAGAGACAAAAGACAAAATTGTAGCTCTTCATTCAAGGCCAAAAAAAAACCAAAACAAACCCTGGATATAAAAGTTGCATTGAGTCAAGGGAAACATAAATGTTCTCATTACGATCCCTGGTGTTGAAATATTTTAGCCAGTTAATTGTTACAGGAAATTAAATAAATACTACAATTACAGGAAAGTATTCCCTTTGCTCCTTTAAATTATGGCAAGTGTAGATTAGCATAACAGTTTACCTGAATATATAATAGCCCATCGTTTCCCCAAATGTGGGGGTCAGTCTATACTCATCTCTCTCATCTCACTCCCCCGGTCATACATCATCTTAACCTGAATATACTTTTTATCTTCAAGCAAATTATCCTATTACCAGGACCGGACGAAGGCAAAAAATAGTAGTAAGCGAACATTATTTTGGCGCCCCCTGGATCTCCAGCCTGGTGGAGATGGCGCATGTGCGCCGCAGCCAGCTAGTTTCGCGCATGTGCTATTGCAGTGTTTTTCAACCTTTTTTGAGCCGCGGCACATTTTTTACATTTACAATATCCTGGGGCACACCACCAACCAAAATGACACAAAATGACACTCTAACACAGTAATACATATAGTTAATATGTTTTTAAATGTATTTATACACTCAGTGTGAAACCTGGGCCTGTTTCGATGAACACAACATAGATATCCTGGCAGGAATGGCAGAAAGACACACACGAAGGCCTTGCTCAACAGCTGGGAGTTATAGTTCACCCGCAATCTAAGAGCATTCTGATCTCGACCAATGATGGAATGGAATCAAACTTCCCACACAGAACTCCCATAACCAAGAGAAAATACTATCAGAGTTTGGTGGGCATTGACCTTGAGTTTTGGAGTTGTAGTTCACCTATATCCAGAGAGCACTGTGGAGGGGAGGGAGGAAGACGTGGGGTGAGTCTGCGCAGTAGCGCCCACACGAACCACATATTCCTCCCTCCCCCCGTCCCGCAGAAGCAGCAGCGTGAGCAAAGCGAGGCAAAGCGAGCAGAGCGAGGCTGGGAAGAAGGGAGCCCGAGTGGAGAAGAAAAAGTGTTGCAGGAGGGGGAAGAAAGGGTGGAGGCCATTTCCCACGGCACACCTGATGATTGCTCATGGCACACTAGTGTGCCATGGCACACTAGTTGGGAAACACTGTGCTATTGGGACAGAGCACTTCTGGTGGGCGGAGTAGCGAAACGCACTCCCAGGAGGGTGAAAAGGACGGGGGAACATTTTGCAGCCGGGGAGGAGTCTCTTGCCTCCGGCTGCAAAATGTTCCCCTGTCTTTTTCAGCCTCTTGGGAGTGCGTTTGGCTACTCCGTCCACCAGAAGCGCTCTGTCGAAATGGCGCATGCGTGAAAGTTTCGCACATGCGCTATTGGGACAGAGCACTTCTGGTTGACGGAGTAGCGAAATGCACTCTCAAGAGGATGGAAAGGACGGGAAAACATTTTGCAGCCGGGGCGGAGTCTCCCGTCTCCGGCTGCAAAATGTTCCCCCGTCCTTTGTAGCCTCTTGGGAGTGCTTTTAGCAACTCCGTCCACCAGAAGTGCTCCGTCCAAATGGCGCATGCATGAAAGTTTCGCGCATGCGCTATTGGGACAGAGCGCTTCTGGTGAACGGAGTAGCAAGATGCACCCCCAAGAGGACGAAAAGGACGGGGGAACATTTTGCAGTCGGAGGCGGGAGACTCCTCCATGGGTGGAATATAAATGATGTAAATAAATAAATAAATAAATAAAAAGAACAAGTGGAAATAAAATAAAATAAAAAGAGGAAGGAGGCTCGCGGAGCAGATTTTTGTCCTCGAGGCCCACTGGTGTCCCACAGGTTAAGAACCACTGATCTATATAGATATATGGGTTTGATAAGCAGTTATGGAAAGTAAAGATATGGTGAAGCCAACATGGCGTAGACATTTGAATTCTGGACTATGTTGCTAGAGACCAGGATTCGATTCCACACTCAGCCATGGTAAGCCATTGAACAATCCACATGTTTTCTGTCCCAGAAAACGCCATGATAGGTTCAATTTAGGTTTACCACAAATTGAAAAATGATTTAAAGGCACATAACAGATCTTCCTGTTTCGCGGTTTCTTCCACCATAATTCATGCTGAGGCATAAACATCTTCAAAGCCAGGGATGATGAACATGTGCCAGGCCTCCAAAGATGTTTGGACTGTGATTCCATTCAGCTTCCACTCTTTGGGATGATGGGCAGAGCTGACTCGAGTTATAGTCCAACAGCACAGGATGTGAAAAACTGAGGGATGGCCATGGTCCACGTGCCCTTGGCGATGAACAGAAACCACGACCACGCAACTGCCAAAATAGTGTAATTAAACATCAAAGCAAGCTCATGTTTCTTGAGAAAAATATCTGTGTAGATGGTCAGTTCCAGCTGTACGTTTTCCAAATGTAAGCTTCTGCAGTATTTGACCAAAACATGCCTTCTACGGAAGAGAATGAACCACAGAAGAAATCTATATAGTAAAGGAAACAGCAGCTCCTTATAAAGAGACATTAGTATCAAGTCGGAAGATATATTGATGGAACAATTGAATCGTAATCTCGAACAGTATGGGACATCAAAGCTAAATATACCAGCTATTTGCTGCTTTAGAATACACTCTTTCATTCCTACATGAGGCACACAGAAAAATCAAATATTCACTTTGATTTGCTTTCACAGCAATGAGAGAGGACAAGCAAGAGTGGTATTTCCGCTTCCCCAGCCTCCCGGAGCATTCATAAATAGAAGATATTTGTTATGAATTTATGTGGACTTGCAGAAGTTGTGGGGCAGCAAAAACATGTAGACTACCAAACCTGGTTGAAGGCAAGGTGCAAAATTGCTATTGTAAAGGTTAATATCAGGGCCGTGTTTGCAGGATTCATAATAAAAACCTCATATCCATGAGAACTACACCTTTGGGCTTTGTGTGGATAAGTGAAACCAAAGATAATAGTGAATCCTGTTGAAACAAAATATGTATGGCCTCCAAATATCTTAAGGCATTTCTAGACATGAGGAAAACCCACACCCACCCAAGAAATTAGGGCTTTCCTGGTTGGGTGTCCTCATGCTATCCCAGTAACTTCTGGGATAGCACGGTGTAACGATCTGACCTACAGCCAATTGTGTGATGGAGCTGAATTCGAATTTGTGTCTTAAGTGTGGAGAAAATGTGAAGATTCGAACTCAGGCCTGTGACAGGGCAGAATATATTGCCAATGCCACCACACTATGTAAGGATTCTTTTAACTTTGACTTGCTGCCACCATTTATTTTACTGAGCTTGGCTACCCTCTAGGGAAGAGTTGTTTCAAGGCTTGTGGGAGAAAGGATCATCAGAACAGATGTTTTTTCAAAGAATTATCAAGTTTATTTAAACAGTGCTTTGCTTGGAGGTTTCAAGAGTTCAAGAGCTTGGGTGGTTACAATCTTCTCAGAGGCACGTTTCTTAAGGTTGCAATATACTAACTATGTTCAAATACAATGTCACTGCACTCCTAAAACCAATAACTCAGCAGTTTACACACACTCTGCTGGTCATTAACAACCACTGCTTCCTTAGCAGCCTACACACCTCCACTACTACCCATTACCAGAGTAGAATCAGGCTTAGAATAAACCTAGACTCCCTAATTCTCTCACACACCCTCCTGCGTTGGCAGTTAGCCACCAATTGAAAATATTTGAATCCGAGGATTCTAAAGCCATCTGCAGGCTCCGCCCCCAGTTTCCATGGTAATGGGGGTTCTTGGAAGCTCTGCCAGATAATTTTACTGTTAACCCTTTAGGGTTAGCGAAGTTCCACCCTTACAAAATACTTACATATACATAAATATCAACTACATTTACAACCTGCAATAAATAAATATGACTTCACCACACATGGGGCCACCCAACCTTCCAAAAAAGTCATTAAAAGAAGTGAAAGAAGGGGCCGCAGTCGTTCAGTTGCTTTAAACTTCTAGCTGCAGGAAATCTGCTGACCGGAGGGTTAGCAGTTTGAAGCTGCATGTCAGGGTGAGCTCCCGGCCATTAGCCCTAGCTTCTGCCTATCCTTCCTTTCTTTTCACTTCCCTCTCCCCCCCTTTTTTTTTCTTTTCTTCTTTTCCCTTCATTATTTTACTTTTTCCTCACTCCCTTTCCTTTCCCCCCCCACCCTTCCCATTTCCTTCTTTCTTTCCCCTCCTTGTCTCTCTCCTGCTTTTCTTTTCTTCCTTTTCCGTAGTTCATTCTTCTTTTCTTTTTTCCACTCCCCCTCCTTTATTTCCTCTATCTATCTTTCTTTTCCCCTTCCTTCCTTCCTTCCTTCCTTCCTTCCTTCCTTCCTTCCTTCCTCCTTCCTTCCTCCCCTCCCTCCCTTCCTTCCTTCCATCTTCTCTTCCTTCCCAGAGTCCTGAGCATGCCTTTTGCAGAGCCAGGTCTGAAGTGTCCCCTCATTCTGCCGGGGGAGTCCTTTTCTCATAGTATGTATGTATATACTCACATTTAGTTGAATTCAGTCTTAAACTATATTACATATATTATATGGCTCTCACTGAAATAAATTTCCAAATATTTTGCTTTCATGGCTCTCTGAGTCAAAAAGGATCCCGTCCCCTGTCCTAGACTCTGGAGCAGCAGAAAACCAACTAGCCCCCTGCCTCAATGTGACATATTTTCAAATATTTCGACATGGCTCTTTTGTCCCCTCTCAACTGCTCGTGTTATTGGATCTCACGGCAGCGTTTGATACCGTCGATTACCAACTTTTGATACACCGCCTGGCGGTGGCGGGGGTGAGGGGGACTGGCTGTCTTCCTTCCTCCATCGCCGCCAGCAGCGAGTGAAGTGGGGAGGGGCGCTGAGTTGCGGGGTCCCCCAGGGGGCTATCCTCTCCCCGCTGTTATTTAACATCTATATGCGACCACTCGCCCAACTGGTGCGGAGTTTTGGGCTGGAGTGTCATCAGTACGCTGATGACACCCAGCTCATTCTGAGGTTGGACCCCGGGGTAGTCTCTGTACCCGATAATTTCCACCTTTGCCTTGAAGCCATTACTGGATGGCTGCGAGCCAGTAAGTTGAAGGTGAACCCGGCGAAGACGGAGATCTTGTGGCTGGGCCGCCCGGGGGGGGGGGGGGTAGCGACCCAGCTGCCAACGTTCGATGGTGTGGCCCTCTGCCCTCAGCCATCGGTAAAAAGCCTAGGGGTCCGGCTGGACATCCACCTGTCCATGGAGGAGCAGATTGGCTGCACCTGCAGGACAGCATTCTACCACCTACGGTTGGCTAAGCGCCTGGCTCCCTACCTCTCCCAATGCGACCTTGCTACGGTGATCCAAGCCACGGTCATCTCGAGGCTCGATTACTGTAATGCGCTCTACATTGGCCTTCCCTTGTCGATGATCTGGAAGCATAAGCTAGTGCAGCATGCCGCAGCCCGCCTCCTCCTGGGCGCTGCAAGGTCTGACCACGCGACTCCACTCCTGCGCGAGCTGCACTGGCTCCCGATTGAATTCCGGGTCCTCTTCAAGGTGTTAGTTCTCACCTTCAAGGCCATCTATGGTTTGGGGCCAGTGTATCTGAGGGAGCGACTTACCCTTCATGTGCCCGCGAGATCGCTGCGCTCTGAGGAGCTTAACCTCCTTGAGGTACCTTGCCTCGGAACCTGCAGACTGGCCTCTACACGGCGGAGGGCATTTTCTGTAGCTGCCCCAAGTCTTTGGAACGGCCTCCCGGAGGAGATCCGTGCCATCCGCGCGCTTCTGCCCTTCCGCAAGGCCTTGAAGACTTGGCTCTTTAGGATGGCGTTCGGCCCTTAACTCAACTACATTGTGCTCCATGCCGCCTATGACTCCCCTAGATTCTCACCTTGTCCCCCCAGCCGTCGCTGAGGGCTAGTGTTTTTAACTTGTTTTAACTTCTTTGATGTCTAATGTGTTTTAACCGTTTAATTTGTTGATTGACCAAAAAAAATCACCCAACAGGCTACCAGCAGAGTCCAACTTACCTTCTGCCCATATTACAAAATACTTAATGCAGTGGAGTGAGAGAAGCCCCAACAAACAAACTTGACAGCTGCTTAAGCCAGGGATTTGCTGAACAGTAGGCAATCGATGCATTATATAAATTGTTACCAAAGCCAGCAAAGTTTCACATGAAAAACTGCTAGTTAGAGTTGCAATACCTAGGTCTCAAAAATACGTGTTCCACTATTACATTTACAGCATTAAGAGGAGTCAAAATGGACTCCCATACTTATGCTTTAGCTCAGTGTTTCCCAACCAGTGTGCCGTGAGTGATCAGCAGGTGTGCCGTGGGAAATTGGCACTCTTCCCCCTCCTAGCAGCTCCTTCTCCCTCTTTCCCTCGCCAAAGATCCTCCCCGAGGCAAAGGAAGGGCTCCGCCAAGTGCTGGAAGCTCCACGTCGGTGAATTGGGCAGTGAGCAAACCTGCATCAGGAGGCTGAAGCATTCACAGGTTTCCAAGAAACAAATTGAACCTTGAAATGTTTATTTTTTTTTCTCCGTTACTTGCCCCCCCAAAATGTTTATAACAGCTTCATGACATTTTTTTTACTATGTTACTGGAGAACAAGATTTTTGAAGAGTGGGCATGTTTAGCCTGAAGAAGAGAAGCTTCATGACATCCATAGTTATCTCTCTTTTATTGTTAACTTTAAGCAAGTTTCACTCAGGGTGAAATTTTCTAATTTGAGTAATTAAGGGTCTGGAGAACAAGCCCTGGCAGGTGAGGGCAGCGGAATCAAAAATTGAAGAGCTGGGCATGTTTAGCCTGAAGAAGAGGTTAACAGGCTGAGGAGAAGACATGATAGCCATGATAGCCATATAACTTGAGGAAGTCATATAATCCAGTTCGAGAGGAAGTTTATGTTCGAAACAGGCCCAGGTTTCACATTGAGTGTATAAATACATTTAAAAACATATTAACTATATGTATGACTGTGTTAGAGTGTCATTTTGTGTCATTTTGGTTGGTGGTGTGCCCCAGGATTTTGTAAATGTAAAAAGTGTGCCGCGGCTCAAAAAAGGTTGGGAAACACTGCTTTAGCTACATTAAAAACAACAAAAAGCATAGACTAAAAGGTACAAGTCACCAGTCTTTAATATGAAAAAAATAAAGTAGCTACTAGGCCTAGTTGATTTTTAAAAATGGTTCAAAACTCATTTCGGATGTAGGGGGCGCTGGCGCTTTGATTGTGAATGACCTCCAAAATATTCCAGAAAAAATTCAAAATTCATTCGGAAACATTCCGAAATTTTGGAATGGCTTCGTTAATGGCATCCGCGATTGTGCAATGCGCTCCCAGGTCCTTCTCTCCCGCTCCGGTTGGGAAGCTGATTTCTTCCCTCCCATGTCAGACTGATGTGGGAGGGAAGAAATCAGCTTTCCAACCGGGCTAAGGGCTCGTGCCCCACGTCTTTCTCTCCTGCAAGAAGGACGTGGGGTAGCAGCCCTGTTTTACCCGGTTGGGAAGCTGATTTCTTCCCTCCCGCGTCAACCAATTCCTTTCTGATTCCTTTCCAAAAATGGCGGTGGAGGCTTCGAAGTGGCAAATTCACTTCCGGATTGTTTTATTGCTTCAAAACCACTTCAAAAGTGAGTTAAGTCCGAATTCAGTCCGATTTTAGAGGCATTCCGAAAAACCTAATCAGTAGCTACCATAGTTCCAAGTAGTAAGAACGATATATAACTATATTTGAAATAGCTATTTGTAGTATAGATTGGGTATCCCTTATCCTAATATCTTGGGATCAGAAATATTTTGGATTTTGGTTATATGTTTTTGGTTTTTGGAATATCTATAGTTGCATATAAGTTACTACTTAGTTAGACAACTTATTTATTTATTTTATTTATTTATTGGACTTTTTAGCCACCACTCCCCAGTGGCTCGGGGCGGCTCACAAGTTCAGGAAACAGCGAGCAACAATATGCATAAAATTAATAAAACACAACAATAAAACATTTAAAAGATTACAAAAAACAACGGTATTTAACTCGACTGGCAATGTGTTTAGACTGACTCGGTTGGAAAAGCCTGCCGAAATAGCCAGGTTTTACACGCTTTCCGGAAGGCCAGGAGGTCACTAAGTGACTTGGTCTCCGGCGGCAGGGAATTCCACAGCATAGGGGCAATGATGGAGAATACCCTTCTCCTCGTAGCCGTGAAATGGTAAGCTTTGGCGCTTGGGACAAGTAGAAGGTCTTTATCTTCGGATCTTTGATCTCATGGGATTGTACGGGGTGAGAGGCGGTCCCTCAGGTCCACTGGCCCCAAACCATGCAAGGCCTTGAAAGTCAAAACTAACACTTTGAAAGTGATCCGGAATTCAATAGGAAGCCAGTGCAAATCCCGCAACACAGGTGTGATATGGTGGCCCACAGGCATGCCCGTGAGCAGCCGAGCTGCGGCGTTTTGCACTAGCTTAAGTTTTTGGGTCACCGACAGAGCTAGGCTGATGTAAAGAGCATTACAGTAGTCTAATCTTGAGATGACCGTCGCTTGGATCACCGTGGCTAGATCGCGATGGGACAGGTAGGCGAAGATGGAAAAACGCAACTCCAAGGCTTTTTACTGAAGACCATGGGCATAATGCCCAACTTGGAGATGGGGTCCAAATATAAACATAAAAATCATACATGCTTAAAAAACATCCCATGCACATAGCATGAAAGCAATTTTATTTTTTTATGCATTGAATTGAAGATCGTGCACATTGAACCATCAGAAAGCAAAGGTAGATTCTAGGCATGAGAAAAAGTTATGAAAATGATTCGTTTCGTAAGAAATTCGTAAGAAATGCTACTTTCGAGTATTTCCGCACCTGAACGCCAACCAGGAAGTGGACTTCCTATTTCGAACTTCGGGGCCAGGATTTTCTTAGTGTGTCGTTATTAGGTCGTAGGGGGCACCCTCCTTCTCTCTCACCACCCTCCCGCCTCCCTTGCCAATAAGTATTATGGCAAGGCAAGCCTAAACTCGCTCCTTCTTTCGGCTGGAAGCCCGGAAAAAAATGTAAACAGAGAGGATTACTCAGAAGTAAATCTGCAAAGGAGGGCACTTTGGATGAAGGGCCCTCCTTTGTGGATTTACTTCTGAGGAAACCTCTCTGTTTACATTTTTCCAGGCTTCCCCTGCCTCTCCTGCCTGCCAGGATCTAAAGCATCAAAGAGTATTGGGGTGAGAAACCAACCTAATGTATAATAGAATGAATGCTACTGTAAGTGCCTAATATTATAAGTAATCCAACTGGTCATACCTACATTCCATGCACATGCAATAATACAGCAGTAATAACAATAACAAGAGGTAAAATTCAAACCGAAGTATTCTGACTGTCTCTCCTCATGCGGTAAACGGGCTCTTCTCTTATTAGGCCAGGGAGAAAGCCAGCGTTTGCTGCTTGGGAGCACACACATACATATTCTTGGGGATTTGCTGCAGAATCCGGGCTCATAGAGAAGATTCTGCAGCAAATCCCCCAAAGAATATGTATGTGTGTGCACCTTAAGCAGCAAACGCTGGCTTTTCCCGGCTCACAGAGAAGAGCCGTTTGCACCGCATGAGGAGAGACCAGTCAGAATACTCGGTTTGAATTTTTACCTCTTCTTATACCCATTGTTATTACTGCTGTATTATTGCATGTGCATGGAATGTACTATGTAGGTATATGACCAGCCTGGGCAAACTTGGGCCCTCGCTCCCTCGGGATGGGGTGAGAGAGAAGCAGCGAGGAGCCAAGGGGGGGTGCTCCTCCTCCTTTTCTTTTGCTGCTTCCAAGAATAGAATACCCGCTCCCTCCCTCCTTTGCTCCCTCCTTCCTATCTGGAGAGTCCCATCTAGAATTCAGTGTGATTTATTCAAGTTTTTGGCCTACAACTCCCAGAAATCCCAGCCAATTTACCAGCTGTTAGGATTTCTGGGAGTTGTAGGCCAAAACCATCTGGAATGCGCATGCGCTGGCATACGAACTACTAACGAATTTCATTAGTAATTAAGTTACATTTTAGAAATTTTGGGAAATTTTTTTGTAAGTCTTTCTTTTACTAATCAACCCCCCCCCCCCTCCAATTTGATTTTAGAATCGCCATTTTTTGGGTTCGAAACCATGCCTACTGAAGACCATGGGCATAATGCCCAACTTGGATATGGGGTCCAAATATAAACATAAAAAATCATACATGCTTAAAAAACATCCCATGCACATAGCATGAAAGCAATTTTATTTTTTTATGCATTGAATTGAAGATCGTGCACATTGAACCATCAGAAAGCAAAGGTAGATTCATCTGCACTGCAAAGTGAATGCAGTCGTAGCACCCCAGCCAGAATTACCCTTGACCTCAACACCAACCAGTAATCCAAAAGTAGTAGTACAAACCGTTTATTGAGAAAAGCACATATGAAAAGGAAAAGTCACTATAGGAAATAAGAAAGGCAAAATCCAATAAGTAATGGGAAAAACAGTCAACAAGTAATAAGCCAAACCAATCTGGCAGTAGGAAAAAAAACACTCCAAAGGTAATAATCCAAACAGTTGAAATCTGTTCCATAAATCAAGGTACAAGAAAACCAGAATCAAAACATGAACATAAATCCAGGGAAACAAGAATCAAAACAAAAGCATGAATCCAAAAGTAGGACTATAGAAACTTCTTAAAACATCAATCCAAAACCTTAGACTCAAAACCCGAACTGGAAACGAGGCTCAAGGTCCTCACTTTTTTTGCAACGTTGCCTGATCTGAATTCCAATGAAACAACTTTCTGGTTTCAGGTCCACAAGACACAAGGTATCTCTCACTCTGCTGTTTCTCACAGAGTCTCTCTGCCTTTCTTAATTTGCTTGCTTTTTCTGTAAGATGAAGTCTGAGATTTCTGCTGACTGCAGGTTTGTTTTAGGGAGAACTTTCTCGCTCTTCCAACTTCTTATCCTTATCTGGGGTTGCTATGAGATGAGTAGGTGAAAAATCCTCACTGGCCTACGGCAGTGTTTCCCGACCTTTTTTGAGCCGCAGCACACTTTTAACATTAAAAAAATCCGGGGGCACACCACCAACCAAAATGACACAAAATGACACTCTAACACAGTAAAGAACGGCTAGGGGTTGGTGGCCTGTTGGGAGCAGCTGTTGGGTTGGTGGCCTGTTGGGTCGCTGGAGGGGTGGAGCCAGGCTGTGCCATGCCCCACGCCCTACCCCGGCTTGACCTCTCCCAGCGGCTGCTCCAGCCTTGAGGGGGCAGTGCCAAGCCAGCGGTGCCAGAGCCAGCACAATGCTGGCTTGGCACTGTCCCCTCAAGGCTGGAGCAGCTGCTGGGAGTGCCGGCCGGGGGGGGCAGAGCCAGGCCGCGCCATGCCCCCCCCTCCCCCCAGCTTCAGCTCTCCTACAGAGGAGGAGCATGAGCGGTGGACGGGCTTCAGTGGGCGGGGCTCCTCCTCCACGCGGCTTCAGTGAGCGAGGGGCGAGAGTCATGGTGGGAGTCATGGCGGATTGGAGGCTGGCTGGGGAAACGGCCGAAGGAGGTGGCGCCCCGGCCCCTTCTTCTTTTTCTTTGCCACTGCCTGGCCCTTCCTCCTCCCCCAAGCAGCAGGAGTTCGGGAGGAGGGGGGAGGAAGGGGGGCAGAGAGCTTTTCTCGCAGCACAGCAGGAGGTCCGTCATGGCACACTAGTGTGCCACGGCACACTGGTTGAGAAAGACTGGCCTACGGATCTCCCTGTCTGCTGGACTCTGAAGCAGTTTCACCTTCAAGCCCATTCTCCTCGCAGACAGGATCTAAACTCCCCTCATCTTCCTCAGTTCCCTCACTGAAAAACCCATCCACTCTACCAGGTGCTGGAATAACAATCCCCTCATCATCATCAGCTGACTGAACCACAACAGCGGTTTGACACCACTCTAACTGTATTGGCTCAATGCTATGGAAGTACGAGAGCTGTGGTTTTACAAGGTTTTTAGCCTTCTCTGCTAAAAATTGCTGTGATTTCTCTAATCCAGTGTTTCCCAACCAGTGTGCCGGAGCCGTGAGCCATCATCAGGTGTGCTGTGGGAAATTGGAGCCTCCAATACCCTTACTTATTAAAGGGGCGCCACTACGTCACAGTACAAAATGCAGAATTAATCATATATAATCATATGCAAAAACACATTCAAAGTACCCAATCCTGCTGGAGAAAATCAAAAGTCTTACATAAGGTAGTCCGGAGTGGTTGCCACAGAGAGCGGAGGAGTTGCGAACCAGGAACTAGCGAGTTCACGGAGCGCTCCTCTACGGAAAACTCACAATATTTGATGAAATCACGGAAGTGAGTGCAAAAAACAAAGTGTATCCTCATGACGTTATCCAATGTCAGTTCCGGGATCCGCACAACAACACAGTCAGTTTGCGGACAATTTAAAGAAGCAGCACCATAATCATAGCGACAAGGTAGAAAATCACGTAGATAAACACATATTCAAACTGCCAGAGGCTGAAGATAGATGTGGCGATGGAATCAAAAGCTGGCATGGGCAAACTTGGACCTCTCATAAGAAAAACATAAGAAGAGCCATGCTGAATCGAGCCTCAGCCCATCTAGTCCAGCATTCTGTGTCACACAGTGGCCCACTAGTTGTACATGGGGATCTCGAGCAGAAGGGAGGGCAAAACCCTGACCTGCTCCCGACCCCCACAACCAGTACCCGGGAAGTCCTGCCTGCCTCCATCAACACAGAGGTGGCACTTGGATGTCCATTTCAGTAGCTACTGATTCCCTTGGTATCCATGAATCTGTCTCATCCTGCCTTGAAGCTGTCCAGGCTGACCGCTGTCACAACCTCCTCTGGAAGTGAGTTCCATAACCCAATGACCCTCTGGGTGAAGAAATATTTCCCTTTATTAGTCCTAACTTTCCTACCTTGGAGCTTTAGGAGTGCCCCTAGTCCTAGTGTTTTGTGACAGAGAAAATATTTTCTTTATTCACCTTTTCTATCCCATGCATGATTTTATACACTTCGATCAAGTCACCTCTTAAACGCCGTCTTTCAAGGCTGAAAAGACCAAGGCGTTGCAACCTGATTTCATAAAGGGAGCTGCTCCATCCCTTGGATCATTCTTGTTGCCCTTCTTTGTACCTTTTTCCAGTTCCGTTAGGTTAAGTACTCCAAATGGCCTCACCATAGATAATTTAGGTTTTGCCACTTTGTTGCCCATTCACTCAATTTCGAGAGATCTTTCTGGAGCTCTTTACAATCAGTTTCATTTTTAACTACCCTGAACAATTTAGTGTCGTCTGCAAACTTTGCTACCTCAGAATTCACTCCTACATCCAGATCATTAATGAATAAATTAAAAAGTAACAGACCCAAAACTGAACCTTGGGGTACGCCACTTCTCACCTCTTTCCACCCAGAGAAATGTCCATTTACTACCACCCTTTGTTTCCTACAGTTTAGCCAGGTTCCAATCCAGGACAAGACCTGTCCTCTGATTCCATGGCTGAAGAGCTTATTTAGGAGCCTTTGGTGAGGGACCTTTTGAAAGTCAAGGTAAACAATATCGACTGGGTCCCCTTTATCTATGTGTTTATTTACACCCTCAAAGAATTCTAACAAGTTAGTAAGACATGATTTGCCTTTGCAGAAACCATGTTGATTTTCCTTCAGCAATGCCTGTTCTTCTATGTGCTTAGTAATTTTTCTTTAATAATGGTTTCCATCACTTTGCCTGGAACTGAGGTTAGACTAACTGGCCTATAATTTCCTGGATCACCCCTGGATCCTTTCTTGAAGATCGGAGTTACATTTGCCTCCCTCCAGTCCTCGGGTACAGTGCCTGATCTTAGAGAAAGGTTATATATTTTGGCTAGAATTTCAGCAATTTCACACTTGAGTTCCTTAAGAACTCTGGGGTGGATGCCATCTTGCCCTGGTGATTTGTTGACATTTAGTTTAGTAAGGCATGTGAGAACATCTTCCTTGTTTATCTCTATCTGGTTTAATTCATTTAATTCCCTCCCTGAAAAAACTGACTCAGCTGCAGGCATATGTTGTCTGTCCTCCTGTGTGAAAACGGAGGCAAAAAGTCGTTTAGCCGCTCAGCAATCTCCTTATCTTCACTTATTGTCCCTTTCTTACCATTTTCGTCAAGTGGCCCAACTGCTTTTCTAGTTGGGTTTCTACTTCTGATGTACTTAAAGAAGTTTTTGCTATTTTTTAAAATATTCTTAGCTATATGTGCCTCAAAATCTCTCTTGGCTTTCCTGACGGTTGCTTTGCATTTAGTTTGCCAGAGCTTGTGTTCCTTTCTGTTCTCCTCAGTAGGAAGAGCCTTCCATTTCTTAAATGAGTTTTTCTTCTTTCCAGGTGTTTTGGACTCCAACTCCCACCATTCCTAGCAGCCTCAGGCCCTCCCCCCCTCTCGGCACTTAAACAGGAAAGGGCCTGAGGCTGTTAGGAATGGTGGGAGTTGAAGTCCAAAGCACCCAGAGGGCCAAAGTTTTCCCATGACTGACAGCTGTTGAGCAAGACCTCCGTGTGTATCTTTCTGCCATTCCTGCTCATACCAAACGTGGCAGAGCATTTGCACCGAGGAAACTACAACTTTCCCCTCTTCAACCAGCTCCTACTTAGGATTTTGGATACCTTTTCCCCCCGATTTCGGGTTTTCCGTTGCTAATGAAACTCAATCCTTGGATTACAAATATCCCAGCACCCTTGTGGATTTTAGCTGTGGATTTCACTCGGAAGAATTATATCAGCATCATTATTGGACATTGAACTGGCGGTAGGACTGGGAATTGGTGTCTTCTCTAATTATATATATATATATATACACACACACACACTGTATATACTGTATATATACACACACACATTATTATTTGTGCTTTTGTACTCACAAATATTAATTACTAAAAAAGATATTTCTATCCAATTTGTGCACCTTTGTGATTCTACTTGTAAAGAACTACACTGGCTGCCATTTATTTTCCAGTCCCAATTCAAGGTACAGGTAACCGCCTACAAAGCCCTAAACGGTTTGGGACCCGCCTACCTTTGTGACCGGATCGCCCTCCATGAACCAGCTCGAACCCTTCGCTCTTCCGAGGAGGCCCTCCTGTCACCCTTACCAGTCTCTCAGGCTCGGCTAATGGGCACAAGGGAGAGGGCTTTCTCCTCTGTGGCCCCCCGTCTCTGGAATTCCTTGCCCAAAGACATTAGGAAAGCCCCCACTCTGGAGACCTTTAATAAACACCTGAAAACTTGGCTCTTCCACTGTGCTTTCGGAGAATAGTCATTTAATTTCTATCATTGCTCTCCTCAATGTCCCCGTTCTCGGAGTCCATCCCCCCTCCCCCATAAAGGATGTTTTCCCTGAAAAGGATGCTATTCTGAATATCCCACCCTGAGTTTTAACATTTTAACATTTTATACTGTATGTGTGCTTGCAGCCCGCCCTGTCTTTGTGATTTTAGATATCTAGTTGTATATTGTTTTTATTTATATGTATATATCTTTTTTATTGTGTTCATTGCTGGTGTTTTGATTTTATTTTATTGTAATTTGTTGTTTGGGCTTGGCCTCGTGTGAGCCGCCCCGAGTCCGCACTGGGGAGATGGGGCGGGGCATAAATAAAGTTTATTATTTATTTATTTATTGGATTTATACACCGCCACTCCCAGCGGCTCGGGGCAGTTCACAGTAGACTCTATATAAAACAATACTAACAAAACAACAGGATGAAAACAGGATGAAAACAGGATGAAAACAGATTATTCAGGACTCAAAGGCCAGCCTGAATAGATAAGTTTTACATGCTTTGCGAAAGGTGCCCAGGCTTCACAAGGCTCAAGTTTCAGGTGGCAAGTGTGGTGTCTCAGCCTAGTGCGGTGATCCAGCCTAGTGGTCAGAGACAGGCATCGGGGGTCCCAGTTTCTCTGGATCAGAATGGGGATAATGGGTGGCCAGATGGATATGGGTCTGCAAATGAAGAATTAGCATGGGACGATGGATGGTTACATGGATATGGGCCTGAAGATGAGGATAGCGATGGGTTCATGGAAGTCAGTTCTGAAGTAGATAGTGAGAGGCCGAGCGACCTTGATTCTCACGAGAGCTTCTCTACTCCCTTGCCAGATGAGCAGGCCGGGGAATTGGAGGATTCGGTTTCTCAGGATGATAATACTGCACCTGGGGCCGCTAATGAGATGGAATTTGACAGGAGGGCCAGCATCCGAGCTTCTAGGAGAGATTGGGGCCTGAGAAAGGGGGTGTGTTGGGCACATAGGAAATGGTTTCCT
The DNA here is from genome assembly GCA_030556195.1 of Anolis apletophallus. NCBI lineage: Eukaryota > Metazoa > Chordata > Lepidosauria > Squamata > Anolidae > Anolis > Anolis apletophallus. The sequence continues at coordinate 37,748,547 of JARBWK010000016.1, forward strand.
TTATTAGATTGTGCCCGGGTGATTCTAGTTAGACCTGAAGCTACGTTTAGTTTGGAAAGGACTATCGTTCATGTCTCCAAGTTCACGGAACCGCCGGAGAGGTTTGTTTCAAGTTCCACGTTGACCGCGAGGAGCAGTTTGCCTTGTTCACGGACTTTTGCCTAGTTTATGGACTATTGCCTCCTTTGGGATTTCAGTCAATTGAGCTTGGAGCTCAAGAACTTTATTGGACTATTTTTGGATTTGCTTGATTGCTTTATTCTTACATCTTTGGACTATTCTTTATTCTTATTCTAAATAAAAGTACATTTATTGCATCTGCCTGGTGTGTGTGATCTAGGGGCAACTGCCAGCGTTCTGAGGTGCAACAGCAAGGCATTCCATAGAACCGGGGTGATGATGGCAGGGGCGGTCTGAGATAATTTCGCATGGTAGGCGAAAATTATTTCGGCGCCCCCCCCCAACATAACTTTTGGGCGCCTTACCTTGCGTTCCTCCCACGCGCCCGCCCTCTGCAATGCCCCGTGCGTGGGGCCGGCAGCGGGCACCAGGAAGCGCTAGGAGGCCTTATCTCCGCGCATGCGCTGTGCCTACGGAGTCCGTTGGCACAGCGCATGCGCGCGGAGGCCGACGCCGTCCGTGCTGCTGCTGCGTCGCCTGCCCACAAGCACACATGCGCTGGGTCCCTATGGAGCTCTAGAGAGCTCCGAGGCACAGCGCATATCGCGCGGAGGGGACACGCGTAGCGTATCGCTATCCCTACGGAGCTCTCTTGAGCTCCGTGAGGGCAACAGCGCACTGCAGCGCACGCCCTCCGTGCGCATGCGCTGTGCCTACGGAACCCAAGAGAGCTCCGTAGGGTCAGCGCACGCGCGCATCGCCCTCCGCGCGCATGCGCTACGGAGCTCAAGAGAGCTCCGAGGGATAGCGTGACGCGCGTGTCCCCCATCACGGCATGCGCTGTGCCTACGGACCTCTCTTGCGGTCCGTAGGCACAGCGCACGACGTCATCGCCCTTCCGCGCGCACGCGCAGTGCCTACGGACCGCAAGAGAGGTCCGTAGGCACTGCGCATGTGCGTGGATTTCTGCTCAAGATGCGCAGTGCCTACGGACCTCTCTTGCGGTCCGTAGGCACTGGCGCATCTTGTAAATCACTGAGCGCAGCGCAGCGCAGCACAGCGCAGCAGCAAGGCGGGCGCCGCCGCGGCATCGCGGGGCGGCGCCTCACGATGGCGCCCCACTCCGCAGCGTCCAAGATGGCGCTCTACGTGGCCGCGTAGGCCGCGTAATGGCAAAGACCGCCCCTGGATGATGGAAAATGCCCTTTGGCTAGTTGTCAGGCGGAACGATTTCATACTGGGGATATCTAAGAGGTTCTGATCTTCTGACCTTAGAGATCTCAGGGGGTTATATGGGAGTTATTAGTAGGCATTTTATTTATATTTATTTATTTACTTTATTTATATTCTGCTCTTCCCATCCCGAAGGGGACTCAGAGCGGATTACAGTACACATACTTGCAGACAATCCCTGCAGTTCAACATATATAGACATCTTTAGACATATATAGACAAACAGAGGCAAACTTCTGGCCACCAGGGGGAGCTGACAAACTCCTAATCTCTCTCAGCGTTTTCCAGCTTCCCTTGTTGTTCTTCCGCAATCCTCAGCGATTCCTGGAGTTCTTTATGGCCTCATAAATCAGTCAAGATTTGCCTCCCCACTTAATGTGGTACCTTTATCTCCTACTTGTCAAATGAACTGTCTTTCGGGCTGCAAAGGTTGTCAATTTATTTATTTATTTATTTATTTATTTGTCACGTTTCTATACCGCCCCTCTCAGCCCGAAGGCGACTCGGGGCGGTTTACACAGGCAGTCTCTGCCCTCAATACAACACAGCAACAAGGCAACCCCCCCTAAAACCATATAATAGCAAATTAACAATTAAAAATTGACAAAAGCTACACTTAAGGTCAAGCATCCATCTTGAACCGGGCAGGCCTCGAACTCATGACCTACTGGTCAGAGAGATCTTATGCCGCTGACACTTAGCCAGCTGCACCACTTCCCGGTGTGAAATTTTCAACTTTTGCTAACTAAAAAGGCTTAAACTCTCCCATTCTTCTTAGGAGAATACTTTTATTCTTTCCAGGAGGTGGATTAATGAATGTATAATAAGGAGAACAGATGTATAGATAAAATGGCAACATGTTGCATTGATTTTAAGCGTCTTTTGACTGCAGCAGTTAGACAGAAACGCAGCCAGGCTCTCAGGGACGGAATATGGTTCCGTCACACGATTCCTGGAGGATATATGAATTCATAAAGGAGTAGAAAATTATATGTCCATATATGTAGATTTTTCATTTTGACAGAATGAGAGATGGATAATCATTCTTCTAAAATGAAACAAGAGGGTGTTTAATTTTAGCTGCTGGGGGGAGTTAAAATATTGCTTATTGTACTCGCTGCATCTGGAAAGCAAACCCAACAGAATGAAAATGGCTCATGCAAGATGAATTAGAAATAGGAAGTACTTTCTTTTTAAGGATATTACAAAAAGGAGCATATGGCAAGGCTGCCAAAAATGGAAAATTATTTTTCTTTGCTTTTTCAGTGGTGGCAGTCAGTCTTGGCTAGGGCATGACTTTCACTTTCTTATCATTAATATGGCCCCAAAGATGAATGTTGCTCTGTGGCAAGACTCAGGAATGGCGTGGCTCCAGTCTGCTTATAAGGTGTCCAAACGGATCAATGATGGACAGGCCAGGCTTATTTTCAATATAAATATACTAGCTGAGGACCCGGCAGTGCCCGGGTTATTTGAGGAAGGCATTGTGTGCCAAGGTTGGTTCCTATTAGATGTTTATGTGGCTTGCAGTGGTCTCAAGAACTTAGTGAAGGTACTGCGAGTCCCATTGGCCATGGACCATCCCCTTCCAAACAGCACCAGGATGTACAGTGGGTCATGGGGGCTGTGTGTGTCACATTTGGTCTTGATTATTCGCTGGATGAGGGTTGCAGCGGTCTCTGGAAGTGAGGGAAGGAAGTGGAAGTCCCATCATCCATGGTCCCCCTTTCCCCAAACTGCACCAGGATGTAGAGTGGATCATGGGGGCTCTGAGTGCCAAGTATGATATTGATCAGTCAGTGGATAAGGGTCGCAGCGGTCTCAGAAAGTGAGTGAAGGTACTTCAACTCCCATTGTCCGTGGTCCGTCCCACTCAAAACTGCTCCAGGATGTAGAGTGGGTCATGGGTACTCTGTGTGCCAAGTTTGGGCCTGGTCTTTGATTTGTAGGGGCTGCAATGTTATGTGGGGAATGAATTGGGTGAAGGTACTGCAAATCCCATCATTTGTGAGCCATCGTGCTGTATACCGCAGCAGGTTTGTAAAGTGGACCATTGGGCCTCTGTGTGCCAAGTTTGGTGTGGGCCACAGTGCTCTAAGGAAGTGAATTAAAGTACTGCAAGTCCCATCATCCATGGTCCATCCTCCCTCAAAGTGCACCAGAATGTAGGGTGCACCTTGGGGGGGGGGTCTGTATGCCAAGTTTGGTCTTGTTCTGTCATTGTTGGGGGCCTAGTCAGGAAAATCAAGTTGAGGAAGCCTAACGATATCTCATGAGCTAAGGCCTAGTCAGGAAAATCAAGTTAAGGAAGCCTTGCTGTCAATTGTGGGCCTGGTCTGTGATTTATAGGGGCTACAGTGTTGTTTGGGAACCGAATGATGTGAAGGTACTGCAAATCCCATCATTCGCGACCCATCCTGCCCTAAACCACACCAGATTGTGAAGTGGGCCATTGGTCCCCTGTTTGCCAAGTTTGCCCCTGATCCGTCATTGCGGTGGGCCACAGTGGCTGACTGCCCGAGGCCTTTCCTTTTCCCTCATAGTCTGTGATTCGTAGGGGTTCCTGTGTTTTTTGTGAAGGGTATTGGGTGAAGGTACTGAATATTCCATTTCCAACAGAAAAAACTGTCAACTGGTTAAGTTCAACTCCAGCCATTTATGCCTGCCTCAGGCCCTTTCCTTTCCTCTCTGTGCTGCCTAGGAGTGTTGGAATGTTGGGTGGCTGGCCAATCGGAGTCATTTATGCAAATAATCCCAAAGGGCCGACCAATCGAAAAGCTGGCACATATTCCTCCCACCGCTCGCTCGGCCGCACCACCGCAAACACTGACTTTTATTATATGTATGTAGATAGATAGATAGATAGATAGATAGATAGTAGGCATGAGAAAAAAGTTATGAAAATGATTCGTTTCGTAAGAAATTCGTAAGAAATGCTACTTTCGAGTATTTCCGCACCTGGAACACCAACCAGGAAGTGGACTTTCTTTTTCGAACTTTGGGGGCCAGGATATTCTTAAGTGTCGCTATTAGGTCGTAAGGGGGGGGGGGCACCCTCCTTCTCTCTCACCACCCTCCCGCCTCCCTTGCCAATAAGTATTATGGCAAGGCAAGCCCTAAACTCGCTCCTTTTTTCGGCTGGAAGGAAGCCTGGAAAAATGTAAACAGAGAGGATTACTCAGAAGTAAATCTGCAAAGGAGGGCACTTTGGATGAAGTGCCCTCCTTGTGGATGTACTTTTGAGTAAACCTCTCTGTTTACATTTGTCCAGGCTTCCCGGCCTCTCCTGCCTGCCAGGATCTAAAGCATCAAAGAGTCTTGGGGTGAGAAACCAACCTAATGTATAATAGAATGAAGGCTACTGTAAGTGCCTAATATTATAAGTAATCCAACTGGTCATACCTACATTCCATGCACATGCAATAATACAGCAGTAATAACAATAACAAGAGGTAAAATTCAAACCGAAGTATTCTGACTGGTCTCTCCTCATGCGGTGCAAACGGGCTCTTCTCTTATTAGCCCGGAAATTAGCCTGGGGAAAAGCCAGCGTTTGCTGCTTGAGCAGCACACACATATTCTTGGGGGGGATTCGCTCCAGAATCCCGGGCTCATAGAGAAGATTCTGCAGCAAGTCCCCCCCCCAAGAATATGTATGTGTGTGCACCCAAGCAGAAAACGCTGGCTTTTCCCGGGCTCACAGAGAAGAGCCCGTTTGCACCGCATGAGGAGGGACCAGTCAGAATACTTCGGTTTGAATTTTACCTCTTCTTATACCCATTGTTATTACTGCTGTATTATTGCATGTGCATGGAATGTAGGTATATGACCAGCCTGGGCAAACTTGGGCCCTCGCTCCCTCGGGATCGGGGTGAGAGAGAGGCAGCGAGGAGCCAGGGGGGCTCCTCCTCCTTTTCTTTTGCTGCTTCCAAGAATAGAATACCCGCTCCCTCCCTCCTTCCCTCCTTTGCTCCCTCCTTCCTATTTGGAGAGTCCCATCTAGAATTCAGTGTGATTTATTCAAGTTTTTTGGCCTACAACTCCCAGAAATCCCAGCCAATTTACCAGCTGTTAGGATTTCTGGGAGTTGTAGGCCAAAACCATCTGAATGCGCATGCGCTGGCATACGAACTACTAACGAATTTCGTTAGTAATTAAGTTACATTTAGAATTTTTGGAATTTTTTTGCAAGTCTTTCTTTTACTAATAACCCCCATTTGATTTTAGACTCGCCATTTTTGGGTTCGAAACCATGCCTAATAGATAGATAGATGATTCAGTAAGATAGCACACCACGAAGAAAGACAGGAGTTTCTGTTGTCTGCATTACAGCATCTTCCTCCTCCTCCCTTTCCCCTTAAACAACTTAGCCAAACACAACAACACATTTTGCAGGGGGAATTACTATCATACATTATTTAGTACAAAGAGAAAAAACTGTTGAAGCGGCAGCTGCAGAACAACTCTGTAATTACCTAACCACAATACTTTGCCTTAATGGCAAATTCCACAAACCATTTTTTTTGGTTTTTGCTGCTCAGTTCTTATTATTTATCTCTTCCAAATGTACACTACACATTGTGCCCTTGGATTCTCTCTTGGAAGAAAGATGGAGCGTAGATTCAATAAATGAATAGATAAATAAAGGTAGGAACAGGTACGGAACAGAGCTACATATTAATGTGGCTCAAGCTTTATTATGCAGGTTGAGTACCTCTTTCCTGAAATGTTTGGGATTTGAAGTGTTTTGAATTATGGATTTTATTTTGTTTTGGATGGTGGAATACCTTGAAGATGGGACCCAAGTCAAAATACAACATCTATGTGTGTTTCATATGTACCTAATAATAATAATCTCTATCTCTATATCTCTATATATTAATAAAGCGGAATGTTTGTTTGTATGTATGTGGCAGCGTTCTGATTGGCTCCCGGCCTCTACATTCTGACAACATGATTGGTTGCCAGTGAGGGAGTATTTGCATAACGCCTCTATTGGCCAGCCAACACAAACATTCCGACCCTCTAAACTGGCAGAGGAGGATAAGGCAAAGGCCTGAGGCAGTCGCCAACATGAACATTCCGACGCTCTAAAGTGGCAGAGGGGGTAAGGAAAAGGCCTGAGGCAGTCAGGCATGGTGGGAGTTTCAGACCAAAACACTTTGCGACCCCTTTGCGACCCCAAACAATGAGAGAACAAGACCAAACTTGGCACACAGAACCCTCAAGACCCACTCTACATCCTGGTGCAGTTTGAGGGAGGATGGACCTTGGGAGACGGGACTTGCAGTACTTTAATTCACTCCCTTAGAGTACTGTGGCCCACACCATAGAAGGATCAGGACCACACTTCGCACACAGATGCCCACTGGCCCACTTCACAACCTGGTGTGGTTTAGGGCAGGATGGGCTACAAATGATGGGATTTGCAGTACCTTCACCCAATTCATTTCCCACAGAACATTGAAGCCCCTACAAATCAGAGACCAGGCCCAAACTTGGCACACAGAGTACCCATGACCCACTCTACATCCTGGAGCAGTTTTGAGTGGGACGGACCACGGATGATAGGACTTGAAGTACCTTCACTCACTTTCTGAGACCACTGCGACCCTCATCTAATTACCAAAAAAGAACAAACTAGGCACACAGAGCCTCCATGACCCACTTTACAACCTGGTGCAGCTTGGAGGAGGGCAGACCATGCATGATGGGACTTGAAGTACCTTCACTCACTTCCCAAAACTGCTGCAAACCTAATCCAATGACTGATCAAGACCAAACCTGACACACAGAGCCCTTTTGACCCCCTCTACATCCTGGTGCCGTTTGAAGGAGGATGAACCATGGATAATGGGACTTGAAGTACCTTCACTAACTTCCTGAGACCACTGGAAGCCACGGAAACTTCCTGAGACCACTGGAAGCCACCCTTGGCACACAAATAACCTGGGCAGGGTCGGGTCCCCAAGCTAGTAATAATAATAATAATAATAATAAAACTTTATTTCTAACCTGCAACCATCTCCCCGGAGGGGACTCGAAGCGGCTTACATGGGGCCGTGCCCGAACAATACATAATAAAATATAACAACATAGAAGAACAATAAACACAATAAAAACAATAAACACAATAAAATACATCCGTGAAAACACAACAGTACAGGTGAATCGATAAACAAAACCGACAGGGCGGGCCACATGGACATATAGGATATTTTAAAAACTCAGGGGAGATGGCTGGAGTAGTGTCGGACACAAAGGGTCACATAGGGGGGAAAGGACTCACAGAAACGGGGGCATTTGGGGAGCTTAATCTCCGAAGGCCAGGTAGAAAAACCAGGTTTTTAGTTGTTTCCTGAAGGATTCCAATGAGGGGGCATTCCTGATCTCTCCCGGGAGGGAATTCCAAAGGCGGGGGGCCACAAAGGAAAAGGCTTTCTCCCTAGTACTCACAAGCCGAGTTTGTGAGACTGGGAGGGGCAAAAGGAAGGCCTCCCCTGAGGAGCGAAGGGCTCGGGCTGGTTCATGAGAGGAGAACCGGTCACAAAGGTAGGCGGGTCTCAAACTGTTTAAGGCTTTGTAGGTAATCACCTGCACCTTGAATTGGGCTCGGAAAGTGAACGGCAGCCAGTGGAGCTCTTTGAACAGGGGGGTCGACCGCTCCCTGTAACCTGCCCCAGTTATTAATCTGGCAGCCGAGCGTTGGACAAGTTGGAGTTTCCGGGCCGTCTTCAAGGGAAGCCCCGCGTAGAGCGCATTGCAGTAATCCAATCTAGAGGTAACCAAGGTGTGGACCGCCATGGTCAAGTCAGACTTCACGAGGTATGGTCGCAGTTGGCGTACAAGTTTTAACTGTGCGAAAGGTCTCCCAGCCACTACCGACACCTGAGCATCAAGCGTCAGCGCTGAGTCCAAGAGAACCCCCAAACTGCGGACCTGTGACTTCAGGGGGAGTGTAACCCCGTCCAGCACAGGTTGCCACCCAATACCCGGATCAGATGAGTGACCGGCCTGGAGGACCTCTGTCTTATCGGGATTGATCCTCAGCTTATTCCTCATCCAAACCGTCACAGCGGCCAGGCACCGGTCCAGTATCTGAGGGGCTTCCTTGGAATCTGATGGAACAGAGTAGAGGAGTTGGGCATCATCTGCATAGAGGTGGCACCGTACTCCAAAACTCCGGATGACCTCGCCCAGCGGTTTCATGTAGATGTTGAATAGCATGGGGGATAAAATAGAACCTTGTGGGACCCCACAGGTCAAAGGCCAGGGGTCTGAGCAGGAATCCCCCAGCTTCACCGACTGGGAACGACCCTCCAGGAAGGAACGGAGCCACAGAAGAACCGTGCCCCCAAGTCCCATCCTGGCGAGTCTCCCCAGAAGGATACCGTGATCGACGGTTGTGGCCCCTCGGCTGTGGAACTCCCTCCCAAGCGATGTTCGATCTGCCCCCTACCCTGTTGTCCTTCAGGAGGCAGATGAAGACTTGGATGTAGAGCGAGGCCTTCCCAGAATAAGCTGAGATTGATTTCAATCGGAAATGGGTGGCCACCTTTATAGACCGAGTTAAATGTGGCTTTAATGGCAATGTGGTTTTTATGTATCTCTGTTTTTATGTATTTTAATATGCTGTTTTAAGATGTTTTAAATTTGTATGGCATTGAATTTTGCTGTAAGCCGGTCTGAGTCCCTCCTTGGAGGTGAGAAGGTCGGGGTACAAAAATTTTAAATAAATAATAAATAAACTGTTCCCATTGCTCCAGGGATTGCTTATCTACATTCAAAAATAAAATAGCATAGTAGTCGGATTGTGGATCCTGGAGAGCAAGGTTCAAATCCTCGCTTGGCCATAAGACACTACTGAATGACTTTTGGAAAGTTACACTCTCTCACAGGCCCGGATCAGGCCCTTTTGGCGCCCTAGGCGAAAGACTGAGTCTGCCCCCGCCCCTGGCTCCGCCCTGGCTCCGCCCCATGCTGCCCCCGGCTCCGCTCCGCCTCGTCCCTGGCTCCGCCCCGCCACCGGCTCCGCCACCGCGCAAGAAGCACAGAAACACAGGCTGGGGGGGGCGCGAGCCAAGGGAGGGAGGGAGGGAGGAGCGCGTGCGAGAGAGAGAGAGAGGCAGGAAAACACAAACACACAGAGAGACTGAGGTGCGCGAGCCGGACAAGGGAAGCAGGGAAACAGACTGGGCGTGCGAGGAGGCGGGGGTGGAGATGGGGGTGGGGCGGAGCCGAGGGCGGGGCAGAGCCGAGGAGAGCAGAGCTAAGGGGAGGGGCGGCCATGGATGGCGCTTACGCCGCTTTTTTTTGGAATTTTTATTTTTTGGATTTTTTTGGGAATTTTAAAAAACTTTTTTGGGGGGTCCAGACCTGCTGCCCCCCAAAAGGTGCCGCCCTCGGCCATGGCCTAGGGTGGTCTTATGGGTAATCAGGGCCTGCTCTCTCAGCTTCAGAAAACACAATGAAAAAATCACTTTTAAGGTCTCCATAAGTCAGACACAACTTGAAGGCAGTGCCGGCCTTTGGCATTCCGCCATGTAAGCGGCCGCGTAGGGCGACGGGTCCTGGGAGGGGCGTCGCCGCCTGCGAGGGGCGCGCCACGCTGGCCGCCCCTCCGCCGCGCCTCCTGCTCGGGAGCCAGTGCTCCCCGCCGGTGGCGCAGCCGGTGATGCAGCCGGCGGCGCAGGCGGCGCAGGCGGTGATGCAGCCGCGCCGGACGTCACTGCGCATGCGCAGGCGTGCGTGACGCACTCGCGCAGCTGCGTGTGACGTCACCACGCATGCGCAGGTGTGCGTGATGTCGCAGCGCAGCTGCGTGTGACGTCACCATGCATGCGCAGGCGTGCGTCATGCACGCCTGCGCATGGGCGGTGACGCCACCACGCGGGCTGCCGCGTCCAGCAGCTATGGGGGGGGGCGCAGAAATAAGGCTCGCCTACCCCCCCAGGAGAGGTGAGACCGCCCCTGCGTGAAGGCAAACAACAATGGACTTGACATTACTTTGGGTGAAGTGGCTCTTGCACAAAATACTAAGCAGAAACCCCATGTCTCACGTGCTTGTTGTCTTCCTGGCCTTTTATCCAAAAGCTTTGCCTGACTTATCGCACCTCCCAGCAGACCTAGGGATGCTCCGTAACTCCCAGACATGTTATTATTTACTGTTGGTGCCAGGCTCAAGTTCTTTTTTGCTCATGACAAAGCTGTGATCTTCCGGGGCTAAAATTATGGGTGATCTGCGACTAGCAATCAGTCCCGAAGAAATGACCTAAAGCAATCGTTTTCACCCAGGATTCCTCTCTGCTAAGTCGCTATTCTTTTATAATCCATTTTGATACCCCCAGATGGCAAAGTATTAAGTCTTGCACCGAGTGTGCATCAGTAGTTGCATCTCTCTAAACTGTCGGCAGCAGGTATGGAAAAACAAAACAAGATAACAACACCTTGTGTCTCATGGGTAGAGACTCTTTAGGGTGGCCGGGGGGGCTGGGGAGAAAAATACTGCATAAGCGTATGCATTAAAGTTTTATTGAAAACTTTAATTTTATGGAACATTGGCTCCAAAGAACAGAAATGACAGACGCCTGCCAAAGGCAGGATTATAAACTTATGGCTCCAAATTCACTGTGAGCCATTTAAAGTACCAAGCTTCAGGATGGAAGACGATGGATTTAATTAATTACATTTTAGGATGGATGCTGCAGGCCTCTGGTCTAAATCCCGGGGCTGACTGGGTTTACTTTGAAAGGCGAAGATAGGAACCCAGGAGTTACAAGGCAGATGTGCTCCCTGAAGCTAAAAGCAATCACTTCCAGGACCACCCTATTCAATCCATCTGAAGAATGTGTGGCATTACAATGCCTATCATCCCTAGTTAGTGACATGCTATACTGCAATGAAAGTGAGGGGAGAACAATGGGGCAGATTCAGGAAGAGTCTATGCCAGGGGTGGGCAATTATTTTTTCCAAGGGGCCACACGAGAGCCAAAAAATATTGTGGAGGGCCACACCTAAAGGCGGAGCTACATTCTAATCTACATGATTTATTTATTTACTATATTCACTATATATTACACATCATCAATATTAACATATTAATATATCAAGAAATATTCATATATTATTAGTATTAATATCATAATACTAATAATATATGAATATATTATGGGCGAGGCGGTGGCCAGTGGTAACAAGATGGCGCCGTCTTCGAGCTCCTCGACGTCCTTGGCTCCGCCCCACGGTCAACCCCCATCCTCCCCGACTGACGGGCCGAAGCGGCAGTTGTCCTTGGTGCCCCCTCCAGAGGCGCTGGATATCTCTGGATTTCTAGCAAGAGCCCCAGAGGCGCGACCTCGGCACCGAGGTTGCCAGCTGCCGGTCCCCCCCTTACTAGCGACCAGGCCAAAATCCCCCCCCCCCCCGCCTCCACCTGATGGCCGGGGGCCGACAGGTCCTTCGAGCCAGGGCAGTATAGCCCTGGAATTGGCAAGCCCCGGGGGGCGTCCGGTATGGAGGCCAGGTGGCCGCCGGAAAAGGCGGCGCTGGAGGCCGAAGAACAGCAGGCCCCCTAGCCCTAGGACACTTGCCATTGCTCGCCTGAGAAGAGGGAGAACTGCCTCGCCCGAGCCCAAGTCCTGGAACCCGCTGCGGGCCAGAACTTTCTGGGGCCCAGGCTTTAGGGAACGGAAGCCCTCTCTCTGGGGCCCACTTCGGAAGAGGGCCATCTGTCCTGCTGACCGGACACCCCCCACCAGACTTCTGACAAATGGGGGGTTGACTGGCTTGGACCATTTTGGTGGGATCATTCTGAGACCACCTCTGCTTCCCCCCTTTGATGGGAGAGCAGGGCCCGCTTGACCCGCTGGGCACTCTCCTGTCGTTCTCCGCTCCCACCCTTGCTCCTCCCCCATCTTCTCCCATCTTCTCCCTGTTGTACCCCTTATCGTTGTACTGTTTTCCTGTTGTTGTGCTGATGATGTATTTTTTGTGTAGCTGCTTGGCTTTTGTAAGCCGCTGCGAGCCTTGTGGAGTTGGCGGCATAAAAGTCCAAACAAACAAACAAATAAATAAATAATTATTATTATATTATAGTATATATATAGACATTATAATATATTGAAATTATAATACAATATAACATTATTATATTGTATTATTTATTATATTATTATAAAATTATTATAAAATAATAATAAAAACCACTAAAATAAAATGAAATTCAAGAAGACAAGGTGCGAACCAAGATGAAGGCTGACATCCTCAAGAGAGGAAGGATCCCAAGATGGAATGGCCCAATGGACCCAGCCCAGAGGATAGCAAAGCAGACCCAGCCGCAGCAGCAGCAGAGCAGAGCCTGAGGGAACTGCTTTAGATGTGTTTATTGATGGCCATCCGCTCCTTCTGGGTGGGTGGGAGGGAGGGAGGCTGTGGTGGGTACTTCTGTTCCAGGCAGCAGCACCCACATTTCTGTCCCAGCTGGGCTCACGCCTCGCTTCCTCTTCCTGTTCCTCGCCTGGAGAAGCAGTGAGTCCGGGCTTGGAGCTCGTGTGCCCAGGACGGGAGGGGGCAAGCGGGGAGGGGAAAGGGGGGGGCGCTGCAGGGAGTGAGTGAGTGTGTGGGAAGAAGGGGGCATGCCACCAGCCGTTTCCCAGCTGATCGCGCTGCTATGGAGTGCCTGCCATCCCCGGGCCTGCAGGGGGAGCAGTCAGCAATCTGAGGCGACTTATTCGACCTGGCGACCCAGAAGATGATCAAGTCTTCCAGATTGCCAGGGCGATCAGCCCCCGCAGGTCACCGAGTGCTCCCGCTGCAGGCCCGGATCGCCTCCAGGGATGCAGGCACTCCAAAGCCGCCGCTCCTCCAGCCTGTCTGCTGACACAGCCCCACAGAGCCCGCGATGGGTTGGCGGCAGCGGCACCCCTTCTTTTAGGCCCCGCCCTCTGATGCCTTTCTCCCTGGGCCGGACAGAATCGGCAGCTGGGCCTGATCCGGCTCACGGGCCGTATGTTGCCCACCCCTGGTCTGGAATCTGGAAGTGTTGGGGCTCAGCAGCAAGATGCTGGGAATTCCGTCTTGGGGGATAAGGGGAATGATGGATTTTTCAATGAGTCTGTGAGTGATCAGGCTCAAACACAGACAGAAATGCAGGCCATAGATCAGAGAGAAGGGCCGGCAGCTGCAGAAGAGATAGAGGATAGGCCTGCGCAATCATGGTTCTAAATGGTTCTAAAGTACTTACAAAACTAAAGTTCTGGTGGTGAACACTAGGTGGCGCTGGTGCTTTGCTTCTACAGTGTTGCTAAAGTTCTGGTGGTGAACACTAGGTGGCGCTGGTGCTTTGCTTCTACAGTGTTGCTAAAGTTCTGGTGGTGAACATTTCAGAACTCCAACAAAACTTTCAAAATTATTTCATTATTGGCGATTTTTAAGACAGAACCAATTAGGAACTGCCATTTATAACGAAATTTTGAAAGTTTTGTTAGAGTTCATACGCCCATTCAGAAGCAGCCCTGGAGCACCTCACATCTTGCTTTGCAGCAGCTGCAGGCCTATTTGGGCTGGAAGTCAGCCTGAAGAAAACGGAAGTCCTCTACTAGCCCGCACCACAGGAAGAACACCATCATCCCCACGTCAGCATAGGCAAATCTGTGCTTAAGTCCGTTCAGCAGCTCACCTACCTGGGAAGCATCATCTCTTCAGACGCCAAGATTGATAAAGAGATAGATCACAGATTAGAAAAAGGCATATAGTACATTTGGAAGGCTACACAAAAGAGTCTGGAGCAACAAGCATCTGAGGCAAAGCACAAAAATCTGTGTGTACAGAGCTATCGTACTGTCTATTCTCCTCTGTGGGTCTGAAACATGGGTCACCTATTGCCAACAGCTATGACTCCTCGAATGCTTTCATCAGTGCTGTCTTCCCACAATCCTAAATATACACTGGACCGACTATGTGACGAATGATGCTGTCCTTGAGCAAGCAGGGATCACCAGCATTGAGGCCATGCTATTGAGAACTCAGCTGCGATGGGCAGGGCACGTCTCTAGGATGGAGGACCACTGCCTTCCAAAGATACTACTCTACAGTGAACTCGCCACGGGTCAGCGCAAGAGAGGCGCCCCCTAAAAGAGATATAAGGACTCCCTGAAACAACATCTCAGGCTCGGCCAGATTGATCACCAACAATGGTCCGTCCTGGCCTCACATCGGGAGGCGTGGAGATGCACCATCCACAATGCTGCGGCCTCTTTCGAGAAGACACGCCGAATGGGTCTCGAAGAGAAACGACAACGCAGAAAGAACCGCAACTTGGAAACAACATCACCCAAGGAGACTTTCTGCTGTGCTTTCTGCAACCGAACTTGCCTATCTCAGATTGGCCTTTTTCTTCATCAACGCGCTTGTAAAAAGTGTGGGGTGAGTCCTTCCTAAGAATCTTCGTTTGCGAAGTCATGCCGAGAGAGGGGATATGCTTTTTGTAAATAAACTTGTGTGTGGTTCTGGGCTAGAGTGCAACATTAAATGGAAAGAAGACAGGGTCAGTCTAGAAATATGAAGGCCCAAAAGAGTGTGTGTGTGTGTGTGGGGGGATCAGAAATATTTTCAAGGAAATGTTTTCTTCTCCAGCTCTTCATCCAAATGGTATTTTCCACATTACTCAGGTTAAATCAGCAGAAACAGCTTAGGCCGATTACATTTGCAGGCTCTGGACAACTGCGGCGCTTCAGTGTAGCCCGGGAAGCTTAATCCACAACTGCATAAAACCCACACAAAGCATTTCTGTTAATATTCCTTTTCAAGACACGAAACTTATAATTTGGAGGAAAAGAAGCACATCTATGGAAGGGAATTAGTCGAGACCTTCAAGCCGCTTTCCAAAGGTTAGGTAAGATATTAAGCCTTTTCTCCCCCTTTCACAATCCACTCCCCCACCCTGCACATGCCTGCAGAGGATATCTCCGAATGCTTGACAGCTGGTATAATTAAACATCTGCTGCAAGAGAAATATTTCAAAGTTCGTTTCAAATTATGCTCATTTTCAATGTGTCAGTGGTATTAACTTAGCAAAGGAGCCTTGCCTTCTTAATTCCCCATTTTCAGGTTCTTCCCTTCAGTGGCACACATTAAATAACAGGAATGGGATTTGCAGCAAAATCTTGGGCGCTCGGAGCGCTCCTGTTTGGGGATCTAGCCAGCCATGTTTTCTTTCAGCTGGCTAGATTCCCAATTTGATTGCATTTCGCAATCCTGTCAAGAGCCAACCAGCATCCGATGTCCACTAAATATACACAGACATCAATGGGCTGTATTCTAACCACATGTTTCTTCTTCATTTTCATGTTCAGAGGTCTCTTGGAATTTCTAAGCCTTTGGGTTTCCTGACCCTTCTGAGACTTTGTATCCACATGACCAGTGCCGGGCCCGGATTACCCATAAGGCCACCCTAGGCCATGGCCTAGGGGCACAAGCCAAGGGGGGGGGGCGCAGTTCACGCAGACCAAAAAAATGTTGAACCAAAACCGCAACACGCGGCATGGAGATGACTCTCTCTCTCTCTCTCTCTCTCTCTCTCTCAGGGGAGGACAGGGGGAGAGCGCTGCGAGGGGGCGGGGGAGAGGGAATGGCGCCCCCCTAAACATCGCCCCCGCCCCCTTGTCAAGGAAAGAGGACGCAAGGAGGAGGAGGAGGGGAGTCCCCGGGGCCGCTGCCGGGCATGCGCGGCACCCAGGAACATGGAGGAGGAGGCAGAGGCGCTCGCGCCCTCCTGCTGCGCATGCCTGGCAGCACCTCCGGGGGTGGGGCTTCCCTCCGCCTCCACGCGCCCTCCTTCCTTGACTCAAGGAAGGAGGGCGCACGGTGCCACGAGGAGGAGGAGGTGTGTGTGTGTGTGTGGGGGTGCGGTAGAGGTTGGTTTAGGGGCGTAATACCAAAGTGTGGCCTAGGGTGCCAAAATGGGCTAATCCGGGCCTGACCAGTGCCCACAATTTCACTGACCCATGTCTGAAAAAAATTGCATTCTTCTATGCATTATCTAGGTTCCTCTATGACAGTGTTTCCCAACCAGTGTTCCACGGCACACTAGTGTGCCGTGAGCGATTATCGGCTGTGCCGTGGGAAATTAGATACTAATCAATCTGATGTCATGTATAAAGTTTGCTACTCTGTTGCCGGAACCTCAGCGCGCGGGTCCCTGTTTTTGGGAAGGGCGGACCTGTTTGGGCCCGTTCCCTTCCGTTCCACTCCGGCGGGGAGCACTTCTGGTCCAGCCCAGCCCTGTTGGCGCTGTGCAAGGTGTGAGTCAGAGAGCAGCGGAGCCTGAACGCTGAAGGCAGGCAGGCAGGGGGTCAGCCAGCTAACCGGGGAAAGGAGGGAAGAGAATTCATGGGAGAAATATGGGTCCCCCCAAAGGCCATCCAGCTTGACCCCCTTCAGCCAAGCAGGATGGCACCACCCAAGCCCTCCCGATAGATGGGCATGGAGACTCTGGCTATACATTAAGGCAAGAAGCATCTTTATTAAGGGCTTGGAAGAAGGTTTAGACTAGATATGGTCAAACTCGGGCCTTCCTCCAGGTGTTTTGGACTTCAGCTCCAACACTGTGTCCTGTTCTGGGCACCACAATTTAAAATTAAGATATTATAATTGTATATTTACGTTACATGTAACATTGCGAATACTATTGCGATATAATTGTTATAATACAATGTGGTATGTAATTGTTGTACTGTGACAATGACATAGTATGTTGTATTTGATATTATAGTATAACATAGTATGGTATATGTAAATTGTGTATACATATAATATTGATAATGTTGTAATGTAATGCAATATAATACTACTACTAATAATATACTATAACTATATATTTTGTGTTCATCGAAACAGGCCCAGGTTTCACACTAAGTGAGTGTATAAATACATGTAAAAACATATTAACTATATGTATGACTGTGTTAGAGTGTCATTTTGTGTCATTTTGGTTGGTGGTGTGCCCCAGGATTTTGTAAATGTAAAAAGTGTGCCGCGGCTCAAAAAAGGTTGAAAAACACTGGTCTATGATATGCTCCCACCAGAAGTTGACTATAGAGCAAGCATGGGCAAACTTCGGCCCTCCAGATGTTTTGGACTTGAAGTCCAAAACACCTGGAGGGGTAAAGTTTGCTCATGTCTGCTATAGAGTCATTCTGGAAGACCTGGGAATTCTGTGGGAAAGTCTTTAGTAGGTCCGCTAGCAAATACTATGCTATGTTTTCACCGGAATTCATACAGAGCCCCCAGTGGCAGCATGGGTTAAACTCTTGTGCAGCAGGGTCGTGGTTTGAATCTGCAGGAGCGGGGTGAGCTCCAATCTGTCAGCTCCAGCTTCTCATGCGGAGACATGAGATAAGCCTCCCATAGGATGGTAACATATCAGGGCATCCTTTGGGCAATGTCATTCCAGACAGCCAATTCTCTCATACCAGAAGCGACTTCCAGTTTCTCAAGTCACTCCTGAGACACAAACACACACACACACAAATGGAACTCAATCATTTAAATAGTGCTCTCTCTACAGTATATATGTAACTTTGGGTCTCCATGCCCAATCCAGGAATGTGTTCCACTTGGATAGGAGAGTCATAGTGAACTACCTGTTTTTCACCGATGGTGCACTCATATGATTTCAGAGAAAGAATTCATTATTAATGTATCCATAATATCCATTAAATCACTGATTCTCAAAGTGGGTGGTACCACCCCCTGGTGGGCGGTGAGGTGATCCAAGGGGGCGGTGGGAGGCTCACGGGAATTTGGGGGGCGGTGAACCCCTTTAAGAGGGCAGTGAATGATTGGCCATTTAGGAGGGGTCGCGCAGCCCTCTTGTTTGGCCCCACCCCCTTCGCTTTGACCTGCATATCAGATATTTGGATTAGAATTTGTAAGAGTAACAAAATTATTTATGAAGTAGCAATGAAAATATGGTTGGGGATCACCACAATATGAGGAACCTTATTTAGGGGTCATGGCATTAGAAAGGTTGAGAACCACTGCATTAATACATATACATTTCTGTTTAATTGCTAACATCTATATGCAACATCTTGCTAGTCTGGTTCAATGTTATCAGTACACTGATGACACCCAGCTCGTTCTGAGGATGGAAGGCCGGCCGGACTCCGTCCCCTCTTGTTTCCAACAGTGCCTTGAAGCCGTTACTGGATGGCTGTGTGCCGGTAGATTAAGGGTGAATCCAGCAAAGATGGAGATACTGTGGCTGGGGCGCCCAGTGGGCTGGGAGGTCCGGCTGCCTAGCTTGGATGGCGAGGCATTATGCCAAACATCCTCAGTAAAGAGTCTTGGGGTTGTCTTAGACCCGTTGCTATCGATGGATGCCCAGTAGGCATGGTTTAGAATCCTAAAATGGCGATTCTTATATCAAATTGGGGGGGGGGGGGTTATTAGTATATCAAAGACTTACAAAAATTTCCCAAAAATGACAGAAAGGTAACTTATGTAATTACGAAATGCGTTAGTCATTCGTGTGCCAGCGCATGCGCATTCCAGATGGTTTTGGCCTACAACTCCCAGAAATCCTAACAGCTGGTAAATTGGCTGGGATTTCTGGGAGTTGTAGGCCAAAACTTGAATAAACCACACTGAATTCTAGATGGGACTCTCCAAATAGGAAGGAGGGAGGGAAGGAGGAAGGGAGGGAGGGGGTATTCTATTCTTGGAAGCAGCAAAAGAAAAGGAGGAGGAGCCCCCCCCTCGCTCCTCGCTGCCTCTCTCTCACCCCGATCCTGAGGAAGCGAGGGCCCAAGTTTGCCCAGGCTGAGAGGAAAAGGAAGAGGCCTGAGGCTGTGAGGAATGGTGGGAGTTGAAGTCCAAAACCCGTACCGGGAGGGCTGAAGCTGGCTCCTGGCCCCTGCGAGGGGGCATGGCAGCAGAGCAACCGGGACGAGAAGGGGGGGGGAAGCCTGGAGGACTACACTTTCCAGAATGCATTGCCTAGCCTACCTAGCAGCAGCGTCACTTCCAGTTCCTCATAGAAATGCGGGAAAAAGAAGCTGAATGAAGGCGGGAAGGAAATGAGGGGGAGAAGACAGGGAGAAGTGAGTAGTACAATAATTAATTAATTAATACTTAAGAATTTCTTACGATCATAACGCAAATTGTTGGCCTCAAGGACCGTAAAAGGAAGTCTACTGCCGGGATCGCGCAGCGATACGTAAAACCTCAAAAGTCCCATTACATACGAATCTCTTACGAATCCTTTTAATTTCCGTTTCATTTTTCTCATGCCTAATGCCCAGGTCTCCACCGTCAGCAAAACCGCTTTCTTCCATCTGCGGCAAGCTAGGCATCTGGCCCCCTACCTATCCAGGGACAACCTGGCTACAGCGCTCCAAGCCACAGTCATCTCGAGACTGGACTACTGTAACGCCCTTTACATTGGCCTGCCCTTGTCCATGATCTGGAAACTTAAGCTCGTCCAGAATGCCGCTGCACGACTTCTCACTGGAAGCCCAGTGAGATGTCACATAACACCTATTCTTCAGCAGCTCCATTGGCTTCTGGTCGAGCACCGGATCACCTTCAAAGTGATTGTGTTAACTTTCAAGGCCTTGCATGGTCTGGGGCCGCTGTATCTGAGGGACCGTCTCACCCCCTATCAACCCCAAAGGTCACTCCACTCTGAACCTCCTTGAAGTGCCGAGCTTCAAAGCTGTTCGTCTTACATCGACTCGGCGCAGAGCCTTCTCTGTGATAGCACCATCAATCTGGAACACTCTCCCAAGTGAATTGCGGGCCTTGCGGGACCCACTATCTTTCCGCAAGGTCTGCAAGACCCATCTCTCCCAACTAGCCTTTGATTACTAAGCTGGATAACCCTTCTTATTAGTTTAGTTAACTTATTGATTTTACTTCTGTATGTTTTTATATGACTGTGAGCCACTCCGAGCCCTCGGGGAGTGGCGGCGTACAAGTCCAAATAATAAATAAATAATTAAAAAATTAAAATTAAATTTTGAAAAAATTATTTCTAGGGGGGGCGGTGAGTAAATTTTTGTCTGGAAAGAGGGTGGTAGGCCAAAAAAGTTTGGGAACCACTGCATTAAATGAATTTTAATGTGAATTTTGTTCAGTTTATTTTTCACACGTTTCCCCATGCTGGAAATATGATGTGGTGCAAAGAAAAAATAAGTGGATTTTGAGAGCATTGCTCCAAAGTTCGGCTGTGAATCGGTTGTGTTTTCAAGAATTCTAGTATTGAATTATGCCTGGGTATGAAAGCGTCCTCATTTCTGACAGCAGAATTGGCAGGCAGGGAGTAGCTACACCTACTGAATTTGGCTGAGCTTTGCCTCTGTTCATTTTTGAGGAAACTAGGTACATTTGCAAATTTCTTCATATTCAGGCTGGGAAGTTGTGCGACTCTGTTGTAATCAATGCTGGGCAATATGAATCATCCATCTGCAGTAAGGCAGCTGGGAGTGTGCCTCTGTGTGGGTGTATCATTAGGCAAGGACAGCGTATGGCCAGACAAGAGGAGAGTTCACATTTTCTTTGAAGGGCTGTAATATTCTTTGGTACACAAAGAAGGCTATTATTTGTGATCTGTGATATACAATGACAAATTCACAGAGAGGAAAGAGCATTCAAGGTCAATGGAGAAACGCAGGATGTTTTTCTTCTCGGCATTAGGCTCTCGGGAAGCTGGAGGATTCCAGCAAGAGACCAAGACCTTGACAGAACCCAGAGATTTTACAGTGTAAGTATACTCCAAGTTTGCAATTGTTACTAGAAATAAGGTTTATTTTAGATTCCTGCAGGAATAAGGCTCACTTGAGTATGGATGTATGCAGATAGAAAGAACTGCCACCACTTCCCAGGCTGGCAAAAACCTTCAGATCTATACTGAGAAGCCCCAAGAGCCTGTGCTTATACAATATACATTTGGTTTGCTCAAAGTGGCAATTATGCTGAACCAACTAGCCCCAAGTGGCATTTTAATAGAAGCAAATACTGGGAAACCTGTTGCTGTTATCAGGTCAGGCCCCTTTAAGTTCTGGAACTTCTGAACTGGAGATAGCAAATTTTAAAGAAGCATATTTTGGGAAGCATTATTTTGTAGCCCCCATGTTATACAATTATAATTCAGGTCAGGTCAACTTCAACATATACTGAACCATACCCTGAACTATTATACTACATTCAATATAATTATATTATAATATATTGACATTATAATATAATGTAACATTCTATAATATTATTATTATAAAATAATAAAATTATTTATTTCAATAAAATTATCCTCTACTAAATATTTTCATGAGATCGTGCAGACTCAAGCGCACAAGGCCGGGTCAAAAGCGACTTTCTGAGGAACTTGGTTGAATCTATCTGGAATGCGGTCTTTTTCTTTTTTTCCTACTGCCCTCTGTGACGAAGTCTGGAACCACACCGACCACTTTCTGACTTTTAAAACTGTGGTAAAAGATGAGACTTCACCCCGTTTACTTTTTTTTGAACGTGGCAGGGCTGCCACCAATTCCCAATGTTTTGCTTTCTCTTTATTATTATTATTATTTACTTGCTGCCACCATTTGTCAATGCTTGACCACTAGATGTGAGGGTCTTTGTGAATAAACGACTTCCACAGATGTAGGGTTGAAAGTGTTTAACAGTTTATTTTACACAAATGGGCTAATAGCTTAGGTGGTTTCAAAATTACTCCGAAGAGGTACAAACTTGCAATATTAAACAATATAACACTGGGGTTTTTCCCCTGATACAGTTACACACAAGTAATTACTTAATACTGGGTTACTCTCAACCCTGGGAATAACTTGTCCCACACTTGGGTTTCCTTAAACCCCCACACAGAACTGAGCTGCACACTGCAGCTCCTACAGACAGCTTGCAGCTTCAGCCACTGCTAATTCCCAACCAACCCTGGTCACAGCTGCTGGCCAACTGACATTCTCCAACTGTCAAATTTAAACTGAACATTCTAAAGCCCAGAGTGGCCTCTGTCGTCATGGCAACAGCTTCTACCTAAAGCCTGCTGCTGCGAACATTCTACGGCTCACTCTCTGCAGCTTCTACAGAATGTCCCTTCTAAATACATATAAACAAACATGTGATTAACATATAAATAACGACCTCATCACACCCTCCATGTTAGTAAGTGTGATAATATTTTCTAGTAAGTCACATCTTCTTATGAGATGGCAAAAATACAATAGCCTCAGTTTAGTTGGCTTTTTGGAAGACTTCAGACATGAGTTGCTCTTGGATCCATTGGTTTGTCTTTCTAGCAGGGCCGGACTAAGGTAATGTAAAATGGTAAGCGAACCTTATTTTGGTGCATGCATGGGGCCGGCTAGTTCCGAACATGCGCCGTTGCCACGGGGCAGACCCAGCTGCCCGGGGTCGGTGGTCGCCCTACGTGGTCACCCTACGTTGGGTGACCGGAGGCGGGGCGCCTCCGGCTGCAGGGTGCTCCCCCTTTTCGGCCCCGTGGTGGGGAGTGGTTGGCAGCTCCGGGCAGCTGGGCTTGCCCTGCAGCGATGGCGCATGTGCAAAACTTCCACTCGTGTGCCATTGCCGCGGGGTGGGCCCAGCTGACCAGAGGCGCTGATTGCCCAACATGGGGCCGAAAGGGAGGAGCATTTTGGAGGTGGCTAGAGGTGGAGCGCCTCCGGCTGCGGAACACTCCTCCTTTTAGGCCTTGCGGTGTGGGGCGGTTGGCAGCTCTGGAAGGTTGGGCTCACCCTGTGGCGATGGCGCATGCGCGAAACTTCCGCACGTGCGTCATTGCCGTAAGGCGGGCCCGGTTGCCCGGAGCCCGGTTGCCCTATCCGCAGCCGGAGGCGCTCAGCCTCTAGCCACCTCCAAAATGCTCCTCTCTTTGGGCTCCGTGTAGGGCGATCAGCACCTCTGGGCAGCCAGGCCCGCCCCGCGGCACTGACACATGCGTGGAAGTTTTGCCAGGAGGGAGGAGCATTTTGCAGCCAAGGGCGCTTCGCCTCTGGCCGCCTCCAGAGCGCTCCTCCTTTTCGGCCTCGTGGTGTGGGTGATGGGGACAACGTAAAATGCGCCCCTGAATATTGGCAAGTGGTAAGCAAATGCTTACTTTGCGGAGTGCAAGATCTGGCTCTGCTTTCTAGTAGTCAATAGTATCTGCAGAACTTGCCAAAAACACCATGTTGATTTTATTCCGATTAGCTGTCTTCACTGTCCCGCTTTCACAACTACATGCAGCCATTGGGGATGCAGTGGCATGGCCGGTCCTGGTTTGATTTGCAATTATACATCTTAGCACTTTAGGGACTTTCCAAGTTCTTTCCAAGTCCATCATCTAAATTCCTGATTGCTGGCTAATGACCATTCTGATTAATGGCTGCAGCAAAAGATGTAAAATCATGAACTATTTCAATTTCTTCCTCAACCACTGTAAAGTTATATAAATCGTCTATGATCATTATATTTGTTTTCTTAATATTCAGTGGTAAACCTGCCCTGGCACTTTCTGTCTCGATTTTTCTTCTATAATTGTTCCAAAGCTACTGGAACTTAAACAAATGTGTGTTTACTATTTATGGATCAGCTGTGTGTTTGAAATAATAGTAATAATACACTTTATTTGTACCCCGCCCCCATCTCCCCAATGGGGACTCGGGGCGGCTCACACGAGGCCAAGCCCAAGCAACAAATTACAAAAAAATAAAAGCAAAACATCAGCAATAAAATTGTGATTTAAAAAACACAATATACAACGAGATATCTAAAATCACAAAGATAGGGCGGGCCGCAGACACACATACAGTGTTAAAATCTCAGGGTGAGATAAGCGGAATAGCATCCTGTATGGGGGAGCGGGGATGGACTCCAAGAATGGGGGCATTGAGGAGACCAATGGTATAAATTAAATCAATGATTTTCAACCAGTGTGCCGCGGAACACTAGTTTGCCATGAGAGATCATCAGGTGTGCCGTGGGAAATTATTTTTGAACTTCATTCATATGTAAACTATAAGGCGCACCTGTCTCTTTAAGAAATGGAACCATAGCACTCTCGCGTCACCTAAAAAGTGACGCGAGAGTGCTATGGTCGCGCCATCTTGGATTCGCTCAGACGCGGCTAAGTAAACAAAGTTAGAGTTAGTGCTGTAGCTGCGCGTCAAGCGACAGTGGCAATTCGGGAACACAGCAAGGCAAGCGAGTGAGAGTGATGGAGAAGTTTTTGAGAAGGGAAAATGCAAATGCCAAACAGGGCCCTGGACAAAATTATGACACAGATGAAGGCCCTAATATGAGTAGTGGACAAATAAAAAAAGGAAAGATGGTGAGCTCGAGGAAATACAGCGAAAGCTATATTTCATTTGGATTCACTTTCACCGGGGATTAGACGGCACCAACTCCGCCGTGCTTGATGAGAAGCTGTCCAATAGCGCCATGGTGCCAAGCAACCTTAAACGCCATCTCCAAACAAAACACCCTTCCGTTCAAAACAAGTCGACGGACTATTTTGTAAGCTTATGTACAAACAATGAGAAACAGGCAAATTCTTTGAGAAAAACCACAAAGATAAACAAGAGAGCCCTCAAAGCTAGCTACCTAGTCGCTGATCTCGCAGCTAAATTAAAAAAGTCCCACACTGTGGCAGAAACATTAATACTGCCAGCTAAGTGAGTGTATAAAAACATTTAGAAACATATTAACTATATGTATTACTGTGTTAGAGTGTCATTTTGTGTCATTTTGGTTGGTGGTGTGCCCCAGGATTTTGTAAATGTAAAAAATGTGCCGCGGCTCAAAAAAGGAAGAAAAACTTTATAAAGGAATGTAACTATGAAATAGATTTAAATAGTTCATAATGGCTATATAACTAAGTTACCAAACAAATGAATAGACCATGTATTCTCTTTTTTCTTGGTTTTTTTCCTCTTTATTGTCTTAGGTCCCCTGATGACACTTTGCGCTTAAAAGCAGATGACGACGAGCCTTACGAAGCATATATACATTATATCTGAAATGTTGTGCTCTCCCCCCCCTATTTTTAACTTTTTATTTTCTACTTTATATTTCCTCCACGCCCCCTACCCCTACTGTTTTCCCTACTCTTTTCCCTCTGCCCCCCGACTTCACTCCCATGCTTTTATTTCAACTTTACAAAAGGAGAAATTCTCCTCTCTCTATATGTCTTCTTATTTGTTTTAACAATCTGTGATTATCTTGTAAACTTAATAAAAATTATATTTTGAAAAAAGGTTGAAAAACACTGAATGAAATAGCTACTCTCTGAAGGCACAGCGGAAAAGCCAAGTTTTCAGATTTTTAAAAATGTCTCCAAAGTGGGGGCTTTCCTAATCTCTCCGGGCAAGGAATTCCAGAGTTGGGGGGCCACAGAGGAGAAGGCCCTCTCCCTTGTGCCCACCAGACAAGTCTGTGAGACCGGCAGGAAAAGTGCCAGGCTTTAGCACAGCAGGTTAATCACCAAGCTGCAATAAATCTTGCCAACTGGAAGATTGACAGTTTGAAGCCCAAGTCAGGGCGAGTGCCTGACCTTCAGTCAAGCTTCTGCTTGAAAACAAATGTGAGTAGATAAATAGGAACAGCATTAAAGTGGGGAGGTATTTTAGTCATGGTGTTTCAATCATGCATGGGATAGAAAAGGTGAATAAAGAAAAAAAAATTCTCTGTCACACAACACTAGGACTAGGGGGCACTCCCTGAAGCTCCAAGGTAGGAAAGTTAGGACTAATAAAGGGAAATATTTCTTCACCCAGAGGGTCATTGGGTTATGGAACTCACTTCCAGAGGAGGTTGTGACAGCTGTCAGCCTGGACAGCTTCAAGGCAGGATTAGACAGATTCATGGATACCAAGGGAATCAGTAGCTACTGAAATGGACATCCAAGTGCCACCTCTGTGTTGATGGAGGCAGGCAGGATTTTCCCGGGTACTGCTTATGTTCTGAATCAGGGAAAGGAGGAAGTTTACAAACAAAGAAAGCTCTTTGAGAAGGAGATGGAGTGACAGCACCCCCCTGTGGCCAGAACCGAGCACAGCCTCCAAAGATGGGAAAGCCTATATAGATCCCTTTCTGTTGTCTATCTTATATAATTGACATTGAATGTTTGTCGTATATGTGTTCTGTGTTCCACCCTGAGTCTCCTTCAGGGTGAGAGGGCAGAATATAAATACTGCAAATAAATAAATAAATAAATAAATAAAATAAAGTGGACCTAGGTCTAAGAACTAGAGCCTTACTCCAGGTACACTTCCCACCAAATTCCTCATCAACTCGGAAAAGTATGAGACGAGTTAAGAAATGAAGAATGTAGTCATATCTGAGCTGCTAGATAGCTTTGATGGAAAACATTTGCGACCTTAGGGTTGCTATAAGTTTTTCGGGCTGTATGGCCATGTTCCAGAAGCATTCTCTCCTGACGTTTTACCTGCATCTCTGGCAGGCATCCTCACTGAGGATGCCTGCCATAGATGCTGGTGAATCAAAAGCACAGAGTAATGGGTTCAACAATCAAGTAAATAACACTGAGTCACAAGACTTCGATATAAAAATATATCTATTCAAATATAGTGCACAACACTAGAGTATAACATATCAATTATACAACAGGACATGCCATAACACGTATGTCGTGATAAGGAGGCGCATACATAAACCGGATTAAATTTTGCAATGTTTAGACATATAAATACAGTTTCGCTTCTCACAGTAAATTGGGCAGTCCACAAAATTAATGATAGTGTCTCTAGTAATATGAAGTCCAAACAACATCAGATAAATGGACCTAGGAGACTGTAGTATGCTCCTTAATAGTTCATATAATGTCTGGCCGATGGGCTGGCGATGCCAAACTTCCTGGGGCCACTCCCCCGTTTCGCCCCCGTAGTCCAAATATCTAGGAAAAGTACGCTGCTTTGCCACCTGCGCCAGTTTGTACGTCACGTACGCGATCACATGTTCCTGCCCACAGGTCTACGTAGGTATGACCACTAGGCCTTTGAGACAACGCTTTATTGAGCATAGAAGTAGAATTAATACAGGGAACATGGATTTACCGCTGTATGCCCACTGTCTTCAATTTAAACACAATACGGATTCTCTACGCATCAGAGTGCTAGATAAAATCGAACCACGCTCACACACGGATCCCCTTAGAGCCCTTTGCAAACTAGAAAGACTCTAGATTCTCTGGTTAAACTCAGAGATTCCGAATGGGTTAAACGAGGTAATTAGCATACAGACGCTAATTGCTTAATTGTCTCACCTGACTTACCTTATAACACTCTCCTGATCCTTTCCTTTCTTACCTTTATGGTCACCTTACCGACTGGGTGAGGTTAAGCCTGGACGCTTTCATCATTGATATGTATACCTGTATTGCGAATTATTGCATGGGTTGTAAAGTCGACTATATATATGTGTGTTATATTGTATTGCTTATGACTTTTCCTAGATATTTGGACTACGGTACACCTATTTATGGCCTTGAGAAAGCCCCGCCCGGGGGCGAAACGGGGGAGTGGCCCCAGGAAGTTTGGCATTGCCAGCCCGTCGGCCAGACATTATATGAACTATTAAGGAGCATACTACAGTCTCCTAGGTCCATTTATCTGATGTTGTTTGGACTTCACATTACTAGAGACACTATCATTAATTTTGTGGACTGCCCAATTTACTGTGAGAAGCGAAACTGTATTTATATGTCTAAACATTACGGAATTTAATCCGGTTTATGTATGCGCCTCCTTATCACGACATACTGTACGTGTTATGGCATGTCCTGTTGTATAATTGATATGTTATACTCTAGTGTTGTGCACTATATTTGAATAGATATATTTTTATATCGAAGTCTTGTGACTCAGTGTTATTTACTTGATAGATGCTGGTGAAACATCAGGAGAGAATATTTCTGGAACGTGGCCATTCAGCCCAAAAAACTTACAGCAACCCTGTGATTCCGGCCATGAAAGCCTTTGACAACACATTTGCTACCTTAATTTAAGTAAGTTATTTGACACAATCTTCATGCAATCCACAACACATTTTTGAAAATCTCATTCAGGAAGACCTCTCCTTGGGTAATGTCACTCTAGACTAAATATTAGTAAACACATCTTAACTCATCAGCTCTGCTTCAGTGAAGATATACAATTAACAGAATGAAAAAGCAACACAGACGCTTTGCCACCAACCCGGCAAATGAGAGGCAGACACAGGCAGACACCTACTTAAACTGCTGAGGCTGTAACACCAGAGTTTATATTATGCTGGAACCACTTTACAACTAGAAGTAGCAAATTAAATCTCATCAAGCATATCTAAATATTGTTTACACTGAGGAATGCAGAAGCGAAACAAACTTAAACCAACACTTGCACCTGGTATAAATATGTGAAATCTCCAAACCAATCAGCATATTTAAATTATTCAGGGTTTCGTAGGGATATTTACAATAATCTAATCAGTCTTTTGTATAGCCGCCTCATCCACGGACTTGATACCAATGATTTCACTTACCCAAACTCCAAAAAGTATGTTTGTGGGACTTTCTAGGTCTTCCAGTGTTATTCTATGGTGAGGTTCTGGCCCAGGTATAGTCAAAATATTGGTTTTGGGCCAGGCCCGGATTAACTCCTTTTGGCGCCCTAGGCCACACTTTGGAAGCCCCGCCCCCAGGGCCACTGCTGGGCATGCGTGGCAGCGGCCCTGTGGGCGGGGCTTCCCTCCGCCTCTTCCTCCTTGCTGCAACCTCCTTCCTTCAGTCAAGGAAGGGGGTCACGGGGGGGAGGAGGAAGGAAAGCCCCACCCCCGAGGCGCTGCTGGGCATGCGCAGCAGCGGCCCCGTGGGCAGGGTTTCCTTCCGCCTCTTATTCCTCCTTGCCTTGCCCTCCTTCCTTGGGCGCGAGGATGAGGTGAGTAGGAGGAGGAAAGAAGGGAAGCTTCCCTCCGCCTCATCCTCCTCGCACCCTCCTTCATTGACAAGGGGGTGGGGGTGATGGTGGGGGGGCATTCCCTCCTCCACGCCCCCTTGCAGCACTCTCCCCCCGCCCTCCCCCGAGAGAGAAAGTCATCATGCTACACGTTGCGGTTTTGTTTGAACATTTTTTTTGGTCCTTGATCTGGCGCCCCTTAGGCTTGCGCCGATAGGCCATGGCCTAGTGTGGCCTTACGGGTAATCCGGGCCTGTTTTGGGCAGTGTTTCCCAACCCCTGTGCTTCTGTGAGTGATCATCAGGTGTGACGTAGAAGAACCGACCACCCCGCCAGGAATCATCTGGGCAGCCTGCCTCTCGCTCTCTCTCTCTCTCTCTCTCTCAGTCTCTCTCTCTGGGGTACCAACAGGGCCAATCAACGCCGGCCAAGAAGCAAGCCCCGCCTCTCTAAGGGTCTCCTGCCCGGCACCACCATGTTTGTTCAGGGTGGAAATCCCGAGAGAGGGGAGGGGGTGGGGCCTCGGCTTCCTGGAGAAGCGGTTGGTTGAAGGCTGAGGAGGGGAGGGGCCGGGTGGCACCTTTCCCTGTGAGGTCACTTCCGGAGCAGGCGCAGAGCTTCCCAAGAGGAGCGTTGGGCTTTGTTTTCCTCTCAGCTGGCTCAGGAGGTGGCTCCGGGGCCTCCTCCCTTCTTCCACTCCTGGCCTGGGCTCTGCCTCGGCCTCTCCTGCTCTCAGGCCTTCTTCCTTCCTTCGTGGCATGCCTCTCGGCTTCGGAATGGAGCGGTCTGCCCCTGCGTCTCCCTCCCTCCCTGCCTGCCTGAGGGAAACCCAGGTGAGCAGTGGCCTTGAAGCACTGGGTGGTGATGATAGGGCAGCGTCGACCAGGCGACCCAGTCCGAAGCACGGGATATCTATGTCTGCAGCACACAAGGCAGGATATCTATGTCCGAAGCACACAAGGCGGGATATCTATGTCCGAAGCACACAAGGCGGGATATCTATGTCCGAAGCACACAAGGTGGGATATCTATGTCTGAAGCACACAAGGCAGGATATCTATGTTGTGTTCATCGAAACAGGCCCAGGTTTCACACTGAGTGTATAAATACATTTAAAAACACATTAACTACAGTATATGTATTACTGTGTTAAGAGTGTCATTTTGTGTCATTTTGTTTGGTGGTGTGCCCCAGGATTTTGTCAATGTAAAAAATGTGCCGCGGCTCAAAAAAGGTTGTAAAACACTGGTTTCGGGTATACACAGAGGGTCTTTGAACCAACCTGCCTTGATTTGAAAGCCACACTGTGGCACCATTCCAGATGTCTCTCTGTGCATCCAAATCTCTCTTCCTACTCTCTTGCTACTTATGGACTTTATCGTTATTTTTAAAAATTGCTCATTTTTCAACACGATTTCACATTATTTTCACAAGCTTAATTAGATGACTTGCTTTGAGACTTTTCAGCAAAGGCAACATATAAATATTGTATCAAAGCACAAAATACCATCCGCCAGCTCTGTCGCAGGAAATGTATTTGGGGACTGTGAGAACAGATCCTTTGCTGTGTTGTACTTCAGCTGCGCAACACAGCAATATACATTCACTCAGACATATGGCTGTACAATGAGTGAGAGGTTCAAACACATGTCTATCCCTTTGTTATGTTTCAGCCAACATTTTTCTTCCCTTTGGACCTTACTGCTGGTAAATTAAAGGAAAATGCCCACTGTGCCTTCTCGACTGATAGGAAAGGTTTTCGGAACGACAGTAAGAGAAAGTTTGAAAAAAGCCTGCCAGCGTACAATGATAGACGCAATGGCATCATGGTCACCTCAGATATTTTCCACAGAAACGTTTGTATGTCTATATATAATAAAGCAGAATGTTTGTATGTTTGTGTGTTTGTATGTATATATGTATGTGGCAGCGTTCTGATTGGCTCCCGGCCTCTACATTCTGACAACATGATTGGTTCCCAGTGAGGGAGTATTTGCATAATGCCTCTAATTGGCCAGCCAACACGAACATTCCGACACTCTAAACTGCCAGAGGGGGATAAGGCAAAGGTCAGCCATGGTGGGAGTTTCAAACCACAACACTTTGTGGCTCCCGACACTCTAAACTGCCAGAGGTGGATCAGGCAAAGGCCTGAGGCAGTCAGCCATGGTGGGAGTTTCAGACCAAAACACTTTGCGGCTCCCAACAATGACAGAACAAGACCAAACTTGCCACACCAAACCCCCAAGACCCACTCTACATCCTGGTGCAGTTTGAAGGAGGGCAGACCATGGATGATGGGACTTCAAGTACCTCCAATCACTTCCTCAGACTGCTGTGACCCTCATCCAATGAATGATCAAGACCAAACTTGGCACACAGAGCCTCCATGACCCACTTTACATCCTGGTGCAGTTTGAAGGAGGGCAGACCATGGATGATGGGACTTTAAGTACCTCCAATCACTTCCCCAGATTGCTGCGACCCTCATCCAATGAATGATCAAGACCAAAGGTGGCACACAGAGCCCAGATGACCCACTCTACATCCTGGTGCTGTTGGGAGGGGGCTGGGCCATGGCTGATGGGACTTGCAGTACCTTCACTAACTTCCTGAGACCACTGCAAGCCATGTAAACATCTGATAAGGACCAACCTTGGCACACAATGCCTTTCTCAAAGAACCCAGGCAGGGCCAGGTCCTCAAGCTAGTA
Organism: Anolis apletophallus; assembly: GCA_030556195.1. Classification (NCBI taxonomy): domain Eukaryota; kingdom Metazoa; phylum Chordata; class Lepidosauria; order Squamata; family Anolidae; genus Anolis; species Anolis apletophallus. Next base: position 37,780,578 of record JARBWK010000016.1, read on the forward strand.
AGTTATAAATACGAACTATGCAGCCCCCAAAGATATTCATGAGATTCACAGAGTGTCCACAGAACTTGGCAGAAAAGGAAATGAAATGAAAGGAGGAATTCAACGAGTACTGAGAATCACAACTCGCAACTCTAAGAAACATGATGGGCTCGATCCAGGCCTGGACGAAGGTAATTTAAACTAGTACACGAACATTCTTTTGGTGCCCCCTCGCTCTCCAGCCTTGCGCTGGGTGCATATGCGCACCGGTGTGCACATGGGCAGGGCTAGCTAGTTGTGCGCATGTACGTCAGTGTGTGCACGTGCGTCAGTGTGCGCACATGCCCGGTGAGCACATGCGCAGGGTCAGCTAGCTCCACGCATGCGCCTTAGTTGCAGCACAACAACAGCTGGTTGGAGTTGCGAATCGCACTGCAAGAGGCCGAAAAGCACAGAGGAACGTTTTGCAGCCAGGTCTTGGTTGTTTTATAAGTAGCTTGCATGCTGAAAAAGTGTGAAGAACCCTGTTCTAGAGGATCATCCCTGGTGCAGATAATGACTAGTGGTCTTATTGTGGTCTTGTTTGTGAAACGGACCAAAACCGATTCTATTTAATACCATTTGAAACCCTAGATGCTCGTTAGCTTTTGGCTTCATTGTGAGTTCACAAAGCTGAATGGCCCATTTTATCTTTTTAATAGCGCCATTAAAGAATGTTCAGCACACCACTGACTTCCCGCCAGGTGAACCCTTTAATTTCAAGACCTAATAAAATTATTTGGATACAACAGCCACAACGATAATTGGTTTAAAGCATTGTTTCAATGACCCCCATTGCAAACAGAATGTTGTGAGAAGTTTTAAAGCAGTATATTGAACTTATGGCTTTGCTGAATTTTAAAACATGATTTTTTTAAAGAATATTTTAAAGACAAATGCATAGTTTAGGGCAGTGATTTTCAACCAGTGTGCCGTAGAACACTAGTGTGGCGTGAGAGATCATCAGGTGTGCCATGGGAAATTATTTTCAAACTTCATTCATATATAAACTATAAGGCACATCTGTCCCTTTAAGAAATGGAACCATAGCACTCTCGCGTCACTTAAGAAGGGACACGAGAGTGCTATGGTCGCGCCATCTTGGATTCACTCAGACGCGGCTAAGTAAACAAAGTTAGAGTTAGTGCTGCAGCTGCGCATGAAGTGACAGTGGCAATTCGGGATCACAGCAAGACAAGCGAGTGACAGTGATGGGGAAGTTTTTGAGAAGGGAAAATGCAAATGCCAAACGGGGCCCGGGACAAAATTATGACACAGGTGAAGGCCCTAATATGAGTGGTGGGCAAAGGAAAAAAGAAAAAACGGTGAGCTCGAGGCAATACAGCGAAAGCTATCTTTCATTTGGATTCACTTTCACCAGGGATGTAATGGCACCGACTCCGCTGTGCTTGGTGTGTGGTGAGAAGCTGTCCAATAGCGCCATGGTGCCAAGCAAGCTTAAACGCCATCTCCAATCTATGTTGTGTTCATCAAAACAGGCCCAGGTTTCGCACTGAGTGTATGAATACATTTAAAAACATATTAACTATATGTATTATTGTGTTAGTGTCAGCGCCGCTTGGCCCGTTTGTTGCCCTAAGGGACCAAACCTTGCGCGCCATCAGATAAGACCAGCATCTGGCGGGCTTTGAACTGGAACCGCCCTTTGAAGTGCTAGGCACCTTTCCTGAACTTTGATGTGCGGAGGGCCGGATGGTCAGCCTGAGGAAGGAGGGGCCCAGCAGGGGGGCGGGCTAGGGAGGGCTTTTGAAGAGACTGGTGTGCGGGAAGACTTTAGTCTATCTTTGCTTGCTTTGGATTAAGGACCTATTAAACCACTTATCCCTCAACCCCGCTTGGAGTGAGCTTGATTTACTAGACCCCCCTTGCCGGAGCTTACAGTATTAAAAGAATGAAGGAATGCGACAGCTCCCCCTGGTGGCCAGACACTGGAATTTTAAATTGCCTCTGAGTGTCTGTCTATATATGTTGTATGTCTATGGCATTGAATGTTTGCCTGTATATGTGCATTGTGAAGCGCCCTGAGTCCCCTGCGGGGTGAGAAGGGCAGAATAAAAATGATATAAACAAACAAATAATAAATAAAAAGACTCAGTGTTGCATCCCAACCTGAGGTTTGCTCTCCTGAGGGTGCTTTCCTGTTTTTTTTTCTTTGTGTTTTTTGCACATCTATGTTCCGTTATGTACGTTTGCACATAATCTGTATAAAGATTTGCATCATGCCAGCACTACGAGAGCTTACAAAGCAACCTTTGCTCAGCTCATCAACAAACACTGTGTTCATTTGTGGAAGCAGTCCAGGGGAAAAAAAGCCCACTGAGCAAAATCTTCAAGTCTATTTCTGGTCTCGTGATGGAAACAGGTAGAACCATTTATTGAGGCAATTTACCAGATGTATATGACTGTCAGCTATTTGCTAAAATAGTTCCCTTGAGGCATTTCAGATGCGCAGCCAATAAAGGGCTGTCTAGCGATATGGCATCCTGCCCATTCCCTCCCCCACACAACTAAATCAGAGGCAAGGGGGTGGGACATAAGGCCTCTCAGCCTAGCCGCTGGTGCCCAACCTTTGAGAAAGCTGTAGCCATGCTCCAAAGAAGGGTTATAATCCCACCCCAAAATTAGAGTGAGGCAACCATCTCAGGCAGCAGGTTTGGGTTATTGAAACAGGACAGAAAGTTCTTGGATTTGTTTGCTTGACTGCTCAATGTCAAAACTAGGGAGAACTGCCTGCGGGATTCCATGCTTCATGCACCAAAATCACATCTCTCGTTTTGGGTACTAGGCATTTAGACTTACTGTATGTAGTATATGTATGTGAGCTGCTTTTTGCTGCTGCTGCTGCCCTTGTCGCCCATTCAGAAGCAGCTCTGCAGCGCCTCACATCCTGCTTTGCAACAGCTGCAGAGCTGTTTGGGCTGGAAGTCAGCCTGAAGAAAACGGAAGTCCTCTACCAGCCCGCACCACAGGAAGAACACCACCATCCCCACGTCAGCATAGGCAAATCTGTGCTTAAGTCCGTTCAGCAGTTCACTTCCCTGGGAAGCATTATCTCTTCAGACGCCAAGATTGACAAAGAGATAGATCACAGATTAGCAAAGGCATAGAGTGCATTTGGAAGGCTTCACAAAAGAGTCTGGAGCAACAAGCACCTGAGGCAAAGCACCAAAATCAGTGTGTACAGAGCTATCATACTGTCTATTCTCCTGTATGGGTCTGAAACATGGGTCACCTATCACCAGCATCTATGACTCCTCGAACGCTTTCATCAGCGATGTCTTCGCACAATCCTAAATATACACTGGACCGACTAAGTGACGAATGTTGCTGTCCTTGCACAAGCAGGGATCACCAGCGTTGAGGCCATGCTATTGAGAACACAGCTGCGCAGGGCAGGGCACGTCTCTAGGATGGAAGACCAACACCTCCCAAAGATACTACTCTATGGTGAACTTGCCACGGGTCAGCGCAAGAGATGCGCCCCCACAAAGAGATATAAGGACTCCCTGAAACAACATCTCAGGCTCGGCCAGATTGATCACCAACAATGGTCCACCCTGGCCTCACATCGGGAGGCATGGAGACGCACCATCCACAATGCTGCGGCCTCTTTCGAGAAGGCACGCCGAACGGGTCTCGAAGAGAAACCACAACGCAGAAAGAACTGCAACTTGGAAACAACATCACCTAATGAGACTTTCTGCTGTGCTTTCTGCAACTGAACTTGCCTATCTCAGATGGCCTTTTTAGTCATCAACGCGCTTGTAAAAAGCGTGGGATGAGTCCTTCCTAAGAATCTTAGTTCGTGAAGTAAATGCCAAGAGACATGTAAACTGGGCTCCATCATTATTCATATGTGGATTTATAAAAAATAATAAATAATACATTTCTGCTGAAACATTGCACGCAAAGTATATATACATTTTGGTGTGACTCTCTCTGATAGTGTGGTTTGCACTTCTCACATCCCACTAATGATGTCACTGGCTCCATTTCAAGTAGATAAAGGTTTTGGCCTTATCCTGCATAATCACACTTTCGAAAGCAAAACAGACTAATGGCCTGATCTTGGGGAAAATGAATTGTGTGCAGAAATGGCTTTCAACACACAAAATTCACTCTCCAAGGGATGAAAGCTATCCCATGTATAAACCAAGAACTGCACCTGGTGCATATTGTACACACTTAAAACACCAAGAGTTGTAGTGCATAGCACACTGACCTATCTTGAGTCAAACTTTCCATATTTCTTCGTGCACAATTGGGAATGAATCTGTAGGAATTCAGTGCTCAAACACGGATCAAGGAACATGAAAGGCACTGTAGACTACTTCAAGCAGAGAAGTCTGTCATAGCAGAGCACCCGATGAACCAAACTGGACACAACATATTATTTGTGAACGCAGAAATGTTGGACCACGCTAACAAATACCATGTCAGGCTACACAGAAAAGCCATTGAAATCCACAAGCATGTGAACAATTACAACAGAAAGGAAGGAGCCATGACAATCAACAAAATCTGGCTACCAGTATTTAAAAAACATCCTAAAATCAGGAAAGTAAATTATTAATTATTCAAATTTATATGCTACCACTCCCCAAAGGCTGGGACCGGCTTACAAAATATTGACGAATACATTAAAAGATCAATAAAACCAAATAAGAGTAGATTAACAAGATTCGAACGTCTGTCGGAACAAGTGTGTCTTGCATGCTCTGCGGAAAGCTGGCGGAAGAGCGTTCCAAAGGGATGGCACCACAACCGTAAAGGCCCTACACTTGGTTGCTGTTAACCAAAAGGTCTTGAAGCTGGGGATTTCCAGTAGATCTTGATCCTCTGAATGAAGTGATCTCTGGGGTTGGTAGGGGGCAAGATTGTCCCTCAGGTACACTGGCCCTGGGTACCTTGAAGGTAATAACCATCACTTTGAAGACGATTGGTGCTCAATCGGTAACCAGTGCAATTGCTGCAAAATTGGTGTTATATGGCATTTCGCCGGAACACCGGCGAGGAGTCTAGCGGCTGCATTCTGCACTAGCTTAAGCTTCCGGATCACCGACAAAGGCAGGCCGATGTAGAGGGCGTTACAGTAATCCAATGTTGAGATGACCGTGGCCCAGAGCACCGTAGCTAGATAGTCTCTGGACAAATAGGGGACCAGCCGTCTAGCCAGCCACGGATGGAAAAATGCGGTTCTACTGATGGCAGAGACCTGGGCCTCCATCGTCAGCAGAGGTCCAAAAGAACTCCTAGACTCTTAACCAGGGGTGCCCACACTTTTTCAGCATGCAAGCTACTTAAAAAACAACCAAGTCAAAATGATCTACCTACCCACTACTCAGAGCGCCATAAAAGCAAAATATTTGGAAATTTATTTCAGTGAGAGCCATATAATATATTTTAAGACTGAGTTCAACTAAATGTGAGTATAATAAGCCCCTGAATTTATTCATAATAATAATGATAATATTTATTCAGCCTCTGCTACTACTACTAATAATAATAGTAACAACAACAACAGGTTCCTAGAGTAGAAGGAGACCTCCAAGGGCCATCCAGTCCAACCTCCTTCTGCCATAAGGGAAAAACACAATCAAGGCATTCCTCACAGATGGCCATTCAGCCTCTGATGATAATAATAACAACAACAACAATGGGTTCCTAGAATAGGAGGAGACCTCCAAGGGCCATCCAGTCCAACCTCCTTCTGCACTTGGGCGGTGTCAGGAGCCTACGGGGCGAGACTGAGCCTTCCTCCCGCTCTTCCTGCGATCTGCCAGGATGCCCTTCGCGATCTACTAGTAGATCGCGATCTACCTAATGAGCAACCCTGCTCTTAACCAATGATGACAGGCGTAATGGGGATGCCCAGAGTAGGCAATTGGGCATCCCCACTGCCCAGGCCAAAGGATCTCCGTCTTAGCTGGATTCACCCTCAACCTGTTGGCATGCAACATCCAGTAATGGCCTCGAGGCATTGATGGAAATTATCGGGTATGGAGTTCCATCATCAGAACAAATAAAGAGCAACACTAAAAAAAACCCCAGGTGAATTCCAGACAACAATAAATCAGAGCCAGTTAACACCTCCCAACAAAGGATTCCCTTGCAGGAAGCAGCCAGGCTTTGAAAACTGCTAGGCCATTAAATGCAACTCAAGGTGGCCAATAGAAACATTCATACCTACTTCCAAAATACAAGAGTTCTTTCTCCCACCCTGGACATTCCACAGAAGGGGTGGGCAATTATTTTTTTTCCAAGGGGCCACACAAGAACCAAAAAATATTATGGAGGGCCGCACCTAAAAGGCTGAACTGCATTCTAATCTACATTATTTATTTATTTATTTACTAACTATATTTATTATATATTACACATCATTAATATTAACATATTAATATATCAAAAATATTCATATATTATTAGTATTAATATCATAATTATATTATAGTATATATATATAGACATTATAATATATGGACATTATAATATAATATAACATTATATTTTTATTATATTATTATAATAAAATTATTATAAAATAATAATAAAAACCACTAAAATAAAATAAAATGAAATTCAAGAAGACAAGGTGCGAACCAAGATGGAGGCTGACATCCTCAAGAGAGAAGGATCCCAAGATGGAATGGCCCAATGGACCCAGCCCAGAGGATGACAAAGCGGACCCAGCCGCCGCCGCAGCAGAGCAGAGCAGAAGGCGATCGGAGGATGCAGGCCTCCACCCGCTTCCGCCCCCAGCCATTCTGTCAGAGGCATTCCCTCAATCGTCTTCCGGGTTGCCAGGGCGATCAGCCACCGCAGGTCACCGACTGCTCCTGCTGCAGGCCCGGATCGCCACCCGGGATGGCGGGCACTCCAAAGCCGCCGCTCCTCCGACCGTTCTTCGGATCGGCGGGCTGTCTGTCGATGCAGGCCCCACAGCTTGCAATGGGATGGCGGCAGTGGCAGCCCTTCCTCTTGTGAAAATGGCCCCGCCCCCGACGCCCTTCTCCCTGGGCGGCGAAGGACCCATGGGCCGGTCAGAATTGGCCGGCGGGCTGTATCTGGCCCGCGGGCCGTGAGATGCCCAGGTCTGCCCCACAGATATATAAAACCCATTTCTGAGGATGCCTGTCATAGATGCAGGCGAAATGTCAGGAGATAATGCTTCTGGAACATGGCCATACACAGTGCCGGCCTTTGGCATTCCGCCAGCAAGCTGTGTCACGCGTGGGCGACGGTCCTGGGAGGGGCGTCGCTGCATGCGAGGGGGCGCCACGCTGGCCGCCCCTCCGCCCGCCGCTCCTGCCCGGGAGCCAGTGCTCCCTGCCTCCATCAACACAGAGGTGGCGGCGCAGCCAGGTAATGCAGGCGCCGGCGCAGGCGGCGATGTAGCCACGCCTGGAAGACGTTCCACTGCGCATGCGAAGGCGTTCGTGATGCTAACTCTACCTTGGAGCGGAGCTAGCGCGTGATGTCACCACGCATGTGCAGGTGTGCGTGACGTCGCCAAGGCGCAGCTGCGTCGTGGACGCCACTGCGCATGCGCTTGTTGCGTCGCCTGTACGGGCTCCAGCGTCCAGCAGCCATGGGGGGGCGCAGAAATGAGGCCCCTGGCCATACAGCCCAGAAAAACACACAACAACCCAATATGTAGGAATATGTGGAAAACTGAATAGGAATACAATACTTCTGTGAAAAATGGCCAGGGGGAAAAAAAGGCCTGGAGAAGAAAAAGGAGACAGCAGGAAGGTGACAGGAAGCCAAAGAGGAAGAAGAAAGCAAAGGCTCAAAATGATGCTGAAAGGGGAAGCATCTTTTTGAAAGATAAATATGCTCAGAGCATTTTGATATATCACCTTCTTTAGGAGCAAAGAAATTTCCATTCCATTTTCAGTAGCAATTATTTCAAAGTCAAGGCACACATTTTCCACCGTGAACATCATTGTGATTTTTCCATCTGCTTTTCTTTGCCTTCTTTTTTGTGGAGAGGAGAGAATGGCTCCTTTGAAGATATAAGGACGCAGAACGAAATGCCAGACCTCCCCACCTCCGTGCCATCTCTCTTTTCATCTCAAATGGCCTGTAACCCAAGAACGCTATATAGGAAAACACCGAAAGTTATCAAAATATTTTAATAATAATAACAACAACAAAAAGAGGAAAATTCCAAAGAATGTGTTTAATCTCGCCAGTAAACCCTTTCATGATTGAGAATGCCTGTAGATGTATTGGTAAGGCTGGCCGATCGAATGGTATCCCTTGCAGGCTTCACCTTGCAAAGCGTTCCAAGTCCAAATGCCCATCATAAAATACCAGCCGCATTTAGCTACCTAGATTACTAGGACTAGGAAAGTTATGTCAACCGGAACATAGCACACATATAGATATACAAATTAACAGACTCTGTTCATCCAGTCTGACTATTGCATTTGGCCTCCAGCTTGCAGATATGTATGCTTCAATGAAGTGCACAGAATTTTCAAAGGTCCAGTTCAGTGAGAAGGCGCACTTCTCATGGGATTATGACAAGGGGGAGGGTCTGGAGCAGGCATGGGCAAACTTGGGCCCTCCAGGTGATTTGGACTTCAACTCCCACAAGTCCTAACAGCCTCAGCAGGCCCGGATTAACACCTTTTTGCACCCTAGGCCACGCTTTGGAATTACGCCCCCTTTAAGCCAACCTCTACCGCACACCCCCCCACACACACACACATCACTCAGACCCACACTAAAATTAAATCATATACAACTTACCTCAAATTCACTCAGGTAGACCAATACATCTCAGTTGATCAGTAATATCCAAATAAATCAACAACAACCCACGCCAATCAGCGCAGGTGTATCCGCGGGGCTCGCGGGGCGCCTGGGCCGGACCCACCTGCAGCAGCGCTATGCTCGGGCCCATTTTTAAAAATGCCACCCCAATGCAGTGGCAGGGAGTTCCACAGTCACGCTTTCTGCCCGAAGCGGGACTTGAACTCAGGATGCTAAGACAGAAGCACCGCCCCCGAAGAGGAGTCAAGGGAAGCGGGAGCCAATCACAGAAGCGCTTTCCCAAAGGTGGGAATTCAAATGGGAGAGTGACACCCGGCAGGACCAATGAGGGGAAGGGATGGCGCCGAGGGGGCGGGGCCACCTGAGGCAAGCGACGCAGGCTCCCTGAGGGAGCGACTCCATCTCCAGCGGGGCCTTCCTGGTCCCCGCCGCCCGGTGCCCCGGCGCTTACCTGCTCGAAGCGCGACCTGCCCAGATGGAAAGGTGGACCCTCCCCCGCGAGTCTGCTCTCTCTCTCTCTCTCTCCGCTGCCCGGCCATGCCCTCTGGTTCCGCCCTCGCCGCCTCCCATTGGCCCGGCCCCACCGCAGCCCCCGTGGGGCATGCCAGGAGGCGTAGTCTTTCTCCTGTGGGGAGGGAGGTGGAAGCGGAGAGAGATGCACGACGGGAAGTGTAGTCTTCAGACCAGGGCCCGCTCTCATAGACATCTATGGGCGAGGCCGAGGGAGGGTGGGAAAAACGTGTTGCGTTTTTATTTGTTTCAACATTTTTTTTGGTCCTTGATCTGCGCCCCCCCCCCCTTGGCTTGCACCCCTAGGCCATAGCCTAGGTTGGCCTTATGGGTAATCCAGGCATGAGCCTCAGGCACTTTCCTTTTCCCCCTCAGCTGCTTAATACTCCACTACAGAGGTCCTTGCCTTCCCAAACTACATTTTCCAGAATTCTGCAGGCGCCAGTGTGATAAGGTCATATGTCTTTTTGTGGGACTGAAACTCACACAAAAAGGACAGACATGACAAATTTATCATTTCGACAGGTATGAATTGGGATGAGGGTTGTAGATGGGGTTTCTGCAGCATCTAGACCGGGCATGGGCAAACTTTGGCCCTCCAGGTGTTTTGGATTCCAACTCCCACAATTCCTAACAGCCTCAGACCCTTTCCCCCCTCAGCCGTTTAAGACATATGTCCTTATCACACTGGCCCCGTTCTTCTGGCGCCTGCAGAATTCTGGGAAATGTAGTTTGGGAAGGTGAAAACCTCTCTAGCTGAGTATTCAAAAGGCACCGCCCTAAACTACATTTTCCAGAATTCTGCAGGCACCAGAAGAATGGGGCTATGTTAAAGCCCCAGTGTGATAACATGGAAACTGCACATGTGTGCACCCTTGCATTGTCCTGGTGCAAAAGAACTTTTTTTTTACCAAATGCGGTCATTCCCCCCCCCCCAATCCTCATTAAATCAACCCATTAAGTTGGCATAATATTCTCCATTGATTGTTTTACCCTTTTGAAGGTAGTCAATGTGGATTATACCACGTGTATCCCAAAAAACGGTTGCCATGACTTTATTGGCTGACAAACCCACCTTGGCCTTCTTTGGCGCCGATTCACCCCGAGAAACCCACTGTTTTGACTGCTGTTTGGTCTCTGGTGTGTTATGGTGGATCCACGTTTCGTCCACGGTTACGAAACGGAGCAAAACCCCGTCCATATTGCGATTGAACAACGCCAAACACTCCTGCAAAATTGTCACACGATTGCGTTTGTGGTCGACAGAGCAATCGCGCACCCATCTTGCGGAAAGCTTTCTCATAACCAAGTGATCATTTCAAATTGAAACCACTGAGCCACGTGAGATGCCTATGGCTCCCACAATCTCTCACACTTTCAATCTCCGATCGGTCAACACCATGTTGTGATTTTTTTCCAATTGTTTCGAGTGTAGAGACCTCAACTGGGCGTCCAGAACGTTCAGCATCTTCCGTGCTTGTACGGCCACAACGAAATTCAGTAAACCACTTTTTTACCATTGGCATTGATGGTGCAGAGTCCCCATAGTATTTATCAATCTTAGCCTTGGTTTGAGTGATGGCTTTTTTCCCGCAAAAAAATAATGCTTAATGAGCACACGAAATTCACTTTTTTCCATTTTCTCCTCAAATCACGCGGTCGTCTGCTATCAATGGCTGTCAAACACAAACTAAATGACGCAGCTTGTTCAAATTTTGACAGGCATCAACTGACAGGTGCCTGTTGACAGGAGCAGTGTTGCCCTTTCAGTTCAGAGGCGAGACATTCAAAAAGTCATGGACTTATTGACCCACCCTCGTATCTCCCATGGATATGGGTGTCATACTGTATTATATAATTTTCTGAAGCTTATCTACCATCTCAGTATTAAAGTACAACCTCTTCTGTTCACCAAGGACAATCCCTTCTTTGACGCTGTACACTCAGCACAGTGGCTTGTTTTGTTTATACCGCATTTCAATTTCATTGCACTAAACACCCTGAGTTTCCTGCAGCAATCACAACTTACTTTCAGCCAATGGCTGCTCGTGTGCTCTTGTGCCAGATTGCAGGAGCGCTAAAAGTTTAATTGGCAATAAAGATACCGTCACCTTGCTTATATACAGTGGAGAAGCCCGAAAGGCATCTTATGAGCTGATAAAGAACCTGCAAGAATCATATTCTCTGTTATTGACAATCAGGTGCCTCTGGGGAGGGAGGGAAAGAATTCCCATTCCATGTCCCACCACGTAACACAGGGAGCGAAATAATGTGAAACTCAGCATAATTTGGCATATGGTACAGAAAATGAAAAAATGTTGTAATATGCAGAAAATGAAATATTTCCAGCTCTGACTTCTTCTAGAATATCCTATTCCATTCTCTTTCCTGAGGGCCCATTCACACAATGCAGTGATACTATTGTCCCATTCCAGCCAATGGAATCCTGAGGATCATAGTTTGGTGAAGCACTAAATGAGCGCTAAGGAGTTCTAAGTACCACTCACTTTCTGTAAAATTTATTTATTTTAATTTATTTACGACATTTATATGCCATCCTTCTCACCCCGAAGGGGACTCAGAGCGGCTTACAAGTAAAATGTAAGTACAATATATTATATTATTACCATAGCACAATATTAATATTATATACTAGCTTGGGGACCCGGCGCTGCCCGGGTTATTTGAGAAAGGCATTTTGTGCCAAGGTTGGTCCTTATCAGTTGTTTATGTGGCTTGCAGTGGTCTCGGGAAGTGAGGGAAGGTGCTGGGAGTCCCATTGTCCGTGGTCCATCCTCCTCCAAAGTGCACCAGGTGTAGAGTGGGTCATGGGGATTATGTGTGGCAAATCTTGTCTTGCTCAGTTATTGGATGAGGGCTGCAGCAGTCTTGGGAAGTGAGTGGAGGTACTTCAAGTCCCATCATTCGTGGTCCATCCTCCTCAATACTATACCAGGATGTAGAATGAGTCATGGGGGCTCTGTGTGCCAAGTTTGGTCTTGATCAGTCTTTGGATGAGGGTCGCAGCGGTCTTGGGAAGTGAGTGGAGGTACTTCAAGTCCCATCATCCGTGGTCCACCCTCTTCCGAACTGCACCAGGATGCAAAGTGGATCATGGGGGCTTTGTGTGCCAAGTGTGGTCATGATCATGCACTGGATGAGGGTCGCAGCGGGATCTGTATTGACACAGTATCACAGTAACTGAGACCTAGTCAGGAAAAGCAAGTTTAGGAAGCCTTACTGTTATTTCAATCCTTACACAGTATCCCAATAACTTTGGCCTAGTCATGATAATCTAGTTGAGGAAGTTTTACTGTCAATTCAGGCCATACACAGGATCCCATGATTGGCGGCCTAGTAATTGAGGCCTAGTCCAGAAAAATCTTGTGTTAATTCAGTCAGGCCCTTTCTTTTATCCTCTCTGGCAGCGTTCTCAGGAGGTAGGTGGAGGTACTTCAAGTCCCATCATCCATGGTTCGTCCTATTTGAAACTGCACCAGGATATAGAATGGGTCAGGTGGGCTCTGTGTGTCTGCCTCAGGCCCTTTCCCTTCCTTTCTCTGCTGCCTAGGATTTTTGGAATGTTGAGAGGCTGGCCATTCTAAGCCGTTATGCAAATAATCCCACACTGGCAACCAATCAAAATGCTGCCACAAATTCCTCCGCACCTCCCGCCCTCCGCACCTCCCGCCGCAAACATTCTTTTTTTATTATATACTGTACATAGATTACATTGTACTGTAATATTATTAGTAATATTGCATGTAATATAAAATATATAATTATAATATATCGTATTATATAATATCGTGCCACCAGGGGCTCCTCTTTGTTTGATAAAGTCCATAGAAGAGATTTTATGGGAACTGTAGTTCAACAATATCTAAAGGACCATATATTTACTAAATCTGATTCATGCCCCTTCTTTGTCTTTGGCAGAGGCATTTTTTTTCTGCCTTTTGCAACACTCTTGATGTTGTGATTGAGCCTGCGGCTCTGCCTGTGAGTAGGGTTGGGGAGGATGCCGAATCTACAGCGTCAGAGTGTAGTATGAAACTGGGTGGGGCTGAGAGTAACCTACATGCTGGAGCAGGCAGAAAGAGGGCTGCAAGTGATTCCAGCAGGGAAAGTTTGGCACAAAGGAAGAGAGTATGCAAATATTTATGGCTCCTACCGACTCTGAGTCCTTTGAGGGTTTTTCCAGGGATGGGGAAGGATTGTCAGAAGACAATGATACTGTATTAGACTGGACTCAAGTACAGGAAATTCAGGATGTGTGTGATGCAGCCACCAGTAGTAATACTTTTCTGAGGTTTGATAGTGATAATGAGTGGCCCTCTGAAACCTCAGGGAATGATTGGGATACGCTAAGGTTTGAAAGACGCTGGGGATCTTGGAGTTACTCACAAAGGGTTTCAGCTTCCGTTTACTTTTGATCATTCCTTCTGCAATTTTTGGGCTTCTCTGTGGGTTTTTTTGGGGTTTTTGCCAGTTAGGCTAGTTTTTGTTATGTCCCATTCCCATTTCTTGTATAATAAACTCTTTGTTATCCCTTTTTACACTATAGTTTGGCTTTAATTGGCATCTGCATCACAACACTTGATGTCGCAATACAGAGCCTTAAAGAGCGAGACCAAATAGTAAACAAAAGAGTTTATTGAAACAGCACAGTCAACTAAAAAATGGCCAAAATAGCACCAAAAACACTTTAACTTCAGTGTGAGAATCAAAATAAAGCAAAGCTATGATCAAATGGTCAAAAAGAGTGCATATGAACAAAACCTGGATTATATCCCTCTATAACCTGCATTAAACCCCAAAACTAAGCACTACACGGGAAAAAGCACTCGTTGTCGTCCACGCTGATGTCGTCATCAAAAGGGAGGAGAAACTGAAGAGCAAAGAAGCGTCAAAGCAGGCCAGTGGTCAGGAATGGAGCAACAGCAAACACAAGCCAAACCGCGTCGTGGTCAGGGAGAGAGAGAAGCCACAGCGACACAACAGGGAGAAGATGTCATCAACAAAACAATAATCCAGGTCAAACGGGAATGAAGACAGCAACAGCGAAACAGCAACACGAAGCAGCCAGCAGCAATTAGCACGCCGGAAGCAATACAAAGTGTAGCCAAAAGGGGAAACACAATGCAGAACCCCTCCCATACTATACCAAGTTCCAAGTTGGTCCAATCCATATCACTAGACCAGGGGTGCCCACACTTTTTCAGCATGCGAGCTACTTATAAAACAACCAAGTCACAAAGATCTACCTACACAGAAATGTAAAACGTATAACTATTTTCTAATTTATTAAGGATTTTTTGTATGTACAATGTATGTTGATGTACCTTGCGTAACGGAATATGCCAATGTTGCACAACACACATAATAAATAATTATTTACATTTTTTGCAATTAACTGAGTTTACTTTGATGACTTGCACTGAATTGCTGATCAATGTGGCCAATGGTACATTCAAACCTGCACCCAACATACAATAGTTTTTTCTCCCACCCTGGCCATGACTCCACAGATATATAAACATGCCGAAAGAAGCCAGGCCTTTCAACTGCAAGGCCATTCAATGCTGATCGATATGGGCAATGGTACACTCAAACCTGCACCCAACATACAATAGTTTCTTCTCCCACCCTGGACATGACTCCACAGATATATAAACATGCCGAAAGAAGCCAGACCTTTCAACTGCAAGGCCATTCAATGCTGATCGATATGGGCAATGGTACACTCAAACCTGCACCCAACATACAATAGTTTCTTCTCCCACCCTGACATAATTTCAGAGATATATACTGGCAGAATGGAAGCACACAGTCCTTGAAGCTGCAAAGCCATTCAATGCTGATCAATATAGCCAAGCAGATGAACTCCTCGCAGCCGCAGATGGCTTTGGCAGAAAATGACTGCCAAAGCCTCCTTCTGGTTGTCCTCCCTCGTGACTTATCTTCGCATGTGTTCCGAAAGCACATGCGCGGGCCGGGCACCCACCCCTTCCTTTGCTCTGCTGCCCTCCTTCCCTCTCCCTCCTCAGGCCACGCTGCGGCGGCACTGAGGGGGAGGCGCCTCAGGGGGCAGCATGACGAGAAGGGGAAGATGTGCTGCACGGAAGGAAGGAGCCTGCGCGGGTCGGAGGTGCTGCAATTGACTTAATTTGGCACTGCGATCGACTCATCGATCATGATCGACTTCCTGGGCGGCCCTGCACTAGACACACTCTCTGAATCCTCACTCACACTTCCCATAGTTGACTCCTCATCACCAGAGATGATGTTCCCCAGGCCCGGATTACCCATAAGGCCAGACTAGGCCATGGCCTCGGGCGGCGGATTTTGGGGGCGGCATTTCCGGCCCTGAAGGAAGGGGTGAAGGAAGGAGTGGCGCCCACCTGCGGGACAAGGAGCCGGGGGGAAGTCCCGCCGCCCCTAGGGCGATTGACACGGCGGGCGCCACTCCTTCCCTCAGTGAAGGGAGGAGGTGCGCCGGTGCAAGCGCGGCGGCAGCGGGGGAAGCCGCGTGAGTCGCCCTAGGGGCGGGACTTCCGGCAGCGCCTTGTGCATCACGCCGCCCCCGCCCCTGCAAGAGGCCCCGCCCCCGGGGGGGCGGCCTTGGCCGGCACAGGCCGCTAATCTGGCCCTGATGTTCCCCATCAGACTCCTGCTCCCGAGTAGTCTGTTTTGCCCTTCTAGCCTCAACTTCCATGCTTTCGGCAGTACTCAAAGACTCATCTACAACACTTGACCTCTCTGGTTATCACTGTCCTTGTCCAAACTGCAGACTTGGGAGGTGATGAATAGATCTCAATGGGTGTTTTTTGGCAGCTCCATTTAGTCAGACACTATGATATGACCATTAGTTTCCATGCAAAAGTAAGCGTGGATCAATTGCAATTCGCCCCCTTTCTAAATTAGAAACTAAGCTGTCAATTCAAAAGCGTAATGCCGTATTGTGTTTTGTTTTCTTTTAATGACAACGTAATTCATCTCATTCCCTGCGCCAAACGATGATTTCATCCTCTGCCACTATTGGAAATCAATCTTCTGATGGTCTTGAGATCTATATCAGCTGGTCAATACAATGCACAATTTCTTTTATTTGTGCCACAAGTGTGGCAATTGCCATTTATTTTCGGCAGTTTATAAGGCTACCTGCGGAGAGCCAACCCGGGGTGATTTGTGGCTAAATTAACGATTTGTCATCTGTTTTAACAGTAAAAGAAGTGGGTACACAATAGCCAGACTGTTCAAGTCAAGATTATAAAGAAATCTGGGGCAATCGTAGGGTAGGAATAAATAAATAAAAGCTGATGATACATGGGATATTTGGCCTGAGTACATTATTTTGAAAGGCTCTGCCTTAAGTAACAGAAGGTTGGCTTACTGCTCTCAGTTTTCTTGGACAGATGCCTGCAGCATGGCTGCTAGCGACCACACATTGATCCTTGGATACAGCCGAGGAAACCCGAGGCTAAGGAGCTGAAATGCAAGAAGGTATCAGACTACAAAAGAATTGGGGAAATAATTCATATCATGCATCTTCTGCAAGCAACATTATCCAAATACAGTTGGACAGAGGTTTTACTATGTAGTAAGAGACTAACAGGGATAAATTGATGGTATTAAGAGCTATACAATGAAGTATTCGTTTTGTTTCTTTCAATGTTGTTATGAGGGTGGGTCAATAAGCCAGTGACTTTTTGAATGAAACACGGGTTTTTGGATTTAAAAAATCATTTTATTTTTCAACGTCGTCTCCTTTGAGCTCTATACACTTTGTCCAACGTTTCTCCAATTTTTTTTTATCTCTTCCAAAAAATAAGATTTGCCGAGGTCATCAAAATAAGTATTTGTTTGTGAGATGATTTCATTGTTGGAGTCAAATCTCTTTCCACTGAAACAAGAAAAGTTTGGAAACAAGAAATAGTCAGGGCGGATGAGGGAGCAATTCGTATCCCAATTCATGGATTGTTGCCATGGAAACCACACATGTGTGCACCCTTTGCTTTGTCCTGGTGTTACTGAAAAGGACATTCAAGTGCCACCTCGGAGTTGGTTGAGGCAGGCAGGATCCCGGGTAATTCATGGATTGTTGCCGAGATGGACAACTGGTGGGCCACTGTGTGATACAGAATGCTGGACTAGATGGGCTGAGGTCCGATTCAGCATGGCTCTTCTTATGTTCTTAAAAGAACTTTTTTCTTGGCCAAATGCAGTTGTTTTTCCCCCCCAAAACCTCATTAAATCGACCCAATAAGTTGGCATAATATTCGGCATTGATTGTTTTACCCTTTTGAAGGGAGTCAATGTGGATTATACCACGTGCATCCCAAAAAACGGTCACCATGACTTTATTGGCTGACAAACCCACCTTGGCCTCCTTTGGCGCTAAGTCACCCCAAGAAACCCACTGTTTTGACTGCTGTTTGGTCTCTGGTGTGTCGTGGTGGATCCACGTTTCGTCCACGGTTACTAAACGGCGCAAAAACTCGTCCATTTTGCGGTTGAACAACGCCAAACACTCCTGTGAAATTGTCACACGATTGCGTTTGTGGTCGATTGTGAGCAAACGGGGCACCCATCTTGCAGAAAGCTTTCTCATACCCAAGTGATCATTTAAAATTGAAACCACTGAGCCACGTGAGATGCCTATGGCTTCCACAATCTCTCGCACTTTCCATCTCCGATCGGCCAACACCATATCGTGAATTTTTTCAATTGTTTCAGATGTAGAGACCTCAATTGGGCGTCGAGAACGTTCGGCATCTTCCGTGCTTGTATGGCCACAACGAAATTCAGTAAACCACTTTTTTACCATTGAAATTGACGGTGCAGAGTCCCCATAGTATTTATCAAGCTTAGCCTTGGTTTGAGTGAAGGGTTTTTTCCACCAAAAAAAATGCTTAATGAGCACATGAAATTCACTTTTTTTCCATTTTCTCCTCAAATCACGCAGTAGTCTGCTATCAATGGCTCTCAATCACAAACTAAATGATGCAGCTTGTTCAAATTTTGACAGGAGTCAAAATTTGACAGATGCCTGTTGACAAGAGCAGTGTCGCCCTTTCAGTTAAGAGGCGGGAAATTCAAAAAGTCACGGACTTATTGACCCGCCCTCGTATTAGGGCCCTCAATCTTTATCGTTCTGTCCTCTTACAACTCTTCACAGACATCCTTCTTTCCCCAAATTATTCTATGATGGAGGCTACACGTTTTGTACTCAGAGGATGATGTGCCATTTATACAAACATTTTTTTCACGTTTCTGTTAAAAATTGACATCTTTATGCAACAGCCTGACTCACAACCATGAAATTGCTGATGGAGGGTTATTAAAGTAATTTGAATTCTTCTGTGAGACATTGCATTCCCAAATAATCACCTTTGCAGGAAATTGGCTATTGCCTCCTGCCATATACGTGCATATATAAAGAGGGCAAGAAAACATGCTTTTACTGGTTTCCATTTAACAGGAAGAGAGGCAAAAATTAAAGTACAATGACAGAAGAATATGTTTCTGGACCAATATACCAATTGTACAATGCAACCCTCATCCATTCACCAATACAGACCAAACTTAGCACACAGAGCCCCCATGACCCAATCTACATCCTACTACACTTTGGGGGAGGGTGGACCACAGATGATGGGACTTGCACTACCTTCAGTAATTTCATGATACCACTGCAACTCCCAATAATAATGGATCAAGACCAAACTTGGCACACAGAGCCCCCATGACCCACTCTACATCTTGCTGCACTTCTCAAATCACCCGGGCACCGCCGGGTCCCCAAGCTAGTGAGGCACAAAAGAGAACGGGTTCAGTGGGATTGTGATTCAGATAGAATCATAGAATTCTAGAGTTGGGGAGGGAGGGAGGGAGGTCCCCAACACTTTATGTCAAGGGAACCCTTACTTGAGCCTATGATATTATAGAGGAAGTTCCTACTTGTCATTGATGGCACTGAAAGTATAGTGTGCCATATATTGTATCAGCCATGGATTGGGGTGCTAGGAATTTAGCCAGCCATTCAGAAGCATGTAAATATGAGTAGGTCAATAGGTACCACTCTGATGGGAGGTAACAGCAATCCATGCAGTCATGCCAGCCATATGACTTTAAGGTGTTTCAGGACAACAACGGCTCACAAAATAAATGGAGACGTGAAACAAAGTGAAATAATAATAATTACTTGAGCCTAACATAATTATAATGATATGTTTACTTATCCATGAGGACACTGGAGTGCTGGTGCCTTAAATAACTGAAAGCAGGCATGGATTGAGATACTGTAAAATTGGTATGACTCCAACTACAAACCTAAGAGCATGTTTTAGTTTACCAAGAGAACGTTCCTCATACCCTCCTCGAGACCACAACAGGTGGACTCTCAACATTGCTTCGTGAATGAAGATTCTTAGGAGGACTCATCACACGCTTTTTGCAAGCGAGTTGATGGCTGAAAGGCCAATCTGAGGAAAGCAAGTTTGCTTGCAGAAAGCACAGCAGAAAGTCAGCATTGATGTCTAAAAGACCAATCTGAGAAAAGCAAGTTCGCTTGCAGAAAGCAAAGCAGAAAGTCAACATTGATGACTAAAAGACCAATCTGAGAAAAGCAAGTTCGCTTGCAGAAAGCACATCAGGAGGTCAGCATTGATGAATAAAAGACCAATCTGAGAAAAGCAAGTTCGCTTGCAAAAAGCATAGCAGAAAGTCTCCTTTGGTGAGATTTGGTGAGAGAGAGAGAGAGAGAGAGAGAGAGAGAGAGAGAGAGAGAGAGAGAGAGAGAGAGAGAGTTTGCTTCTTGTTCTGCTGGAAGGCGATTTTCCACATGGACACCGAAAGACCAAAAGGATAATGTGTGAGCCAATGCTATTGATCACATGATTGTATATATTGCTCTGCATTATGAAGACTAAACTTCTTGTTCTTTACTGATAATCTGTGTGGCATATTTTCTTTCTCTGGCAAGACAGTGTATTTATTTATTTATTTATTTAGGGATTTATTAATTGCCCATCCCAGGTGGCTCTGGGCGATTTACAGTAAAAACTCATAACTAAATACCTGAAACATCTAAAAACATCTAAAAGTATCTAACATCTAAAAACAATTAGCATCTAAAAACATCTAAAAACAATTAGCAGTCTATCAGTTCTCAGCCGAACGCCTTCTCAAACAGCCACGTTTTACAAGCCGTGAGAAAGTCTTTTAGATCACGGGTGGCTCTGATGTAAGGAGGGAGGGCATTCCAGAGTGATGGGGCGATCATGGAAAAAGCTCTACGCGTGGTTGATGTCAAGTGGGCTTCCTTAGGGCCTGGGACCTGTAATAGATTCTGATGGTCTGATTGAGGCGATCTCAAGGGTCAACCCAGGCGCTGCCAGGGGTCCTCCCTGGAGGAAAGATAAAAGAATGGGATAGGAAACTGATTTAGTGAGGGAGTGAGGGAAACAAGGAGGAAAATATTGCATAAGTGGCATCGTACTCCGGCCCAATTAACATATATTTCCCAAAATGTGAGTACTCGATGCTGGCATGGCTGCAGAGATAAAGGGGTTTATATGCACCTACTATGGGAATGCGAGGTAGTCCAAATATTCTGGAAAGAGGTAGAAGAGGACATAAACAAAGTATTGAATACAAAATGGACTATCACAAAAGAGATGGTGGTGTTGGTAAAAAAAGAACAAGATGGGCGAATACTCGGAAATGAAGACAGAAATGATAGAAAGTGCCCTGACGGTGGTGGTTTTAGGATGGAAGGACTCCACGAAATGGACAATAGATAATTGGCTGCAGTACTTGGTAGAACACATTCAATTTGAAATTATGGAGATGAAGGTTAATCAATTACATGAGGACAAATTGCGACAGCTGTTGGGACGATGGGATCGGGTGAAAAGATACTGTACATCGTATGGAGAACCCAGGACCAAACCATTAGGAATAAGTTGGAGTTATTGTTTAAGATGTAATGTAAACTGTCCGAGAAGCTTGCAGAAGTGGAGGAAGAAGAAAATAAAGATGTAACCCTCAGCAGGGGTGGAGGGGTGCGGATGTTTGTGAGGGGGGAGGATCACGTGCACAGGGCACACTGTTGTTTATGTTGTTTATGTATATATGTTTGTATGGATGTTGTGAAATATTTTTTAAAAATAAATAAAAGTATCACAAAAAAAGGGTCAACACGGAGAGATGCGTCCCCGTAGGTGTGCAGGCCCTTGACCATGCAAGGCCTTAAAGGTTAGAACCAGCACCTTGTGAGTAATTCGGAACTCGACCGGAAGCCAGTGCAGTCGGTATAGGACAGGTGTTATGGCCGCCACATTCTGTACCAGTCGAAGTCTCCGGGTCACCGACAAGGGAAGGCCAACATAAAGGGCATTACAATAGTCAAGTCTTGAGGTTACTGTGGCATTGACCACTGTGGCCAGGTCATCCCCGGACAGGTAGGGCGCCAGGTGCCTAGCCTGCCAAAGATGGAAAAAGGCCGACTTACTGATGGCAGAGACCTGGGCCTCCATTGTCAATAACGAGTCAAAAATGACACCAAGGCTTTTGACGGTGGTAGCTGGAGAGAGAGGTTCACTGTCTGTGTTGAGCAAGCAAACCTCATCTAGTCCAGGACGACCCAGCCACAGGATCTCCGTCTGGACTGATAAAACGTGAACTATGTGTGATTTTCATTATGCAACAATCTCTCCCTCTGATATCAACGTTTCTGTTAGAGCAGTGGTTCCCAAACTTTTTTGGCCTACCGTCCCCTTTTCAGAAAAAAAAAATTACTCACCGCCCCCTAGAAATTAATTTAAAAAAATTTAAATAGCAATCAAACAGAAAGATATATGTATTAGTATTTCTACCTTCTTCGTAAATTATAATAAAGTTGTAAATTAGAAACATTGAAGTTTGAAATTATGAAACAATTTATTGAACTTAGAATAGAAAGGTAATACAACAAAAGTTAAAACATTCAAATCATCTTAATGAGAAGGATGAACCTGGTCTGCTGCTCCCAATCTCGTCATCCTCGGCTCTATTTTCGTCAGCAGTCATCTCAAATCATCGCAATGGACTATTTTGTGATCGGTTTCTTTTTTGTTAATAAATTGGTTATTGCACTGTGAATCCATGTTCCACTAAATATGTTGAAGAACATTATTATTATTGTTATAAGACTCAACCAGTTGGAAGGGAACCCCAAAGGTATTATTATTATTATTATTATCCCTTGCTTGGCGAGAGGAGGAAGGAGCAGGAAGAGGGAAGAACAGAGAGACACACACAGAGATGGATGGTAGCCTGTCACCTGGCTCACGCCACCGCCCCCACCGGCCCCTTACAGAGGTTCAGCGCCCCCAAATTCTCCTGGGCCTTCCAGCGCCCCCCTAGATTGCCCCACCGCCCACCAGGGAGTGGTACCGCCCACTTTGGGAACCACTGTGTGGGCCGGAGAGATAGCACAGTGGTAACAACAACTGTGTTTGCAATCTGAAAGTTGCATGTTCGATTCCTGGGCTGGTCTGGACACCCAGCTGTGAGCCCTGTACACTGTCCACTTAACAGATCGACAATAAGCCAGCTGTGAGTAGATGAACTAGGGACCGCTCAGTGGGGAAGGAGTTTTATAAGGACTTTACAACACCTGAATAAAAATAAGGAAGATCGGCTGCTAGAGGTGGATAGCAGAACCAGAGGCTCTCGTCTGAGGATGAAGCAACAGCACCCCCTTGAGAAGTAATGGAGCAAATGCAGAAAAAAAATCCTTCTAATTGCACATGTTTGTCTGCACATGTTTGTCTGTACAATGTATTGTAATTGTATGTCAATCGGCAGGGACTGTCTGCCGTATGTGTAATGTAATCTGCTCTGAGTCCCCTTCGGGGTGAGAAGAGCGGAATATAAATAAAATGTATTATTATTATTATTATTATTATAGCAATATCCAGGAACACCTCTCTTTCACTCACTGAGCTTCACCCATATTTTCCTTCCTGCCTTTCTAGTCTATCTCAGAAAAAGTCCCAAGAGAAAGAAGTGTTTCAGGGAGGAAAGCTCTTGGTTGCTTATGTCATAAATACCAAAAATCTGAGACCACGCTGTGACCCATATACAAAGAGAACTTCCTCTGTTTCATTCAAGCGACATAGTTCCTTCCATCCGTTTTGGATGCAAATCAAAGTGAAGCTGACAATGCACTCTTATTTCAGCTCAGATTGGCTCGCCCAAGGTTAATGAATCTGACATTAAATATGATCAGATATCTAAATAAACTATAAATGTTGATTCCCGCTGAACCCAAGAACACCCTCATAAAAATTGGATGGAACGGCCGGGAACTTTATTGATAAAACCCATCGCTGGCATAAAGAAAATAGCCATGAAATAGCAACACCTTATAACAATATTTATGGTAACAACTAATGATAGGTTAACAATACCGAATGCAGAAATGCACGCTGCTCCATTTCCACTCAGCCAGGCTCCAGTAATTACATTCGGGGGGAAACAGGTATTTGTTATCCTTGGAGCATGATGAAATTTGCTTTCAAGCTCATAAATTAGCTTGCAAATTACCTCCCCCCTCCTCTTTTTTACTTCTCCCTTCATTGTGGATGCATTGCTATATTCATTTTTATAGCATAAGCCTCCTTGTTTTCATTATCGCTTCTCTGAATTTGCAAGTTTGAACTCGCAAAAACACCCTCTTCGGATACTTGCACTGAAATCACTTTGGTGATTAACTGATATTAGAATGGCTCCATTGTGAAAAATCAGGATTCCCGCTCAGGCCCGGATTACCCATAAGGCCACCCTAGGACATGGCCTAGGGCGGCATGATTGGGGGGGAGCGGATCAAGGACCCCCCCCAAATAAAATTCAAAAAAAATTCAAAAAAAAATGCGCATGTGCACGGCGGCGCAAGCGCCATCCACGCCCCTCCCCCTTTGCTCTGCTCCCCATGGCTCCATCCTCCCTCTTAAAGGGTCATGCCAGGTGGCCTCAGAAGTGGGCGAAATCACCGCTTCTGAGGTCAGCGTGACGCTTTAGGTGGGAGGGCGAGCCATCCCAACTGTCACTTTTGCTCGCCCTCCTTCTAAAGCGTCACGCCGGCCTCAGAAGCAGCGATTTCACCCGCTTCTGAGTCCGCTCGGCATGACGCTTTAGGAGGGAGGGCGGAGCCAAAGGGGGCTCCCCTTGGCTCCGCCCTCCCTCCTAAAGCGTCACGCTGGCCTCAGAAGCGGCGATTTCGCCTGCTTCTGAGGCCGCCTGGCATGTTGCTTTAGGAGGGAGGGAGGAGCCAAGGGGAGGCCCCACACTTGGGGCCACTGCCGTGCATGCGCGGCATCAGCTCCGGGGGTGGGGCTTTCCTTCCTCCTCCTCCTCGTGCTGGCGAGGAGGAAGAGGTGGGGCGGAGCCGTGGGTGGGGCGGAGCCAGGGGTGGGGAGGGGCGGAGCCGGGGGCGGAGGCAGACCCTTTGGCCAAGGGCGCCAAAAGGGCCTGATCTGGGCTTGTTCCCGCACCCTTCGTCCAGGCTCCATCATGTCAAGATTCCCCTTCTATCCCAATTGCCTCTGCCGTGACCCTCAAAAGAAGAGAAGAATGTGCAATATGAATGCCTTTCCACACCAAACTAAACAACAACAATGGGTAGTACCGCTAGTATAACTAACACAAAAACTACTGGGATACAATATTAATTAGTATCAATTGGTTTGTAATTTTAATTATTCAAAAATATATGGCTTATAGCACAATGCAAAAGGACATATCAGTAAAAAAATAATAACATCAATATTAGAAAATTCATAGACAAAAAATCACCCTCTAGTAAGGAACTAGTAAGTAACAAAATACCTCATGGAAAATTCCAAATCACATGGACAAAGTTCGACGTGACATAGTATGATGTAAACACAAAGAAGGCGAAAGGAGAGGAAATCCTCTGTCTCAGAACTCAAAAGATGTAATTGCAGTCTATCTCCAAGTTGGATAATCTGCGATGGCAAGTTTATGGGGCAAACTGAAACCGGCGCCCTGGCGGCAGCGTCTCCACTAAGAATGGAGTGACGTTGCTAGTAAGCTCCCGCAGTGGGAAAATAATGATTTTTTAAAGATGGTAATCCATGGTCAATGAGGGTATGGAGTCAGATGCCCAGATTTTTGCGTGTCTGCTGTGCAAAGGGACTCACAAACAACAGAACTCCCCAGCACAGTAATACATATAGTTGACCTTGAGTTTGGGAGTTGGAGTTCACCTACATCCAGAGAGCACTGTGGACTCAAATAATGATAGCTCTGGATCAAACTTGGCGCAAATACTCAATATATCCAAATGTGAACACAGATGGAGTTGGGGGGAAAATAGACCTTGATATTTGGGAATTGTAGTAGCTGGAATTTATAATTCATATACAACCAGTATGATCAAGTCAGATATGGCGATGCTCTCTCAGAGCCATTCTAATAACTAACGGAGTAAAACAAGGTTGTGTTCTTGCACCAACCCTATTTACAATCTTCTTTAGCATGATGCTCCAAAGGGCTATGGCAGATTTTGAAGAAGAAGACAGCATATATATACGCTATCGTACTGATGGCAGCTTGTTCAACTTAAGCCGTCTGAGGGCTCGCACTAAGACTCTAAACTATCTAGTCCGTGAGCTGCTTTTTGCTGACGATGCTGCCTTTGTCGCCCATTCAGAAGCAGCTCTGCAGCACCTGACATCCTGCTTTGCAACAGCTGCAGAGCTGTTTGGGCTGGAAGTCAGCCTGAAGAAAACAAAAGTCCTCTACCAGCCCACACCACAGGAAGAACACCATCATCCCCACGTCAGCATAGGCAAATCTGTGCTTGAGTCCGTTCAGCAGTTCACCTACCTGGGAAGCATCATCTCTTCAGACACCAAGATTGATAAAGAGATAGATCACAGATTAGCAAAGGCATCTAGTGCATTTGGAAGGCTTCACAAAAGAGTCTGGAGTAACAAACACCTGAGACAAAGCACCAAAATCAGTGTGTACAGAGCTATCATGCTGTCTATTCTCTTCTATGGGTCTGAAACATGGGTCACCAATCGCCAACACCTACGACTCCTCGAACGTTTTCATCAGCACTGTCTTCGCACAATCCTAAATATACACTGGACCGACTATGTGACGAATGTTGCTGTCCTTGAGCAAGCAGGGATCACCAGCGTTGAGGCCATGCTATTGAAAACACAACTGCACTGGGCAGGGCACGTCTCTAGGATGGAGGACCACCACCTCCCAAAGATACTACTCTACGGTGAACTCGCCACGGGTCAGCACAAGAGAGGCGCCCCAAAAAGAGATATAAGGACTCCCTGAAACAACATCTCAGGCTTGGCCAGATTGATCACCAACAATGGTCCACCCTGGCCTCACATCAGGAGGCATGGAGACGCACTATCCACAATGCTTTGGCCTCTTTCGAGAAGACACGCCAAACGGGTCTCGAAGAGAAATGACAACGCAGAAAGAACCGCAACTTGGAAACAACATCACCCAAGGAGACTTTCTGCTGTGCTTTCTGCAACCAAACTTGCCTATCTCAGATTGGCCCTTTTTAGTCATCAACGCGCTTGTAAAAAGCGTGGGATGAGTCCTTCCTAAAGAATCTTAGTTCGCGAAGTAATGCCGAGAGAGACAACTAAAGAGCTTTCTGAACTCCACCGACAATGGAGTTGAACCAAACTTCCCATACAGATCCCCCATGTCCAATAGAAAATAATGTATTTTCTGATGGTCTTTGGCGACCCCTCTGACACCCCCTTGCGACCCCCAATGGGGGTCGCAAGGGGGTGTCAGAGGGGTCGCCAAAGACTAATGCAGACAATCCTTGACACATTATTAAACTTTTGTATCTCAGTGGAAATTCAGTCCAACGGTGTTTCTGAAGGTGGACTCAACTGTGCATGAACTGGCCATTCTTCCAACAGTAAAAATACATAATACACAGCAGTCCTGAATCAGCAGTTAATGTATGAACAACACACTCTTTATTACCTCCAGCTTCCTGGAACTAATTCCTCCAATAAGAATGCAATCAAGATTCTTTGCCAGCTCTTTTTTTTTCGGAGTGGAAAAATGAATCAGTACAGTAATAAAAGGGCAGGGTGACCATATGGTGGATTCCGGCCAAATGACATACGGACAGTGCAAAGCCATTCTTAATGAGCGGAAGAGGAAATGCCTGCCATAGTGAATATTTGGCTGGAGATCACGAGGGAAAAAGCAACAGAGAAAATGGACTTCCAAATGCATTTGTGACAGCAGATGCTTAATACTTTTCTAATCACAGTTCTTGAGCTTTAACACAGTGTTTTTCAACCTTTTTTGAGCCGCGGCACATTTTTTACATTTACAAAATCCTGGGGCACACCACCAACCAAAATGACACAAAATGACATTCTTAACACAGTAATACATATAGTTAATATGTTTTTAAATGTATTTATACTCTCAGTGTGAAACCTGGGCCTGTTTCGATGAACACAACATAGATATCCTGGCAGGAATGGCAGAAAGACACACACCAAGGTCTTGCTCAACAGCTGTCAGTCTCTCTCTGTGTTCTTGTGTATCAATAAGGAAAGAAGGAAGGAAGGAAGGAAGGAAGGAAGGAAGGAAGAAGGAAGGAAGGAAGATGGAACCAAAGAGCAAAACCAAAGAGGAGGAAAGAAACAGGTAGAGAAGGAAGAAAGAAAATGGGAAAGAAGACTGAAAAGAAAAAGAGGAAAGGAAAGAAAGAGGGAGGGAAGGAGAGGAAGAGGGAGGGAAGGTTGGCCACAGCAACGTGTGGCAGGTACAGCTAATAAATTTATACAGCATATATATGTATATATATGTATATATATATATATATATATATATATATGTATATATGAATGGTGGGAGTTGTAGGCCAAAACACCTGGAGGGAGGGCCCAAGTTGGCCCACGCCTGCCTTAAGTGAGCAAACCCTGTTAGTTTTCGGCCCCTGCTTAAAGGTGCCTCAACCCTGCATCCCGAACTCCCCTTGACCCACCTTGGCTGAGTGTGAGGGAATCACGGGAGTGGTAGTTTGACACCATCCTGAGCCTCCCCAAACTACAAATCCTGGGATTCCCCAGCCTTGAGCCCTGGAAGACCAAGTGGTGCCTCACTGTATGAATGCTACGGTGTAGATCCGCCCTCAGGCAGCTGAGGGACCCGGGGAAGTCCCATACCAGGATCTTCTCTCTCTTCGCGGAGCTCTTTCCGCCGAATGCAGTCCCCGCCTTTCGGCTCAAACCCTTCCGAGGTCGAGGAAGGAGCGGAGGGGAGGAGGAAGCCCAAGAAGGCAAGTGGTGAGTCTGGCAGCACAAGGCTTCCCAAAAGGAGGCTGTGTTTGCGGGACTCAGGCAAAGCATCGAGACCCGGCTAGGGCTTCCAGGTAGGACAGGAGGGCTCTCTCTCTCTCTCTCTCTCTTCTATCTCCAATTTCCCACGGCACACCTGATGATCGCTCACGGCACATCGGTTGAGAACACTGCTTTAACAAACACGCATCACATTCTGGTTCTGCACTCAAAACA
This sequence comes from Anolis apletophallus, assembly GCA_030556195.1. NCBI lineage: Eukaryota > Metazoa > Chordata > Lepidosauria > Squamata > Anolidae > Anolis > Anolis apletophallus. The sequence continues at coordinate 37,809,509 of JARBWK010000016.1, forward strand.
AAACAAAAGAGAAATAAGGAAATCGGGATACCACCTACGAAGCCTTTTACATCACCAAACTGCCCAAGAGTCGCATATGTTGATTTGTGGCTATACGCACACATTTAGAAATAGTTGCTATAATTTAAAAAGAAATACAGTTCATGAACAACAGTGGGGATGACGGTGCCCAAGCGATATGTGTGCCAATGCGCTGTCGAAGGCTTTCATGGCTGAATCACTGGGTTGCTGTGAGTTTTCCGGGCTGTACGGCTGTATGTTCCAGAAGCTTTCTCTCCTGATGTTTCACCCACACCTATGGCAAGCATCTTGAGAGGTTGTAAGGCAGGGGTGCCCACACTTTTTCAGCATGCGAGCTATTTCTAAAACAACCAAGTCACAAAGATCTACCTACACAGAAATGTAAAAGGTATAACTATTTTCTAATTTATTAAGGATTCTTTGTATGTACAATGTATGTTGATGTACCTTGCATAACTGAACAAGCCAATATTGCACAACACACATAATACGTAATTATTTACATTTTTTTGCAATTACCTGAGTTTACTTTGATGACTTGCACTGAATTGAATCAGCCAGGGATAAACTGGCAGAATGAAAGCACACAGACCTTTCAACTGCAAGGCCATTCAATGCTGATCAATGTGGCCAATAGGACATTAAAAATGCACCCAGACAAGATTTCTTTTTCCCACCCTGACATAATTCCAGAGATATAAACTGGCAGAATGGAAGCACAGAGACCTTGCAGCTGCAAGGCCATTTAATGCTGATCAATGTGGCCAATGGTACATTAAAAAAATGCACCCAACATACAATAGTTCCTTCTCCCACCCTGGACATTACTCCACAGATATATAAACATGCAGAAAGAAGCCAGACCTTTCAATTGCAAGGCCATTCAATGCTGATCAATGTGGCCAATGGTACATTAAAAAATGCACCCAACATACAATAGTTCCTTCTCCCACCCTGGACATTACACCACAGATATATAAACCTGCAGAAAGAATCCAGACCTTTCAACTGCCATTCAATGCTGATCAATGTGGCCAATAGGACGTTCAAAAATGCACCTAAGTTACACAGGCCAGGATTACCCATAAGGCCAACCTAGGCCATGGCCTAGGGGTGCAAGCCAAGGGGGGGGGTGCAGATCATGGACCAATTTTTTTTCATGTTGAAAAAATAAAAACGCAATGCGAATGGAGATGAGGAAGGAAGGATACCGGAGGTCCTCCTTTTCGGCGCCGCCCCTGCCCCTTCCTGAATACCAGCTGCTGCCTCTGCTATTGTTGCGCAAACGGCGCATGCGCAGGGGCTCTCGACACTGGCGTCGACGTCAACAGGAGGATCAATTAACTCCCTTGATGCCGACAGCATCCACTTGCTGGCTTCTTCAGTGCAAGTACAGTCTGCGCATGCCCTAACAGCATGAAAGCTGGTATTCCTCCTCCAACACAAGGAGGAGACTCCTCCTTACTGGAGAGAGAAGCACAACTGCTGGCTACGGCACATGCGCGAACCCCAGTACAGGAGAGAAGCCCAACGCGACAAGCCCCGGTATCGGGGAGAAGTGCGGCATCGGTACAGCTGTTGACTACAACGCATGCGCAATCCCTGATACCGGGTAGAAGCCAAGTCCCTCAAGCCCCAGCATCGGGGAGGAGGCTTTTCCCCCATGCCTGCATCCATAGTGCCTGCCGAGAGGAAAACTCCTGTGGAGGACCTAGTGGGGCCACACCGGGAGAGCTGGATGCGGGGCCCTAAGGGGGACGAGCGGATGAAAGGATGTGGGGGGGGTGTGTGCGGTAGACGTTGGCTTAAAGGGGGCGTGTAAGGACTCACCTGCCTTAAGCAGGGCCGAGGCCTGCTTAGAAGGGGTTTAGAAATCCTGTTTTGGTTGTGCTGGCATCCATCTTGGAGAGGTGGCTGCAGCCAGCAACCATTAAGGGAAGGGAAGCCAGAGCAAGGGGGCGTGGCCTTGCAGGCTTGTGCCTAGTTACAGTGTAGAGGCTGTGATTGGCTAGAGTATAGAGGGGGAGGAGTTGGAGCTGACAGAGTAGAAGTCCTGTCAGAGAATGTTTCAGTCGGGAGTTTGGAGTTTAGAGCGAGGCTGTGCAGACGCACATCTCCAGCCTCTGCTGTTTAGAGTCAGGCTGTAGATTCAGCATCTACGCCTGAGGCAGTCTTGAGCAAGGTTTCTGGGGGAGTATCACCAGAGCCTTGGCAACAGAGACTGACAGTCTGTCCTAAGCAATTCACCACGTAGGAATAGGCTGGACTAGTGGGAGTCACGACTCAGTTCTGACCGCCCTTAGGGCCAGTAGTCATTCTAGTGGGAACGCTTGTGGAAGAGGGCCATTTAGAACTGTTCTTGTGATAGGCAGTTGGGATACCTGGTCATCTCTGGTGATAGAGTGACAGGTAGTTGGACTCTTAGACTGTGTGGGTTACGAGTAACCCAGTAGTAGCCAGACTCAGGGAACGATCTATAGGGATTAGATGTTCCAGAACTTTAGTACAACGACCATCTAGTGGAACTATTAGGTGGGAGTTGGGAGACAAGTCCTAGTACTGTCTGTGGAACTGAACGTAACATCTCAAGAAGATTTAATAGCCTTTTTAGTCAGTAACCTCCACGCTCTAGCACATATAGTAAATCTTGTTAACCATCACACTATCCGTAGTCTATCATTGTTGTAACCGTATGCTAGTTGCCTCTTAGTAGAACCAATACGATCTGTGCCTATTTGATAGCCTCGTTGTAGTTAATAAATACGTTTGTTATTAACTTTTAAAAGAAGCCTCAGTCATCTTTCGGTCTCCTCAGTTTACATTCTTGGTGGTGGGTTGTTTTAAAGGCCAATGCTACAGACACTTCATTTTAATTAGAGTTTAATTGTAAAATAAATCCTAATGACCCATTAGGTTGGTGGCAGACTACCGGGAGTGTCAATTAAGTCAATTTAGGTGACCGAGATCGTCACAGGGCGTAATTCCAAAGTGTGGCCTAGGGCTCAAAAAGGTGTTAATCTAGGCCTGACCAGAGCGTGGACCACCGTGGCCAAGTCAGACTTCCCAAGGTATGGGCGCACTTTCCTAGTTTCCAACAGACCTCACATCGTATGGGAATGCCTGCCATAGATGTGGCTGAAACATCAGGAGAAAATACTTCTGGAACATGGCCATACAGCTCAGAAAACTCACAGCAACCCACCAACATGTGTGCCTCTTTGTGATCTCAGGGCGGAGTGTTGATGAGGAATGGCTAATTCATGTACTGCTCTGCCCATATAAGTAAAACCCAACGGGACAGAGCTCTGAGTAAACATTCAAGCCATTAGGCTCTTCCCGGTGAGCAGAATGACAGCCACTGAGAGTCAACAGTACTGGAAATGAACTGAGGTCAGGAGAGAGTTTGCGTTCCGGAACCCTGGGAGTTCAGTTAGCACAAAAATGGAATGACCCCACTTTGGTCTATTTGCCTTGATGATCTCATCCAACACTAGAAGGCATCTAGTCAAGTGTAAAAAGAATTAAAATTGAGCTAGGAAGATAGCAGCACTCTTTTTTCCCCCTTATAAAGCAATTAGTGGTCAGCTGGGATTTGCCATTTTCGAGCCTCGCTTTTGTGTATGACAAAATTCACCAAATCTTGTGAAAAGAATGGTTGTAAAAAAAGCATTGTTGCACGAATCAGTCTTAGCCTGATGAACGAGGTACCTGAGCCTCTTCCTCCAGGTGTGTGCATGACATTAATATGTGTCCTCATTTAGAGAGGAGGTTTTTCTCTTAGAAATACTGTATTTAATGATGAAAAAACACATAGAGGAAGGATAAAGCTGAAAAGAATTCACAAATCGCCCAGTTACAGCTGTCCCTGCAATTTTATTTTTTATTTATTGTGTCCGAAGCGAATCGAGAATACATTTATAATGTACAGAAAAACCACAAACAACGTTACAAACTTGGCATTATACTAAATTCCCTTTGACCAGAAGCCGGCTACTTTGAGAGAATGATTGGCTGAGAATGGACGCAACCAGCGACTGCAATTCCCAGAATCCTCTCCTGCTGTAAATCTTTAAAAAGGTAAAGTTCATGACTCTTCCCATAATTGGAAATGAAAGATGCATTAAACTCTGGACGAGAGACCTCTCAAAATTCATATGGAATGGAAAAAAGCAAAGAGTAAAGATGAAATTTTTACAGGATGCCAAGGAGAGAGGGGGACTAGGGGTACCTAATTTAAGATTATATTTTGAAGCGAGCTGTCTTGCCTGGATAAGAGATTGGGTTAGACTAGAGCAGGGGCGGGCAATTATTTTTTCCAAGGGGCCACACAAGAGCCAAAAAATATTATGGAGGGCCGCACCTAAAGGCTGAACTACATTCTAATCTACATAATTTATTTATTTATTTACTATATTTACTATATATTACACATCATTAATATTAACATATTAATATATATCAAGAAATATTCATATATTATTATATATAGACATTATAATATATTGAAATTATAATATAATATAACATTATATTATATCAGACCTGCCCAACAGGCGGCCCGGGGGCCGCACACGGCCCCCCAGCCCCTTGGTTCCGGCCCCCCTACCCTCCTGCAAGTTGTAGTGGCGGCACAGCTGTCCGCCATTACCTGTCCTGGCTCTTCAGCATCGCGAGATTTCCTGGGGCCTCAGCACTCGCCCGGGTAGACTACTGAGCTCGCGGGATTCGTTACATCACTTCCGCGGATCCGCTGGGCCTTCTGGAACTTGTAGGCCTCGTTCCCCTTCACCAGCAGTGGGAGGAGCCGGCCGCAAAAGGAGTGGCACGTCACTTTTGGTTCGGCCGAAAGGCAGCTGGGAACTGTAGTAGCAGCAACCTTTTCACACTGTGGCCCCCCAGGTGATCAGTGACCGGAATTCCGGCCCTTGGGCCGGTAGAAGTTGGACAGCCCTGTATTATATGATTTATTATTATTTGTCACGATGCAAGGACTCGGCCGGCCCCTTAATCACACACACAGAGACGGTAATCAGCTAACTATTTATTGAGTAATAAAGAACAGATGAAAAGGTAATTGTCCATCAAAATATAGAAAAGTTCAATCCAAAAATAGTGAATGCGTAGTATAGTCCAAAAGCAAAGTCTTGGCAATAGGAAAGTCCAAAGGCAAAGGTCTTGGCAAAGGCTCCGCAAAACAAAGCGGATCAAGGAACAAGGCTCTGCAAGCAAAGCGGATCAAGGCACAAAGCAAGGTTCAAACAGGGCCCAAGAGAACTTCTTGGCAAGGCACGAGCCGGCAACTTGGCTCCGTGATCCTTCGCTCGCTTCACTTCGCTTAGATTAGAAGTGGCCGAGGTACTGAGGATCCTTTCCCACGGATCCTATACTTAAACCCCGGGGCGAGACCCCCAACGCTCTGTGCTACGGGATCTAGCGCTTCTCTGACGCTCTAGACTGCGGTGCCATTCCCTCCTACTGGACTCGATGCTCAGTCTCCTATCAAAGCTTCGTCCTTGCCTCCCAGCACCTGGCTCACTATCTTCATGAGAGTCGAACTCCCTTTCAGCTTCCATGGCCTCATCGCCCATGTTTTCCCAAATTCGCTCCTGTGATCCGTACCCACCCGGTTTCTCATAACATTCATCGCTATCAGCACTTTCAGGATCAGCCTGACCTTCCCATTCCTCATAGGCATCCGGCCATCCCTCATCCCAAGCCAGACTCTCTGTGGGCGAAGAAGGCCCAGCTAACTCATTAACCCCTTCCTCCATTTCCTTCTCAGCTGCGGCTGGCTCTAATGCAAGTGGGACCCCGGTGCTGCCCCCTGCCCCCAGGCACGAAAGAGAACTGGGTTGCTACATTATAATAATAATAAAATTATTATAAAATAAATAATAAAAACCACTAAAATAAAATAAAATTCAAGAAGAAAAGGTGCGAACCAAGATGGAATGGCCCAATGGACCCAGCCCAGCGGATGGCAAAGCAGACCCAGCCGCCACCGCAGCCCTGCTATGGAGTGCCTGCCATCCCTGGAGGCGATCCGGGCCAGCAGGGGGAGCAGTCGGCGATCTGAGGCGGCTGATCGCCTTGGTGACCTGAAAGACGATCAAGTCTTCTGGGTCGCCAAGGTGATCAGCCGCTGTAGGTCGCCGAATGCTCCCGCTGCAGGCCCGGATCTCCTCCAGGGATGGCAGGCAGTCCAAAACCGACACAGGCACCACAGAGCCCGCGATGGGATGGCGGCAGTGGCGCCCCTTCCTCTTGGCCCCGTCCCCGACACCCTTCTCCCCGGGCCAGACAGAATTGGCTGCCGGGCCGCATCCGGCCCTCGGGCCGTAGGTTGGCCACCCCTGGGCTGGAGGATAATGCATTAGAAGGACATGAATTAAAATTTGGGCTACATGGATACCTATGTTATAACAAACTGAAAATAGATTCAAATTTCAATAATCATTACATAAGATACCCACTATTAAAAATTTGAAACAAATATATAGACAAAAGGAAATTATATAAACAATGCCTCTTAGGACTTCACCGAGTGAGGCATTTAGAATAAGACAACTAGAGGACAATGATTGGTGGAAATATAAGGATCTCTTATCCTGAACTTCCGCGCATGTGCATTTGGTGTGGTGCGACTCCAGCAGGCCGGAGACGCGAATCGCCCAACACGACGCCGAAAAGGAGGAGCGTTTTGCAACCAAATGAGCATGCACGGAACCTGGCGGCCGGATGCGCCCCTGACCATGTGGCGCCCTACGCTGCCACGTAGTTTGCGTAACGTTAGATCCGCCCCTGAACAGGATACAAATATGCGAAATAATAAATAAATACATAAATAAATATTGGAGGTCTATTTGTTTCCTTAAACCAGGGTTCATTGTATTTCTTAAAGACAGAAAGCAGTCGTCAACCATAGGACACACTGTCTTCCCCTTCTTGCATTCTTGAATAGAAATGCAGCTCCGAGAGACAGCATCTGATTAGATTAAGCCTGACTTTGAAAGTAATTGTCCAACAGACTTGTCAGGGTGGCTTGACCTCAAGGCTCGAAGATGCTGAAGCCCATCCAAGTTTCTTAATTAATAACCTCCCCAGATAAGTTCCTTCTTACTGTTGAAGTTGATTACTGAATCTCTCTGCTTCAAAACAACAGATGGCATAGGTTCCTCCAAAATTAAAAGGGACCTGAACTTATGTTTCAGACTACAGTTAATCAGACACTCGTCCCCTTAGAGAATTGCATTAAAGGAGATGGCAGGGCAACTTGCTAATGCAAGTTATAAATGCAATCATATGAAGGAAGAAGCTCAGCACTGAAATATTATCTTCCTTTTTGCAGGCAATAAATCCACAGAGAATCCCTAGAATGGCAAAGTAGAATGGCTCCAGTCCCTGTTGGATTTGAAGGTCAAAGGAGGAACGCGGGACAGCCGCCATCTTTCAGGACATTTTGCTATGGATATTGCAAAAATAAAATGGAAAATGCGAGAGCTAGTTAGGCATTCTTCAGCCCTTTGGAAGAAAGGCCAATCGTACTGCAAGTAATAAAAGAACAAACAAAACCTAATGCAAAGATAAGTGAACACACTGAATTCAACCACCTGGATTCAGATACTACAGTTGGCTCATCGCCTGTGCGGCTTTGTTGATTTCCACCGGATATGTATATTTGAAATAATATTAAAGGCTGTATTAGGACTGGAAGAATAGTATGTGTGGTGAAATCATATTTATTTATTGCAGGTTGTAAATGTAGTTGATATTTATGTATATGTAAGTATTTTGTAAGGGTGGAACTTCGCTAACCCTAAGGGGTTAACAGTAAAATTATCTGGCAGAGCTTCCAAGAACCTCCGTTACCATGGAAACTGGGGGTGGAGCCTGTAGATGGCTTTAGGATTCTCAGATTCAAAATATTTTCAGTTGATGGCTAACTGAAAACGCAGAAAGGTGTGTGAGAGAAATAGGGAGTCTGTTTAGCCAGCTTTCAGCATGGTTTAAAAGACTCTAGGTTTATTCTAAACCTGACCCTACTCTGAAAAAGGGAAGTAGTGGAGGTGTGTAGACTGCTAGAGAAGCAGTGGCTTTTAATGACCAGCAGAGAGTGTGTAAACTGCTGAGTTATTAGTTTAGGAGTGCAGTAGCTTTGTGTTAGACTGTATCTCCATAAGTTAGCATCTTGTAACCTTAAGAAAGTACATCTGAGTAGATTGTAACCACCCAAGCTCTTGAACTCTTGAAACCTCCAAGCAAAACACTGTTTAAATAAACTTGATAATTCTTTGAAAAAACATCTATTCTGGTGATTCTTTCTCCCACAAGCCTTGAAACACCTCCATCACACAATTGGCTGTAAGTCAGATCGTTACAGTATGTTATTGCAGAAGTTGATCAAGATAGTTATTTAGAGGAAGTGGTTAAGTTTGACGTCATTTGGAAAACTGGAAGTCATTTATTTCTCTCCTGTATTAGTAGTTCATTGGAGTTATTTTCTTTCTTACTTATTACTTATTTACAACCGTTAGATTTTTATGTTTTTATTTTTGTTTTGTATCACTATCTTAAAATTGTATAGCTTTTGTCCCTATGAGCTATCTATCTATCTATTAGGCCTGGGTAGGTTCGGTTGGAATGCTCAAAAATTGGAATGATTTCAGATTAAATCCACTTTTGAAGCTCTTTCAACGCGATATAAGCAACCCGGAAGTGAATTTGGCAATTCGAAGCCGCCGCCACCATTTTTCGGAAAGGGATCGGCATCGGATTCCTGGAATCTGATTTACGAGTTTTGAGCCATTGACACCAAATTTGGACACAATATACGTATCAGTCCAGCGAGTGACCATCACTCATAAAAACACTGAAAAACACAGCGGAAGAGACTTAAAAAGCCAAAAAAGCAAAAAAGGTGCTACAGAGCATGTGCAAAAATGACTCCCCTGGCAAACAAAACACACAATAGCATATCCACACTCTCTTCCGGACTACAGCTCCCAGCATGCCCTAGACCAGGCCTTTTAGGAGAGGAGGATGATCCAAATCACTGCTTCCAAGCTGCAAGATTTCTTCTCCTTGGATTTATTTGAAAGCATCCTAATCCCGTCATATTTCCAATTTCCTATTCCTGGGCTGCAACTCTCCGCAATCATCCAGATAGACAGATTAGATAGAAATAGGTAGGTAAGTAGGTAGATAGGTAGGTAAGTGGATCAGGAGAACTGTGCCATCATGCCCAGGCGGTTTAAGATGGAACTGTGATGTGCTTCTATCTATAGCCTGGAGGACTGCAGGTGCCTTACTCCGAAGCTCAGGGGTCCAGAACCAAACCACTTCAGGTTAGAGTTGAACAGTAAACACAAACTTTATTGAAGCAAAGTCCTTGGCAGACTTGGTACAGATTCTTGAGGTTACAAATACAACTTAATTTTCCTTTCAGTTGCTGGGTTAACTTCCTCCAATGGTAGAGAAATCCTGAGATGCTCTCTACCCTAGCCCTGAGTTGCTATTTTAGAAAGAGCAGGACTTTCCCTATCTAAACTCAAAGCTAGCTTGGATACGAAGTAGTTAGAGCTTCTTCCAATGGCAGAGAAATCCTCAGATATTCTCTGCCCTAGCTCTGAGTTGCTATCATAGAGAGAGCGGATCTATCCCTACTCTACTCAGAACTAGTTTAAAGGCAAGAGGTTAGTACTTACGATGGCTTGGCTGAGCTGGCCTGGCTTGACCACACAAGCACATCTGAGTCCTTCCCTAGTCTGGAGAAGACTGAGAGGACTTTCAAAATGGAGATCCCATCCCCAGGAAAAAGGGGCGGGCTCCAGACCAAAAGATACTTTTGCAAGCCAACAGCAACATGCTTTGCAAGCTGGCTGCAAGCCTCTGTTAATGGTTAACTGTCAGGGTGCCAGTGAGTCTGTAACAACCCTGAAAGAAATGCAAAAGGATGCTATTTCCTATAACTATGGGGCAAAGCCAATCAAACTCCTGGGAGATGGAAAAAGGACTGCTGGGAGTTGCAGTCCAATAATAGGTAGAGAAGGAAGAAAGAGGAAGGCAAAGAAAAGGTGCGGGGATAGAAGAGAAGAAGAAGAGAAGGAAGGAAGGAGAGAAAGAAAGAAAAAAGAGAAGGAAGGAAAGAGGGGGGAAGGAATGAGAGAAAGAAAGAAGGAAGAGAAAGAGGGAGAGAAGGTTGGCCAAAGCAACGCATGGCAGGTACAGTGTGTGTAGAGAGAGAGTTTATGTTAATATAGACATTTTGCAAAAAGTTACAGCAGTACACTAAATTAAACTAAATACTCAACACCGCTTTATCAAAATATGTATTTTAAAGGCAGATATATATTATAAACTATTGTGCAACAATGAAACCATGTTACATTTATAGCCATTTTAACTAACCGATTTTTACAGCAAACGGATTATCGCATGAAGAGATATAGTCTGTGCAAGTGAGAGGGAAGGGAAAGAACGCAGGCACTTAAATAACTCTTAATGATTTCAGGAAATATGACTGTACTAGTTGTCTGCGTCATTCAGATTATTGAATATTAATCAAGCTATTGTCAAATACAATATACTTCTTGAAACACCCTAAATTATTCAATTTTGGAAAATTTTGACTATTTCTATCCATCTTGGAAGAACTGTATCTTGCAGGGGTCAGCAAGAGTTGTTTACATATTACATTCCTATGAAAGAGTTTGTGATTTACCTAAATGCAGCATACGCAATAACTGGAGAGTTGAATTTTCATTTCAATAGTACAGTTACATGTACCTTGAGCTATTGCGTGACACATAATAAGCAATAAGGCTGATTTAGAGACTCGGTGTTATGCTTACTGTACATATGGGATATTTTAATTGGTATATATACACACATACACACAATTCTGGTGAGTGACTATGCATTTGTGTGTAGACATTCTGACCAAGAAAACAACAATAGCCAAAATGAATTCAGATAAAAGCCTCAATACCCATAATTTTTTGAGAAGTTGGGTTTCACAGTAATGGATTCAATTAATGCTTTAGCACTTAAGCATAAGCTTCCACTGAGGGAAGGGGAAGGGAAACATAATTATTTCTACTGTTCTGCAAAGTCTTTGCAATGCTAAAGTGCAAACATTTTGCAACAGGTCACTTCCTGCCTCTTGTACGAGGGTTATCTGGAAAGCAAAGTTACAAGGAATGTAGCTCTCACGGGGGAATTTTCTCGGGGGAAGTTGGTATCACTACCATGTAGCGGGAAGCCAGCAGGAGCGAATGAGCAGTGCCACTTGTCACTAGTTCATCGACTGGTTTTGTGGTGAAGGTTAGAGATGAGCGTCCTCATTCCGTTTCCCTCCAAGTGCGAAGTTCACGCTGTAATATGCTACTTAAATGCTAAGGGCATGAACACCACTGTGATTCATTGCAAAATCGTTTCGGTTTATGGAGAGGACACAATGTCAAGACAGCATGTGACAAAATGGGTATAGAATACACGGTGAGACTCAACTCAACTTTATTTCTTATGAGTCGCCAAAGGTGCTCTGGGCAACTTACACAGTTAAAATAGACAGGTTACATAGTCACCGCTTGTTACTTAACGATCGTAGGCTCTTCTGAAGAGCCATGTCTTGAGTGCCCCTAAAAATGTGTGTAGATGGAAAGTGAGGGGAAGGTACTGAGTGGCTCTTTGGTCTGGCAGTAGGGAGTTCCACAAGATTGGGGCTACGATTGAGAAGCATCTCTGTCTTGTGGACTCCAAACGGACCTTTCTAGGGCCAGGGACATAGAGGAGATTCTCATGAGCTGACCGTGGCAGACTCTGGTGGTGGAGTGGCATTAAACAGTCTCTTAGATTGAAGGGCCCTGACCTCAGAAAGGCCTTGAATGCTAGGACCAGAGTCTTATAGAGGAGTCTGTGTTCAACCAGTAGGGGCAGCCAATGCAAGCGCTGTAGGACGGCGTTAGGTATGGCACCTCATTGACGTTCTTTGTGAGGAGTCTACTCTGTGGGGCTGCATTTTGCACAATTTGGATCTTGCGAATTGCTGCTCGAGGTAAGTCCACATATAACGCATTGCAGTAATCCAGCCTCGACGTAACCGTGGATTACCGTAGCCAGCCCCTCTGTTGGTAAATAAGGCGCCAACTGCCTCGCTTGGCGTAGATGAAAGAAGGCCCTTTGACTAGTGGAGGCAATCTGGGCTTCCATCGTCATTTGGGAATCCAGGATAACACCGAGACTCTTCACAGTGGGGGGTGGGGCTCACGGTTCTCCTTCAAAAGATGGTAATAGACCAGGGGTGGGCAATTACCGGCCCTCCAGGTGTTTTGGACTTCAACTCCTAGAAATCCTAAGAGCTGGTAAACTGGCTAGGATTTCTGGGAGTTGAAGTCCAAAACACCTGGAGGGCCGGTAATTGCCCACCCCTGTAATAGACCGACTATTCTGATGGGCGGCCAGGCCACAAGATTTCAGTTTTTGCTGGATTTACTTTCTATTTGTGGGCACATAGCTATCTTGTCACCGCTCCAAGACACCGGGTGAAGTTATCCGGTACTGAGGTTGTTCCAGGTTCTAGTTTTAGGAGAAGCTGGGTGTCATCAGCATATTGGAAACATTCTCATCCAAATCTCCGGACTAGCTTGGCGAGAGGTCGAACATAGATGTTAAACACTAAACAGCATTGGCGATAGAATAGCGCCTTGGGGTACTCCACAGTCGAGAGGGGATTTCTCAGATACTTGGCCCAGCCACTCCACTCGTTGGCTACGCCTCGCAAGAATGAGTTGAACCACGTTATTGCTGATCCTTGAATTCCAATAGCAGCTAATTGTTGGATCAGTAGATCATGGTCTACTGTATCAAAAGCTGCAGTGAGGTCAAGCAACACCAGCAGTCTAGCTGGCGACGGATGTCATCAGAGATGGCCACCAGAACAGTCTCAGTCTCATGTCAAAGACAGAAGCCAGATTGAAATGGATCCAGGCTATCCGTGTCGTCTTAGAATTTCTGAAGTTGGATCGCTGCTGCACGTTCAATCATGAAGAAACTTTGCAGAGCCATCCTAAACTAATGTTGTAGGATGCTGACGGTGGGAATCTGTCTCCTTCATGTCCGCACACCGCTCACCGTTGTTGACTTCATTCGGTTGGGATGTTTGAAGCCACCCCTCTCACAGCCCCAATGAATATCATCTGTTCACAAAATTGAAGGAACACCTGGGTAAAAAAACACTTTTTCGACTACGATGAGGTGAAAATTGAAGTGACAAACTGGCTGAAAAAGGCGAGAAGGCAACTTCTGACACAGGAATTAAAAACCTATCCCACAGATGAAAAAATGTATTGAACTGAATGGTGATTATGTGGAAAATAATCTAAAAATAATCTAAATTTTATTAAAATATATTCATTTTTTGTATTTAAAAAAAATCTTGTAACTTTACTTTCCGGATAACCCTCGTACAATATCTGCATTTGAGAAAACCCATGGCTGTAAACCTTGGAGCTAATTCTCAGATTCCACCTAAACATTAGGAAGAAGATCCTGATGGTAAGAGCTACCTTGGAGGTTAGAGAAGGCTTCTCTGGAGGCTTTTCCATGGATGCTGGATGGCCACCTGCTGGGAGTGCATTTATTGTATGTCAGAACGGGGTGGGACTTGGGGCAGGCCCGGATTAACAATTTTTTGCGCCCTAGGCCACACTTTGGAATTACGCCCCCTACCACCCCCCACATCACTCAGACCCACACTAAAAATAAAACCTTATCTTCTCCTCCCTCCCTGACGGGCCTGAGCTGATGCTGCTGCGGGCCCTGGGGAGTGTGGGAAGGCTTGCCGTGGGCAACAGAAATGGAGCTCAGGGCAGGGGCTTTCTTTCCGCTCTGCAAACCTGGCCCTGGATCTCTCTCTCTCTCTCTCTCTCTACTGAGGAGGCAGCAAAAGGCGGGAAAGGAGGCCGCTCACCCAGGACGCTGCCCTTTCGGCGGAGGCAGGAGAAGAGACGGGGCTGCTGGCGTGCGCCTGGCCTCCGAGCCACCACTTTTCATCCTGTTGTGCCAAAATCCGAGGAGGAGGAGGAAGGCGTGGGAGCTGCAGGCGGCGAGGCTGGGGATCTGCAGGGGCTCCTCTCCGCGATTTGCCTTTCCTTCCTTGCCCGCTGCAAAGGCTGTCAGCAGAGGATGCTGGCGGGGCAGCCAAAGTGGGCCGCCTCCGCCCGTCTGGGAGGGAGACCTCGCTGGAGGTTTCCTCCCAGAAGCACGCTCTCCTCGTTTCCTCCCAGAAGCACGCTCTCCTGACATTTCGCCCTTAGGGGCGGGCTGAGACAACTTTGGGGTGGGGGTCCAAGATATGCGCCCCCCATTGGCTTGTGCCCCTAGGCCATGGCCTAGGGTGGCCTTATGAGTAATCCGTGCCTGACTTGGGGTCTCTTCCAATTTTACGATTTAATTCCTATTTCATAGAACAGCTGCAACTCAGCAGTCAGGCTCATGTTTGGGGTGTAGATGTACAGTTCCTTGTGCCTTCAGGTTGAACAAGAAACTCACCTGGAGAGCCGCTGCCATCAATCCCCCCCACACACACACACAAAAACCAACAACAACAACCCTGAGTTAGAGAGATCAATGGTCTGCAGCAAAGCTTGGAAATATCTGCTTTTAGATTAGAACTCTTGCACTGTTTAGGATTTCCAGGGAGTCATATTCCAAACTCTGAATCCCTTAAACGTTGCTTCCTACGGACACATATTCATCTCCTTCCTTTGTTTCTTAACTGCTTTCTCAGTTGACTGATCTCACTCTGAGAAGGAAAAGATGATTACTGCACAGAAACGTTCATTAAGAGTAATAAAGGGAAGGCAGATGATGCTTCACTTGACCATTTGTTGGAATGCGATGACAGACACGCGCACGCACAGGCTTTCTAGCCAGCCTCCTCAGGTGTCACACTTAATTGCCTTTGAAGATCCTGTGTACTGGGACGTGCATTTCATCAAGATTTCTTAGGCTTGTTATATCAATCACCTCCACTGCAACACAAAATTTCTGGGCTGTGAAGTGATAATTTGTTCCAGTGGCATTAATGAGGCAAGCAGCAGTCTTCACTTTACTGTCAGCAGTAGGTTATGGCAGAGATCACCGTAAGGCCTGAGAGACATGCACTCATATTAGAAACTTTTTCCCCCTAGTCAAAATCAAGAATACAAAGACACTGCAGAACTTTTTTAGTGCATTTGTTTGGTCCGGGGCCATTTAGTACAACACACACACACACATATACCCTCAGCCATTAACTCATTACAGGTTGAGCAGCCCTTTATTCTGAATTTCAAAATATGTCCCCCAAGTTGCTGTCTCCTATAGTATTTATTTATTTACGACATTTTACCCCGCTCTTTTCAACCCCCGAGGGGGGACTCAGAGCGGCTTCCAAAAGGCACAATTTGATGCCTACATCACAATCGCATTATAAAAACACAATATAAAACCCTCCAGCATTTGACACTAAAATACATTAAATTACAATTACATTCACACATCCTATGCATTCACCTATGTTAAAAACAGTGTTCCGTCCATAAAAGCATTGAGCCCTATTCACCAACTTTCCATTAAACTACTAAAGTGCTGTCCTGTGCTACTATGCGAACGCCTGGTCCCACATCCAGGCTTTCACTTTTTTCCTAAATGTCAGGAGGGATGGAATTGATCGTATGTCGCTAGGGAGCACATTCCACAGACGGGGAGCCACCACCGAGAAGGCCCTCTCCCTCGTCCCCACCAGCCGCACCTGGGAAGCCGGCGGGAGCGAGAGCAGAGCCTCCCCGGATGATCTTAAAGTACGAGGTGGGACGTAGCGGCAGATGCGTTCGGACAAGTAAGCTGGACCAGAACCATATAGAGCTTTAAAGGTCAAAACCAGCACTTTGAATTGAGCCCGGAATTGGACCGGCAGCCAGTGGAGCCAACACAACAGGGTGGTGGTATGCTCCCTGTATGTAGCTCCAGTTAATAGAACTGTCTTCAAAGGCAGCCTCATGTAGAGCACGTTGCAATAATCTATTCAGGATGTGACCAGAGCGTAGACGACCGTAGCCAGATCAGACTTCCCAAGGTACGGGCACAGCTGGCGCACGAGTCTTAACTGTGCAAAAGCTCCCCCGGCCACCGCTGAGACCTGGGGTTCCAGGCTCAGCGATGAATCCAGGATCACTCCCAAGCTGCGAACCTGCGTAGAAACATTTCCCTTCTGTCCGTGTCTTTGGGCAGCACGGGGAAAAGTTCTCCGTGTGCCATGATGCATAATTAATTAAACATCTGCTGCAAGAGAATGACTTCAAAGTTCTTTTCAAATGATATTCATTCCAGGATGTTAGGAGTAATAACAGAGCACACCAAGGTCTTCAAAAGACAAGCCTACCCACACTATTCGGGTCCTCATTTACTTTGAGGGTGTATACCCCCAAGAGGGACCTTCAACAACACGATGCAATGTGAAGGACCCTTATTTAGAGTTCTGATGAATCAGCCACGCTCCTTTCCATCATTGTCCCCATTTGCTCCCCTTCTGCATTATGTTCTGTGGAATATGCCAAATCTTTGTTGATGCATTTGCAGTATGGGTTGAGCATCCAAAATTGCCTGCATGGGTGGCTGAGATACTGATACTTACTTTTTTGTATTTGTTTACATACACTTTAAAAAAATATTTTTATTGTTTTATCATTGTCAACACAATATTATACAATGTCTATTTACAGCAGATTCATATTATTCATTTCTAGCTACAATACTTCCCTCTTTAGCATCAGCCATTATGTTTTTCTTATACATTTTTGTATCCCTCACCACTGTGCTCCCCTCCCCCCCCCTCCCCCAAGCAGGCATGTAGCCAGGGGGGGCTAAGGGGCTTCAGCCCCCGAAAGCGAAAAGGCCTTTGGTACATTATTTAAACTGTTATGTTTATTCATATCATGATCTGATCACCATGCTCATTATATCCCACATTAATGAGGTTATTGGGATAACAATACAAAAGGTTTGCTTCTTCCATGAACCAAACTGAATCAAAATCCTGGCTACGGCCCTGCCCCAAGCCATTGCTTTTACATATCTTCCAAAATTTCATTTCTTCTTGTTGATGTAACCTTCCTTCTTACTTTTCTAATCCTTTTTCAATAAATTTTCTCCATACCTCATAAAAATCACTTTGTTTCCATATAACTTTTTTTACTTTTAATATACATGTTAACTTGTCATTTATTGCCAGTTTCCATACTTCCTTGTACCATTCCTCTATTTGTATATTTATTTCTTTTCTCCAATTCCTTGCTATAAGCAGTCTTGCTATTGTTAATAGGTTTTTATCGCATCTTTATCCTTCCCCCCCCCCATTGTTTACTATTCTATAATGATAATAAAGCTATACTAGGACTTCTTTCTATTTTAATATTCATTATATCTTCTATTTCTTTAAATACTTTCACCCAAAATTTGCTTACATATTTACATATTTACATTGCCACCACATATGTATATATGTTCCTGTTTCTTGGCATCCTCTCCAACAGTTTTTCGAGTAGTTTTTATTTATATTTGCTATTCTTACTGGTGTAAGGTACCATTTCCATATTAACTTATAATAATTTTCTTTAATCCTTATTGATAATTTTTTTAGATGTCTTTGTCTCCATAATTGTTGCCACTCTGTTTCCTTTATTTTTATCCCTAAATCTTCTTCCCAAACATACACTTTGTGTTTCATGCACAAAATCATTAAAATATTTTTGTGTAAAATTACCTTCAGAATAAGTTTATAACCCCTATATGAAACTCACTTTTAGTTTTGGGTCTCATCTCCAAGATATTATGTTTGTATTGTAAAGATAGTGTTGTGATTGAGCCCACGGCTCTGCCTGTGAGTAGGGCTGGGGAGGACGCTGAATCTACAGTGTCTGAGTGTAGTATGGAACTGGGTGGGGCTGAGAGTAACCTACATGCTGGAGCAGGCAGAAAGAGGGCTGCAAGTGATTGCAGCAGGGAAAGTTTGGCACAAAGGAAGAGAGTATGGCAAATACTTATGGTTCCTACTGACTCTGAGTCCTTTGAGGGTTTTCCCAGGGATGGGGAAGGATCATCAGAAGACAGTGATACTGAATTAGATTGGACGCAAGTAAGGAAAATTCAGGATGTGTTTGAGGCAGACACCAGTAGTGATACTTTTATGGGGTTTGATAGTGATAATGAGTGGTCCTCTGAAACCTCAGGGAATGATTGGGATAAGCTAAGTTTTGAAAGATGCTGGGGATCTTGGAGGGACTCACAAAGGGTTTTAGCTGCAGAGAGAGAAGCAGCTGCAACACCTAATCAGGGGGAGTTGTCCTCTTCGGGTGAATCTGATATCTAGGTCTATTTAATGTGGGCTTTTTTGGGAGTTTCCTTGCGGTGAGCAAGGAGTTGTTCTTGGTATCCTGATATCTTGCATCGTGTTCCTGATCCAATTTACTCGTGAGTTGAGGTTTTACTCTGGCCTTTTGGGGTGAGATGCTGCTGCTGCAGTTGGGAAAGGTGGGTGGTTTTGGGTTACAATGTTCTGTTTTCTGTCCAGCTACAGCCGCGTGTTCCTTGTGGCGGGGTTTGAACTCCGCTGGACTTTCTGTGAGTGTCACAAGCTACAAGAATGGTATTGTATACATGGAGGGAGGTTGACAATGTGTTTTATGGGGATTACGATGAATGTTGTCCCCATGCATTTAGCTCCTGTGGACCTTGGATTGTCTCCTCGTTTCTCCGTCTTTCTCCTGCCCACGGCTCCGGACCGGTTATTGACTACGCTATTGGCTCAACCCTTTGAGGATGTCGCAGATGACGTCTTTTGTTTGCTTTTGATCATTCCTTCCGCAATTTTTGGGCTTCTCAGTGGGTTTTTGGGGTTTTGGCCAGTTAGGCTTGTTTTTTGTTAGTCCCGTTCCCATTTCTTGTACAATAAACTCTTTGTTATTCCTTTCTACTCTTGGGTTTGGCTTTAATTGGCATCTGCATCATGACAGGTATAGCAAAGACATTAAGTCTAGTCATGTCCGACTCTGGGGGTTGGTGCTCATCTCCATTTCTAAGCCGAAGAGCCGGCGTTGTCCATAGATAACTCCAAGGTCATGTGGCTAGCATGACTGCACAGAGTGCCATTACCTTCCTGCAGAAGCGGTATCTATTGATCTACTCACATTTGCATGTTTTCAAACTGCTAGGTTGGCAGAAGCTAGGTCTAACAGCAGGAGCTCACCCTGCTCCCTGGATTTGAACTGGCAACCTTTCGGTCAGCAAATTCAGCAGCTCAGTGGTTTAACCCGCTGCACCACCAGGGAGCCCGTACATATGTATGTATGTATGTATTTACTGTATGTATGTATGTATGTGTATATGGAAACACAGATATCTTTCCCTTCAAAAAAAATATTCCAAACACTTCTGATCCCAAATATTTTGGATAAGGACCCTTCATAGTTGCCCATCCTGCCTTTTTTCCATAGTCTATCTACCTACCAACCAAAATCTGGCAATTTCACAGGCCTTGTTAACATATAGATGTGATGTCAACAGCAACACAAACAAATCCACTTGGAAAAGGAAGAGAAGGAGATACTGCATTGTGCTAATGCTGAAGAACCCACAGATTTCATACCACTGGAAGTGGTACACTGAAAACAGCAGATGGTTTTGTGTTTAAATGATAGTGGGTAGGGTGTTTTAAAAGCCACACATCCCTAATTTAATTCTCCAGGCTCGGTTCTGATGTTCTTTCAGATTACAGAGTGTTACCAGATCTGTCAAAGCAGTCTTTATCCACGTTGGCAGTCAATCTCCCACATTGAAATCTATGGGACATATGTTTGAATAATATCGCTTCCAACATTTATCTACATTCGAACATTTATCAGATGACGCTCTCTGCGTTTCCTTTACACACAGCAACCGTGTAATTTGTCAGAATGGTATGAAAAGGAAGCCCTTGTCGTGGATTCAAAAGCCAACACCACCAAAGGGTTTTGGGAATATCCATGTCATTGATTTCTCTGATGTAAAAGTTCTGTATTATAGCTGCTATGATGTTCACAAATCAGTATAAACTAAGGACCTTGTCACAAAGCCGGTGGCAATACTCTTAATTGCGACGCATGGAGACCTTGCCTTGTCAGCTGGCTGACAAGACAATCACATGGAGTGAAGCAAGGAGCACATGTAGTACACGTGGCTTTCCCCCATGGAGCTGGCAACATAGGAGGCTTCCCATGTTGCCAGATCCATACCAGCTCCATGGGGGTAACCGCATGCACTACATCAGGGGTGAGCAATTTTTTTTCCAAGGGGCCACACAAGAGCCAAAAAATATTATGGAGGGCCGCACCTAAAGGCTGAACTACATGCTAACCTACTTTATTTATTTATTTATTTAATATATTTACTATATATTACACATCATTAATATTAACAAATTAATATACCAAGAAACATTCATATATTATTAGTATTAATATAATAATTATTGTATTATAGTATATATATAGACTTTATAACATATTGAAATTATAATATAACATTATATTATATTATTTATTATATTATTATTATATTATTATAAAATTATTATTATAAAATAATAATAAAAACCACTAAAATAAAATGAAATTCATGAAGACAAGGTGCGAACCAAGATGGAGGCTGACATCCTCAAGAGAGGAAGGATCCCAAGATGGAATGGCCCAATGGACACAGCCCAGAGGATAACAAAGCGGACCCAGCCACCACCGCAGCAGCGCAGAGCAGCAGACGATTGGAGGCTGTAGGCCTCAACCCGCTCTCGCCCCCAGCCATTCCATCAGAGGCATTCCCGATCGGCTGATCACCCTGCCATGGAGTGCCTGCCAACCCGGCTTTGGAGTGCCTGTCATCCCGGGAGGCAATCCGGGCCTGCAGCAAGAGCAGTCGGCGACCTGTGGCGGCTGATTGCCCTGTCGACCCAGAAGACTTGATCGTCTTCCGGGTCACCAGGGTAATCAGCCACCGCAGGTCGCTGACTGCTCCCGCTGCAGGCCCGGATCGCCTCCTGGGATGGCAGGCACTCCAAAACCATGGCTCCTCCGATCATTTTCCGGAGCAGCGGGCTGTCTGCCGACGCAGGCCCCACAGCCCATGATGGGATGGCGGCAGCGGCAACCCTTCCTCTTGCAGAAATGGCCCCGCCCCCCAATGCCCTTCTCTTCCGGGCCGGTCAGAATTGGCCAGCGGGCCGATGAAGTGTCCCTTATTTTTGTGAAAAATAATGTAAATGTCCCTTATTTCTTCTATCAAAATATGGGTAGGTAGATCATTATGACTTGGTTGTTTTATAAGTAGTTTGCATGCTGAAAAAGTGTGAGCACTCCTGATCTATAAGGTGTGTATGTGTGTGTGTGTCAGGCATGGGCAAACCTTTTGACACATTGTGTTTTAAAATGATGGATGGAGTATTTGTGAGAAGTTGAAAAAAGAACAAATTCCTAGTGTAAAGACTGCTGAGCCATTGGTTCTAGGAGTACAGCTATATAGTATTAAGTTGCATCTCCATAGTTAGTATATTGTAACCTTAAGATACGTGCCTCTAAGAAGATACTGTAACCACCTAAGCATTGAACTCTGGAACTTCCAATCTGTCACGATGCAAGACCTAGGCCGGCCCCTTAATCACACACACATAATCAGCTAACTACTTTATTGAATAATAAGAAACAGTTGAAAAGGGTAATTGTCCATAAAAATATCAAAAGTAATCCAAAAGGTTAAAAGGTATAGTCCATAAGCAAACTTGGCAGAAAAATCCAAAGACTTGGCAAGGCTCCGCTTAGCTCGCGGATCAAAAGACAAAACAAGGTTGCAAGATACAAACTCTTCTTGGCAGGCCACTAGCCCCAAACTTAGCTACGTGGTCTTGGCTTCGCTACACATCTGTATAGGATAGACGTGGCCGAAGTACTGAGGATCCGTTCCCACGGATCCTATACTTAATCCCCTTGGCGAGGCCCCCGACGCTCTAGGCTTCTCCTCCTCCAATCTGTGCTGCGAGCCCTCGGTCGGTCTAGGCTGTGGAACCAACTCAATGCTCCGTCTTCTATCAAAGGTTCGACCTTGCCTCCCAGCACCTGGTTCCCTATCTTCGTGAGAGTCGAACTCCCCATCTGCTTCCCGGGCCTCTCCCTCGGTTGTTTCCCACATTCTTTCTTGCGAGCCTCGCTATCACTGCTTTCGAATTCCGACTGGCCTTTCTGCCTCTCGTAAGGATCAGGCCAGCCGTCATCCCAGGCCAGGCTTTCTGTGGGGGAAGAAGGCCCAGCTACCTCAAAATCCCCTTCTTCTAGCCCCTCCAAATCCTCTTCAGAATCAGCTGGCTCCAATGCAAGTGGAACCCCCGGTGCGACCCCCTGCCTTCCAGGCACAAACGAGAACTGGTGTGCTACACACTCTTAGAACATTTGTTTGAAAAAAACTTTGCAGTTCTTTGACAAGGATATCTCCTTGCGTAGTTTCTTCACACTCAAGCCTCGAAAACAAATTCTTCCTAGTAGGTAGCCAAGTATAGTGAATAGTAGCAGCGAAAGTTAACAAACAGTGTCAGTGGGAGTTTGGGTTAGAGCGATACCCTGCCCTGACACAGTAATCGAAAGGTCAGTGGAAAAGCTGACCTGTGTTTATACTTATTACATCATATGGTGGCAGCAAGTGGAAATCTAAAGAAGTCTTTATATGAATAAGGGTGGAATAAGAAAACTACCCTGCCACAGTTGTAGGTGAAAGATGGAGAGACCTCACAGCCATCCAGTTCAAATCCCTTCTGAAATGCAGCAGATCCAACTGCCTTCCTGTACATGACAACAAATGACCATCCAGCCTCTATAGTAAAATCCTCCAAACAAGAAGACTCCTCCACGCTCTGAGGCAGCATATTCCACTATTAAACAGCTCTTACCATAAGGAAGGTCTTTCTAATATTGAATCAATTGCTCTGTGATGTAGTCTCTACAGCAGCAGAAGACAAGCCTCCTCCATCTTTGTTTCAAATAGACATGAGTGTGATGATTTAACAGAGGAAATCCAATAAGAACCATTACCCTTCCATAGTCCAGGCATTTTAGAAAACCTAACTCATTCCCTACATGAACATGAAACACTTTTTCTGCGTTAGAGTCAGCTCAGCTTGTATCCCTGAGCCAACATCTGCTGTGCTGGGATATGATTTAATTTGGCTTGTCCCACCTGCTGGAAGGAAAATTACAGAATCGCCAGGCAGAAACCGGGTATTTCCAAACCTACAATTTTGCTGCATCTCTCTGCCATACCATCCCTTTTTTTGGTTTGCCATCTGAAGTTGTGCGTGCTGGGAACCTGCTTTGACAGGCAGATTAAATGGCACATTTTCATAGCCAGAATATAGGTCCAGCCAATCTTTAAAATTCCAGCCTTCCGGGCAACACATACTTAGTCTATGCTCATTAGTCAAATTAGGGATTCTTGCAGGTTTGTTAAAAAGCATTAACTGACTTCGACATGTTACGGTATTACAATGAAACATATTTGAATTCATTATCATATTCTTCCCTTTGCACTTCAGATGAAATGGAGGGGAGAGATATCAAAAGACCTTTCGCATAGTGCTGACTAAGTAGCATCTTACAATCAGGCCCAGATTACCCATAAGACCAACCTAGGCCATGGCCTAGGGGCGCAAGCCCGGGGGGGGGGGGCAGATCAAGGACCAAAAACAATAACATAAAAAATGTTGAAACAAATAAAAACGTCAAAAATGCACATTTTATTTTATTTATTTATTTCTTCGATTTTATATTCCGCTCCTCCCTGCAGGCTCGGGGCGGATCACAACAACAATAAAAATATAATAAACATACAATAAAATTCAATAAAACCCAATACACAGCCAGAGTGCCCGTAGCTTTTGGTTCCTAGCTCAGATGATGATATGCCAACTACAATTCTGGCTAGCCGAATGCTAGCCTGAAGAGGGCAGTCTTACAGGCCCTTCGGAAAGGACCGAGTTCCCGAATCGCCCGGACATGGCTAGGGAGTAGATTCCAGGTCGTGGGGGCCACAACTGAAAAGGCTGTGCTGGATAAATGGCAGGAGTGGGGTGATGGAACAACCAACAAATTCTGCTCTTCCGAGTGCAGTGATCTCGGGGGAATATACGGGGTAAGGCGGTCCCTTAGGTACTCAGGCCCTAGACCAGGGGTGCTCAGAATGGTGATCGGGATCACCAGGGTGATCTTTGGGCCTCATCCTGGTGATCTTCAGACCCCTGACCAGGTTTTTTTGCAGTTTGTCCTCTTCACGCGCCCTGCACGCTGCAAAGAAGTCCTCCGTCGTTGCTCCTCCTGCTCGCGCGCCGCCTCCAAAAGCAGCAGAGTCCAAGAGGCAGAATTGGCCCCCTCTTTTGGATTCCTCCTCCTCCCTCCGTCCTTCTCCAGCCACTGAGAGTCGTAGGAGACCAAAGGGGGCGGGCCTGGATGACGCGATGCATGGCTGGCCACAGCATGCGCAGAAGCGCCCATTCTGCCTTTTGGACTTTCGTGAGCTCTTGGAGGCAGCACGCATGCTGGCGGCGTGGAAACAGGGAGCAACGACGGAGGAGGAGAAGAAGGACGCTTTGGGGTCATTTCCTTACCGCATCTCAAAGGTCGGTCTTTTTACTTTGGGGTGGGTGCTTGATTGTTCTGCGAATTGTTTATTTTTAATGTTTAAAAATGGCCTTTTAGCTCCAAAGCCTCTCTGCTTGCTTTGTTCCTTGAGAAATATATGTTGGGGAATATGGAAATGTGGGAGAAATGGGGTGGTTGGATGTATTTTTGCATGCCCCTTTGTTTACCTTGCTGAGTATTAAATGGCCTTGCAGTTCAAAGCCTCTCTTCTTACTTTCTGGCTGATAATATGTGTGGTAATATGGCAGTGTGGGAGAAATGGGGTGGTTGGATGTTTTTTTATGCTCTGTTTTATATTGTTGTTATTAAATTGAAATGTTGATGTTTTATAACTTCATTTTATGTAAACTGCCCCGAGCCTGCTGGAAGGAGCGATACATAAAAATGAATAATAAATATAAATAAATAAATAAATAAATAAGAAAATAGTTATACGTTTTACATTTCTGGGTAGGTGATCTTTGGGACTTGGTTTTTAAATCAGTAGCTCCCATGCTGAAAAAGTGTGAGCACCCCTGCCCTAGACCGTACAAGGCCTTAAAGGTTAGAACCAGCACCTTGAAGGCAATCCGGTACTCAATAGGCAGCCAGTGCAGTTGCCGAACGGGGATGATGGGTGGCCAGATTTTGCAAAAGTTCCATCCAGTTCCATCCCCGTCATGAACCGTAGCTGGCCTCACAATAGATCCCAGAATCCCTGCTGAGGACACAGGCCCAACAGTCCTGCCCCCTTCCACTCCTCCTCCTCCCTCCTTTCCCCCCTCCCGTTCCATTTTGTTGCACCTCAGATCGCGGACAGTCCCCCCTAGATCACATACACCAGGCAGATGCAATAAATGTTCTCTTATTTAGAATAAGAATAGCCCAAAGGTAGAAAGATGAAAAGCAATTCGAATAAATCCAAAGATAGTCCAAGAAAGTTCTGTAGCTGGCAAGTCAAGCCGACTTAAATCCCAAGGAACAAGATACGATAACAAGGCAAACCGCTCCTGCGGTCAAACGGAAACTTAGAGTCTTGAGCATGAGTCCTTCCAAGCTGAACGTAGCTTCAGGTCTGGTGAAAACTCTTCCAGCCCGGTCTAATAAAAGAAACTATTTTCTATGTGACCAACGCATCCCCTTTCTCAAACTCCAATCTCTCCGGGAGGATCGGATGCTGGCTCTCCTGTCAAATTCCTCCTCATTAGCGGCCCCAGGTGCATCGCTATCAAGCTGGGGAACTCGATCCTCCCTATCCTCGGAATGCAGGCCCGGCAAGGGAGTGGAGAAGTTCCCGTGAGAATCAAGGTCGCTTGGCCTCTCACTGTCAAATTCAGAAATAACTTCCATGGAGTCATCATTATCCCCATCTTCAGGCCCATACCCATGTAAGCATCCATAATTCCAGGCTAAATCTTCATCTGCAGTCTCGTACCCATCTGGCCACCCATCATCCCCGTTCTGACCCTGGGCAGCTGGATCCCCCGAGGCAACTGGAACCCCCAGTGTCTGTCTATGACCACTAGGCTGGAACACCACACATTATGAGTAGGCGGAGCTCTAGGCGTTAACAAACCTTGGCCCCGCCCCCTTCTACTCCTCCTCCCTCTTCCTTCCCTCCCCCTCTCCCTTTCCCAAACCCTGGCACGTGCCGGGAGGGGAAAGTGCCGTGAGGACATCAGATACCTTAAAAAAGAAAAGAAAACACCTCGAACGCTCCTTCGCTCATTTCCTTATGCAAAGCGCGTTTACGGAAATTGCCGAAAAGAGCTGAAGGGCTTGGCTTTGGTTTCTTTGGAGGGGGAAGCTCTCAGGAGAAGACTCTAACCTTCCAATACCATTTTTAACCTCAGGAATGAACTACTGAGTAGCAGAAGTGTGAAATATTGTAGGTTGGGGGGAACACAAGTATGTATTGTTTCCAGTTGAAATAGAATACATAAAATTTTAAAAAGTGTGTTTATGGTGTATCTACACGGTGATCAACTGAGATGTATTGGGCTACCTGAGTGAATTTGAGGTAAGTTGTATGATATGATTTATTTTTAGTGTGGGTCTGAGTGATGGGGGTGTGTGTGTGTGTGCGTGCAATAGAGGTTGGCTTAAAGGGGGCGTAATTCCAAAGTGTGGCCTAATCCGGGCCTGCTTACAATAATAATAATAATAAACTTTATTTATATTCCGCTCTTCTCACCCCGAAGGGGACTCAGAGCGGATTACAGGTACACATACTTAGCAGACAATCCCTGTCGTTTCCACATACACACATATAGATGAACAGAGGCAAACTCTGGCCACCAGGGGGAGCTGACGCACTCCTCATCTCTCAGCGTTCCCAGCATCCCTTGTTGTTCCTTCCGCTTTCCTCAACTTTCCTGGAGTTCTTTTAATGGCCTCATAAATCAGTCAAAATTTGCCTCCCCACTTAATGTGGTACCTTTATCTCCTACTTGACAGATGCAACTGTCTTTCGGGCTGCAGAGGTCAACAGCAGGCTACACTTAAAGGTCGAGCACCCACCTTGACCCAGGCAGGCCTTGAAAATATGACCTACTGGTCAGAGAGATCTTATGCAGCTTAGCCAGCTGCGCCACATTCCCGGTACAAGAGCCAACGCTTTATCCCAAACTTTATCCTACAAAAATGTTTTAATCTCCATGTTGGATGGAAAAAAATTGTATTTTTTTACCTTTGAAGGAAGAGGACACAAGCAGGTCTAGTTTCTATGGTATTTTCCATTGTTATCAAAGCCTCGACAATCATGGATATTCCAGCAATCTGGGAAGCCTGTGCCAGTCCTTCTTGGGTCATTTAGTGTTGCCTTTTTTGATTGTGCTTTTTCTTTTAATGAGCAACGCAATGTAGTTCTATACACCTAAGGGGCCTTTCCAGGATGTGGAAACTCCTCCATTATTTTTGAGTATTCCATTTTACTCCCAAACCGGTAGGCATTTAAGCCATGCCAAAGTGCATTATAGAGGAAGTGCACTATTCGAAGGGATGAAATAACGCACTTTGCCTCAATATACAGGTACTTAGCTCTTCAGAACAGCAGTTTCTGAGCACTACTTCTGGAAGTAACCTTCCAGGAGCAATTTTTGGTAGGAAAGTAGCAGAGTTATACCTCAAACTATCGAGGTATAACTCTGCTCTCCATTGCTGGAAAAATCCTTGCAAGGATACTCCTGAACAGATTAGTTCCTGCTATTGCAGAATAACTTCTCCGGAAAGCCAATGTGGTTTCAGAGCTAACAGGAGCACCACGGATATGGTTTTTGCCCTTAGACAACTGCAAGAGAAATGTAGAGAGCAGAACAAAGGACTGTATGTCACATTTGTCGACCTCCCCAAAGCCTTCGACACTATGAGTAGAAAAGGTCTGTGGCAAATCCTGGAAAGACTAGGATGTCCCCCCAAATTCGTCAAAATGATTATCCCGCTACATGAGGGCCAGCATAGTCAAGTCAGATACGGCGATGCTCTCTCAGAGCCCTTTCTAATAACTAATGGAGTGAAACAAGGTTGTGTTCTTGCACCAACCCTATTTACAATCTTCTTCAGCATGATGCTCCAAAGGGCTACGGCAGACCTCGAAGAAGAAGACGGCATTTATATACGCTACCATACTGATGGCAGCTTGTTTAACTTAAGCCGTCTGAGGGCTCGCACGGAGACTCTAAACTATCTAGTCCGTGAGCTGCTTTTTGTGGATGATGCTGCCCTTGTCGCCCATTCAGAAGCAGCCCTGCAGCGCCTCACATCCTGCTTTGCAACAGCTGCAGAGCTGTTTGGGCTGGAAGTCAGCCTGAAGTTCTCTACCAGCCCGCACCACAGGAAGAACACCATCATCCCTGTCAGCATAAGCGAATCTATGCTTAAGTCCGTTCAGCAGTTCACCTACCTGGGAAGCATCATCTCTTCAGATGCCAAGATTGATAAAGAGATAGATCACAGAGTAGTGAAGGCATAGAGTGCATTTGGAAGTCTTCACAAAAGAGTCTGGAGCAACAAACACCTGAGGCAAAGCACCAACATCAGTGTGTACAGAGCTATCGTACTGTCTATTCTCCTCTATGGATCTGAAACATGGGTCACCTATCGCCAACATCTACGACTCATCGAACGCTTTCATCACCGCTGTCTTTGCACAATCCTAAATATACACTGGACTGACTATGTGACAAATGTTGCTGCCCTTTCGAGAAATCAGTTCCCATGACAATCTGTCAGTTTGCTCCTGAGAGGAATGTGGGGGAGTATGAGTCTGTTACTAGGTTGGAGCAACTACAGCTGCACCATGAGAATGTGAAAGAAAGACAGACTCACTTTTCCCAGTAGCTTTGAGATAAGCAGTGAAAAAGCAGGTGTACGAGCAGTGATGTCATGGGAGGGAATTGAGACTTTTAAGTGGGCTTCTAGCAAATGGCTCTTTGTGAGAATAATGTTGCCTTTCAAGTGGATACAGCTCCTAAATTTTATAGCCTTGCAACAAGTGTTCAAGTTTCTGGCTTGTGTGACTTCATGTTTTCTTGGTTAACTTTCAAATTTCTGGATTATAATTCCTGTTCAGGTCTTCAAGGTTTTGGGTGTGGATTATGCTCTGTTTGGTTATCAAACTCTGGATATCATTTTGATCAAGGATTGTGCCTTGTTTCCTTGTATTGCCTCAAAGTGCAGTTCCAAGTTTTTGCATTCCTGTGATTTGATTCATGAAACTGAATGTCACCTGTACTCAGAACAGTAGAGTTTCTGGATTTGTCTTTAGGATTGTACTCTTTATTGTGCTTTTTCTCATCTTTTTTGCTTTCTTAATAAACTTTACTTAGTGGATTCTCTCGTCCCTGGGTGGTGTCTAGGCGAAAAGGTGCCCCCTTTTCAACTTGGGGTGCAATGAGGTCAGGTTAGTTCTGATCCTGACCTCATTGTCCTAAAGAGCCAGAACAGCCAAGGGTCCAAAGAAACACTCTGTGGATACCATGGACTGCTAAAAAGACAAATCCTAGAACAAATTAAGGATGAACAGTCTTTAGAACAGACCTGGGCAACCTACGGTCCACGGGCCGGATGCGGCCTGGCAGCTGATTCTGTCTGGCCCACGGAGAAGGGTGTCGGGGGTGGGGCCAAGAGGAAGGGGTGCCGCTGCCGCCATCCCATCACGGGCTGTGGGGCCTGCGTTGGCAGACAGCCTGCTGCTCCGGATAATAATCGGAGGAGCGGCGGCTTTGGAGTGCCTGCCATCCCGGGAGGCGATCCAGGCCTGTAGCGGGAACAGTCGGCGACCTGCGGCAGCTGATCGCCCTGGTGACCCGGAAGACTTGATTGTCTTCCGGTTCGCCAGGGCAATCACCCGCCGCAGCTTTCCTACTGCTCCCGCTGCAGGCCCGGATCACCTCCCGGGATGGCAGGCACTCCATGGCAGGGCGATCAGCTGGGGAACGGCTGGGGATGAGAGCGGGCGGAGGCCTGCAGCCTCCGATCGTCTGCTGCTCTGTTCTGCTGCAGTGGCAGCTGGGTCTACTTTGTTATCCTCTGGGCTGGGTCAATTGGGCCATTCCATCTTGGGATCCTTCCTCTCTTGAGGATGTCAGCCTCTATCTTGGTTCGCACCTTGTCTTCTTGAATTTCATTTTATTTTATTTTAGTGGTTTTTATTATTATTTTATAATAATAATTTTATAATAATAATATAATAAATAATATAATATAATGTTATATTATAATTTCAATATATTATAATGTCTATATATATACTATAATACAATAATAATATTAATACTAATAATATATGAATATTTCTTGATGTATGTAGCACACCAGTTCTCATTTGTGCCTGGGGAACTAGGAACAGCACCGGGAGTTCCATTAGCATTAGGGCCTGTGCCAGCAGAGTTAGACTCTGAAGAGGATTTGGAAGGGTTACCTGAAGATGAGTTTTCCCTCACTGGGCCCCCTTCGCCCACTGAAAGCTTGGCTTGGGATGAAGGTTGGCCTGACCCCTATGAAGACGACCAGGTGCAAATGGAGTCTAGTGATAGTGGGAGTTATGAACACCCGGGGGGGAAAGGTTCGCAGGAACTTCTAAGTGAAAACATGGAGAAGACAAGGCCTAGAGCGTCGGGGACCTCGGCCGAAAGATTAAGTATAGCATCCGTGGGAATCAATCCTCAGTGCTTCGGCCACGTCTCTTCTGAGCAGACCTGAAGCGAAGCGGGACCACGGGGCTAAGCTAGCCAGTGGTCATCAAGTCTTGCCTTGTTCCTGTGCCTTGCTTGTATCCTGAATCCGCATTGCTTGCGGAGCCTTGTCAAACCTTTGGACTTATCCTCGAGATTGCTTTTGGACATTTGATTGAACCCTTTGGATTTGCTTTTGATTTTATGGACAATATTCCTTTTAAACTGTTTTGATATTCAATAAAGTAGTTAGCCTTCAGTTCGTCTCTGTGTGTGTGATTGAGGGGCCGGCCAAGTCCGTGCATTGTGACAGTATAATAATATGTTAATATTAATGATGTGTAATATATAGTAAATATAGCAAATAAATAAATAAATAAATAATGTAGATTAGAATGTAGTTCAGCCTTTAGATGCGGCCCTCCATAATATTTTTTTGGCTCTCGTGTGGCCCCTTGGAAAAAATAATTGCCCATCTTTGCTCTAGAAGCTAAGATCTGAGGCTGTCATACTCTCGATATATCATTAGAAAGGATTGATCACTAGAAAATATGGTATTTGGTAAAGTGGATTTCAGTGGGGGGGAAGGAAGACAGCATTCTAGATGGATGGAAATCTCCACCAAGCATCTTGACTCCGATGTAATTCTGTTTCAACATGCCCAGTGCAGGCTGTGTGAAATGGTTCCCAAACCAGCATCCTAAAGAAAAAGTACCCATGTTTTCTGTGTTGTGGGCAGTGAGTCCAAGAGAGATTGGTTTAGCTGGTGCTGGAGTGCAAATGAAACGTTGATGTCGGATGAAGGGAAGCGAAATAGAGTTTGATGACAGCGCAACCACATTCTCCTCAGCAAAGGCATTTCATGAGAGGAGATGATGATATTTCACCGTGGAGAGCATTAATCTCTTACCGAGCTGCTGCAATTTAACAACAACTCAGATCCGAAGCAAAGCTGCAGACATGCCTGTATAACACACAACTTTAATCTTCTTAATTCTAACCATTTTTCTAGCATAGATTTGCTTCCAAATAGAGGAATCAACCCAGGCTTATGAACAACTGCTGACCCAGAATTTAAAACAAAATTATGCTTTTTCCACAGCACGTTTCCAGTGTCATCTTTCATTAACACTACAAGGACCACAGTCTATGCTATACATCCACTATGTCAGGGCTGTCCAACTGGCGCCCCGGGGTCCGTATACGGCCCCCTAGCCCATCCCTCCGCCCCCCTAAGCTTTTAAATAAAAAATAAAAATTGAAAAATAAAATAAATAATATTTTTTTAAAAAAAATACCTACTTCCGGGTTCGAGCAAGTATCGCGAGAATACGCAATCCACACGGGATTTCGCTGTGCACGCGGGAGTACGCCGGCGGTGACAGCGAAATCCCGGGGGGATTGCGGGTTCTCGCGATACTCTTTGGCTACTCTACTACTGGGTTGCTGAGGCCCACAGATGTGATTAGGACCTTCTTCGACTCTGTCGGTGGGCGCCTCTCTCATCGTCCGGGTACTCCTGGATCCTGCGCGTTGGAAAAGGTAGGCCGAAGCAGGGGGCTCCTCAGAGGGCTCCTCATTCCCTCCCCCATCTCCCCTCATGTATTAAATATAAAATTAAATATATTTAAAGATGAAAAAGGGAGATGGGATACATTAAAAAGGGGGAGGGAGGATGGAATTAAATATATTTAATATTAAATTTAAATAATTCAATATCTTATCCCTGCATTTTATCTCAGTAAAAGATTATATTTGACTGTATGCATGCAGGGGCGGGGCGGGGGCGGAGCCGGGGAGAGGGCGGAGGCGGGGGCCGAGTCAGGGGCAGGGGCAGACCCTACGGCCCCCCAGGTCATCAGTGACCGGAATTCAGGCCCCTGGGCCGGTAGAAGTTGGACAGCCCTGCACTATGCTAAACAAACCAAGCAACGTACATATGGACCCCTTCATTTGGGCATCCTGTCTATAGGGTTGTTGTGAGTTTTTCGGGCTATATGGCCATATTCCAGAAGCATTGTCTCCTGACATTTCGCCTGCATTTATGGCAGGCATCCTCAGAGGTTGTGAGGTCTGTTGGAAACTAGGAAAATCGGGTTTATATATCCACAAGCATGTGGACAATATCAACAGAAAGGAAGAAACCATGAAAATGAACAAAATCTGCCTACCAGTATTTTAAAATCATGACAGTAAATAAAAAACAACACTCAAAAACAGGGGAACTCCAGACAAGAAGCAAACAGGGACTGCTAATCACCTGTTAACAAAGGATTCCTCCAGGCAGTAAGAAGTTACACCTTGCAACTGCTAGGCCATTAAATGCTAATTCACATCTACCTCAAACAGACAAGAGTTCTTTCTTCCACCCTGGATATTCCACAGACATATAAACCCCAATCTGAGATAGGCAAGTCCTGCTGCAGAAAGCACAGCAGAAAGTCTCCTTGGGTGATGTTGTTTCCAAGCTGCGGTTCTTTCTGCTTCTCTTCAAGACACGTTCAGCGTGCCTTCTCGAAAGAGGCCGCAGCATTATCGATAGTGCATCTCCATGCCTCCTGATGTGAGGCCAGGGTGGACCATTGTTGGTGATCAATCTGGCCGAGCCTGAGATGTTGTTTCAGGGAGTCCTTTTATCTCTTTTTGGGGGCGCCTCTCTTCGCTGACCCGTGGCGAGTTCACCATAGAGTAGTATCTTTGGGAGGCGGTGGTGTCATGATGCACGGACTGACCGGCGCCTTAATCACACACACAGAGACGGACTGAAGGCTAACTACTTTATTGAATATAAAAACAGTTCAAAGATATTGTCCATTAGAATAGTGAAACAATCCAAAAAGGCTTGAAGAAACAATGTCCAAAAACCGTGGCAAATAGGCTAAAAGTTCAGCAAGGCTCAAAGTTCAGCAAGGCTCCACACAACCGTGCGGATCAGGAAACAAGGCAAGGCTCCGCACTACCATGCGGATCAGGAACAAGACAGGGCAAGGCAAGGCTTGATGACCACGGGCTAGCTTAGCTTCGAGGTCCCACTCCGCTTCACGCCTATTCAGAAAAGACGTGGCCGGAGCACTGAGGATTCGTTCCCACGGATCCTATACTTAATCCCTCGGCCGAGGTCCCCGACGCTCTAGGCTTCTTCGTCTCCAATCGCTGCTCACGGACCTCGGCCGGTCTATGCTCTTAGACCATTCCCTTCTGCTAGACTCGATGTTCCGTCTCCTATCAAAGGTTCGACCTTGTCTCTCCGCAGCTGTGTTTCTATCTCCCTGAGAGCTCTCCTCCCTAGCCATTTCCCATGCGCTTTCTTCCATGTTTTCCCCTGGAGGCTCCTGAGAATTCCTTCCTCCCGGATGTTCATAGCTGCCAGAATCACTGTCCATCTGCACCTGGTTATCTATGTCTTCGCTAGGGCCAAACAACATTTCCTCCCATGCCAAGCTCTCTGTGGGCGAAAGAGGCCCATCAGGGGAAAGCTGTCCTTCGCCCCAGTCATCTAGCTCATCCTCTGAATCATGTTCTGGCACTGCTGGTTCTAATGCTAATGGGACCCCAGGTCCTGACCCCTGCCCTCCAGGCACAAACGAGAACTGCTGTGCTACAGGTGGTCCTCCATCCTAGAGACGTGCCCTGCCCAGCGCAGCTGTGTTCTCAATAGCATGGCCTCAATGCTGGTGATCCCTGCTTGCTCAAGGACAGCAACATTCGTCACATAGTCAGTCCAGTGTACATTTAGGACTGAGCGAAGACAGCACTGATGAAAGCGTTTGAGAAGTCGTAGGTGTTGGCGATAGGTGACCCATGTTTCAGACTCATAGAGGAGAATAGACAGTACGATAGCTCTGTACACACTGATTTTGGTGCTTTGCCTCAGGTGCTTGTTGCTCCAGACTCTTTTGTGAAGCCTTCCGAATGCACTATATGCCTTTGCTAATCTGTGATCTATCTTTCTGTCAATCTTGGCATCTGAAGAGATGATGCTTCCCAGGGAGGTGAACTGCTGGACATACTTAAGCACAGATTTGCCTATGCTGACGTTGGGATGATGGTGTTCTTCCTGTGGTGCGGGCTGGTAGAGAACTTCCATTTTCTTCAGGCTGACTTCCATATAAATATATATATAAATATAAGAAATAAATAAATACATAATTTTTGAGTTTTTATATGTCTATTATGGTGTATTTTGTTAGTTTTATATTGATGTGAACTGCCCCAACTCCCTTTGAGGAGAGAGAGCAGGATATAAATAAAATATTATTATTATTATCTAGGCAAAATATTTTTTGGTGCATGTGTAAGTGAAATCATAGACAAAAGGGTTGTACTGTACTTGGAAATAAACCATTCAGTGAACGTAGAGCCATCTGAAACAGCATTCGGTGTATGTTGTTGGAGTTAAGTAAGACTTAGGAAAACAGACAGAAGGAGTGGCTAAGAAAAGCAAGAACTATTATTGTGAAATGGCTCTGCACAACCTGGAAGAGAATATGTGCAGAGAATTAAGTCCGCTTCTTTTTATTAAAATGTATTTATAGAGCAACTACTAAATGAGTGTTGACCAGAAAACACCTCCACTGAAGTTTGGTAGGGCAATGTATCATCCGTTCACAGATGAGTTCAATGATGTCATTTTAATGCCTCTAATATCACTCATGTGCGTCACTAATCAATAGAGATTTTAAAGGGCTATTGGCTAAATGTGCGCCTGGCTCAGAATTACTGCTGAGCTGACCATGCTAATTATTGAACTTGACTTGCCATCAAGTCCAATTCGGGGATTAACGCCTCATCACAACATTATACTTCTATCATGTGACTCTAAAATGGAATACGGTAAGTGGAACTCTAGGCCTAAATCCTATTATTCATCTCACAAAATTAGCAGTACTTTGTTTTGGTTTTTTTTTTTCATGTCAGGAGTTCGGCATCACAATGTGATGTAACTGATGATACGAGGGTTGAATGAAAAGTAATGCCTCCACCTTCGTTACTTGGGTTCGGATGGGAATATTTTAATAAATCAAATGCAGAAATAATCCTTAGAATGTGATCATTAACTACCACTATTCACTTTTCCACATCTCTCGGCAATACTTCGCAAATGAAGATTCTTAGGAAGGACTCATCCCACGCTTCCTACAAGCGCGTTGATGACTAAAAAGGCCAATCCAAGATAGGCAAGTCCGGTTGCAGAAAGCACAGCAGGAAGTCTCCTTGGGTGATGTTGTTTCCAAGTTGCAGTTCTTTCTGCGTTGTCGTTTCTCTTCGAGACTCATTTGGCGTGTCTTCTCGAAAGAGGCCGCAGCATTGTGGATAGTGCGTCTCCATGCCTCCCGATGTGAGGCCTGGGTGGACCATTGTTGATGATCAATCTGGCCGAGCCTG
The DNA here is from genome assembly GCA_030556195.1 of Anolis apletophallus. Lineage (NCBI taxonomy): Eukaryota > Metazoa > Chordata > Lepidosauria > Squamata > Anolidae > Anolis > Anolis apletophallus. The sequence continues at coordinate 37,845,813 of JARBWK010000016.1, forward strand.
GGATGTTGTTTCAGGGAGTCCTTATATCTCTTTTTGGGGGCGCCTCTCTTGCGCTGACCCGTGGCGAGTTCACCATATAGTATCTTTGGGAGGCGGTGGTCCTCCATCCTAGAGACGTGCCCTGCCCAGCGCAGCTGTGTTCTCAATAGCATGGCCTCAATGCTGGTGATCCCTGCTTGCTCAAGGACAGCAACATTAGTCGCATAGTCGGTCCAGTGTACATTTAGGATTGTGCAAAGACAGCGCTGATGGAAGCGTTCGAGGAGTCGTAGGTGTTGGCGATAGGTGATCCATGTTTCAGACCTATAAAAGAGAATAGACAGTATGATAGCTCTGTACATACTGATTTGGGTGTTTTGCCTCAGGTGCTTGTTGCTCCAGACTCTTTTGTGAAGCCTTCCAAATGCACTATATGCCTTTGATAATCTGTGATCTATCTCTTTATCAATCCTGGTTTCTGAAGAGATGTTGCTTCCCAGGTAGGTGAACTGCTGAACGGACTTAAGCAGAGATTTGCCTATGCTGACGTGGGGATGATGGTGTTCTTCCTATGGTGTGGGCTGGGGATGATGGTGTTCTTCTGAATGTGGTGTGGGCTGGTGCCCAGAAATGTAAAACGTATAACTATTTTTCTTATTTATTTATTTATATTTATTATTCATTTTTATATAGAGGACTTCCGTTTTCTTCAGGCTGACTATAAAACAGAGCATAAAAAAACAGCTCTGCAGCTGTTGAAAGCAGGATGTGAGGCGCTGCAAGGCTGCTTCTGAAAGGTGACAAAGGGGCATGCAGCATCGTTTCCATAGCCAAAAAGCAGCTCACAGGACTGGAGCTAAAAGGCCATTTTTAAATATTTAAACAAAGAGACATGCCACAGTCTTAAAAAGATCGACCTTTGAGATGCGGAGCCCTCAAACGGTCTTCTTCTTCTTCTCCTCCGTCATTGTTGAACAAGCTACCATCAGAATGGGCGATGCGCATGCGTAGGGCCATATATGCCATCCAGGTCTTCTTCTTCTTCTTCTTCAAGGTCTGCCTCTGACTCTGGAGCTCTTTGGAGCATCATGCTGAAGAAGATTGTAAATAGGGTTGGTGTCACCAGAACACAACCTTGCTTCACTCCATTAGTTATGAGAAAGGGCTCCGAGAGAGCATCGCCGTATCTGACATGACCACGCTGGCCCTCATGTAACAGGATAATCACCAGATCATTGGATACATTTCTGCCAATGATCAACAATTTTTCTGAAGCCATCACGGAAGAAGTTGACACTCTGTTTCCGCAACCAGCGTCTCACAGTTCTCTCAATGTCTTCATCAGAAGCATAATGATGTCCCCATAGATCTTCTTTCATTATCGGGAATAGATGGAAGTCAGATGGTGCTAAATCTGGACTGTATAGAGGATGCTATACAGTGGTGAGATCCAGTCTCTGAAGTTCTGCTGTGTTCCCATTGTGCACAGATCGTCCGATAGCCAAACAAAGCAAGAATGTGACTCACACGTTCTTGTGAAGTGCCGATTATGCTGGAAATTTCAATCTGAGTGGTACGATGATCGTCCTGAATCAATGTGTCAACCTTTTGCTTGAGAAACACGGTGGTTGCTGTCACAGGACATCCAACTTTTTGTTTGCCATGCAGGTCAGATGTTCCCACCTCAACACCTTTAAACTTACTCGCCCCACGACACAAAGTACTCACATCAACACAATCACCATAAACAATTGCATTCTCTGATGAGTCTCCTTTGGGGTGACACCTTCTGCTGTCAAGAATTCAATGACTGCATGTTGCTTAAGTCGCATTGACCAACCGTCTGCGCAGGGTTCCATACTTTGCACTTCAACAACACAACCGTTCAATGCTAAGGCTTCCCGTCAAAATGGAACTGTAGAGGAGAGTCTACTGAACAAGCCAGTACCTGCCACTTACTAATACTGCCATCTGTTGAGGAGTTACGAAGGTGGAAGCATTATTTTTCATTCAACCCTTGTATATTGCAGGGGCCTAAATCTATGCCACCCTGAACACACCCAATTATACCTGATCTTGGAAACTAAACAGAGTCATTAGTAGGTAGGCTTGTCCAGAGAGTGGTCAGGAGAAAAGGGGTCCAATCTGCTGCTGGCCATGAGAACCCAATGCGTAAGTCAAACTTTCTAAGCCTTAGATCAGTGGTTCCCAAAGTGGGCGGTACCACCCCCTGGTGGGCGGTGGGGCAATCCAAGGGGGCGCTGGGAGGCTCAGGAGAATTTGGGGGGCGCTGAACCCCTGTAAGGGGGCGGTGGCGTGAGCCAGGCTTGCGAATTGCAGGGACGTCCCCATCAGAAGAAAGAGGCCGATACACAGGACTGCATCGTGGGCGGGGTTGACGAGAGGAAGGAGGCACATGCTGCGGTTTCCACGGAAACGCCTGCCCAGGGATTCCAACTCACAGGGACACAGTCGCAAGCGTGCGATCCCCGGGCAGGTGTTGCCGTTTGATCCAGATCTCTCATTCATGGGGATCTTAGTGGTCTGTGGAAGTCAGAGCTGAATTGGCTGAAGGTACTGCAAATCCCATAATCCGTTGCTCATTCTCCCCCAAACATATTGTTTTTTGTGATTATTTCTGGAATTCAATGTTTGTAATTTAGACGTTTCTTTACTATATTTTATGAAAAAGGTAGAAACATTAATACTCTTTCTGTTTAATTGCTATTAAAAAAATTAAAAATTAATTTCTAGGGCAGTGTTTCCCAACCAGTGTGCCATGGCACACTAGTGTGCCGTGAGCGATCATCAGGTGTGCCGTGGGAAATTGGAACCTCTAATACCTTTTCTTCCCCCTCCTGCCAGACACTTTTTCTTCAACAGTTGGGCTCCCTTATTCCAGCCTCACTCTATGACTTTATGGCAGGGGATTCTGTCATAAAGTTTTTTCCCATGCCTGTTTTAGGACCTTAAAGTGGTGAGCCTCCTTCCAACATTGTGATTCTGGATAGAAAACAAACAACATAACATAACATTGTTTGAGTCCACAGTGTTCTCTGGGTGTAGGTGAACTACAACTTCCAAACTCAAGGTCAATTCCCAAGCAAACCCTTTCAGCACTTTCTGTTGTTAATGAGAGTTCAATATGCCAAGTTTGGTTCAATTCCATTGTTGCAAGAGTTCAGGATGCTCTTTGATTGTGTGTTAACTATAAATCCCAGAAACTGTAACTCCCAAATGTCAAGGTCTATTTTCCGCAAACTCCATCTGTGTTCGCATTTGGGCATATTGAGTATTCATGCCAAGTTTGGTCCTGATCTAACATTGTTGAGTGCACAGTGCTCTCTGGATATAGATGAACTACAACTCCAAAACTCAAGGTCAATACCCACCAAACTATTATAGTATTTTCTCTTGGTTATGTGAGTTCTGTGTGGGAAGTTTGATTCCATTCATCATTGGTGGAGTTCAGAGTGCTCTTTGATTGCGGGTGAACTATAACTCCCAGCTGTTGAGCAAGACCTTTGTGTGTGACTTTCTGCCATTCCTGCCAGGATATCTATGTTGTGTACATCGAAACAGGCCCAGGTTTCACACTGAGTATATAAATACATTAAAAAAAATTAACGATATGTATTACTGTGTTAGAGTGTCATTTTGTGTCATTTTGGTTGGTGGTGTGCCCCAGGATTTTTTAAATGTAAAAAGTGTGCCGCGGCTCAAAAAAGGTTGGGAAACACTGTTTTAGGGGGGTGCTGAGTAAAAAAAATTTGGAAAGGGGGCGGTAGGCCAAAAATGTTTGGGAACCACTGATTTAGTTCTTCAAATGACTTTAACTGCCATTCATTGTTTTGTTTCTTAAGTAATTGTTTATATCAGTACCATTGTTCGCTCGGTATTTCCCTTTTACATTTAACAAGGATTTATGATAACTATAGGGGAGCATAAATACGACTGGAAACCAAACTGGAAAGACTAGATCAGCATTTCCTTGATCTTGTTCTCATTGCGTTTACAATTTTCTTTTTTTCTCTTTTTTTTTTTTGCAGATGCCAGCTTGATATCTATTACTTAGAGAAATAAAACATCCTATTGGCTCATTCAAAGGCTTCCTAAGATCTAACAACAATATCAATTTGATCTCTGCATCATATCGTCAGCATGATAAAGTGTGTCTCGGAGACTCGACCTCCCCAATCCCACAAGGACACGAGCATGCTTCAAAAGTAATAGCTGAAAGCCTTTCTCGTAGCAGTACTGCAGGTAAAATATTGAGCTGATGTTGGGGAAGGCCTATATTTAGAAAGATTTCTGGACTAAATTCTAGTTGCTTTTTTCCAAATGGAGTAAACTGATTGAATTAATGGTGCTTACACAAGCATTGACTTATCATTCAGTAGCTGGTGATTCAGTGGGGCTATCAAATAGATTTTTGCCAGAAGAGCTGAATTTGGGAATTTGAGACATTAAAAAAGAGAAAGATTAGGAACCAGACAGAATGAGCAGAGAGGGTTTGATCTAGAGCAGGGGTCAGGAACCTTTTTGACTCGGAGAGCCATAAAAGCAAAATATTTGGAAATTTATTCAGTGAAAGCCATAGAATATATTTTATGACTGAATTCAACTAAATCTATTATATAAAGGAGGTCCCGTCATGGAACGACCGTCCTAGGCAGAGAAACCTTACAAGGCAGACACACCAAACTTGGCAACATAAATAGGCCTCAGGCAAGGTAGGTTTTTAGCAAAGAAACTTTCTCCCCCCAAAACCTAGAAGCCCCCCAAAACAACAATACAAAAAAACTACATTTCCCAGCATCCTCCGCAGCTGCCAATGACATTCTGACAACATGATTGGTTGCCAGTGAGGGAGTATTTGCATAGCGCCTCTATTGGTCAGCCAACATGAACATTCCGACCCATAATAAACTGTCAGAGGAGGATAAGGCAAAGGCCTGAGGCAGTCACCAACACAAACACCCAATTCACTTCCCACAGAAAATTTAAATCCCTACAAATCACAAACTACACCCAAAATTGACAGTAAGGCTTCATTAACTTGATTTCCCTGACTAGGCCTCACTTAATGGGATGCTGTTTAAGCTCTGAATTGACAGTAAGGCTTCATTAACTTGATTTTCCCGACTAGGCCTCAGCTCATGGGACAATGTATATGGCCTGAATTTACAGTAAAGCTTCATTAACTTGATTTTCCCGACTAGCCCTCAGCTCATGGGACAATGTATATGGCCTGAATTTACAGTAACCTACCTTGGCACACAGAGCCCCTAAAACCCATGCTACATTCTACTGCAGTTTGGAGGAGGGTGAACCATGGATGATGGGATTTGATGTACCTCCATGGATTATGGGATTTGTAGTACTTTCAAACCCTTCATTCCCCACAGACCACTGTGGCCCAGAACCAAGACCGATAAAGACCCAACTTGGCAGACAGTGCCCCCATGACCCACACTCCATCCAACTACAGCAGACGGAAAGACAAAAAACATTGTATATCCACAAGCTCTGCAGAACACCAGCAACACCACACACCGACAACTCCCCAGGACTTCAACATCCCACCCACCAGAACAACCCACAACGGCACAGCCATGACCCCACCAAGACCATAACTAACATCAATTCCAACCCTTACATACTCAGACTTTCTCGCATCTCCTAAATAGGGCACAGCAACGTGTGCCGGGTACAGCTAGTGTGTGTATAATAAGCCTCTGAATTTATTCTTTTAAATAATGCTGTAATAATACTCATAATAATAATAATACTCATAATAATAATAATTTTATACCCCACCAAACATCTCCCCATTGGGACTCGAGGGGGCTTACCAAAGACAATTAAAACACAAAAGAAAACACTTACAATTAAAAACATTAGCTAAAAGCAATACAATTTTACTTTTTGAAAAATGTATCTATTACATATAATAAAAGTCAGTGTTTGTGGTGGTGCGGCCGAGCGGGCGAGTAACGGAGCAACGGGAGGAATATGTGACAGTGTTTCGATTGGCTGCAATTGTGGGATTATTTGCAAAACGGGCTCTAACTGGCCAGCCTCAGAACATTCTACGGCCCCAGACAGAGGAGATTGGTTGCCACTGAAATGGAATTTGCATAACTGCCTCCAAATTCAAACATTCTAAAGTGACTCAGAGGGAAAGGGAAAGGCCTCAGGCAGTCAGCCACTGAGGCCCACAGCAATGACAGATCAGGACCAAACTTGGCAAACAGGCAACCAATGGCCCACTTCACAACCTGGTGTGGTTTAGGGCAGGATGGGCCACGAATGATGGGATTTGCAGTACCTTCACGTCATTCACTTCCCAAACAAAGCCCCTATAAAACACAAACCAGCCCCAAAATTGACAGAAAGGCTTCCTTAACTTGATTTTCCTGACTAGGCCCCCGGGACTAAGTTCCTGAGACCACTGCAAGCCACATAAACATCTAATAGGAACCAACCTTGGCACACAATGCCTTCCTCAAATAACCCAGGCACCGCCGGGTCCTCAGCTAGTAAGTATTATATGTCATGGGGTGGAGGTGAGGGTCATGATTTTAGAGATGCTTAGATGTGGCATGGCCAAAAAAAGGTTGGGAACCACTGCTCTAGAGGGGAAAATTTTAAAGCAGAAAATGTGGGATTTTGAACTGGATTATATGGCAGTGTGAATTCAGATAACCCAGTTCAAAGCAGATATTGTGGATGATCTGCCTTGATATTCCGGGTTATATTGCTTTGTGGAAAGGCCCTGAGTCCATACAGCTGCATAAAATCCACATTGGAGTGGATTATCTGGCAGTGTGAGTTCAGATAATCCAGTTCAAAGCAGATAATGTGGATGATTCTGGGTTATATGGCTATGTGGAAGGGCCCTGAGTCCACACTGCCATATATTCCAGTTCAAAGCAGAAAATGTGAGTTTTTTTTTCAACTGAGTGGAAGGCTTTGGTGGGCATTGGCCTTGAGTTTTGGAGTTGTAGTTCACCTACAACTCCAAAGGAGGAAAGGACGGCGAGAGATGGGAAGCTGGGCTCCCTCCCTCCTGCGAGCATAGGCTTCACCTTTCCGGCGTGGGTGAGGCTTCTTTTTCGTGCCTCCCGGCCCGCAGCTCTCCTTCTTGAGATCCTTCTTGAGGCCAGCCAGCTGGGTGCGGAGGGCAGCAGCATGGGCCAAAAAGCTTCAAGTGAGGCAGGAATGCTGGACGCACAAGCCAGGCAGCCCCCAAGAAGGGGGGGCAGCACCCGATGAAAGAGCCACATGCCAGCATGAGGAGAGCCACATCTGGCTCCTGAGCCGTAGGTTCCCGACCCCTGAACTAGAGACTGAAAATGAGCTGTTCATCCAACTCTCGGGTCTGATTTGTCCCACTTTGAAATAGCTTAACCTTAATTTCTCTGGGATTGTAAAAGAAATTTTAGGGTTTGAGTAAATTCATATGGAAAAACAAGCTGAAAAAAAGTTCTCAGTCCTATGCAAATATCCTTCTTCCTTTTGTATCGATGAAATATACAATTAGACTGTGGCTTCTGCCATATTGGGATCCATGCTGAATCGGACCATTTTTCTTTATCTTTTTGAGAAAGCTTATATATTTTTTGACCAGGGACCACTTTGACCAGGGACTATTCTCCAACATTAATACCAAAAGGGTTACGAACCAGCTTTTGGTCAACTTTAGATGCAGTTTGGTTATTTGGGTACCAGGCCCGGATTAACAACTTTTTGCACCCTAGGCCACACTTTGGAATTACGCCCCCTCTACTACCGGCACTGAACGTTTTTGTTTGGGATCCAGGAAAGGAGTGTGGGGCCCAAGCCGCGCCTGCCTTTCCTTCCTTCCTTCCTCGCCCGGGGGCTTGGGGGCCGTGGCGGGGTGGCCATCTGCCGGGGCTGATTAGGATCCCTGCACACCAGGGAGGGAGAGTAGTGGGGAGAGGCCTGGGGGGGCTTCCTTCCTTCGGGGGGGGGCCTCCCTGGAGATAGAGAGACACCCACCCGTCTCCGTCTCCTTCAGGGCCGCTGCTCCTCCTTCTCCTCGGTTGCAATCTGTGGCTCAGGGAGAACCCCCCTCCGTGGACTTCTGCCTCCAAGCAGGCCCTCGCCTTCCTTTTGGCTGAGTACGCGGAGCCACGCGCGCCCGGGAGGGAGGGAGGCTCCCTGATTGGCCGGCTGCCGCTCTTCAGCTTTGATTGATGAGTGTCACAAGGCGGGAGGCAGGGCCAGGAGGCGATTTCGGAGGAATCACTCCTGGCCCCGCCCACTCCCCGCCTCCCAGGGAGGGAGGGAAGGAGTGACGTCACCCTGGGAGGCGACGGAGCAAACAAGGAAGGCGGGCCTGGCGGAGGAGGAGGGAAGAAGTGATGTCAACCTGGGAGGTCCCGCCCCCCGCTGAGTACCGGGGAGGAGGGAGGGAAGAAGGGAGGGAAGCCGCTGCTGCTGCTGCTCCTCGCCCTGCGTGTCCTGCCTTGAGACCAGGCTCGGCCTTCCCTCCCTCCCTCCCTCCGGGGCCTTTGTGCTTCAACTCCCGCAATTCCCAAGGACTGGCCACGGAGGGTTTTTTTAAAAAAAAATTAACTTTTTTTTGGTCCGTGAATTGCGCCCCCCAAGGCTTGCGCCCCTAGGCCATGGCCTAGATTGGCCTTATGGGTAATCCGGGCCTGTTGGGTACTGATTCGGAAACTTGCATTGGATAGACCACATAATCTCTAGTTTCTGATACGGAACGTATGCCATCCAGTAGTCATCATCTGATCACCCGCAGAAAACCACATTAAAAACGTCAGCACTATTTATTTATTTATTTGTCACGTTTCTATACTGCCCCTCCCAGCCCGAAGGCGACTCGGGACGGTTTACACAAGGCAGTCTCTGCCCTCCAATACAACACAAGCAAACAAACCAAAAGATAACCATATAACAACAAATTAGCAGTTAAAACATACACACTATAACAGGTTTTCACACTAAAACACACTATAACAGGTTTTCACGAGACCAGTCTCTTGCAATGATGTAGCAATGTTGAGGCCGCGGACCATATTTTAGTTCTTGCGGACCACTGATGGTCCAAGGACCACAGGTTGGGAACCACTGCAGTATATAGACTAGGCAACAACTGTATCATTAAAGCAGTTGTTCTCAACCTTCCTAATCCAGTTCCCCATGTTGTGGTGATCTCCAACTATACATTTATTTTTGTTGCTACTTCATAACTGTAATTTTGATAATGTTGTGAATCTTAATGTAAATATCTGATATGCAGGATGTGTTTTCATTCACTGGACCAAATTTGGCACAAATACCAAAAATGCACAAATTTGAGCACTGGGGGATTTTGTCATTTGGGAGTTGTAGTTGTTAACCTACAATCAAAGAGCATTCTGAACTCTACTAATGATGGGATTGAACCAAACTTGGCACGCAGAACTCCCATGACCAAGAGAAATTACTGGAAGGGTTTGGTAGTGGGATTGACCTCAAGTTTTGAAGTTGTAGTTCACCTACATTCAAAGAGCAATGTGGACTGAAACTAGATCTGGACCAAACTTGGCACTGGCGTGTTTGGGGAAAATAGACTTGACATTTGGGAGTTGTTGTTGCTGGAATTTGTAGTTCACCTACAATCAAAGAGCATGCTGAACTCCACCAACAATGGAATTGACCCAAACTTGGCACAAATACTCAATGTGCCCAAATGGGAACACTGGTGGAGTTTGGAGAAAATAAACCTTGACATTTGGGAGTCTTAGTTGCTGGGATTTATAGTTCACCTACAATTAAAGAGCACTCTGAACCCCACCAGCGATAGATTTGGGCCAAACTTCCAACACAGAACCCTCATGACCATCAGGAAATATTGTGTTTTCTGATGGTCTTTGGTGACCCTCCTGACACCCCCTCATAACTCCCCCAGTGGTCCTGACCCCCACTGATTTAAAGCGAGGCGGGGGCTGAAAGAAAAGGCTGCAGCATGGATGGAACAGTGGCCGTGTCCTGTTTGAGGATATGCCATTTGAGTTTCATTTCCCACTCAATTTTCCATCGTTAGCCGTTTTTTTCCCTCCCAGCACTGGATATATTGTACTCGCTGTGCTTGATTAGTTCCAATTAGGCTATTTTTAGGTCCACTCTTGATTTTTTTTTTTGGTGGGAATTTTCCTTACAGCGGCAAAATTTGAGGTTTTCTCCTAAGCTTGCAGCGACCTCCCTCTCATGCACAGATGGCAGTTTCAGTTACAGAAAGACGGATATTTGCACAATGTTTTCACTATTAACGTCTGGGATAAATAAGGTTCTACACCAAGATGTTCTCCCTTCTGGATGGGTGGAAGAATAGATGGAGTCCCTCGAAGGAACAGGAGAGAAAACATATTGCAGCTGAGAAGAACCCCATCAATGCTGTTCACCTTTTGTCTTCTCTTTTGCAAAAACCTTGGGACTCCTCGGAGCACGCTGTTTCTCACTGGCCTCTGAGTAACTCCTCTTTCACTTGGCACTCCCAAATGGAGCTGGCAGTTCAAGGGAAGGCTAGTATATCTTGTCATTTGAAGAGAACAATGCAAGTGGATGAGAAAACAGTGCAGCGAACAAACTGGCATTGGCGCCATATCTAGATAATTTCTACATATCCTAAATCAGTGTTTCCCAACCTTTTTTGAGCCGCGGCACACTTTTTACATTTGCAAAACCCTGGGGCACACCACCAACCAAAATGACACAAAATGACACTCTAACACAGTAATACATATAGTTAATATGTTTTTAAAATGTATTTATACACTCAGTGTGAAACCTGGGCCTGTTTCGATGAACTCAACATAGATATCCTGGCAGGAATGGCAGAAAGACACAAACTTCCCACACAGAACTCCCATAACCAAGAGAAAATGCTATAAGAGTTTGGTGGGCATTGACCTTGAGTTTTGGAGTTGTAGTTCACCTATATCCAGAGAGCACTGTGGACTCAAACAATGTTGGATCAGGACCAAACTTGGCCCGAATACTCAATATGCCCAAATATGAATGCAGATGGAGTTCAGGGGAAATAGACCTTGACATTTGGGAGTTATAGTTGCTGGGATTTATAGTTCCCTTACAATCAAAGGGCATTCTGAACCCCACCAATGATAGAACTGGGCCAAACTTCCCACACAGAACCCCCAGGAGGCAAGAGGAGGTCTCTACTTGGGAGGCAGGCCTTCCCACTGCATGGAGAGGGAGAGACCAAGTAGGCAACGGGTGGGGAGGGGGTGTTTGTAATTTTGTGCCTTTATTGAGGTAGGTCTCTTAGGGTTTTTGTACTTCAACACACTAGACTCCCCCCCCCCCCCCCAGGTTCCAATTTCCCACGGCACACCTGATGATCGCTCACGGCACACTAGTGTGCCCCGGCACACTGGTTGAGAAACACTGTCCTAAATCACATAATTTACTGGATCTTTTTATGGCTGAATGTAATTTTAGTGAATGTACACTACCACCTTGAAAGATACGTCTTCTACAGCTATGCGTTCTTGTATTTTTCACCTCAAAGATTGATCCATAATTATACTCCCCTCTCCTTTCAGCTCATCACAGTAGAGAATGAATCCACTTTAACTCCCCTCGGGGAGATAGGGTGGAATACAAATAATAATACAAATAATAATAATAATAATATTTCAAGACAACAATCCATGCAGACAACTTGCAAAACGGGAAATTTACCAGCCCTACAATGCGTACCAAGGCTTCTACACCAATGGATATAACAAGTGCAAGCTACATCTTAGCTCTCGGTAACAAAAAGGATCATCTGTTAGATCCCTACTCAGGAGAAGCCATAATTATGGTTAGTATCCAGTTCAAATAAATATATCCCCAGGATGTGATGCAACTGCTAAGACTGGGCTTTCTTGCTCTGCATAGAGCACTGATTCTCAAAGTGGGCCCTACCACTCCCTGGTGGGCAGTGAGGCGATCCAAGGGGGCAGTGAGAGGCTCAGGGGAATTTGGGGGTGGGTGGGTAAGTGAACCCCTTAAAGGGGGCAGTGAATGATTGGCCATTTAGGAGGGGTCATGCAGCCCTCTTCTTTGGCCCCACCCCCTTTGCTTTGACCCCCACACGCAGTGCAGTGCGAAGGTTGCAGTGCAAAGGCCCTCCGGCAGAGCCGCCCTGCCACTGCGGAAGAAAGCGCAGCCTTCCCCGGCCGAGGCAATTCATTCCAAACCCCTCCAGTATTTTCTGATGGTCATGGAGGTTCTGTGTGCCAAGTTTGGCTCAATTCCATTGTTGGTGGAGTTCAAAATGCTCTTTTATTTTAGGTAAACCATAAATCCCAGTAACTACAACTCCCAAATGAAAAGGGCTAATTTCTCAAAACTTCACCAGTGTTCAAATTTAGGCAAATTGAGTATTCGTGCCAAGTTTGGTCCAGATCCATAGTTGTTTGGGTTCTCAGTTCTCTCTGGATGTAGGTGAACTACATCTCCCCATAATCATTGCCAATTCCTCCCAAACCCCTCCAGTATTTTCTGTCGGTCATGTGGGTTCTCTGTGCCAAGTTTGGTCCAGTTCTGTAATTTGTGGGGGTCTCAGTGGTCTGTGGAAGTCAGAGCTCAATTGATTGAAGGTAATGCAAATCCCATCATCCGTTGTCCATACTCCCCCAAACATATTGTCTTTGTGATTAATCACTATGCTTTAATTATGTTCAATTTGTAACAATGAAAATACATCCTGCATATTAGATATTTGCATCAGAGTTCGTAGGAGTAGCAAAATTATTTATGAAGTAGCAACGAAAATATGGTTGGAGGTCACCACAACATGAGGAACCTTATTTAGGGCTCATGGCATTAATACATTAATATTAATATTAATAATATTAATAATATTAATAATATTAATAATATTAATATTAATATTAATATTAATAATATTAATGTAGCAACCCAGTTCTCCTTCGTGCCGGGGGGGCAGGGGGCCGCCCCGGGGGTCCCGCTTGCATTAGGGCCAATTGCAGACAATGTAGATGCAGAAGAAGGGGATGATGAGGTAGCTGGGCCTTCATCCCCCACAGAGAGCTTAGAATGGGATCATGGCTGGCCTGATGGTTATGAGAGCTGGGAAGGTCAGTCTGACACTGAAGAGACTGATTCAGATAATCAGTATGAGAAACCAGGTGGTTTCGGTTCGCAAGAGAAAGTCCGGGAGTTAGCGAGGGATGAGCCCATGGAAGTTGGAAGGGAGTCAGGCTCCCACGCAGATAACGACCCAGGTGCTGGGAGGCAAGGACGGAGCTTCGATAGGCGTCGGAGCATTGAGTCTAGCAGAAGGGAATGGCATCGAAGCCTAGAGCGCCACAGGAGCAGTGAGCCCCGTAGCACAGATTGGCGCAGAAGCCTAGAGCGCCGTAGGTCTCACCAAGGGAATTAAGTATAGGATCCGTGGGAACGGATCCTCAGTTGCTCGGCCACTTCTGATTTGAAGGGAGTGAAGCGAGTGAAGATCCACGGAGCCAGGACTGGGCTCGTGAGACCAAGAGGATTCTTGGGCCTTTGATTCCATGAACTTTGCTTTGTTTGAATTGCCACGGACTAAGTCTATTTGATCCGCTTTGTTTTGCGGAACCTTTGCCAAGTTTTTGCCTTTGGATTTACTTCAGAACTCTTTACCTTTTGATTGCATTTTTGCTATTTTTATGGACAATTTACCTTTTCACCTGTTTTCAATTATTCAATAAATAGTTAGCTGATTACCGTCTCTGTGTGTGTGATTAAGGGGCTGGGCCGAGTCCCTGCATTGTGACAATTAATATTAATAATATTAATATTATTATTAATAATAATATTAATATTAATAATATTAATATTATTAATATTAATATTAATACATTAATATATTAATATTAATATTAATATTAATATTAATATTAAAATATGAATAATAATATGAATGATATTAATATTAATATTAATACTGCATTAATACAGCTATCTTTCTGTTTAATTGCTATTAAATTTAAAAAAATAATTTCTAGGGGGGCGGTGAGTAAAATTCTTCCTGGAAAGGGGGTGGTAGGCCCAAAAAGTTTGGAAACCACTGGCATAGAGGCTCCATTGCTAGGCAGAGTGGCTTCCTGAATCTTCTGGACAGCTCCCATGTCAAGCTCACAAAACAGGAATGCGATAACAGCATTTCACTTTTCCGCCCTGTGTAATGTTATTTTCCACTCCACCGCACCGCAGATTTAAGAGCTTCTAGCTTCAACAGATAAAAGAGAACACAAAATTATATGCAACGTCTATAGCGGTGCTAAACAGAACTTGTGGACTGGTCAGCCTTCTCCTTCTCGTGGCATGTAAACAAAGTAAACACATAAGTACTGTCATTCCTTAACCAGAAGTACATAGTTGGACTGGATGGCTTCACAATTGCTTTTCTTATTGCATTGTATCTTATTGTTCTCATATGCACAGAGCTGGTTCACTCTCCTTGGGGTAATCTCAGAGCCAAGATGGTCTACTTGCCACGTATCTTGTTTGCCATCCCTCCGTTGGGAATTCTGATGCCACAGCCACGTAACTGGTCTCAATGGCCTTACTATTTACAGTAAATCCATTTCAACAACATCATTTATTTCTTAACCATGGATCAAAATGCACTAGAACTACCGATATTTCGAAGGACAAATCCATTCAAGGCCAACATTCCTGTAACTACTTTATCTATTTATTTAAATGGGCTGCAGTGGTGCAATGGGTCAAGCCCTTGTGTTGCTGAACCGCTGACATGAAGTTTGGATGAACTGAAATGGCTGTTGTCCTTCCTCCACAACCGGGGTCAGCGAGTGGAAAGGGGTGGTTTGGTTTCCGAGAGGGCTCCACTTACGTGTGGGGTCCCTCAAGGTGCCATTCTTTCCCCTTTATTATTTAACATCTATATGCAACCACTTGCTGGTCTGGTTCGAAGCTTTGGACTGGAATGTTATCAGTACGCTGACGACACCCAGCTCGTTCTGAAAACGGAAGGCCGACCGGACTCCGTTTCCTCTTGTTTCCAACAGTGCCTTGAAGCCGTTACTGGTTGGCTGCATGCCAATAGATTGAGGGTGAATCCAGCAAAGACGGAGATACTGTGACTGGGCTGCCCGGTTGGTGGGGAGGCCCGACTGCCTAGCTTGGATGGTGAGGCATTATGCCCGACATCCTCAGTAAAGAGCCTTGGGGTCGTCTTAGACCCGTTGCTGTCGATGGAGGCCCAGGTCTCCATCGTCAGCAAAAATGCTTTTTTCCATCTGCGGCAAGCTAGGTGTCTGGCCTCCTACCTATCCAGAGACGACCTGGCCACGGTGCTCCAAGCCGTGGTCATCTCGAGACTGGGCTACTGTAATGCCCTTTACATTGGCCTGCCCTTGTCCGGAAACTAAAGCTCGTCCAGAATGCCGCTGCTTGACTTCTCACTGGGACCCCAGTGAGATGTCACATAACACCCATCCTCCGGCAGCTCCACTGGCTTCCGGTCGAGCACCGGATCACCTTCAAGGTGATGGTGTTAACTTTCAAGGCCTTGCATGGTCTGGGGCCGCTGTATCTGAGGAACCGTCTCTTCCCCTACCAACCCCAGAGATCACTCCACTCCGAACATCTGAACCTCCTGGAAGTGCCGACATTCAAAGCAATCCGTGTCACATCTACTCGATGCAGAGCATTCTCTGTAGTAGCGCCGACAATTTGGAATACCCTTCCAAGTGATGTGCGGGCCTCACAGGACCTACTCTCTTTCCGCAAGGCCTGCAAGACCCACCTTTTCCAGCTAGATTTCTCTTTTTCTTAATTTCTAGTTTAATATGTTGTTTTTACTTCTGTGGTGTTTTTATATTATTGTAGCCGCTCCACTGAGTGTATAAATACATTTAAAAACATATTAACTATATGTATACTGTGTTAGAGTGTCATTTTGTGTCATTTTGGTTGGTGGTGTGCCCCAGAATTTTGTAAATGTAAAAAGTGTGCCGCAGCTCAAAAAAGGTTGGGAAACACTGGTCTATGGTGTCGAACATTGCTATAAGATCCAGAAGCACTAATAGTGCCGATCCAGCCCGATTGTAAAGAATATGATTATAAAGACATTGAATGTTTGCCTATGTATGTGAATGCTTTAATCTACTCTGAGTTCCCATGGGGAGAAGGATGAAATATAAATAAGGCTTATTATTATTATTATTATTATTAGGGGCATTTCTATACCACCGGATGTAAAAAAACAGAGCCACCCCCTTCTATACAGTTGACTTCATACTCTCTCTCCTCTCTCGGCATTACTTCGCAAACGAAGATTCTTAGGAAGGACTCATTCCACGCTTTTTTACAAGCGCGTTGATGACTAAAAGGCCAATCTGAGATAGGCAAGTTCGGTTGCAGAAAGCACAGCAGAAAGTCTCCTTGGGTGATGCTCTTTCTGCATTGTCGTTTCTCTTCAAGGCCCATTCGGCGTGTCTTCTCAAAAGAAGCTGCAGCATTGTGGATAGTGCGTCTCCATGCCTCCCGATGTGAGGCCAGGGTGGACCATTGTTGGTGATCAATTTGGCCGAGCCTGAGGTGTTGTTTCAGGGAGTCCTTATATCTCTTTTTTGGGGCGCCTCTCTTGCGCTGACCCGTGGCGAGTTCACCATAGAGTAGTATCTTTGGGAGGTGGTGGTCCTCCATCCTAGACACGTGCCCTGCCCAGCGCAGCTGTGTTCTCAATAGCATGGCCTCAATGCTGGTGATCCCTGCTTGCTCAAGGACAGCAATATTAGTCACATAGTCAGTCCAGTGTATATTTAGGATTGTGCGAAGACAGCGCTGATGAAAGCGTTCAAGGAGTTGTAGGTGTTGGTGATAGGTGACCCATGTTTCAGACCCATAGGGGAGAATAGACAGTACAATAGCTCTGTACACACTGATTTTGGTGCTTTGCCTCAGGTGCTTGTTGCTCCAGACTCTTTTGTGAAGCCTTCCGAATGCACAATATGCCTTTGCTAATCTGTGATCTATCTCTTTGTCAATCTTGGCGTCAGTTGACTTCATACTAGCACTTAAATTAGTGGGGGAATAGTAAAATTCATCAGAAAACTGGGAAAAGCCACTCAACAGAACAATGAAGGTGCTTCCATACCACAAGAAGCCAAAACAGAAGAAAAAGATAGAAGTCTATCAGAAAGAAGGAATGCTGAAGAAGGCCGCATAGACATAAATGGCTCAAGGTGAGGCATTGGAGGAGCAGCCAATGACCAAAGGAGCGAGGCATCCGATATTCTGTTCCGAACGATACAAGAGTACCGCCTGTGGCTCCCGCTGAGCAAACCCTTCTGGAAGAAAAGCAGATAAATGGCATCACAAGCCTATGTTTTATCACACGGACAGATGATGCTAGTTTTTCTTCCCAGCATGATGCACAAAAGGATTTTTTCTTTTTAAAAAAATGAATTAAACTCATAAAAAATGGAATCCATGCCTCTGAAGTTGCCATCCGCAAAGCTGTATGTCTACTGCATATTGATAAAGATAATCAAATGTGTTGCATGCTCTAAAAGCAACAGAAATCCAATTAACTGTGAATTTAAATTTTGTTACACATGAGGCAAGACATATAAATATGGTACAAAGGCCTATACGCCCACACGTATACACACGCAAATGACTGCTTCTGCTCAGCAGGCCTCCAAGCAATCCTACCCTTCTCTGGTTTAAGATGTTTGTACCAGAGATCTCTCCTGTCTGTCCCTCAGAATGCATTCCTCAAAAGAAATCTACCGATTGAGGGATCGTGCACAGCTCGAGTGAGGAGAAAACAAGCTTGGGAAGGGATTTTCAATAGCAATACCGTGCTCATAGACCTTACATACAAAAATGGTGCTTGCAACCAGATAGACTCTGAAAGGTTCCAGAATTTGAGAAAGAGAGCACGTGGTCCTCTGTTGTTCGGCAACAATGACAGCAGGTATCTGCTTTCCAAAACAATTGGAAATAACCTCAGAACAACTGAGGAAGTAGATATAAAAGATGAGACCTAGATAAATACAGTAAGACCCTTGAACTTTGAATATTTTATTTATTTATTATTTCGAGTTATATACCACCCTTCCCAAAAAGGCTCAGGGTGGTTCACAACAATGAATACACAACCTCTCTCGGCATTACTTTGCAAACGAAGATTCTTACGAAGGACTCATCGCACGCTTTTTACAAGCATGTTGATGACTAAAAGGCCAATCTGAGATAGGTAAGTTCGGTTGCAGAAAGCACAGCAGAAAGTCTCCTTGGGTGATGTTGTTTCCAAGTTGCAGTTCTTTCTGCGTTGTCGTTTCTCTTCGAGACCCATTCGCCGTGTCTTCTCAAAAGAGGCCCTAGCATTGTGGATAGTGCATCTCCATGCCTCCTGATGTGAGGCCAGGGTGGACCATTGTCGGTGATCAATCTGGCCGAGCCTGAGATGTTGTTTCAGGGAGTCCTTATATCTCTTTTTGGGGGCGCCTCTCTTGCGCTGACCCGCAACATTAGTCACATAGTCGGTCCAGTGTAAAATTAAGATTGTGTGAAGACAGCGCTGATTAAAGCGTTTGAGGAGTCATAGGTGTTGGCGATAGGTGACCCATGTTTCAGACCCATAGAGGAGAATAGACAGTACGATAGCTCTGTACACACTAATTTTGGTGCTTTGCCTCAGGTGCTTGTTGCTCCAGACTCTTTTGTGAATTCTTCCAAATGCACTCTATGCCTTTGCTAATCTGTGATCTATCTCTTTGTCAATCTTGGCGCCTGAAGAGATGATGCTTCCCAGGTAGGTGAACTGCTGAACGGACTTAAGCACAGATTTGCCTATGCTGATGTGGGGATTATGGTGTTCTTCCTGTGGTGCGGGCTGGTAGAGGACTTCCATTTTCTTCAGGCTGACTTCCAGCCCAAACAGCTCTGCAGCTGCTGCAAAGCAGGATGTGAGGCGCTGCAGAGCTGCTTCTGAATGGGTGACAAGGGAGACTTGGAATACACAACACAACGTAGTTAAAAACAGAATAAAAAAACAGATTAGGACCAGAATGGAGAGCACAACCTTAGAGATTAAATGCCTGGCAGAACAGGGTGGTCTTACGTTATTACTCGTGCCTCTGCCGGAAGGGCGTTCCACAGGGTAGGCGCTACTACGGAAAAGGTGCGCTGCCGAGTCGATGACAATCGGAAAATCTTGAGTGATGGAACCTCCAATAGGTTTTGGTCCATGGACCGTAGTGGTCTCTGGGGAATGTGCAAGGAGAGGTGGTCCTTCAGGTACACTGACCCCAGACCATGCAAGGCCTTAAAGGTTAACACCAGCACTTTGAAGGCAATCCGGTACTCGATGGGAAGCCAGTGCAAACGCTGGAGGACTAGTGTGATGTGGCATGTTAGTGTCACTCCAGCCAGCAATCGAGCCGCAGCGTTTTGCACCATCTTCAGTTTCTGGATTACCGACAAAGGAAGTCCAATCTAAAGGGCGTTACAGTAGTCCAATCTAGAGATGACCATTGCCTGGATTACTGCGGTTAGGGCGTCACCGGAAAGGTAGGGTGCCAGCTGCCTTGCCTGGCGCAGATGGAAAAACGCTGCTCTGCTCACGGTGGAGACCTGAGCCTCCTTCGTCAGCAGAGGGTCCAGTTGGACCCCCAAGGCTTTTAACCAGTGGTGACGGACTAATCACCTCACCATCCATTATTGGCAGCCGGAGCTCCCCCCCCCGGGACGACTCCAGCCACAGGACCTCCATCTTCGACGGGTTCACCTTCAACCTGCTGGCCTGTAGCCACCCAGTTATGGCTTCCAGGCACTGATGGAAATAATCGGGTACAGAGTCCGGCCGGCCTTCCATCCTCAGCACCAGCTGGGTGTCATCAGCGTACTGATGACACTCCAGACCGAAACTACGAACCAGTTTGATAGCCAAGGTTATAATATAACCTTATAATATAATATAAGTACAATATAAACTACTACTAGTGCTGGTTGATCAAAGAAAAAAAATTTCGAAACTCATTTCGGATCTAATTGTAGCTGTCGTTTCAGATTATATGGACTTCTGAAAAAAATTCTGATAAATTTCGAAATTGATTCGGAAGTATTTCCGAAATTCGGAAGTCTTCGGAGATGGCGTTCACTTTCAAAAATGGGCAAAAAAAAATCAGCAGAAGGGAGTGTCAGCTGTTCACCATCAGCCAATGAGCAATCAGGAAGAAAATTCAGAAATGACATCCGAAATTCGGAGCGTGATGAGCATGTGACATAGCATGACAAGGCAGGATTCACTAGGAATGCTTGATAAGTAGAAGGTAGTAGGAAAAGAGGGAGAATGCATTGCAAATGGATTAACCCAAACAAGGATGCACAGCCATGGACAAGGCTGCTGAGGAGAGTAGGTCTTTCATTCATGGAGTCACCATAAGTTGAAGTCAACTTGAAGGCAGCTAATGACAACAAAATAGCAATCCCAGCCAGCAAAGTATCACATCAGGGACATGACTTCAAAGTTGCAGAGTCAATCTAATAAGTATCTCCCCTTACGTCCCACCTCGAAGTTTACGATCTTCCGGGGAAGCCCTGCTCTCACTCCCACCTTCGTCGCAAATATGCTTGGTGGGGACGAGGGACAAGGCCGGGGAGATAGCACAGTGGTAACACAGCTGTGCTTGCAACCTGAAGGTTGCTGGTTCAATTCCCCGAGCTGGCTTGGATGACCAGCTAATAACAATATATGAGCCCAGTCCACTGCCCACCCAAGCAGTTCAAACACCAATGGGGACCATTATATAAACAATGGGAAGGGCTTTTTACAGACCTACTTTCTGGCCCGCGAGGTGAATGCGGAAGAGGGAAATACAGAAGGCTCCCGTCATGAGGATGGAACAACAGCACCCCCTTGTGATGCAAAGACGCATTACAACAACAATGACGTAATTGGAGCATTGACATCTGGATGTCCCTGGATGACACACACCTGCATGTCCCGTTACCCTGTGACGCAGCCAAGAAAGAACCCTTCTATAAACTGCACTGTACTGTCTATGTGTAACCTGTACTGTCTATGTGTAAAACTGTACGTCTCCGACAGGGATTGTCTGTTGTATATGTATTGTAAACCGCACTGAGTCCCCTTCGGGGTGAGAAGAGCGGAATAGAAATAAACAGTATTATTATTATTTATTATTCTCAGTGGTGACCCCTCGCATGTGGAACTCTCTCCCCAGCGAAATTAGATCAACTTCTTCCCTCATTTCCTTTAGGAAAAAACTACAGACGTGGCTTTGGGACCAGGCATTTGGTTAGATACTGGGCAGCAGACAGACAATAAAAAGATGGCAAAGGTTATGGAAACGGACTGCAGTTGGTTTGGATAATCTTAAATACATAACTCGGATTATGTGTCTAATTATGGATATTTAATCGGTTTTAATTGATTGTAAATGCGTTTACGATATTATTGTTGATTTTATGGATTGTTATGTGGCATCGAATTGCGCCTTTTGTTAGCCGCCCTGAGTCCCCATTTCGGGGGTAGAGAAAAGCACGTTATAAATAATTGAAATAAATAAATAAATAAATAACAATTAATACTGAAGGCAGTCCTTCCTGATTCAGCAATGCCCTCAGTCTGGAGAGTCTTCTGACACACATCAGAGAAAAATGCCAGGAGACCAATTTCGCCACAGTCGAACGTTTCCACAAACAGCACCATTGCCACCTTTTCAACTCAGCTGTGCTAAAAATACCATTGGGAGATCTATACTCTCTTTTTTTTTGCCTTCTCCAAAACATCCTGTAACCGTCTCACTCTGTGACCTTAATTGTCTAATTTGAAAGCAATTCCCAGGGACTTTACAAGGGCCCTGCTGAACAATTGAGAGAGAGAGAGAGAGAAAGTTGCTTGTATAGATCAAAAGTTCCTGCATATGGGAATAACTCTGTATGCAGAGCTATTCCCATATGCAGGAACATCCTCCAACTGCCCAGCAGCACACCACAGAGAAATAGCTACTCTCCGCTCATTCAGTTGGAGGGAGAAATGAGGATGCACTCTGGTCTTGTCTACACTGTCATATAATACAGTTTCAGAATGCAGATTGATTGTATTGAATTGGATTATATGGCAGTGTAGACTCATATAATCCAACACAATGCAGTTAATCCGCATTCTGAAACTGGCCGTGTAGATGGGAACTCCCAAATGGAGTGCATCTGTATTTTCTTTCTTCAAGGAGCTCAGAACAGTTGGATCTTCCAGCTCTGAATTGTTTCTCCATTGCTTATTATTATTTTTATTATTATTACACTTTATTTATATTCCGCTCTTCTCACCCCGAAGCGGACTCAGAGCGGATTATAGGTACACAGACAATCCCTGCCGTTTCCTCATACAACATATAGACAAACAGAGGCAAACTCTGGCCACCAGGGGGAGCTGACGCACTCTTCATCTCTCAGCGTTCCCAGTGTCCCTTGTTGTTCCTTCTGCATTCCTCAGCGTTCCTGGAGTTCTTTAATGGCCTCATAATTCAGTCCAAATTTAATGTGGTACCTTAATCTCCTACTTGACAGATGCAACTGTCTTTCAGGCTGCAAAGGTCGACAGCAGGCTACACTTAAAGGTCGAGCACCCACCTCGACCCGGGCAGGCCTCGAACTCATGACCTACTGGTCAGAGAGATCTTTTGCAGCTGACACTTAGCCAGTTGCGCCACATTCCTGGTGATTCTGATTAAACTTTAGGACAGGGGTGCCCACACTTTTTCAGCATGCGAGCTACTTATAATAAAACCAAGTCAGAAAGATCTACCTACCTCCTCAAGTCTGGAGAGGGGAAGGGCGGGGCAGAGCCAGAGGGGGGCGGAGCCACACAACATCAAACCACGCCCCCTCCCATCTGGCTGGAGCTCCCAGCAGTTTCTCCAGGCTTGAGGGTGGCAATGCCAAACCAGTGGTGACATAGCTAGCACAAGGCTCGCTTGGCATTGCCATCCTCAAGCCTGGAGAAGCTGCTAGTAAAGCAGAAGCTAGAAGGGGGCGGAGCCCCACTGTGCCAAGCCCCGCCCCTCCCCTCTGGCTTTGGAGCTCCCAGCAGCTTCTCCAGGTTAGGAGAACAGAAGTCAACAGCAGGCTACACTTAAAGGTCGAGCACCCACCTCGACCCAGGCAGTCCTTGAACTCATGACCTACTGGTCAGAGAGATCTTATGCAGCTGACATTTAGCCAGCTGCGCCATATTCCCGGTTAAAAAAGAGAGCAGCAGCAACCCTGGAAGTACTGAAAATGGCTTAAATTACTCATTGCTACATTTAACAAGTAACCTAGTGAAGAATTACATCGCTACATGCTAGGGGTGGATATCTCCGGTCGTTATCCTTAGAAAACTGTTACTATTCCGTATTAAAATCAATTTAGCCCCTAATTCGACCCACGGCCAGCAACCCGGAAGTGACGTTTCTAAATCGAAACCGGGTCCGCCATTTCCGTAAAGGGTGCCCTCCACTCTCCCCTGCCAGCTGACAACCAACATGGGTTAAAGATAACCCGCGTTAATTCTCAGGTGGCGAGGGGGGGTGGAGGCATATTGCTATAGTACAATGTGATATTGTTATAGTACAATGTGATATGTAATATAGATGTTGTGCTGTGGCAATAATTATAGTTCATTGTATTTGCATTTTGCTTGTGAGCCGCTCGGAGTCCCCTTCGGGGTTGAGAAGAGCAGCATATAAATATTGTGAAATAAATAAATAAGCTTGGGAGTTGGAATTGCTGAAATTTATAGTTTCTGGACCTCACCAACTATAGAATTGGGTCAAATCTCCCACACAAAACCCCCATGACCAACAAAAATGCAGATGGTCTTTGGCAACCCCCAGGTTGCGAAACGCTGCCATAAATCATAAATGTCTTCAAGACACAGAACATCAACATCCAGGTGAATTTGGAAGATGGACATGAGTGTGAATTGTGTTCTGTAGCACAGTGTTTTTCAACCTTTTTTGAGCCGCGGCACATTTTTTACATTTCCAAAATCCTGGGGCACACCACCAACCAAAATGACACAAAATGACACTCTAACACAGTAATACATATACTTAATATGTTTTTAATGTATTTATACACTCAGTGTGAAACCTGGGCCTGGTTTCGATGAACACAACATAGATATCCTGGCAGGAATGGCAGAAAGACACACACGAAGGTCTTGCTCAACAGCTGTCAGTCTCTCTCTGTGTTTAGTTTTGGGGAAAATAGACCTTGACATTTGGGAGTTACAGTTTCTGGGATTTATAGTTAACATACAATAAAAGAGCATCCTGAACTCTTGCAACAATGGCATTGAACCAAAGTTTACCAACAGAAAGTACTGAAAGGGTCTGCTTGGGAATTGACCTTGAGTTTGGAAGTTGTAGTTCACCTACACCTAGAGCGCACTGTGGACTCAAACAATGATATGTTATGTTGTTGTTTGTTTTCTATCCAGAATCACAATGTTGGAAGGAGGCTCACCACTTTAAGGCCCCTAAAACAGGCATGGGAAAATTTCGGCCCTCTGGGTGCTTTGGACTTCAACTCCCACCATTCCTAACAGCCTGAGGTCCTTTCCTGCTTAAGTGGCTGAGGGGGCAATAGGAAAAGGGCCTGAGGCTGCTAGGAATGGTGGGAGTTGGAGTCCAAAACACCTGGAAGGTCCAAGTTTGCCCATGCCAGCTTTCGACAGAGACCTCTTCCTCCCCTTCGTGCCCTTTCTTCCCCCTCCTGCCAAACACTTACTTTTTCTTCTACACTGCCGCTTCTGTCGCCATTTTGATCCGAGGGGGCAGCGTGAGCATGTTCCGGAGGGGAGGGGGAGGGAGGAAGACATGACCCGTGCGGGCGCTACTGCGCAGACTCACCCCAGAGCAAAGTGAGGCAAAGAGAGCAGAGCGAGGCTGGGAAGAAGGGAGCCCGAGTGGAGAATAAAAAGTGTTTGGCAGGAGGGGAAGAAAGGGTATTGGAGGTTCCAATTTCCCACGGCACACCTGATGATCGCTCACGGCACACTGGTTGGGAAACATTGGACTAGAGGACATTTCTGCGGTACTTGTAGGAACCCATTGATGTTATGATTTGGTGTTCCATTGTGTTTGAATTAATTGTGTATTCACCCTTTGTGGTGTAGATCAGTGCTGTCCAACTTCTACAGGCCCACGGGCCGGAATTCCGGTGACTGAGCACCTGGCGGGCCGAAGCGGGGGGTGGGGCCGATCGCGGGGGCGATTTCGCCGCTTCTGCCGCCCGGAGTGATGCTGTAGGAGGGAGGGCGGAGCAAAGAGGGGCTGCCCTTTGCGCCTCCCTTCCTTCTACAGTGTCAAACCGGGCAAGAGGAACGGCGTCACCCTGGGGTGTGCAAGAGCACTCGGCGCGCACTTTTTTTGATTTTTTTGAATGTTTTTCGGAATTTTAAAAAAAATGCTGGAGAGTTGGGGGGCCGGGTCCAAGGGGCTGGCGGGCCGTGTACGGCCCGTGGGCCGCCTGTTGGACAGGCCTGGTGTAGATCTTATGCAACTGACACTTAGCCAGCTGCGCCACATTCCCGGTGCAACCGCCAGGCAAACCCCCAAGTTGAGAAACACTGCCATAAATCATAAATGTCTTGAAGACACAGAACATCAACAATCAGGTGAATTTGGAAGATGGACATGAGTGTGAATTGTGTCCTGTAGCAACATCTTATCATTCCTTCCCATTCAAGATAGGAAGAACTTGGATTGTTGAAAATCTGAACTCGGGAAGAAAGCAAAAGTTGCCGGTTTCCCTTTACGTGCTGTCCTTCGACAGAGAGCAATATTCTCTGGTACATCACCAGAATTGTTATCATGGAGAGTGGGACTTCGCCATATCCCTGCAGACCCCATCTGAGTCTTTGTGATCTCTCTTTACTCTCTTTCAACTTTTCCAGGTCATCCATTATAGCCTGGAGGCAACAAAAATAGTTAAGATTTTAACAGGACCCATGCAGCGCATCACAAAAACTCTCTAACTACTCTTTGAAGGAGGCTGGCCAAATACCTTTCATTTTATTTCACTGAGCATAATGACGGGGAAGAATGGAAATCATTACTATACTGCCATGCGGTAAAGACAGGAGGGCAGGAGGACTCTGCATGAAATCAACGGAGAATCCTTTGACACCATGAGAAAAATGGCTTCTACTTTCCCATCGTGCATTTGCAGGCACACAAACCGTAAAGTGTCACCGCGAAATTAATGGCGTAGACAAGGTCATTTACACTTGCAGTGACAAGTGTCAACACATTCCTTCCCAGAGATGTGCCGGAGAGCAATCCATTTAACTAACTATTTTGCCGCAGCTATACTTAGTCCATCTACAAAGCCTACATGTGGGCTTTCAGATATTCGGCTCATTATTGCGGCGCTCACAACGGACGCCTCTCATCTGGTACAGAGAAGGAACCGGCGACAGCGAGGAAATGATTAAAACCATCAGCGACGCTTTAGGGGGAAAGCATCTCTTTTCATAAAGGTGGTATTTAATGGGGAGCCGCGACAGTTTGGGTTTTCCATTAATTAATGAGCCCGTTTGGAATGGGCGCTCAGCTCCCAGGATAATGAGTAGAGAGGAACATCTACCGCTTCAATCTGCAGACAAAGCACTTCTAGTCCTTCCACTTCCAGCTCCCCGGGAAAGAGAGGGAAAAAACCGAAACCACCCTTAGATGGAGGTCACATTTTTTATGGAAATAACCTTTATAAATTTGCATAGAGCAAGCTTCTAACCTGTAAGCAATTTGGATTGGTACTTCCTACAGCTTTAGTTTGCCTGTAGGGCCCACTTGCGACCTTGTAATAGTTTTAATTCCTCAGTTCCTCGCTGCTGAAGCCAAGCAGAAGCCCGGTTTTGAAGCCGCTCTGGCTGAAAACTTAGAAACAGTCAGATGAGAAATCTCTCTCTCTCTCTCTCTCTCTCTGATTACTTCGCGAACGAAGATTTATTATTTATTTATTTATTTTCTAGCTGTACCCGGCACGCGTTGCTGTGCCCTATTTAGGAGATGCGAGAAAGTCTGAGTATGTAAGGGTTGGAATTGTTGTTAGTTATGGTGTTGTTGGGGCCCTGGCTGTGTCGTTGTGGGTTGTTCTGGTGGGTGGGATGTTGAAGTCCTGGGGAGTTGTTGGTGTGTGGTGTTGCTGGCGTTCTGCATAGCTTGTAGATATACAATGTTTTTTGTCTTTCCGTCTGCTGTGTTGATGTAGAGGTTGATGCTGGTGTGGTTGGAAGTGAGTGGAGGTACTTGAAATCCCATTATCCATGGTGTGTCCTCCTCTGAACTGCAGTTGGATGGAGTGTGGGTCATGGGGGGCATTGTGTGCCAAGTTGGGTCTTTATCGGTCTTGGTTCTGGGCCACAGTGGTCTGTGGGGAATGATGGGTTTTGAAGTATTACAAATCCCATTATCCATGGAGGTACTTCAAGTCCCATAATCCATGGTCCACCCTCCTCCAAACTGTAGTAGAATGTAGCGTGGGTCATAGGGGCTCTGTGTGCCAAGGTTGGTTACTGTAAATTCAGGCCATACACAATGTCCCATGAGCTGAGGCCTAGTCAGGAACAGCAAGTTAATGAAGCCTTACTGTCAATTCAGGCCATACACAATGTGCAATGAGCTGAGGCGTAGTCGGGAGAATCAAGTTAATGAAGCCTTACTGTCAATTCAGAGCGTAAACAGCATTCCATTAAGTGGGGCCTAGTCAGGGAAATTAAGTTAATGAAGCCTTACTGTCAATTTTGGGCGTGGTCTGTGATTTGTAGGGGTGTAAATTTTCTGTGGGAAGTGATTTGGGTGTTTGTGTTTGTGCCTCAGCCCTTTGCCTTATCCTCCTCTGACAGTTTATTATGGGTCGGAATGTTCATGTTGGCTGGCCAGTACAGGAGTTATGCAAATCCGCCCTTATTGGCAGCCAATCATGTTGTCAGAATGTAGAGGCTGGGAGAGTCGTTGGCAGCCCCGGAGGATGCTGGGAAATGTAGTTATTTTACTCGTTGTTTTGGGGGCCTTTTAGGTTTTGGGTGGGAAAGTTTCTTTGCTACAAACATACCTTGCTTGAGGCCTATTTCTGTTGGCAAGTTTGGTGTTTCTGCGTTGTAAGGTTTCTCTGTTTGGGACGGTCGTTCCATGACGACTCTTCCTTTATATATATAGATTGTTTTTCTATACTGCCCCTCTCAGCCCGAAGGCGACTCGGGGCGGTTTACACAAGGCAGTATCTGCCCTTCAATCAAAAACACAAGCAAAACAAAACCAAACAATAACCATATAACATAACAATTAGCAATTAAAACATACAAATGCTGTCTCAGCAGTCATGTTGAAATCATTTTCCGAAGGCCTTTAGGTCACCCCTGCTATCTGGCATGGGGATTTGCTCAAGATCCAACACAGTTTGAGTCTGGTACGCAGGATCATCGATGCACGCCTTTAAAAAAAAACCCCTAGCGGGTGAAACGGACCCAATGGCCTGGGATTTCTAGCACCAGTTGACCGTCGGCATCTTTTCACAACCATCATCCACACGGAGGAACATATAGCTTCCCTCCGCATCCAGCGGCTCTCACTGGGAGCAACCTACAGGCACGCCCGTCTCCTTTCCAAGCATTTGGAGAAACTCCGCACCCGGATCACTTGATCCCTGGATTACAAATACTCTCGCCTATTTGGCTTAAACTTTTGGATTACAAATATTGGAAGAATTATCCAACTTACCCACGATCTGCTTGGGACCTTGTGCGGTAGGGCTTTGGGCTGTGCCCACACAGTGTGCTCACTGCGCTTTATGCTTTGTATGAATATATACACTTTTTGATATTGATATTGTTGTTTGTTGCACTTTCGTGTTTTCTGCTTTAAAGGCTAAAGCCAGCACTTTGAATTGTGCCCGGTAGCAAACTGGCAGCCAGTGGAGCTGGCACAACAGGGGACTTGTACGCTCTCTGAATGGCGCTCCTGTTATCAACCTGGCTGCTGTCCGTTGGAATAGTTGCAGCTTCCGAACAGTCTTCAAAGGCAACCCCACGTAGAGAGCATTGCAATAAGGTTCTTAGATCTAAGATTCTTAAGAAGAACTCATCCCACGCTTTTTATAAGTGTGATTACGTTGATTACTGTGCAATGGATTTTTCTGGTGGAGAGCAGTGTGCACAGAACTGGCCTCACCCTTTAAACCAGTGGTTCCCAAAGTGGGCGGTACCACACCCTGATGGGCGGTGGGGCGATCCAAGGGGGCACTGGGAGTCTCAGGAGAATTTGGGGGGCACTGAAACCCTGTAAGGGGGGTGGGGGTGGCATGAGCCAGGCCTGCCACTTGCAGGGTCGCGCGCTTGCGAGGACGTTCCCGTTGGAAGAAAGAGGCCAATACACAGGACTGCACCGTGGGTGGGTTTGACAAGAGAAGGAAGCGTGCTGCGGTTTCCATGGCAATGCCTGCCCGGGGATTCCAACTCGCAGGGACACAGTCGCAAGCGCGCGATCCCCGGGCAGGCGTTGCCGTTTGATCCAGATCTGTCATTCATGGGGATCTTAGGGGTCTGTGGAAGTCAGAGCTGAATTGGCTGAAGGTACAGCAAATCCCATCATCCGTTGATAACACTCCCCCAATCGTTGTTGTGATTATTTCTGGAATTCAATGTTTGAAATTTACACCTTTATTTACTATATTTTACGAAAAAGGTAGAAACATTAATACATATATCTTTCAGTTTAATTGCTATTAATTTTTTAAAAATTAATTTCTAGGGGGGCACTGAGTAAATTTTTTTCTGGAAAGGGGGTGGTAGGCCAAAAAAGTTTGGGAACCACTGTTTTAAACCAAAGGTTCGCCTGCCAGGGCCTAGCAAGCTTGGACGGCGGCAGCAAGGTCCTCAGGTCGTAGGTTTGGTTTGAGTTTCCTTCTCTAGATGGTTGACCTTACAGGGTTAGACGAGCACCATCTGCCCGGGTTTGAAATCGGAGTTTTCCTTCTCTTAGGATGGTTGCCAAAAGGCTAGAAAGCCCATCCTGCCATTGACGCTCTTTTAGGAATAGCGCTCTGTGTGTGTGTGTGTGTATATATCACTATTCAGCCCCATACAAGGTCCGCAAATAGTTCCTGGATTCAGGTAAACAATGTCCCTTTGGGTCACCCTACTCAAATGTAAGTAGGGTTATGATTGCCTCATCTCGAGATTTGATTGTGGACGCTTATGTTATGTCTATGAGCCTTGAGAAAGGATCCCGAAACGGTTTCTGTGTGGCCGCGATATCGGAGCATCCGCCTGCCGTCGGCTCTTGTGTTGTATTTGCCTGTACTACGAAGAGATGCTAACTCCGCTCTCTCCGCTGGCGTCCTGGGGATTTCCCCATAGGAGTATCTACACTCCGCTACCAGGCTTCTGTGTTGTGTTTTGTGATCATACCCCTCCCGTTCGAGAACCCCACACCCATCCCATGTGTTTGATCATCAGCATCGAATAGTGAACTTTGGGACACTGTTTACCTGAATCCAGGAATGATTTGCGGACCTTGTATGGGACTGAATAGCGCTATTCCTAAAGTATTTATATCGGATTTTCTCGAACCCCACGGACTATAAAAGAATATAATTTTGATATCTACAAACCGTATGTATGATCTTTATTTTGCACGAAACATAACCACTTTAAAGCTTTCCCTGGTTAATTGTATTGTGTAGCTTCACCGTAGTTTCCACTGGTTTGTTTACCAGCCCGCTCGTGTTTTTTCACATTGACGCTTTTGGTCAGACCCTTCAATTGTGACCTGTCTGGCATGGGAGGCTCTACCGTGGCTATTATGCCACCTCCAGC
Organism: Anolis apletophallus; assembly: GCA_030556195.1. Lineage (NCBI taxonomy): Eukaryota > Metazoa > Chordata > Lepidosauria > Squamata > Anolidae > Anolis > Anolis apletophallus. The sequence goes on from JARBWK010000016.1 coordinate 37,876,702, forward strand.
ATAGCTCACAACTTCATTAGGGTACGCAAGCCTCTCCCCCACAACAAGGGGGCGCCAATGAGAAATACAGAAATAGGAAACAATCCCATTGGAAGAACAAATTCCCCACTACAGATACCTCAGTTCTCCCCTCCTGCTAAGTTTTATTCCATCAGTTGGATCTGTCATTCAGTCATACCTTAGAAAATATCTTGTGAGTGAGTCAATAAGAAAGGAATCAGGACAATGAGTAATTTCATAGAATCATAGAATCATAGAGTTGGAAGAGACCTTGTCGGCCATCCAGTCTAACCCCCTGCCAAGCAGGAAAATCGCATTCAAAGCACCCCTGACAGATGACCATCCAGCCTCTATTTAAAAGCCCCCAAAGAAGGAGCCTCCACCACACTCTGGGGCAGAGAGTTCCACTGCTGAACAGCTCTCACAGTGAGGAAGTTCTTCCTAATGTTCAGGTGGAATCGCCTTTCTTGTAGTTTGAAGCCATTGTTCCGTGTCCTAGTCTCCAGGGCAGCGGAAAACAAGCTTGGTCCCTCCTCCCTATGACTTCCCCTCACATATTTGTACATGGCCCTCATCATGTATCCTCTCAGCCTTCTCTTCTGCAGGCTAAACATGTCCAACTCTTTAAGCCACTCCTCATAGGGCTTGTTCTCCAGACTCTTGATCATTTTAGTCCCCCTTTCTGGACAACTAAAATGACCAATGTCTATGGGGAATGTAAGCGCAGTGGGTTAAGCCACTAGCTGCAGGAAAATCTGCTGACCAGAGGGTTAGCAGTTCAAAGCCACAAATTGGGGTGAGCTCCTGGCTGTCAGCCCTAGCTTCTGCATACCTAGCAGTTCGAAAACATGTAATGCGAGTAGATCAATAGGCACCGCCTTGGTGGGGAGCTAATAGGGGGCCCTATGCAGACATGGATGCATGCTGCAGCACAGTCGAAGAAGTCTATGGGCAACAGGCTCCTTGGCATGGAAAAATGGCCGTAGTGAGCATCGCCTCCAGACACCAGAGATTTAAGGCGTTTATATTGGTCTGTGTATTGTATGTCATCGTGTAAAAAGGCATTGAATGTTTGCCTTATATATGTAAAACTGTAATCCTCTCTGAGTCTCAAGCTCTGAGGATATAAATAAAAATTATTATTATTATTACTATTAATATTAGCGCTGCTGTGGCTTTTTCTCTTTCCTGTGTCCCAGTCTATATATATGTGTGTTTTGTGTGTGTATGTATGTATATATATGGATTTGTGTCTATGTGTACATATGTGTGTACTTATGTATATGTGTATATGTATATGCGTGTATATGTGTGTACTTATGTATATGTGTGTTTTTGTATATGTATATGTATATGTGTGTATATGTGTAGATGTGTAAGTATGTGTGCATGTGTATATTTCAGTGCATGTATATATGTGTGCATGTGTGCATGTCTATATGTACATACGTGTGTGCATGTGGCGAAGACCAACAGTAACATCACTTCCTGCCTTTTATACTTCCTTTATTCCCTCTCCCCTTCATCCCTCAGCTTTTCTCTTCTCTCTGTCCTCCTGCCTCTTCTCCCTCCCTTCCTTCTTTCCTTTCCCTCCTTCCTGCCATCCCTCCCCTTTCTGTTTCAGTTCATGATCTCCTTGTCTCCCTTCCTCCATTCCCTCCCAACCTTTTTTCCTTCCTTTTGCTAGTCCTTTCACCAGCTTCTATCTCTTGGATTGCCTTTTATTACCTGTCTGTTTTGCATAATGCCTATGAGTGGCCAGCACCACCACCAACATTCCGACACTCTAAACTGCCAGGGCGGTGGGGGGGCTCCCAGCCTACATTCTAACTGAGGGAGTATTTGCATAATCCCTCTAATTGGTCAGCTCCACTAACATTCCAACGCTCTAAACTGCCAGAGGGAGGTGGTGTGGGGGATCATGGAGTTGTAGTCCATAATGTTTTTTTGGATTTGTGGCCGTTGGCTCTTTTTTGGGTGGTGTGTGTGTGTGTGTGTGTTTTGGTAAACATACCCCGTAGGGTTTTCTGGGTATGTGGGCTGTTTTTGTATGTCTACCTTGTGTGGTTTCTTTGTCTATAAGACTGGAACCACCACATGAAGGATTATATATATATATATATATATATATAAAAATTATTATTATTATTCTTAGCTCTGTTTAATCTCAAGAGGAGAGAAGACTTAGAGATGGCATTTTCCAGTGGAGATATGAAGATATTTGTTCCATTACCCTTGCTGTTCCCTTTCTCAGATAGCTTATAGTAAATATTATCAGAAGTTTATGATTGTATATGTAGTATTGTCACTCTGTATTGCTGTAACTCTAGTGCCTTGACACTGTGAAGACGCTCGCGAGATTACGCCATCCAGGCCCCGCCCCCGGCCCTGAGGAAGCCCCTACGGGGGAGAAACGAAGGCGCGCGAGACCCTTTCGTCGGCCCGTGGACGACCTTCTCCCACCCTGACATTATTTCCGTGAGAATTCCCTACAAACTGTGATTTATTTTCGAAGATTTGACTGGGTTTGGGAGAGGCGTCCGGGACCTGTGCCTGCATTATACACCATTGACTCTCCTCGTTTGAGCCCGGGCGTCTTGGCTCGCCGCTTGTGCGAGCTTGCTCACCGCCATTATTTCTTTCACTTATGATGTTGGTACTTACCATGAGATATAATATGTGTGTTTGAAATGTTTGCATTTATGATGTTCCTTGTACCTATGACGGACTGATATAATATATGTCGCATTTGCTAGAGAAGACTCCATTGTTTGTTTACATTACATAGACTGCTATTGCCTATGATTAGCCTGTTCCAGAAAATACGGCCAGAAACAATGGAAACTGTTCGAAATGGACTTAAACTAAACATTAGGAAATAGAAACACCTCCTAAAAATAAGACCTCCTTGGCAACAGCACCAATCGGCTCAGAAGACGGGTTCTTCTCCATTAAAAGCTATCAGCAAGGTTAATGAAACTCAACACTCAAAACATCTGGAGCTAAGTAAGGTTTCGTTTGCTTGGGAATAGGATGTTGGCTCTTAAACTGTACTTCGTCTCAATGTTTTGAGTGTTGGGAGTCTCCACACATACATTTTTCAGGCTCCTTCTAGCTTCATATGTCTTGAACTACAAATGTCATTTTCTACTTTTCTCTGAACTCCCAAAGCTCCTTAATAGTAAAGTAAGGGAGGCTCGGACAAAATTAACTATATAAAATATGCAGCAACAATGGAAAAACAGAAGATTCCACCATCTATGAATCGGAAGATTCCACCATCTATGAACCATTGGCTTTTTTAGCTGCTGCCAGGGGCGGTCCGACTGGTAGGCCAAGTAAGCGGCCGCATAGGGTGCCATCTGGGAAGGGGGCGCCATCCTGGCTGCATGGGGCGCCATCCTGGCTGCATGGAGCGCCATCCTGGCCCTGCCGATGTTCCTCAGGCAGTGCCGCAGCTGCCTGCTTTTGGGCCCTGGCCTTGTGCGCTCCAACGCCGCTTCTGGGCATTCACGGAGGTTTTCACGCAGGCATAGTTGCACAGGAACAACTGCACATGCGCGAAAACCTCCGTGCATGCCCAGTAGCTCCCTTGCGCAGAAGCCTGTAAGCAAAGCACTCCCTATCGGGCAGGCAGGGAGTGCTTCCCCTCTCCCTTTGTCTCTGCCGCGCACGTGTTTGCGGGGAAGGAGAAAAGAGTCAGTGAAGGAAGTGTAAGTGAAGGAATGAATGAAGGGCTTTCCTCCTCCTCCTCTGTGACCTCTTCTCTCCCTCCTTCCTTTCTTCGGCTCTATTTCTGTCTAGACCTGAGGGGCCTGAGGATATGAGGAGTTGTGGGAGTTGGAGTCCAAAACACCTAGAGGGAGGGAGGGCCCAAGTTTGCCCAGGACACGCTGCCTGTATTCGACCTCATTTGAACATTTTGGCTGTTTTTCTATTTACATTTACATTGGGATCCTAATTTTGGACTTATGGGAGACTCCTATGAATTATGAGACGGGTGGTAGGTAATATATTCTGATTTTGATGCATTTACATTGCATTTCTTGTTGATTATTATACAGTTCTGCTTAATATTGTCATACAATATAATAAAAATACAATATAACAATAGAATAATGATATATTCCATATTACATGCAATATTACAAACAATATTGCAGTATAGTGGTATTGTACAAAATAGTAATATATAATATATTATTTTATTTACTTATTTATTTATTTACTTTGCTTCTAGACTGCCTCTCTCAGCCCGAAGGCGACTCGATGCGGTGTACAAATAGCAGGAACTGCTCAAGACAAACAAATCAACAATTATCAATACAATTTCAACATATACAATTTAACATTTAACGTTAAAAACACAATATCAGCGTCTCATTATTAAGTCGATTTCCAGTTGCATCGTCGTCGTTTTACTTTATTTTGGGTTATTTGAGTTTTATAGGAGTAATGAAAATATTTAGTAGAGGATAATTTTATTTAAATAAATAATTTTATTTATTATTTTATAATAATAATATAATAGGATGTTATACTATATTATAATGTCAATATATTATAATATAATTATATTGTAATGTAGTATAATATAATTATGATATGATATAGTATGAGTATGGTATAATATATTGCAGTGCTGTCCAACTTCTGCGGGGTCCAGGGCCGGATAAGAGGTCACTGATGACCTAGGGGGCCGCTCGGCCCCGCCCCCAGGCCCCGCCCCCAGGCCCCGCCCCCTCCTAAAACGGCTGAAAAGGAGGAGTAGGCGGCGCCAAGAGCAGCGCGTCACAGGCCTGGCGTGACGCGCTGCCCATTGGCACCGCCTACTCCTCTTTCCGGCGCCCCCTCCCTTCCTAGGGCGGAGGGCGCGGAGGAGTAGGCAGCGCCAAGAGCAGCGCGTCACGCCAGGCCTGTGACGCTCTGCTCTGGCGCCGCCTACTCCTCCTTTTCGGCGCCCCTCCGCCCCTAGGAAGGAGGGGCGCTTAAAAGGGCCGAAGGCGGCGCCAAGGGGCAGCGCTTCACGCCAGGCCTGTGACGCTCTGCTCTTGGCGCCGCCTACTCCTCCTTTTCGGCGTCCCCTCCGCCCTAGGAAGGGAGGGGGGCGCCGAAAAAGGGCAGAAGGCGGCGCCAAGGGGCAGCGCGTCACGCCAGGCCTGTGACGCGCTGCTGTTGGCGCTGCCTTCTGCCCTTTTTCGGCGGCTCCCCGCCCTAGGTAGGGAGGGGGGGCGCCGAAAAGGAGGTGGAGCTAGCTCTCTTACTCCTCCCTGCCCCGCCTCCCCCTCCCCCCTGGTCGCCATTTTTTTAAATTTAAAAATGGCGGCTGAGGGCATAGGTGGGGCCGTGTCTAACAGGCTACGGGGCCGGATCCGGCCCCGGGGCCGCCAATTGGACAGCCCTGATATATTGTATATACATTGATACAATATAATACTACTAATGGTATTGTGATATTATAATTGTATATTTGTTTTACATGGGGGGGGGGGCGCCAAAATAATGTTTGCTTACCATTTAAAATTACCTTAGACCGCCCCTGGCTAATGCATCACATTGTTGGCTCATGTTTGACTTGTCCATGAGGACCACAAGAGCCTTTTCACATGTACTACTATTTTAAATGACGTTCAACCCACCATATTTATGGAGGATTTTGTGAATGTTTGCTAGCTTTTTTTTCAACTGACTAAAGGACTTCATACGAAGGACACAGATTTGCCCATCATCATCATCTGCCTTGCATTGAACTCTCCTTCTTGTGCATGATCTCTGGAAAGCGTAATGCGAATAAGCTACTTGGTTATGTTCCACTTCAACAAGTGATTCATAGCCAGACATTTGCTCGAACTCTCACATGGAGTCTGAAAATATCTTAACACTTTTTGCTAAATGAATAAATTGAATAATTAGGGATGTGCCCGAGTTGACCTAGATAACAAGACAAGCAATTTGTTTTGCCATTTGTTAGTTAAATGAGGAACGAGCCCTGTTCCTCCAGAGAAAGGATGCCATTCTGTGCTGCTATTTATTGTTTGTTTAAATACATACATTCTGCCATAGACTTGAACATCACTCGATGGAGCATAACTCACAGAACCAACTTTTAAACAACTTAAAATCATCCAGTATTTGACCAGACAATAAAATCAAAATACAGCATGCAATCCTAAAAACGGGACTGAGACTGTGCTGGTCGCCATCACAGACCAGCTCCGTTGCCAGTTAGACCAAGGCGGATCGGCGCTGCTCGTGTTATTGGACCTCACAGCAGCGTTTGACACAGTAGACCATGCATTGTTAACCCATCGCTTAGCTGTGATGGGGGTGAGGGGGACTGCTCTCAAATGGGTGTCCTCCTTCCTCCTGGATCAGGGACAGCGAGTGGAGAGTTTCCGAGAGGCTCCCGCTAAACTGTGGGGTCACTCAGGGAGCCATTCTCTCCCCTTTATTATTTAACATCTATATGCGACCATTTGCTAAACTGGTGCGGAGTTTTGGTCTGGAGTGTCATCAGTACGCTGATGACACCCAGTTGGTGCTTAGCTTGGACGGACGGCCGGACTCGGTACCCGATAATTTCCAGCTGTGAGTTGAAGCCATGACTGGTTGGCTAGGTGCCAGCCGATTGAGAGTGAACCCATCGAAAACAGAGATCCTATGGCTGGGTCGCCGGGGGGGTGAGCTCCGGCTGCCTACTCTGGATGGTGAGGCATTATGCCCATCGCCCTTAGTAAAGAGTCTGGGGGTCCAATTGGACCCACTGCTGACGATGGAGGCCCAGGTCTCCACTGTCAGCAGATCCGCCTTTTCTCCATCTGCGACAGGCTAGGCGGCTGGCGCCATACCTTACCTAGCTACGGTGATCCAGGCAACGGTCATCTCGAGGCTAGACTACTGTAACACCCTCTACATGGGTCTACCTTTGGCAGTTATCCGGAAACTCAAACTGGTGCAGAATGCAGCAGCTAGACTCCTGGCGGTAGTACCGGCCAGGAGCCATATCACTCCAACTCTGCAGCAACTGCACTGGTTGCCAATCAAGTACCGGATCACCTTCAAAGTGTTGGTCTTGACCTTTAAGGCCCTATATGGTCTGGGGCCGGTGTACTTGAGAGACCGTCTACTCCCAAACGCAGTTGGTGGGGACGAGAGATAGGGCCTTCTCGGTGGTGGCTCCCTGTCTGTGGAATGCGCTTCCAAGCGACATACGATCAACCCCATCCCTCCTGGCATTCAGGAAAAAAGTGAAATCTTGGCTGTGGGACCAGGCTTTTGCACATTAGCACAAGGCAGCACTTTGAACTGGAATTGTAATGGCAAGTTGATGGATATGGCTCAATGCTCATGTTGTGGACGGAACACTGTTTTTAACTTAAGTGTATGTGTATTATGTGTTAATGCTAACTGTATTTTAATGCTGAATGTCTATGGTTTTATATTGTATTTATATTGTGTATGTCGATATGATTGTGTATGATGAATTGTTGCCTTTTGTTACGCCGCTCTGAGTCCCCCCTCGGGGGTTGAAAAGAGCGAAGTAGAAATGATGTAAATAAATTAACAAAAAATTAACTCAGCCAAAACGGACTGGTTTCCAATAAAAGATTATTTTCATATCAACTGGAATTAAAACCGAAAGAGGACTACATGCCAATCCTGTAAATACTAACTCAGCTATACAGGAGAAATCATTAGAGATATAACCCCTCTCGCATCTCATCTCTCTCCCCCTCACAACCCCCCCCCCCCCATAGCACTCCCAACCTCCCCAAACCCCTCACAACCCCAACTTCCGGTCACACCTGTTTTTAATCATAATTCTTAAATACTGATGGTTTTCAACTATTCAGATGTACCTGCAAAACTAAATAAATATTAAGTGGGGGGGAAAAGAAAGTTGTAAGACCTGAATGTTGGAGCACCTACTGTTCAAACTGTAAGTATGCCACAGTTACCTGGGAATCCTCTCCATTGGTGCCCTCTTGCAGTGGGGGAGAACTGCTTTTTGCCCTTGTCGCCCATTCAGAAGCAGCCCTACAACGCCTCACATCCTGCTTTGCAACAGCTGCAGAGCTGTTTGGGCTGGAAGTCAGCATGAAGAAAACGGAAGTTCTCTACCAGCCCGCACCACAGGAAGAACACCATCATCCCCACGTCAACATAGGCAAATCTGTGCTTGAGTCCGTTCAGCAGTTCACCTGCCTGGGAAGCATCATCTCTTCAGACGCCAAGATTGATAAAGAGATAGATTACAGATTAGCAAAGGCATATAGTACATTCGGAAGGCTTCAAAAAAGAGTCTGGAGTAACAAACAACTGAGGCAAAGCACCAAAATCAGTGTGTACAGAGCTATCGTACTATTATCCTATATGGGTCTGTAACATGGGTCACCTATCGCCAACACCTACGACTCTTTGTGAGAGCGCTGTCTTCTCACAATCCTACATATACACTGGACCGACTATGTGACTAATGTTGCTGTCCTTGAGCAAGCAGGGATCACCAGCATTGAGGCCATGCTATTGAGAACACAGCTGCGCTGGGCAGGGCACATCTCTAGGATGGAGGACCACTGCCTCCCAAAGATACTACTCTGTGGTGAACTCATCACGGGTCAGCGCAAGAGAGGCGCCCCCCAAAAGAGATATAAGGACTCCCTGAAACAACATCTCAGGCTCGGCCAGATTGATCACCAACAATGGTCCACCTTGGCCTCACATCGGGAGGCATGGAGATGCACTATCCACAATGCTGCGGCCTCTTTCGAGAAGACACAGCGAACGGGTCTCGAGGAGAAACGACAACGCAGAAAGAACCGCAACTTGGAAACAACATCACCCAAAGAGACTTTCTGCTGTGCTTTCTGCAACCGAACTTGCCTATCTCAGATTGGTCTTTGTAATCATCAACGCGCTTGTAAAAAGCGTGGGATGAGTCCTTCCTAAGAATCTTCGTTCGCGAAGTAATGACGAGAGACCTGGGAATATGCTTCACTGAATATATCAGGGTTTACTTTAGAAGCAAGAATGCTACACCATGGACTGTCTTGTTGTAACTAAAGCTTTGGGGGCGTACTACTTAATAGGGTGAGCAAGAAAGGAAGGAATACACACACACACAGAGGCATTCTTTATCCACTGAATGTTTTTAAGTGGACCTACTGCTGCTTTAGCATGGGTGAATAGGAAGCTGGCTATAGCTTTTAAGCCTCAACTTGTCACTATTACAAGTCAACATCTCATTACTTATGCATTAGCAGTCATTCTCTAATTCAAGATGAAAAGAAACAAATATTTCAGCACTGAAAATGGTAATGCAATCCAATTGTAATTGTAATACAATTATCCAAGGTTTCAAGCTGCGGAAGGAAGGGTAGAGGCGAAAAAGTAATGTTTTGCTCCTAGAGTCATTAGCTGTTGGAAATAAAAGTGCCCACAAGCTTATACACTACCGAAACTGAATATTGCTCACAGCAAGGGCATTTCATCATGTCGGCTCCCTTGTTGGGCAAAACGAGACCTCAGAGGAGTGTAAAGGCCAGTATTTGAGGCATTTGGCTATCTTGGTGACCATGTTCCGCACACTCGAGGCTCTCAGGTATAGTAGAGGAAGTTACCATCTGTGCATGGAATGGAGGATGCTACTATCTCATCCTTTGACTCAGATGTCTTGTTGAGTTCTGACATTTGAATACAATTCAAAGAAAGTAAAATGTAGGCTGTACTTCTACTTTAATGCTTGCTTATGTTGTTATTTGAATGCCCTCTCCAGACACACATCTTGCTGCCTACCACTATCAATGATAGTGATTGTAAGGACTCTATATTTCACTTTCAACTGTGGCAGGGTAGTTTTCTTATTCCACCCTGACCACCAATTTATATAAAGACTTCTTTTATTTCCACTTGCTGCCACCATATAATGTAATAATAGGCCAATGGATCTTCCAACTTCCGGTCCGTCAATGGACCAACCGGAGTCAACAGTCTTACAAGAGATTTGTGTTCCCAAGGTGTTGGACCTTCCTCCGGCTAACAAAGTTAGCCCGAAGACTCACCGAGACTACCGAGTCACCCCTAATAACCCTGGGGTGATCACTGAAGCCCAGAACAACCTTGGAGCAAGCCCGGACTCTACTTTGAAGAAGGGTAAGGACAAGAAATACAGATCTAGAACCTTTTGGGGACTGGGGTTCGGGAGCTTGGTTAGAGCCAGTCCCCATAGCCCTACGGCTGGGACCTACAAGACTCAGCCCCATGGCCCTACGAATGGCACTAAGAAGACTTAGGTCACCATGGCCTGCCTCTGATTACTCCCTCTTTGAGCCTTGCAACTATGGCCCAGCTAGGATTAGCTGGGAATGACACAATTTATTTGTTTGATATGTTTGTTTGTGTATTTTCATCATTTGTTGTGTTTACTTGTTATATTTACTTCTATTTTGCTGTAAACCGCTCCGAGCCCTCGGGGAGTGGCGGTCTAGAAATTTGAAGTAATAATAAATAAATAAATAAATAATAAGTATTCACACAGGTCAGCTTCCCCACTGACCTTTTGATTACTGTGTCAGTACAGGGTTATTCCCCTAACCCAAACTCCCACTGACACTATTTGTTAACTTTCGCTGCCACCATTCACTATACTTGGCTACCCACTAGGAAGAAGTTGTTTTCGAGGCTTGTGTGTGAAGGAACTACGCGGGGAGATATCTTTGTTAAAGAACTGCAAAGTTTATTCAAACAATGTTCTAAGCTTGGAGGTTTTAGAGTTCAGAGCTTAGGTGGTTACAGTATCTTCTTAGAGGCACGTATCTTAAGGTTACAATACACTAACTATGGATATGCAACTTGATACTATATAGCTGTACTCCCAGAGCCAATAGCTCAGCAGTCTTTACACTAACTGCTTGTCCTTTAAACCCAACTGCTTTCCTAGCAGATCAAACACAGCTTTTCTTCTACTCTCTCACAGAGTAGAGACAGAGTCCTTTTTTTGAAACCGGCTGACAGCTGGTTAAAACGGACTCTCTAACTCTCCACACACACCCTCTCTCCTTCAACTTTCACTCCCAACTGCTAAAGTTTGAATTCGAAGATTCTAAGGCCAGTTGCAGGCTCCGCCTCTTTTTTCCATGGTAATGGAAACCCCTTGAAGGTTCTGCAAACTAATATCTCTGTTAACCCTTTAGGGTTTGCTAAGTTTTTACCCCTTCAACATAAATACATATATATATAAATATCAACCATATTTAAAACCTGTAATAAAGAAATTTGCCTTCACCACAGTGATGTAGCTCAGCAAGTGGCAGAGGACTTTTCGGATGTTTCAGAGGATGAAGGGATTGATGCTTTTCAAAGTGGGGAGTCCTGGCAGTGATCAGAGAGAATTGCAGGCAGATGAGGCCGATGTTTGGGATTCCTGTGCTCCTTCCCAGGTAAAAGAAAGTGAAAATTCAAATTCCCTTGTGAAACAGCCTTCGGCCAATGGGGAGTTTTCTTGGGAAACAAGATTAGGTCTGAGAAGGCAAGGAGTGAAAAATAGACAAACGAGATATTCTCAGAGAATGAAGGCGCGGGGTGTGCAGCATGATCTCATGGGCTCCTGGACAGGCTTCAGTTAGGAGGTTTGGGTTTCAAGCTTCTCAGAGGAGACAACGTTGCCAAAAAGGATGGCTTTGCTATCTTTGCTCCCATGTTTATGATTCAAATTCCCTCGTTCTAGTACATGCCTTTGTTCCTTGGAGGGTTTGCCTTGGAAAAAGTTCCTGTTTTCTTGTTTATAGCTTGATGTCTGAAGTACTGCTGTGGAGTTTGGTTCTTTTGACTCTATGTACTTTGTCACTTTTTGGATTCCTGCTATTTTGTATTTTCTATTCTGCTGACCCTTTTGGAAAGGCCTTTTCTCCCTTTTGAACTGCTTTCTTTAATAAACACCTTTAGATAGTACTACTGGACTCTAGCGTGGTGCTGGGTGAAAAGGTGTTGCTAGAGTGCAACAGATAGGAAATGCAGCACGTATTTCTCAAAATGGCAAAATAGAAATAACCAAGACTGGGAAAGTCAGAAATATTGAAGGCAAAGGCCATATGCAATTTGGTGTTGTAGGCTACATTTTAGAAGAAAGTAGTGGCAAAGCTATACCACTGAGGATTCCTTGCCTTTAAAAACCCTAAGAAATTCATGGGGTCACCATAAAGCAACAACAACATTGACTTTAGACATTGTATTGTGCATTGCTTAATGCAGTGTTTCCCAACCAGTGTGCCGCGGAATACTAGTGTGCTGTGAGCGATCATCAGGTGTGCCGTGGGAAATTGGAACCTCCAATACCCTTTCTTCCCCCTCCTGCCGAACCCTTTTTCTTCTCCACTCGGGCTCCCTTCTTCCCAGCCTCGCTCTGCTCGCTTTGCCTTGCTTTGCTCTGGGGCGAGTCTGCGCAGTAGCGCCCGCACGGGTCACATCTTCCTCCCTCCCCCACCCCTCCTGAACACGCTCATGCTGCCCCCTCGGAGCAAAGTGGCGGCAGAAGCGGCAGTGTAGAAGAAAAAGTAAGTGTTCAGCAGGAGGGGGAAGAAAGGGCGCGAGGGGAAGGGGGAGGAAGAGCTCTCTGTCAAAAGCTGGCATGGGCAAACTTGGACCTTCCAGGTGTTTTGGACTCCAACTCCCACCATTCCTAGCAGCCTCAGGCCCTCTTCCTTTCCCCCCCTCAGCCACTTAAGCAGGAAAGGGCCTCAGGCTGTTAGGAATGGTGGGAGTTGGAGTCCAAAGCATCCAGAGGGCCGAAGTTTTCCCATGCCTGTTTTAGGGACCTTAAAGTTGTGAGCCCCCTTCCAACATTGTGATTCTGGATAGAAAACAAACAACAACATAACATAACATTGTTTAAGTCCACAGTGCTCTCTGGGTGTAGGTGAACTACAACTTCCAAACTCAAGGTCAATTCCCAAGCAAACCCTTTCAGTACTTTCTGTTGGTAATGAGAGTTCAATATGCTAAGTTTGGTTCAATACCATTGTTGCAAGAGTTCAGGATGCTCTTTGATTGTGTGTTAACTATAAATCCCAGAAACTGTAACTCCCAAATGTCAAGGTCTATTTTCCCCAAACTCCATCTGTGTTCACATTTGAGCATATTGAGTATTCATGCCAAGTTTGGTCCTGATCCAACATTGTTTCAATTCACAGTGCTTTCTGGACATACGTGAACTACAACTCCAAAACTCAAGGTCAATGCCCACCAAACTCTTATAGTATTTCCTCTTGGTTATGGGAGTTCTGTGTGGGAAGTTTGTGTCTTTCTGCCATTCCTGCCAGGATATCTATTTTGTGTTCATCAAAACAGGTCCAGGTTTCACACTGAGTGTATAAATACATTTAAAAACATATTAACTATATGTATTACTGTGTTAGAGTGCCACTTTGGTTGGTGGTGTGCCCCAGGATTTTGTAAATGTAAAAAATGTGCTGCGGATCAAAAAAGGTTGAAAAACACTGGCTTAATGTATCATGTTGTTATGTATACTTATTCCATATTTATTGTGTGATTTCTGATGCTTCTTCTGGAGACACTCAATATAGGTGTATATGATCTTATTACACTAAGACCAAGTTTGATACTGTGTATTGATTGTACTTGTATATTTGATATCTCTTACATGAGTAAATCATTGCTTTTTCAGAATCCAGGTAGTGTTTAATGGTATCACACTATATATATATTAGATGAATAGTGGAGAAGGGAGCATAGACTCTTCATCCCCCATTCCTTTGTGACGCCCCTTTGGTTTTGTTGTCACCATAAACTTGAAGACCCGTGCACTTCTCCCACTTCCAAGGATCACATTGGGACACATTCCCACTGACTTACAAGAGCAATAAAAACCACAATTTCTGCTGTTCATTGTGGGAAAAAATTGATGATATCAATTACTTTAAATTAAGCTGCAAGTAGAAATGCAGAAGATGGGAAAGGACAAGAAGCAGAGCTACTGCGAGCTAACTTTTCACAGATCCATCACTGGAAATCAAAATGGCACTATGCTGTCATTGCATTCACTATTTCGGGAGGGGCTAGCCCCTTATTCTTTTCTTCGCCACTGCCCGGCCCTTCCTCCTCCTCCCCCAAGCAGCAGGAGTTTGGCAGGAAGGGGGGAGGAAGGGGGCAGAGAGCTTTCTCGCGGCACAGCAGGAGGTCCGTCACGGCACACTAGTGTGCCACGGCACACTGGTTGAGAAAGACTGTCTAAGTAGTTGACGTAGTTTCAAAACAGAATATCAAATAGATAACTCAGAACAGGAAATAATATTTAAGTGTGATATTCAAACAGTGGATACTGGGAACGAGAAAAGCAATGGTGTTCCCACCTCCCTCTCTCCATATGCCTGCTGAATATGCAAGGAGGCTCAGCCACCTCTTGAATTTTTGCTCTGCTGAGACTGAGAGTGAACACAAAAAGAATCTATTATACAACTCCAATGTATTCAGGCTCAGGACAGGAGATGGGGTGGAATAAAAGACTATATTTGGCAATAAGGTAAACTCAAAAGGAGCACAAAAATCATCTGAATATAGTTTGTATTCTCACTATATCTGTATTATTGTAAGGCACAACACTATAGCTAAGAGTAGATCTCAATCTTTCAACGTATAGCTCATGTATATAAATTCATATAATGGTTTGAAATTATGACACCACTAAACCAATGTTTCTCAACCTTCCTATTATTGTGACCCCTTAATACAGTTCCTCATGTTGTGATGACCCCCATCCATAAAATTATTTTCCTTGCTACTTCATAACTGTTATTTTGCTACTGTTATGAATCGTAATGTAAATACGATATGTGGGATGTATTTTCATTCACTGGACCAAATTTGGCACAAATCCCTGATACGTCCAAATTTGAATGCAGGGGGGGGGGGGGTGTGATTTTGTCATTTGGGAGTTCTAGTTGCTGGGATCTATAGTTCACCTACAATCAAAGAGCATTTTGAACTCCACCAATGATGGAATTGAACCAAACTTGGCACACAGAACTTCCATGGCCAACAGAAAATCCTGGAAGGTTTGATGGGCATTGAGTTTGAGTTTTGGAGTTGTAGTTCACCTACTTCTAGAGAGCACTGTGGACTCAAACAATGATGGATCTGGACCAATCTTGGCATGAACTTGCCATTCATCTTCCCGTCCCAATTCATGGTGCAGGTTCTTACCTACAAAGCCCTGAACAGTTCGGGACCCGCCTACCTACGTGACCGCATTTCTGTCTACGAACCTACATCTCTCCGATCATCTGGAGAGGCTACACAAAAAGCAAATAAGGTGTATGCACAAGAACGTGGTTCTCTCTCATATCCCACAATCTCATAGGTTGGTTAGAGAAGTGTTATTTTTGAACTATAGCCACTTGGGGGAAAAATCCTCTGTATTATGTTGTGTGGAATATAACCTTTAAAACGGCAGCTTATGGTAATATTTCAGCTGCTTTACAGCTCTGCACTAAAGAAACTCCCATCAACATACAGATTGTGATTTCTCACAGCCAGCATTCCAGAAAACAACTCAACAGGAATGGCTAAGAGCGCTTTGCGAGAACTTATATGTGCATCGCCATTCCAAAACTCAATTCTGCAAGTCAGACGCTGTCATAAAAATATTACAAGCCAGATATGAGAGGCATTAAAGGGCAATTTCTTCCTCCTGTTTGCTACTTAAGAGGTGGCTTATCCCCACTGAAACCATAACCCATCACTATGGTTTATAGTCATCAGCAAAATTAACAATTGCCACACAAAAACCGTCCGTTGTGAAGTGATGAATACATAGAACAGCGAGAGTTGCATAACCTTCAGTATCACACATCTACATCTTGCAGAGGCAAATTGCATTATGTAACTACAAAGAAGTACAGTTGGCCTGACACATTTGTGGGGTTAACTTTTGCAGATTTGTTCATTCATAGTTTTGATTAGCATTTTTTCTCTCCAGATCCGCCAGAGAAACTCCACGGTCAGCTTCTCCTGCAAGTTGAAGACGGTGGCCCGTTCTACACTGCCATATAATCCAAATTATCAAAGTGGAAAATCCACATTATCTGCTTTGAAGTAGTTTATATGAGTCTACACTGCCAGATAATACAGTTCAAAGCAGTTAATTTAGATTTTAGACGGCAATGCAGAAGGGACCAGAGATTGCTAGAGAAAACTCCTCTCTAGAAATCTCTAGATCAGTGGTTTCCAGCCCGGGCCTCAGTTTCCCAGCATGCAGCACCCACTCTCCCCTTCCTTCTTTCCTCCATTCTCCTTCTTCCCTCCTTCCTTTCTCCCCTTCACCATTTCCTTCTTCTTCCTTCCTTTCTTTCTCCCCTTTTCCTCTCCTTCCTTTTCCCTCCTTCTCTCCCCTTCCTTCTTTCCTCCATTCTCCCTCTTCCTCTCTCCCTCTTCCTTCCTTTCTTTCTCCCCTTCACCATTTCCTTCTTCTTCTCTCCTTCCTTTTCCCTCCCCCTCTCCCCTTCCTTCTTTCCTCCATTCTCCCTCCCTCTTCATTCCTCCCTTCCTTTTCTATTCTTTTCCCTCAAGTCTTCCTTTCCTTCTCCTTCCTTCCTTTTCACTTCCCTCTCTCTCTCCTTCTTTCTTTTCTTCTTTTCCCTTCATTATTTTACTTTTTCCTCACTCCCTTTCCTTTCTTTCCTCCACCCTTTCTTTTCCTCCCTTCCCATATCCTTCTTTCTTTTCCCCACCTTGTCTCTCTCCTGCTTTTCTTCCTTTTCCATATTTTGTTCTTCTTTTCTTTCTTTTTCCCCCCTCCCCCTCCTTTCTTTCTTTCCCCCTTCCTTCCTTCCGCCTTCTCTTCCTTCCCAGAGTCCTGAGCGTGCCTTTTGCAGAGCCAGGTCTGAAGTGTCCCGTCACTCTTGCCGGGGGAATCCTTTTCTCATCGTATGTACGTATAGACTCACATTTAGTGGAATTCAGTCTTAAAATATATTATATCTATTATATGGCTCTCACTGACATAAATTTCCAAATATTTTGCTTTCATGGCTCTCTCAGTCAAAAAGGTTCCCGACCCCTGCTTTAGGGGCTTGGGGCTCCCAAGGACCAAGCTGGACACTATAGATCAGTGTTTCCCAACCAGTGTGCCATGGCACACTAGTGTGCCATGACGGACCTCCTGCTGTGCCGCGAGAAAAGCTCTCTGCCCCCTTCCTTCCTCCCTCCTCCTGCCGAACTCCTGCTGCTTGGGGGAGGAAGAGGAAGGGCCGGGCGGCAGCGAAGAAAAAGAGGAAGGGGCTGGCGCGCTGCCTCCTTCGGCCGTTTCCCCAGCCAGCCTCCAATCTGCCATGACTCCCGCCATGACTCTTGCCTCTTGCTCGCTGAAGCCACATGGAGGAGGCCCGCCCACTGAAGCCCATCCATCGCTCATGCTCCTCCTCTGTGGGAGAGCTGAAGCTGGGGGGAGGGAGCAGGACATGGCGCAGCCTGGCTCCGCCCCCTCCCCTGGCTTCAGCACTCCCAGCAGCTGCTCCAGCCTTGAGGGGACAGTGCCAAGCCAGCATTGTGCTGGCTCTGCCACCACTGGCTTGGTACTGCTCCCTCAAGGCTGGAGAAGCTGCTGGGAGCTAAAGCTGGGGGGAGGGCATGGCGAGGCCTGGCTCCACCCCCTCCCCTGGCTTCGGCACTCCCAGCAACTGCCCCCAGCAGGCCAGCATCCCCCAGCCATTCTTTACTGTGTTAGAGTGTCATTTTGTGTCATTTTGGTTGGTGGTGTGCCCCCAGATTTTTTTAATGTTAAAAGTGTGCCGCAGCTCAAAAAAGGTTGGGAAACACTGCTATAGATAACTCCAAACAGGCTTTATTGCTTAAAACATGAGATATCACCACTCAGGCACTTTACTTTGTTCCCCAAAAGGATAAAGAAAAATACTTTACAGTCTCTTAGTTGCCTGGGTCCAGGAAGCTTCAGCCGGATGGCTCACCAAGTCCTCTCTGTCTTTATGGTCTCGAGGTAAGGACACTCGAGACCCCAGCCAGCTGGCCTATACTGAAGGTATGGGACCTTCCTCTGGATGCCAGCCGACTAGTTTGAAGGCGCCTGGGTCTCCTCAGAGCTACCCAACCATCTGGTATGTTGGGCTTTCTGTATGAAACCCAAGGAAAGTCTTTGTCTTGTGTTGAGAGATAGCTTGGCCAAGGCTAGCCCTGGCAAACCTTCAGATATGTCCTCTTCTGGAGAGATCCAGGAAAGCTCTGAAAACAAAATGGCTAGATTCCCAAGTCCCTAGGAAAAGGGGCGGAACAAACTCAATTGGACTCTGTTAACAATGATTGACAGGTGTAAAGAACCAATCAATGCAACCAAACCTTTGCAAAGCTAAACAGGTGTGTAGAAACACAACACAACAGTGCAAACCTTTGCAACTTAAAGTTTTGCATACAAGTGGCGCTTGCTGCGCCGTCACATATGCCATCTGCTCGCCCACAGAAAACCATCTATCTATCTATCTGTCTATCTATGTATATAATAAAAGTCAGTGTTTGCAGGCGGTGGGTGGTGCGGAGGGAGGAATATGTGCCAGTGTTTCAATTGGTTGCCACTGTGGGATTATTTGCATAAAGGACACTGATTGGCCAGCCTCCCAACATTCCAACATTTCTAGGCAGCAGATAGAGGAAAGGAAAGGGCCTGAGGCACACAAAAATGGTTGGAGTTGAAGTCCAAGGCACACGGAGCCCACATGACCCATTCTACATCCTGGTGCAGTTTCAAATAGGATGAACCATGGATGATGGGACTTGAAGTACCTCCACTCACCTCCTGAGAACGCTGCCAGAGAGGGTAAAAGAAAGGACCTGACTGAATTAACAGTACCCTTTCCTGAACTAGATTTTTCCGGACTAGGCCTCAGTTACTACACAAAGGGCCTGAAAGGGCCTGACTGAATTAACAGTCAGGCTTCCTAAACTTTATTTTCTGGACTAGGCCTCAGTTACTGGGCTACTATGTAATGGCTGAGTTCACAGTAAGGCTTCCTTAATTTGATACTCCAGATTAGGCCACCAATCATGGGATCCTGTGTATGGCCTGAATTGACAGTAACACTTCCTCAACTAGATTTTTCTGACTAGGCCTCAGTTACTGTGATACTGTGTCAAGACAGATCCACATTTACTGTAACGTATCATGCTGTGTAGATACAAGGGACATATACCTTTAGGAGACGCCATCTTGGTTTGGGCAGTTAGCCAGTTGACAAATTTTCCCCGTTTGAAATCACCCAATGCACTTCACAAAAAACAATGTAACCCCTACAAATCACAGACTAGGCCCAAAATTGACAGTAAGGCTTCGTTAACTTGATTTTCCTGACTAGGCCTCACTTAATGGGATACTGTTTAAGGCCTGAATTGACAGTAAGGCTTCATTAACTTGATTTTCCCGACTAGGCCTCAGCTCATGGGACATTGTGTATGGCCTGAATTGACAGTAACCAAATTTGGCGCACAGAGCCCCTATGACCCACGCTACTGTCTACTGCAGTTTGGAGGAGGGTGGACCATGGTTGATGGGACTTGATGTACCTCCACGGATTATGGGATTTGTAGTACTTTAAAACCCTTCATTCCTCACAGTCCACTGCAGCCCTGAACAAAGACCGAAAAAGACAAAACTTGGCACACAGTGCCCCCATGACCCACACTCCATCCTACTGCAGTTTAGAGGAGGGCAGACCATGGATGATGGGATTTCAAGTACCTCCACTCACTTTCCGAGCCCGCTGTGACCCTCATCCAGTGCATGATCATGACCACACTTGGCACACAAAGCCCCCATGATCCACTTAACATCCTGGTGCAGTTTGGAGGAGGCTGGACCACGGGTGATGGGACTTGAAGTACCTCCACTCACTTCCCAAGACTGCTGCGACCCTCATTCAATAACTGAGCAAGACCAAATTTGGCACACAGAATCCCCATGACCCACTCTACATCCTGGTGCAGTTTGGAGGAGGCTGGACCACGGGTGATGGGACTTGAAGTACCTCCACTCACTTCCCAAGACTGCTGCGACCCTCATTCAATAACTGAGCAAGACCAAATTTGGCACACAGAATCCCCATGACCCACTCTACATCCTGGTGCAGTTTGGAGGAGGATGGACCATGGACGATGGGACTCCCAGCGCCTTCCCTCACTTCCCGAGACAACTGCAAGCCACATAAACAACTGAGAAAGACCAACCTTGGCACAAAATGCCTTTCTCAAATAACCCGGGCAGCGCCAGGTCCCCAAGCTAGTATTTAATAATCTAGAGCTGATGTGGTCAATCCAGTGCAATATTTGGAACCAACATCTCAAATAACCACAGTAACAATCCTAAAAATGAAGACACCAAGATTTTTGTTTGTTTGTTGGGCTGTGTTATTATCCGTGGAGGCAGCTGAGGTGGAAAAAAAATACAAAACGCGGAGTGTGAGACCCAAGAAACTGTTCCGAGTGGTTTTTTTCTGGCCTCTTTGCCACGGGCGCATGGCCACGAAGCGGGCGTAGTCCGTGGGGCGTAGCAACGTTATAGTAACAGTGAGGTCACAGACCATATTTTAGTTCTTGCCGACCACTAGTGGTTTATGGACCACAGGTTGGGAACCACTGCTCTAGATCAGGGCTGTTCAACTTCTACCGGACCGGGGGCCTGAGTTCCGGTCAGTGATCACCCCGGCTAATTAAATACAATTAAATATAATTATAACAGAAGGTGGGGTTGGATATTTAATATTATAGTAACAGTGTCACAGACCATATTTTAGATTCTTGCCGACCACTAGTGGTTTATGGACCACAAATTAACCAATCTTGGGAACCACTGCTACTAGATCAGGGCTGTTCACCTCTACCAGGACACTGGGGCCTGAGTTCCTGGTCAGTGATCACCTGGGGGGCCAAGCCCCGAGAGAGGACGGCTCAGTTCTCTTCCCCTCAGTGCCCCTCCCGCCCCTCCCGGTTTGCATCGGCGCCGCCGAGAGAGGGACAAGCTGGCTCCCTTCCTCCTCCCTGCCCTGCCTCCTCCCCGGCCGCCTTTTTTTAAAAAAAAAAAAATTAAATAAATTATTTCAGGAGGGTAGCGGGGGCCGTGTCCAACAGCTTGGGGGGCCGTGTACAGCCCGCGGGCCGCCAGTTGGGCAGCCCTGCTCTAGATCCTTCATTGCACTGTTGTCATCATCATCTAACTATTATCCGTCCTTCTTTGCTTCATTCTATGTACCTGTATCATGACCTTTATCTTCTGGGCTTTTTTCAAAGCTAAAAGATGGCACAAACCCCCTTTTGATCAGATAGTAAGAGTTACAATGCTATAGCAATACTCATAATGTTGATTTCTTGTATCAATTGCTTATGGCTCCACAAATGCAGATGGATAAATAAAATGTAACAATCAGCATCCTTTCTCTCCGGAATCATTTTCATAAACAATGATCAAGTAGCCGTTCTCCCTCATTTTCCAAATCCTTCCAGTTGTTTCATAAAACTGTTATTTTGAATCCCTGGTACATGCAAATCTCATATAGATTTTGTAGAAAATCCCTATTAAGGTCAACAAGTCTATAATTATCCAGACCTCCCCTAGTGTTTCTATTAGAGATTAGTATAATCATTCCAGTTATCTGTTCACCTGGGGAACAGCGACTGTTGAGTGTATGCAAATATAGATGCATGAAACAGTGATGGCCAAACGAAATTTCACCTGGAAAAAAAATCCTACCAGAGTCCCAGAGCGTGGTGGTTAAGGACAGAGGTGTTTTCCCGGCCTGGAATGCGACACTTTATGGCAATGCATTTCAGAAACTACTTTAAAATACCCTAAAGACCGCAATGGCGCAGTGGGTTAAACCACTAAGCTGCAGAACTTGCTGACTAGACGCTTGCTGGTTTGAATCCGCAGGACGGGGTGAGCTCCCATTGTTAGGCCCAGCTTCTCCCAACAGTTCAAAAACATGCAAATGTGAGAAGATCAATAGGTACCACTTCATCGGGAAGGTGACAGAGCTCCATGCAATCATGCTGGTCACATGACCTAGGACAGTGTTTTTCAACCTTTTTTGAGCCACGGCACATTTTTTACATGTACTAAATCCTGGGGCACACCACCAACCAAAATGACACAAAATGACACTCTAACACAGTAATACATATAGTTAATATGTTTCTAAATGTATTTATACACTCAGTGTGAAACCTGGGCCTGCTTCGATGAACACAACATAGATATCCTGGCCAGAATGGCAGAAAGACACACACGAAGGTCTTGCTCAACAGCTGGGAGTTATAGCTCACCCACAATCAAAGAGCATTCTGAATTCCACCAATGATGGAATGGAATCACACTTCACACACAGAACTACCATAACCAAGACAAAATACTATAAGAGTTTGGTGGGCATTGACCTTGAGTTTTGGAGTTGTAGTTCACCTATATCCAGAGAGCACTGTGGAGGGGAGGGAGGAAGACGTGGGGCCGAGTCTGCGCAGTAGCGCTCGCATGGGTCATGTCTTCCTCCCTCCTCCCTCCCCCCTCCCACAGAAGGGGCAACGTGAGCAAAGCGAGGCAAAGCAAGCAGGGTGGGGCTGGGAAGAAGGGAGCCCGAGTGGAGAAGAAAAAGTGTTCGGCAGGAGGGGGAAGAAAGGGTATTGGAGGTTCCAATTTCCCACGGCACACCTGATGATCGCTCAGGGCACACTAGTGTGCCATGGCACACTGGTTGGGAAACACTGACCTAGGATAACATCGGCTCTTCGGCTTAGAAATGGAGATAAGTACCCCCCTCCCCCCCGAGTTGGACACGATTAGATTTAATGTTGAGGGAAAACCATTACCTTTACCTTACCCTAAAGCAGTGATTTTCAACCTTTTTTGAGCCACGTCACATTTTTTACATTTACAAAATCCTGGAGCACACCACCAACCAAAATGACACTCTAACACAGTAATACATATAGTTAATATGTTTGTAAATGTATTTATACATTCACTTAGTGTTAAACCTGGGTCCACCACTCATATTCGGGCCTTCATCTGTGTCATAATTTTGTCCAGGGCCCTGTTTGGCATTTGCATTTTCCCTTCTCAAAAACTTCTCCATCACTGTCACTCGCTTGTCTTGCTGTGATCCCAAATTGCCACTGTCACTTGACGCGCAGCTGCAGCACTAACTCTAACTTTGTTTACTTAGCCGTGTTTGAGTGAATCCAAGATGGCACGACCAAAGCACTCTCGCATCACTTCTTAGGTGACGCGAGAGTGCTATGGTTCCATTTCTTAAAGGGACAAATGCGCCTTATAGTTTATATATGAATGAAGTTCGAAAATAATTTCCCACGGCACACCTGATGATCTCTCACGGCACACTAGTGTTCCGCGGCACACTGGTTGAAAATCACTGCCCTAAAGGTATCAAATTCAAAGTTATGCGGTCCAAACTTTGTTAGTGCTTGAATGGGAGACAGACAAACAATAAATACTAGGTGTTGTAAACCAAGATGGACCTGCCCCACTCCAAAAAAACCCCAACACTTCTGATAATTTCTTGCCTAAGTAAACCCTACAAAATTCATGGGCAGGGTTGTAGCTTGGGGGGGGGGGCATGAGGGGCTCAGCCCCCCCCCCAATTCTCAGGGTGGTCCACGAGAAGGCCTTACCGGTACATTATTTAAACTGTTATGTGTATTTATATCATGATCTGATCACCATGCTCAATATATCCCATATGCATGGGGGTGTTGGGATAATGATACAAAACATTTGCTAGAGTAGATCCTCTCTCACTCAGACTCAGCCCCCGCAAATCAAAATCGTGACTACGGTACTGTTCAAGGGGTCTCCCTAAAGCAGTGGTTCTTTTCCCGTGGGCCATAAGGACGAAAAATCTGCTCCATGAGGATGAGAATCTGGTCTGTGAGCCTCCTTCCTCTTTATTTTATTTTATTTATTTTATATCCGCTCCTTTTGTGCAGGCTGCCACTCCTTCCCTGTCGCTAACCATTGCCTATATTCTGTATCAGAAACTAGAACTGGTGTGGTCTATCTCAGTGTTTCCCAACCAATGTGCCACGGCACACTAGTGTGCCGTGAGCGATCATCAGGTGTGCCGTGGGAAACTGGAACCTCCAATACCCTTTCTTCCCCCTCCTGCCGAACACTTTTTCTTCTCCACTCGGGCTCCCTTCCTCCCAGCCTCACTCTGCTCGCTTTGCCTCGCTTTGCTCTGGGCGGAGTCTGCGCAGTAGCGCCCGCACGGGTCACATCTTCCTCCTTCCCCCCTCCCCTCCTGAACACGCTCACGCTGCCCCCTCAGATCAAAATGGCGGCAGAAGCGGCAGTGTAGAAGAAAAAGTAAGTGTTCGGCAGGAGGGGGAAGAAAGGGCGCGAAGGGGAAGGGGGAAGAAGAAGTCTCTGTCGAAAGCTGGCATGGGCAAAGTTGGACCTTCCAGGTGTTTTGGAGTCCAACTCCCACCATTCCTAGCAGCCTTAGGCCCTTTTCCTCCCCCCCCCCCCTCAGCCACTTAAGCAGGAAAGGGCCTCAGGCTGTTAGGAATGGTGGGAGTTGAAGTCCAAAGCACCCAGAGGGCCGAAGTTTTCCCATGCCTGTTTGAGGGACCTTAAAGTGGCGAGCCTCCTTCCAACATTGTGATTCTGGATAGAAAACAAACAACAACATAACATAACATTGTTTGAGTCCACAGTGCTCCCTGGATGTAGGTGAACTACAACTGCCAAACTCAAGGTCAATTCCCAAGCAAACCCTTTCAGTACTTTCTGTTGGTAATGAGAGTTCAATATGCCAAGTTTGGTTCAATTCCATTGTTGCAAGAGTTCAGGATGCTCTTGGATTGTGTGTTAACTATAAATCCCAGAAACTGTAACTCCTAAATGTCAAGGTCTATTTTCCCCAAACTCAATCTGTGTTCACATTTGGGCATATTGAGTATTCGTGCCAAGTTTCGTCCTGATCCAACATTGTTTGAGTCCACAGTGCTCTCTGGATATAGGTGAACTACAACTCCAAAACCCAAGGCCAATGCCCACCAAACTCTTATAGTATTTTCTCTTGGTTATGGGAGTTCTGTTGGGAAGTTTGTGTCTTTCTGCCATTCCTGCCAGGATATCTATGTTGTGTTCATCGAAACAGGTCCAGGTTTCACACTGAGTGGATAAATACATTTAAAAACATATTAACTATATGTATTACTGTGTTAGAGTGTCATTCTGTGTCATTTTGGTTGATGGTGTGCCCCAGGATTTGGTCAATGTAAAAATTTGCCGCAGCTCAAAAAAGGTTGAAAAACACTGGTCTATCTAATGCAATTTTCAGAATCAGCACCCCAAATAACCAAATCGAATTTAAAGTTTACCAAAAACAGATTCATCATCCTTTTGGTACTAATGTTGGAAAGTAAAAAAAAAAAGGTTGGGAACCACTGCTCTGAAGTGATAAAGAACTTGAACATACATGGAGACACATACACTGCAGAAAACACAGCTTCCTGAATTAAATACTTATCATTTCACCCCAATTCGGTGAACTCGCCATGGGTCAGCGCAAGAGAGGCGCCCCCAAAAAGAGATATAAGGACTCCCTGAAACAACATCTCAGGCTCGGCCAGATTGATCATCAACAATGGTCCACCCTGGCCTCACATCGGGAGGCATGGAGACGCACTATCCACAATGCTGCGGCCTCTTTCGTGAAGTCACGCTGAACGAGTCTCGAAGAGAAGCGACAACGCAGAAAGAACTGCAACTTGGAAACAACATCACCCAAGGAGACTTTCTGCTGTGCTTTCTGCAACCGAGCTTGCCTATCTCGGATTTGCCTTTTTAGTCATCAACACGCTTGTAAAAAGCGTGGGATGAATCTGTACGCAGATGACGTCCAGATCTATCACTCCTTTCCATCTGTCACCAAGGAGGATGTCCAGACTTTGAACCGGTGCTCGGCTGCTGTGTCGGACTGGATGAGGGCTAGCAAATTGAAACTTAATCCTGAGAAGACAGAGGTCCTCCTGGTCAGTCGAAAGGCCGAACAGAGCATAGGGTTACAGCCTGTGTTGGATGGGGTTACACTCCCCCTTAAGACACAGGTTCGCAGCTTGGGAGTGATCCTGGACTCGTCGCTGAACCTGGAACCCCAGGTCTCGGCGGTGGCCAGGGGAGCTTTTGCACAGTTAAGGCTCGTGCGCCAGCTGCGCCCGTACCTTGGGAAGTCTGATCTGGCTACGGTCGTCCACGCTCTGGTCACATCCTGAATGGATTACTGTAACACACTCTACGTGGGGCTGCCTTTGAAGACAGTTCGGAAACTGCAATTAGTCCAACGGGCGGCAGTCAGACTACTAACTGGAGCTACATACAGGGAGCATACCACCCCCCTGTTGTGTCAGCTCCACTGGCTGCCTGTCCAATTCCAAGCTCAATTCAATGTGCTGGTTTTGACCTTTAAAGCTCTATACGGTTCTGGCCCAGCTTACTTGTCCGAACACATCAGCCTCTACGTCCCACCTCGTAATTTAAGATCATCCGAGGGGCTGCTCTCGCTCCCGCCAACTTCTCAAACGCGGTTGGTGGGGAAGAGAGATAGGGCCTTCTCGGTGGTGGCTCCCCGCCTGTAAAATGCGCTGCCTAGCAACATACGATCAACCCCATCCCTCCTGGCATTCAGGAAAAAAGTGAAATCTTGGCTATGGGACCAGGCGTTTGCACATTAGCACAATGCAGCACTTTGGATTGGAATTCTAATGGCAAGTTGATGGATATGGCTCGATGCTTTTGTTGTGGACGAAACGCTGTTTTTAACTTAAGTGTATGTGTATTATGTGTTAATGCTAATTGTATTTTAATGCTGAATGTCTATGGTTTTATATTGCATTTATATTGTATATCGGCATCGAATTGTTGCCTTTTGTTAGGCCGCTCTGAGTCCCCCACCCCCTCGGGGGTTGAGAAGAGCGGGGTAGAAATGATGTAAATAAATCTATGTCTATGTATATAATAAATGTCAGTTTTTGCGGGCAGTGGGTGGGTGGTGTGACCGAGCGAATATGTGCCAGCGTTTCGATTGGCTGCAACTGTTGGATTATTTGCATAAATGGCTGTGACTGGCCAGCCTCCCGACATTCCAACACAGCACAGAGAGGAAAGGGAAGGGCCTGAGGCAGGCATCAATGGCTGGAGTTGAAGTAAGCCAGTTGAGTTTTTTTCTGTTGGAAACGGAATGTTCAGTACCTTCACCCAATACACTTCTAAGGTGACTCAGAGGGAAAGCAAAAGGCCTCAGGCACAGCAATGACGGATCAGGACCAAACATGGCAAACAAGGGACCAATGGCCCACTTCACAGCCTGGTGTGGTTTAGGGCAGGATGGGCCACAAATGATGGGATTTGCAGTACCTTCACCTCATTCACTTCCCAAACAACACTGCAGCCCCTATACATCACAGACCAGACCCAAACTTGGCACACAGAGTACCCATGACCCACTCTACATCCTGGTGCAGTTTTGAGTGGGACAGACCACGGATGATGGGATTCGAAGTACCTTCACTCACTTTCGGAGACCGCTGCAACACTCATCCTGAGACTTCCAGTACCTTCCCTCACTTCCAGATACCACTGCAACCCTCATCCAGAGAATGATCAAGACAAAACGTGACACGCACAGCCCCCATGACCCACTCAACATCCTGGTGCTGTTTGGAGGGGGATGCACCATGGCCCCCTCGCAGTACATTCACTAAGTTCCTGAGACCACTGCAAGCCACATAAACATCTAATAGGAACCAACCTTGGCACACAACTCCTTCTGCAAATAACCCGGGCACCGTCAGGTCCTCATCTAGTAAATAAATTCCTAAGAATCTTTGTTTACGAAGTCATGCCATAGAGCAGGGGTGCTCACACTTTTTCAGCATGGGAGCTACTGATTAAAAAACCAAGTCCCAAAGATCACCTACCCAGAAATGTAAAACGTAGAACTATTTTCTTATTTATTTATTTACTGTATATTTATTATTCATTTTTATGTACCGCTCCTTCCAGCAGGCTCGGGGCAGTTTACATAAAATGAAGTTATAAAACATCAACATTTCAATTTAATAACAACAATATAAAACAGAGCATAACAATACATCCAACCACCCCATTTCTCCCACACTGCCATATTACCACACATATTATCAGCCAGAAAGTAAGAAGAGAAGCTTTTGAACTGCAAGGCCATTTAATACTCAGCAAGGTAAACAAAGGGGCATGCAAAAATACATCCAACCACCCCATTTCTCCCACATTTCCATATTCCCCAACATATATTTCTCAAGGAACAAAGCAAGCAGAGAGGCTTTGGAGCTAAAAGGCCATTTTTAAACATTAAAAATAAACAAAGAGACATGCCACAGAACAATCAAGCACCCACCCCAAAGTAAAAAGACCAACCTTTGAGATGCGGTAAGGAAATGACCCCAAAGCGTCCTTCTTCTTCTCCTCTGTCGTTGCTCCTATTTCCACGCCGCCAGCATGCGTGCCGCCTCCAAGAGCTCACGAGAAGTCTGAGAGGCAGAATGGGCGCTTCTGCGCATGCGCGCGGGGCCAGCCATGCATCGCATCATCCAGGCCCGCCCCCTTTGGTCTCCTACGACTCTGAGTGGCTGGAGAAGGACGGAGGGAGAAGGAGGAATCCAAAAGAGGGGGCCCATTCTGCCTCTTGGGCTCTGGAGCTTTTGGAGGCGGCGCGCGAGCAGGGAGCGGGGAGGAGCAACGACGGAGGACTTCTTTGCAGTATGCAGGGGCGCATGAAGAGGACAAACTGCAAAAAACCTGGTCAGGGGCCTGAAGATCACCAGGATGAGGCCCAAAGATCACCCTGGTGATCCCGATCACCATTCTGAGCACACCTGCCATAGAGTTTTCACCTCAAAGTTACGACAGTAGGAGAAAGTCTTGACTCTCATATCTCCCAACGTCAATATACCCTATTTCAAACCATAACTATTACAGATAATGGGTTTCCTTTCTGGCAAAAAGCCCTTGGTTCTGCTTCCATGGTGGAGTGAGCAGCTGGATTGATCTAAGGCAGTCAACTAATTTCATTAGCAATTTTATTCCGAGGGCAAAGCAGCTGCCACTCATAAGAGTAAGAAAGGCAATGAAAGCCCATCGTCTTCTCTCCAGCCTTGCGTTGGAAGACGGAGTGGTGAAAACCAGATGTGGCATATCTCCGGGTTCACCCTGACTTCTTTCCTTCCTCAATGACAAATGTGGCTGGTTTGTTTCTGCAAGAACTGAAGCACCTGAAACAGGGCCACCACACATTTACTATCTGGGTCAAGATGTTTCCCGGTCCCTGAGTCAGTTCCAGATTTAGTCATACTTAAAGCAGGTTCATTGAAAATGAAATCAATGGAATCAAGTCTGTCATGACGACGATTTCAGTGGGACATCTTTAAATAGGACTAAACCTCTCAGTCATCCGCTGAATCAATGTTGCCATTTTCCCCTCTGAAAGACGTTTGCACGAGCTACTGGCACTGTCATTCTTCAGGTCCCTCCTCTGTATTTCTAGACGTTCATGTACTAAATAGTAGTAGGTTGAGGGTGAATCCGGCGAAGACGGAGATCTTGTGGCTGGGTCGCCCGGGTGATGTTAATGTCCAGCTTCCGAGCCTGGACGGTGCGGTGTTATGCCCATCGCCTTCCGTAAAGAGCCTGGGGGTCCATTTGGACTCCCAGCTGACCATGGAGGCCCAGGTCTCTGCGGTCAGCAAGATCGCTTTTTCATCTGCGAGAGGCAAGGAGGCTGGCCCCCTATCTCTCCCGGAACGATCTGGCCACGGTGATCCAAGCCACAGTCATCTCAAGGCTGGATTACTGCAACGCGCTCTACGTTGGCCTTCCTCTGTCGGTGACCCGGAAGCTCAGGCTAGTGCAGAACACTGCCGCCTGGCTCCTGTCTGGCACGCCAGCTGGCGCCCACATAACACCTGTTTTGCAGGATCTGCACTGGCTGCCAATTGAGCACCGGATCACCTTCAAAGTGTTGGTCCTCACCTTTAAGGCCTTACACGGCCTGGGGCCAGCATATTTGAGGGACCGTCTCACCCCATATTGCCCTCCGAGATCACTTCGGTCTGAGGACTCCAATCTCCTGGAGATACCTTCAGCTAAACTCGCAAGGCTGACTGCTACCCGCCGGAGGGCGTTCTCTGTCATAGCACCTACGCTGTGGAACGCCCTCCCGGCCGAACTCGAGGCTATGAAGGACTTGCTCCCGTTTAGACGGGCCTGTACAACATACCTGTTTAAGCAGGCCTTTCGTGAGTAAGTCCTGCCCATGCCCCGCCATCTATTCGTTCTTCTGAGGATGATGTGCTGTTCATTGTTTTAACTGTGTTATTAATTACTGTACTGCTGTTGTTTTTAATTGTTTTTAACTGCTTATTGCCTGTATTTTACTGTGCCCTTCGGCTCCTGTAAGCCGCCCATGAGCCTCAGGGAGTTGGCGGCATAGAAGCCCGAATAATAAATAAATAAATAAATAAATAAATAAATAAATAAAGGATGAGCATGGAGTGAAAGTTAATGTATCTGTGTTCAGTATCTGTTATTGTAGTGGATATTTTAAAGCAAGTGTTGTTGCTACATTAATTGTAACCACAGTAGTGTAGCGGATTGAATGTTTCAGTAGATGTGCATCTACACCAGTGGTTCCCAAACTTTTTTGGCCTACCGCCCCCTTTCCAGAAAAAAAATTTACTCACCGCCCCCCCTAGAAATTATTTTTTAAAATTTAATAGCAATTAAACCGAAAGATATATGTATTAATGCAGTGGTTCTCGACCTTTCTAGTGCCCTGACCCCTAAATAAGGTTCCTCATGTTGTGGTGACCCCCCCCAACCACATTTTAGTTGCTACTTCATACATAATTTTGCTACTCTTATGAATTCTAATGCAAATATCTAATATGCAGGATGTATTTTCATTGTTACAAATTGAACCCCCAAGCTCTTTACTAAGGACGACGGACGTAATGTCGCGCCGTCCAGCATAGGTAGCCGACACCCACCCCCACCTGGACAACCCAGCCAAAGGATCTCCGTCTTCGGTGGATTCACCCTCAACCAACTGGCTCCTAGCCAACCAGTCACAGCTTCAAGGCATAGTTGGAAACAATCGGGTACAGAATCCAGCCGGCCACTCATCCTCAGCACTCCTGGTAAGGTATGGCGCCAGCCGCCTAGCCTGTCGCAGGTGGAAAAAGGCAGATCTGCTGACAGTGGAGACCTGGACCTCCATCGTCAGCAGTGCGTCCAATTGGACCCCCAGACTCTTTACTAAGGGTGACGGGCGTAATGCCTCACCATCCAGAGTAGGCAGCCAGAGCTCCCCCGGGCGACCGAGCCATAGGATCTCCATTTTCGATGGGTTCACTCTCAACCGGCTGGCATGTAGCCAACCAGTCACGGCTTCAAGGCACAGCTGGAAATTATCAGGTACCGAGTCCATCCAGCCGTCCATCCTCAGCACCAGCTGGGTGTCATCAGCGTAGTGATGACACTCCAGACCAAAACTCCGCACCAGTTTGGCAAGTGGTCGCATTTAGATGTTAAATAATGAAGGGGAGAGAATGGCTCCCTGAGGGACCCCACAATTTAGTGGGAGGCTCTCAGAAACCATACCTCCCCTCTCCTCTGGCTGTCCCCGATTTAGGAGAAAAGAGGACACCCATTTAAGAGCGGTCCCCCTCACCCCATCACGGCTAAGCGGTGGGTTAACAATGCGTGGTCTACCATATCAAAAGCTACTGTGAGGTCCAATAGCACAAGCAGTGCTGATCCCCCTCGATCCAATTGGCAGCGAAGCTGGTCTGTGATGGCGACCAGCACAGTCTCTGTCCCATGCCCAATACGGAAGCCAGACTGGTAGGGATCTAATCCGGCTGTGTCATTTAGGAACTGCTGCAGCTGGTCAGCTACTGCCCTCTCCATCACCTTACCCAGGAACGATAAATTTGACACTGGGCGGTAACTGGAGGGAACCGAGCGATTTAAGTTTGTTTTTTTCAGTAGCGGACTCACCATCGCCTCTTTCAATACCTCTGGAAATACTCCTTACTCTGTGAAATGCTGGAGGGAATGGGAAGGTCCTCTTGTACTTGTGCCCTGTTTATGGGGTTTCCCAAAGGCCTAATGCATGGAAGGAAATCTAGGCTTGACAAGCCTCTGGCTCTTAATTTCTTACTTCATTCACAGTAAAATGTGCTTAACCGTTCCAGGTGACCTTGCTTTCTCTCTCTCTCTAACATCGATTCATGAATATACTAAGGCATTGCATCATCTAAGCCAATAGGTGAGCATAAGGCTTCGCTGTTGCCAAAGCCAGCAGAACTCTCCTTCCTTGCACATTACAATACAAATGGGAAAGTCTGCAATTTAACATTTGCAAAAGGAGCACGCAGCAGGAACGGCAGAACGGCAGTTTCAGCCTTGCAGGCTCCAGATTATTATTAAAATCATCATAATCTATTATTTATTCTGCACCTCAGTCTCCATGAGGTGCCCTCACCAACAAGCTTCCAATGCAAATCGGGGATTTCTCACAAGGAGGAAGAACTGAAGGAAGGAAGACTCAAGAGCAGAAACGAAGAAGATGCAAATGAGGAGACGCTTGGCAACTCCTTCATGAGCAGCACGTTATGCCTCATGTAAGCAGAGGTTCAGCTATCAGGTCTTTGATCATCTTTAAATCATTTCAGTTTCAAATGCAAGGTTTAAGGAAAACTTCTCACAAGATCAAGTGAAGATTTATTTATTTTTAAAAAAAATTTTAAAACTTTTATATCCCGATCTTCTCGCCTCCGTAGAGGGACCCAGACCGGCAAGAATTCAATGCATATAATACAGACTAAAACAGGGGTGCCCACACTTTTTCAGTGAGCTACTTTAAAAAAAAACCAAGTCAAGAAGATCTACCTTCCGTGGGGCGCACTTTCCACACGTGCACACTTTCCACATAAGTGCACCTTGCGCACGCGCGCACCATCTGTGCGTCGCTCCTCTCACGGCGCATTGTGGGAATTGCCTCTCTCTTGTTGGCAGCTCCCTCATTCCTGCAGTGCCCCGCATCCTGCCTCTCTCTCGCCGGCAGCCCCGGAGGCCCCGCCTCGCGCTCCGCCCTGCCTCTCTCTCGCC
The DNA here is from genome assembly GCA_030556195.1 of Anolis apletophallus. Lineage (NCBI taxonomy): Eukaryota > Metazoa > Chordata > Lepidosauria > Squamata > Anolidae > Anolis > Anolis apletophallus. Next base: position 37,909,937 of record JARBWK010000016.1, read on the forward strand.
GGCAGCAGAGGCTGCACGGTTGTTTCCGGACAAGAGAGAGGCAGGGTGGAGTGCAAGGTGAGGCTTCCAGGGGCCCCACCTCATGCTCCCTCGTTCCTGCAATGCCCCGCGGAAGGAGCGCCAAGCGCAAGGTGCACGCCCGCGTGCAAGATGCGCCGCACGCAGGGCAGAAGCGTCCCATCCGGCTGCGATCGACCTCCTTTAGACCCGCGATCGACTGGTCGATCGCGATCGACTTCGTGGGCAGCCCTGGACTAAAACATCTTATAACAATACAAAATTAAAAACCTAATAAAATACATAAAGCCAAATCGCCAAGATAAAGTCAGGTCCAAAAAATCAAGTCCAAATCAGTCCGCATATGTGGTCATTCACTTTGGTCTATAACAGGTCTCGGCCATTATTCTGGGAATGCTTCATTCCATAGCCAGGATTTCACTAGCCTCCTGAAGGACAGGAGGGAGGGACAGACCTGATCTCACTCGGGAGAGAGTTCCACAGCCAAGGGGGCACCACAGAGGAGGCCCTGTCTCTTGTCCCCACCAGACGTGCTTGCGAAGGTGGTGGGGCCGAGAGCAGGGCCTCTCCAGAAGACCTTAATGCCCTTGTTTGTTCATACGGGGGAATACGTTCGGACAGGTAAAATTAGAAAGTTAGAGTACAGTGTTCCCTCGCTACTTCGCGGTTCGCTTATTGCGGACTCACTGTTTCATGGATTTTTTAAAAAAATGCTCAGCATTGCATTCTGGGAAATGTAGTTTAGGGCAGGGCCTTTTGCATTCTCTGCCACAGGGGGCCTCGCCTACCCAAACTACATTTAAGATGGCTGTGTTCTCAGTGTCCTGCCCATTAACTTTAGTCCTGCCCATAGTGCCTTCCTTATGGCGATCAGGTCAAAGAAAAACAAAACAAAAAAACCCACTTTATATGGTTTTTTTGGCTTTACCAAAGTTGCTTAATACTTATACTGAAAATTAAACTGATTTTGGGAGGCAGCTGAATGTTACAGAAGCTTAATGAAAAATGTTTCAATTTTTCTAACCCCGCCCCCCAACTTTCCTGCATATTTCTAATATCTAACATTGATTCATATGTATGAATTTAATGAATTTGACTCGAAATACTAATTAAATACAAAATTATGCACACCCCTACTACACACATGTGTTGTCAAAGGCTTTCACACATACACACACATCATCATCAATTGCCTTTATTTCAGTTAACAAACCTTAGGCAGATACAGAAAAATATAATACAGATAAAAGTCACATATAAAGCACAATACAGGTTATCAAATATACACATATTAAGATCGCTGGCCTTAAATTTTATATCTCTTAGAAGCCAATAATACGTATCTAGGGCTGTGTAGTTTTCTACTATTTAGTGTACTACAGTTATAATCGCACTGAAGACCTGGCTCTTCCAAAAGGCTTATGGCTAAGGACACCTCCCAGACTTAGCCTGAGCTACTGGAACTATTTTAATTAATCTTTTTATTCTTTTAGCTTTTAACTATTGAATTCTTTTATGTGTTTTTGTGTGTAAGTCGCCCGGAGCACTGACGTGGAGGGCGACTCATAAATAATAAAATCAATCAATCAATCAATCAATAAAGACTGTAGTTAAATTTCTCAGTTTCTCTTTGGTTACTTTTCTTTAGATAAAATGCTCGTTCGGGTCTTTGAGGCATGAGCAAAAAAAATTGCTATCTCCTCTGTAACTTTTTTTATTTGAGTCCTCCAAAAGATACTTTAAATAACATTGTATAGATCTTCCTGGCCAATGACAGGTAAGAGGCATTATTACCTTCCTTCTTTCATCCCTATGAAAGGAATATTCAAACATGACATGCATTAGACACACACAGACTTAAATACAAATTGTATATAGCAGGGGTGCCCACACTTTTTCAGCATGCGAGCTACTTTTAACCCTGCTGTTCTGTCCGTAAAAACTCACACTTGTTATGTTCGGGTCATTTTTGACCCGGATGTTATTTTGAGCCACTGAAAAGTTCTTTTTGAATACCTGTTGCATTATTATACTGTGTGTGATCATAGTTGTTCATTATCAAAGAAAAATTGAAAAAAAAAATTTCTTTTTTAAATTTTGTGTTGATTAATGTAAAAAAAAGCCTAATTTGCATGTTACACCAAAGTAACAACTTGTGCGTGAATAATCAGCTATATATTTTACAACTACATCAACAACAAATTCAGGTAACTATTAGTACAACTAACTTACAACTAAAATAAATGTTAACAGTATAAAAACAATTTGAAAAATAATAATAAAATAATCAGAAAAATAATCAGAAAAAATCAAAAAAATCAGTTTTCCCCCAAAAGTTTTCTGCTAATCTATTTATTCAAAGGCAAAGAAAGAAAAGCACTTTTCCACACCCCTTCCCATCTAAATCTTTTCCCCTTCTCCAGTTTCCCCCTTCCCACTGTCTTTCTTCTCCAGAAACCTCCTTTCCACCTCATAGCTGCCTCATTTCCCACCCTCAGCCTATACTCAAGTCAGTAAGTTTTCCCAATTTTTGTCATAAAATTAGGTGCCTTATATTATATAGCTGTCAGCTTATACTAAAGTATATACTCAAGTTTATATGATATGTGCTTTCTCCCTGTGTGGGTCCTTTGATGGATACGCAGATGTGCAATCCGACTGAAGCTCTTTCCACATTCCATGCATTTATGTGGCTTCTCCCCTGTGTGGGTCCTTTGATGGATACGCAGATGTGCAATCCGACTGAAGCTCTTTCCACATTCCATGCATTTATGTGGCTTCTCCCTGTGACTGTTTTGCATAACAAAGGTACTATTCTGAGGCCAGGGAGGAGTCACACACACCTGGTAATGCAGCCAAACAGTAGAAACACACTGAGGAAAAAGTAACTCTGAATAACCAGAAACTACTCACAAGGGTAGCAAAATATCAATAAACTGTAATATGTAGCAAAAAGTAAAAGGAAGGACATCCCAATACAAAGCATGGGACAATATATCTAACATCAGTAGTAATACATATCATAAGGAATAACAATCTACATGTATACAGTCATAGGTCAGATGTAATGCCTTCCAGGTGGGAGGTAACAGTACAAAATAGATGATCACAAAATGGCTATTACATATCAGTCATATAGCAAAACACATGGCAATCATATATCAATCACATATCAGATATAATAACAGGCATATGAAAAACACAACAGTAAACATTCACATTACCTAGTCTGTTCACAATGAATTCAAGGCTTTGAGGTAAACTCTTTCAGCTGCTTCAAAAGCAGCTATTTTCAACAGCTTTGCAATTTCTGACTGAGGAAATGGGAGAGGCTAGTATTGTGTTACTGTTTTGCATAACTCCTTTGCATAACAAAGGAGTTACACAAGTAGATAACTTGATAAACAATAGTAGATGCAATAAGTAGTCTCAAAATAAACTAAAAATCCTTTGTTTTACTCAAAATATGGTATTAGATTAGTATAAAAGGCTACCGGGTCATTTTTGACCCGAACATAACAAGTGTAAAAAACTGTATCTCAAAAAGTAAAGCACGAAACAAAAATTTTTGTACCCTTAGTATAAACCCCGTAACTTAGGAAAATAGAAGGAAGCACAAGTTTCAAAATCAAACAGGGATGAAGAAAAATATTTCTAATTTTCAAAACGGGTCATCTCATACCCGAACAGAACAGCAGGGTTAAAACAACTAAGTCAAAAAGATCTACCTTCCGCGCATGCGCACCATCCGTGCTGCGCACCTTCCGCACGCGCGCACCATCCGTGCGGCGCACCATCCACAGTTGCTTCCTGACGAGAGAGGTGGGGCCTCCGGAGGCCCCACCTCACGCTTCACCCTGCCTCTGTCTCGCCGGCAGCGGAAGCTGCACGCTTGCTTCCGGACGAGAGAGAGGCAGGGCGGAGTGCAAAGCTGGGCTTCAGGAGGCCCCGCCTCGCGCTCCGCCCTGCCTCTCTCTCGCCGGCAGCGGAAGCTGCACGCTTGCTTCCGGACAAGAGAGAGGCAGGCGGAGTGCAAAGCTGGGCTTCAGGAGGCCCCGCCTCACGCTCTGTCCTGCCTCTCTCTCGTCGGCAGCGGAAGCTGCACGTTTGCTTCCGGACGAGATAGAGGCAGGGCGGAGTGCAAGGCTGGGCTTCAGGAGGCCCCGCCTCACGCTCCGCCCTGCCTCTCTCTCGTCGGCAGCGGAAGTTGCACGTTTGCTTCCGGATGAGAAAGAGGCAGGGCGGAGTGCAAGGCTGGGCTTCAGGAGGCCCCGCCTCACGCTCCGCCCTGCCTCTCTCTCGTCGGCAGCGGAAGTTGCACGTTTGCTTCCGGACGAGAGAGAGGCAGGGCGGAGTGCAAGGCTGGACTTCAGGAGGCCCTGCCTCACGCTCCGCCCTGCGTCTCTCTCCCCGGCAGCGGAAGCTGCACGCTTGCTTCCGGACGAGAGAGAGGCAGGGCGGAGTGGAAGGCTGGGCCTCCGGACGCCCCACCTCGCGCTCTGTCCTGCCTCTCTCTCGCCGGCAGTGGAAGCTGCATGCTTGCTTCTGGACAAGAGAGAGGCAGGGCGGGGCGCAAGGCTGGGCCTCCGGAGGCCCCACCTCACACTCCGCCCTGCCTCTCTCTTGCCGGCAGCGGAAGCTGCACGCTTGCTTCCGGACGAGAGAGAGGCAGGGCGGAGCGCAAGGCAGGGCCTCCAGAGGCCCCGCCTCATGCCCCGCCCTGCCTCTCTCTCGCCGGCAGCGGAAGCTGCACGCTTGCTTCCGGACGAGAGAGAGGAAGGGCGGAGTGCAAGGCGGGGCATACGGAGGCCCCGCCTCACGCTCCGCCCTGCCTCTCTCTCGCCTGCATGCTTGCTTCTGGACGAGGGAGAGGCAAGGCGGAGCGCCCTGCTTCTCTCTCATCTAGAAGCAACCGTAGACGGTCCGCCGCGAGGAAGGTGCACGCGCGCACAGGGGAGAAGCGCCACATCCGGCTGTGATCAACCTCCTTTGGACCTGCAATCGACTGGTCGATCACAATCGACTTCATGGGCAGCCCTGGTATATAGGAACAGGGTGAACTAAAGCTGCATGCCCATTCTTTGGCAAAACAAACAAACACACTTCTCTTCCATCAGGTGTAATGAAAGGCAAAGGAGCCACTTGGCATACGTTCATCTTATGGAGCTTGCATTTTCCTTTTCCAAAAACATTTTCTTGGTGAAATACCATTTCCTTGGCAGAAACGCCTAATCCTTAGCAAGAAAGGGCCTTCTATACCCTATGCACACATTGCCTACCCTTTGCCTTTGCCTTTATCAGCTTTAAGGCAGGTTTCCTGATTTTCCGGTGTGAGGAAGCAGAGCCAAAAACTTTTTCGTGTCTTTAGGAACTTTTGCTTTCCTTTATCTGAACTCTTCCGAATCGGCACAGGGCTTAAGGCAGGCTCCCTGCCCAGTTTGATGACTAATAAAGTAGAAGTTACGCTCAAATACACAGATTTGCTTAGTTTGCATACTTCCCAGCGACGGATTGAGATACTCCTTGGCACAAGCTGTAGGTTATGTGAAGAGAGGTCTCTGCCTAGAGAAGCCCATTTTTATCTCCAAAGACTATGCTCTTCAATAAGCTTATAATCTCACTCAACAGGCTGCCAGAAATCCAACTTTAGCGGGTAACACTTCTCACTCAACCACTGACTACCCGCTGCCTTTCTGAACCAGTTCCCATGGAAACGGGGGCCTGAGAAGAAGGAAATTGAGTAAAAAAAAGAGATTTTAAGTCATCCTTATTTCAAAAATTTCTATCTTTTTTTTTGCCACATTCCATTCGCTGTTCGCATGGAAACAAAGGGTCTGAAAGCAGTAGGAGACATGAGTGAAGGGAGCTTGCTCCTTTTGCCTCTCCAAGGCTTAAATCCCATTCCAAGACTCTCTGAAAGTTTCTGTCAGTTCCACACAAGATGTGTTTACTTGACATGGAAAGTAGAAGAAAGAGAATCAAATCCAGGCAAGGAGGAGAGTTATAGAGCCGTAGGAATATAGGGAAGGGACCCCAAAGGCTACCTAGTCTGACTGGCAGGAAGGCACCATCTAAGCCCTCCCGACAGATGGCCACCCACCTTCCCTAGTGACTATAGACCAGGCCTGGGCCAACTTTGGCCCTCCTCCCTTCCTTCTCCTTTCTTTCCTTCCTTCCTTCTCTCCTTCTTTCTTTCCTTCTTTCTTTGCTTTGCTCCTTTCCTTCCTTCCTTCTTTCCTTCCTTCTCTCTCTCTTTCCTTCTCTCCTTCTTTCTTTCTTTCTTTCCTTCCTTCTTTCTTTCCTTTTCTCCTTTCCTTCCTTCCTTCTTTCCTTCCTCTCTCCTTTCTCTCTTTATCTCTCTCTCTCTCCTTCTCTCCTTTCTTTCTTTCCTTCCTTCTTTCTTTCCTTTTCTCCCTTCCTTCCTTCCTTCTCCTTTCTCTCTTTACCTTTCTCTTTCTCTCCTTTCTTTCCTTCCTTCTTTCTTTCCTTTTCTCCCTTCCTTTCTTCCTTCTCCTTTCTCTCTTTACCTTTCTCTTTCTCTCCTTTCTTTCCTTCCTTCTTTCTTTCCTTTTCTCCCTTCCTTCTCTTCTTTCTCTCTTTATCTCTCTCTCTCTCTTTCCTTCTCTCCTTCTTTCTTTCTTTCCTTCCTTCTTTCCTTCCTTCCTTCCTTCCTTCCTTCCTTCCTTCCTTCCTTCCTTCCTCTCTCCTTTCTCTCTTTATCTCTCTCTCTTTTTTTCCTTCTCTCCTTCTTTCTTTCTTTCCTTTTCTCCTTTCCTTCCTTCCTTCTCCTTTCTCTCTTTACCTTTCTCTTTCTCTCTCTCTTTCTCTCCTTTCTTTCCTTCCTTCTTTCTTTCCTTTTCTCCCTTCCTTCCTTCCTTCTCTTCTTTCTCTCTTTCTCTCTCTCTCTCTCTTTCCTTCTCTCCTTCTTTCTTTCTTTCCTTTTCTCCTTTCCTTCCTTCCTTCTTTCCTTCCTTCTCTCCTTTCTTTCTGTATAATGGTAGAATTATTACTCTGGAACATCAGGATGAGAAAAACCTGTTGCACCTTGGGGACTAAGGGCCCTTCCACACAGCCATATAACCTTCCGCCTCTCAAGGCAGACAATCCACACTATCTGATTTGAACAGGGGTATCTGAGTCCACACTGCCAGAGAATCCAGTTCAATGTGGATTTAATACAGCTGTGTGGAAGTGGCCTAAGGCTCCATCACTGTCATATATTGTAGTGGCAAATCCTTAGTCTAATGCAGTGTTTTTCAACCTTTTTTGAGCTGCGGCACATTTTTTACATTGACCAAATCCTGGGGCACACCACCAACCAAAATGACACAAAATGACACTCTAACACAGTCATACATATAGTTAATATGTTTTTAAATGTATTTATACACTCAGTTTGAAACCTGGGCCTGTTTTGATGAGCACAACATATATATGACTTCCTCTCACATACTTATACATGGCTATCATGTCTTATCTCAGCCTTCTCTTCTTCAGGCTAAACATGCCCAGCTCTTCAAGCCGCTCCTCATAAGGCTTGTTCTCCAGACCCTTGTGAAATTTCACCCTGAGTGAAACTTGCTTCCTGTTAACTATGGATGTCATGAAACTGAGGAACATATGGGAGTAGACGGTCCCTTAAGTACACTGGCCCCAGACTATACAAGGCCTTGAAGGTCAAAACCAACACTTTGAAGACGATCCGGTGCTCAATTGGCAGCCAGTGCAGTCGTTGCAGGGTTGGAGTAATATGAGCCCTGGCCGGTACTCCAGCCAGGAGTCTCACTGCTGCGTTCTGCACCAGTTTGAGCTTCCGGATGACCGACAAAGGAAGACCAATGTAAAGGGCGTTACAGTAGTCTAGCTTCAAGATGACCGTCACCTGGATTACCGTGGCTAGGTCATTTCTGGAGTGAAAGGGCGCCAGCCCCCTAGCCTGCCTCAGGTGGAGAAAGGCAGATCTGCTGACAGTGGAGACCTGAGTCCCCATCGTCAGTGGCGGGTCCAACTGGACCCCCAGACTCTTTACTAAGGGCGACGAGCGTAGTGCCTAGCCATCCAGAGCAGGCAGCTGGAGCTTGCACCCCCCCCCCCCCCGGGTGACCCAACCAAAGGATCTCCGTCTTCGACGGGTTCACTCTCAAACGACTGGCTCGTAGCCAACCAGTCACGGCTTCAAGGCATTGCTGGAAACAATTGCTCTTGCAATGTATGTGTGCGTCTGGTTATACAAGGAACCCTATGTACTCCATATGCTATTTTCCTATCTATTATATAAAGGGGTTCCCGTCATGGAACAACCGTCCCAAACAGAGAAACCTTACAACGCAGAAACACCAAACATGCCAACAGAAATAGGCCTCAAGCAAGGTATGTTTGTAGCAAAGAAACTTTCCCCCAAAAAACCTTTAAAAAACCCAAAACAATGAGTAAAAAAACTACATTTCCCAGCATCCTCTGGGGCTGCCAACGACTCTCCCAGCCTCTACATTCTGACAACATGATTGGCTGCCAATAAGGGCGGATTTGCATAACTCCTGTACTGGCCAGCCAACATGAACATTCCGACCCATAATAAACTGTCAGAGGAGGATAAGGCAAAGGGCTGAGGCACAAACAAAAACACCCAATTCACTTCCCACAGAAAATTTACACCCCTACAAATCACAGACCATGCCCAAAATTGACAGTAAGGCTTCATTAACTTAATTTCCCTGACTAGGCCTCACTTAATGGAATGCTGTTTACGCTCTGAATTGACATAAGGCTTCATTAACTTGATTCTCCCGACTTCACCTCAGCTCATTGGACATTGTGTATGGCCTGAATAGACAGTAAGGCTTCATTAACTTGCTGTTCCTGACTAGGCCTCAGCTCATGGGACATTGTGTATGGCCTGAATTTACAGTAACCTACCTTGGCACACAGAGGCCCTATGACCCACGCTACATTCTACTACAGTTTGGAGGAGGGTGGACCATGGATTATGGGATTTGAAGTACCTCCATGGATAATGGGATTTGTACTACTTCAAAATCCATCATTCCCCACAGACCACTGTGGCCAAGAACCAAGACCGATAAAGACCAAACTTGGCACACAATGCCCCCCATGACCCACACTCCATCCGACTGCAGTTCAGAGGAGGACACATCATGGATAATGGGATTTCAAGTACCTCCACTCACTTCCAAAGTACCCCACCCACACAAGCATCAACCTCTACATCAACACAGCAGACGGAAAGACAAAAAACATTGTACATCCCACCCACCAGAACAACCCACAACAACACAGCCAGGGCCCCAACAACACCATAACTAACAACAATTCCAACCCTTGCGTAGTCAGACTTTCTCGCATCTCCTAAATAGGGCACAGCAACGCGTGCCGGGTACAGCTAGTTTTATGTGAGGAACTAAATGGACACCACATCCAAGGATTACCTTTGTCCCCTCCCCGCTCTTACATTGCTTTCCTCCTTCGAAAGTGTCAGTTAGCTGCTTCACAAATGTATTATTAAATGATATTTCATGGGCAAAGATAGACAAACAACTGTGCAGCGTGCGTACTGTTTGCAAAGAAGCATTTAAAGGATTGACATTTTGTAATTCACTATTTACATGGATGGAAAGAGCAAGCATGCAAAATCATTCAGCATTGCACGATCCATCTCATAACTCTGAATTAGTTGCATTCATGAGAAATGTGTTCCAGATAGCCACTCGTCCTCACTGTGGTGAAATGTATTGACTTTCTATTTAATTGTTCGTAGATGTTTTTATATCTAAAGGTTAAAAATATACGAATGGACACCAAGGCCCCCTCTCCCCACCGCTTTTTGTTACACATGATTCAACTAGATTTAAATGAGAGAGACTACAATGGGTTTGGTTAGGAAGAAACTATAATTTGGTGGTTATCTCACCTGTTGAAAACAATTGTTGCGCAACAATATTTATGACATGATTTGACAGTCATATGTATTTCATGTGTATATCCGTGGGTTGTATGCACTATGCTCCCACTCACATATATTACTTTCTGGTGCTCTTAATAATAATAATAATAATAATAATAATAATAATAAACTTTATTTATATTCCGCTCTTCTCATCCCGAAGGGTACACATACTTAGCAGACAATCCCTGCCGTTTCCACATACACACATATAGACGAACAGAGATAAACTCTGGCCACCAGGGGGAGCTGATGCACTCCTCATCTCTCTCTTACCAACCTACAATTCCCACGATTCCATAGCATTGAGCCGTGGCAGTTAAAATGGAGTCAATTTTTATTAAGTCTACACTGTAGAGCAGGGGGGGAACCTATGGCTCGCGAGTCATATGTGGCTCTTTTATTTATTTATTTACATTATTTATATTCCGCTCTTCTCACCCCAAAGGGGACTCAGAGCGGATTACAGGTACACATACTTAGCAGACAATCCCTGCCGTTTCCACATACACAACATATAGATGAACAGAGGCAAACTTTGGCCACCAGGGGGAGCTGACGCACTCCTCATCTTTCAGCGTTCCCAGCGTCCCTTGTTGTTCCTTCCGCATTCCTCAGCGTTCCCGGAGTTCTTTAATGGCCTCATAATTCAGTCAAAGTTTGCCTCCCCACTTAATGTGGTACCTTTATCTCCTACTTGACAGATGCAACTGTCTTTCGGGCTGCAAAGGTCGACAGCAGGCTACACTTAAAGGTTGAGCGCCCACCTCGACCTGGGCAGGCCTCGAACTCATGATCTACTGGTCAGAGAGATCTTATGCAGCTGACACTTAGCCAGCTGCGCCTCATTATCAAGGTCATTCTTCTATTTGAAGAGTTGTCCACACAATGTCCAATTTAGAGTTTAAAAATCAATTAAGGCTCACTGTCAATCATCCACAGGAAGTACATAGACATTCAATGTGCCACCTGGTTGAAGTCTTCCTGCACATTCTAACTTGAGACTGGAAGACACTCTGATACATGATGAAACAGATATTGTAGTATTTTGGCCATATCATGAGAAGACAAGGCTTACTAGATAACACAATAGTTCTTGGTACGGTAGAAAGCAGAAAGAAAATAGGAAGACTGTATTCCAGGTGCATTTTCAAGAACCCAGCAGAGATATGCAGCATGGGAGGACTTAGATAGATAGATAGATATTTATTTACGGTCAAGGACCAACGTCTCATGGGAGGACTTGGAAGCCACTCATTCATGAGGTCACCATAAGTTGACTTGATGTCAGTTAACAACAAAGAAGGAACACACAATCAGATAAAATCTCAGAAAAGGGTCATGTTGTAGTAGAGCCTGAGGCTCTTGCTGCTCCTGGTAGTAGAGAGTTGGGTGGGGCTGATTCTTTAGCATCTAGCAGTAGTATGGAACTGGGTGGGGCTGATGATAGCTATTCTATGCCTCAAAGGGGAAGCAAAAGGCTTACTCATGAGCAAAGTGTAGAGGAGATCTCTCAGTGTAAAAGAATAAGGCCTACTGATGAGGAATCTTTTGGGGGCTTCCCTGGGGAGGATGGAAGTCAGAGTGAAGGGAGTAGCCAGAAATGGATTGGGCCAGGGTGAGGGAAGTTCAGGCTGTGTGTGAGGAACCCACAAGCAGTGACACCTTTTTGGGGTTTTCTGATGACAATGAATGGCCCTCAGGCTATCCTGATGACTGCTGGGAAGACCTAAGTCTTAACAGGAGATGGAAAACTTGGAGAGAATCTGCAGCTGCTGAGACAACAGCAGCTGAGCCTGTTAATGACGAGTCGTTGTCAAGCTCGGGTGGGTCCGAGGTGGAAGACTAATAAAATGTGGGCTTTGGGATGCTTCACTTTGCAGCTGGCAAAGTGTTGTGTTTGGGACTGGTGCCTTGTATCCTGTATCTTGAATCCTGTACGGAGCAACGTGAGTTGGGAAATCTGCTTTGTTTTTTGGGGCTGGCATTCTGCTTTTTCAGCTGGGGTTGTGGGAATTTCATTGTTGAACTTTTGTGTTTAGTTCGCTGCTGCCCGTACCACATTTGGCTACACAATGCAACTGTTAGGTGGGAACTGGTCAAGTGGCCAAACCCAAAGGTTGATGACCAATGGCTCCTCCTTTTCATCATCCTGGAGAGAAACAAACAGTGGGGATGGGCATAAAGAGGGTTGTGTTCTGGGCCTAGGGATGATCAACATCTTTATCAATGACTTGGATGATGGAATAGAAAGCATGCTTATCAAATTTGTGGATGACACCAAAGATGACCCCAGAGGCCAGGAACACAATTCAAAATTTTTAGTTTTTGCTGAAATCCTCGCTTTAGGGGTACTTCCGGGCCTCTGCCCCCTATGGGCCAGGCTATCCTAAATTGTTCGGTAACAAAGATACCCCATAACTCACATAACACAAGGTTTTCAGGGATTCCCCCCGGCCCTACTCCCAGTGTGTGAGCATCAAAAAGCGCAACACCAAACACCAAGCAAGCTGGAGCCGAAAACACGAATAATGTCACATCTAATTTGGCTCTTTGCCACCAGCGTAGTAAAGTTCCAAATCACGGCAAATGTGACTGCAAACAGGATGGATTCGAAAAAGCAAAAAAGAGGAGCAGTTGGTTAAAAAAGCACAATCAAGCCTGAGTGGGTGACTCTTCCACATCTCTACCTCAGAAACTAGATTGCAGATTTATGACGAGACGGAAATTAATCTTCATTATGGACTTTCTTGCTGGCGACAACAGAGGGGGGGGGGGAAATAACCATGATGAACTCTTCAAAACATTTCATCCTCATTTTCCACTTCAGAAGAACAGTCAATCATTGTTGCTCAATTAATATTAATAGATTTATCTCTGTTATAAGTACGTCATGGCTTTGTAATACAGCTTCACAATCAATTGTATCTTCAATACACAGTGAGCACGGTCCAATCCTTAAAAACACTGTTTATCATTTGCATGCCTAAGGAGTCTATTTCAGGGCTGTCCAACTTCTACCATCCCAGAGGCCTGAATTCCGGTCACTGATGACCTGGCGGGGCGTAGGGTCTGCCCCGCCCCCGGCTCCACCCCCGCCCTGCCCCCCAGCTCCGCCCTCTCCCCGGTGCCCTCTCCCCCTCCCCTTATTTTAATTTAATATTAAATATATTTAATTCCATCCTCCCCTGTCCCCTTATTTTTATTTAATATTAAATATAAATATATTTAATTCCATCCTCCGCTCTCCCCTTATTTTTATTTAATATTAAATATAAATATATTTAATTCCATCCTCCGGTCTCCCCTAATTTTTATTTAATATTAAATATAAATATATTTAATTCCATCCTCCCCTCTCCCCTTATTTTTATTTAATATTAAATATAAATATATTTAATTCCATCCTCCCCTCTCCCCTTATTTTTATTTAATATTAAATATAAATATATTTAATTCCATCCTCCGGTCTCCCCTAATTTTTATTTAATATTAAATATATTTAATTCCATCCTCCCCTCTCCCCTTATTTTTATTTAATATTAAATATATTTAATTCCATCCTCCCCTCTCCCCTTATTTTTATTTAATATTAAATATATTTAATTCCATCCTCCGCTCTCCCCTTATTTTTATTTAATATTAAATATATTTAATTCCATCCTCCCCTCTCCCCTTATTTTTATTTAATATTAAATATATTTAATTCCATCCTCCGCTCTCCCCTTATTTTTATTTAATATTAAATATATTTAATTCCATCCTCCCCTCTCCCCTTATTTTTATTTAATATTAAATATATTTAATTCCATCCTCCCCTCTCCCCTTATTTTTATTTAATATTAAATATATTTAATTCCATCCTCCCCTCTCCCCTTATTTTTATTTAATATTAAATATATTTAATTCCATCCCCCCTCCCCCCTTATTTTAATGTATCCCATCTCCCCTTATTTCATCTTTAAATATATTTAATTTTATATTTAATACATGATGGGAGATGGGGGAGGGAATGAGGAGCCCCCTGAGGAGCCCCCTGCTTCGGCCTACCTTTTCCAAACGCGCAGGATCCAGCAGTACCCAGACGACGAGAGAGGCGACGACCAACTGAGTCGAAGAAGGTCCTAATCGCGTCTGTGGGCCTCAGCAATCCAGTAGTAGAGTAGCCGAAGAGTATCGCGAGAATATGCAATCCACACGGGATTTTGCTGTCAACGCGGGTGTCATCTCGCGTTGACAGCGAAATCCCGTGTGGATTGCGTATTCTCACGATACTTGCTCCAAACCCGGAAGTAGGTATTTTTTTAATTTTTATTATTTATTTTATTTTTCATTTTTATTAAAAAGCTTAGGGGCCGTAGGGAAGTGGCTGGGGGCCGTATACGGGCCCCGGGCCGCCAGTTGGACAGCCCTGGTCTATTTGATTCCTCACTAGCCACTCATTTGCAAAGAGCACAAAGGGGATAGGTCAGTAGAGTAAGCAGTTGCAATGTTTCAGTGCTAAGGTTGGTTGTGCTACATATTGGATCTGATTATCTTCCCCGTGAGAACATTTTCATTTTCCCCCTCTACAGTAGAAATGGCATTTTCTCCTGTTCCAATAGTGTGAGTTAAGAATTCTACAAATTGTAATATAATATAATATATTATAATGTCAAAATAGTGTATTATGTTGTAGTATAATAATTGTAATGTTATGTAATGTATTATTTTATTAGAATAATAATATAAATATGATATAATGCAGGGGTGCCCACACTTTTTCAGCATGCGAGCTACTTTTAAAACAACCAAGTCGAAAAGACCGACCTTCTGCGCGTGCGCTCCTGCCGCCCGCGGGGCAACCTCTGAGGATGTCTGCCATCGATGTAGGTGAAACGTCAGGAGACAATGCTTCTGGAACATGGCCATAAAGCCCGGAAAACACACAGCAACCCATGCGTAGAATTGCATTGAGCTGAACATAGCTAAGTTCCACTGTCTGCAATGGACGCCAATCCCAAGACTATTTATTTTATTTATTTATTTACATCACTTATATTCTGCCCTTCTCACCCCGCAGGGGACTCAGGGCGGATCACAATGCACATGTACAGGCAAACATTCAATGCCCTTTGACATACAAACATGCATAGACAAGACACTCAGAGGCAATTTAACATTTCTGCTTCTGGCCACCAGGGGGAGCTGTCACACTCTTCACTCCTTTTACACACTCCTGGACATTTATGGCCTTGTAAATTAGTTAAATTAGCCTCCCCACAACGTGGTACCTAAATTTCCTACTTGACAGATGCATCTGCCTTTCAGGTTGCAAAGGTCGACAACGAGCTACACAATTGGTCGAGAGCTCACCCCAACCCGGTCAGGCCTCGAACTCACGACCTTCTCGCCAGTAGAGATCTTAATGCAGCTGACACCCAGCCAGCTGCATTCCCGGTGCTTTAGTCAAGAAGATAGCAATATCAACTCTGAATTCAGTATCATTGGTGTATGTGTGTGTGTGTGTCCATGTCACATACAATTCAAGAAACATTTCAAAATATTTAATTTAATTTAATTTAATTTATTATTCTGACTTGTATACCACCACTCCTCGAAGGCTTGGAGTGGTTTACAAAACAACCAAAGACAATGTAGATAAAACATAATTGTAATTTAATTTAATTTATTATTGTGTGTATATATATATATATATATATATATATATATATATAAATACAATATATAAATACAATAAACTGTAAGACCTAACCAAGTGTTAGAGTCTCTCTGTGTGTGTGTATATATATATACTATATATATATACAGTATATATATATATACAATATATAAATACAATAAATACAATAAACTGTAAGACCTAACCCAAGTGTTAGAGTCTCTCTCATATATATATATATATATATATATATATATATATATACACACACACACACACACACACCAATATATGTAAACAGAGATGGTATGTCCAGAGATGGTGTGTTAAACCTTTGAGAGAATATGCTTCTTGTACTAAAAGGTTTTGAATGCAACATCTGAAAGGTTGCACAGACCGTGGTGAATGCAGAAGACATGAACACAGAGAACGGATATATGCGCACACCTATTATGCAATGTAGATGCACCCACCTTAGGGCGGTCTTCCAAATAAACATGAATAGAATTATCAGTAATGGTATAATAAAACCCCTCTAAAATCAGTAAATAAAGAATTGACACTCAAAACCAGGAAAATTACAGACAAGAAACAATCGGGGCCAGCTAATCACCTCCCAACAAAGAATTCCCCCAGGCAGTAAGAAGCCAGACCTTGAAAGTGCTGGGCCATTAAATACTAATTGAAACATTCACACCTACCTCAAACAGACAAGACTTCTTTCTCCCACCCTGGACATTCCACAGATATATAATTTTCCTAGTTTCCAACAGACCTCACAACCTCTGAGGATGCCTGCCATAGATGCAGGTGAAATGTCAGGAGAGACTGCTTCTGGAACATGGCCAGGCAGCCCGGAAAACTCACAGCAACCCATGCGTAGAATTGCATTGAGCTGAACATAACTAAGTTATGCAATGGACGCCAATCCCAAGACTATTTTATTTATTTATTTATATTCCGCCCTTCTCACCCCGCAGGGGACTCAGGGCGGATCACAATGCACATATACAGGCAAACATTCAATGTCCTTTGACATACAAACATGCATAGCCAAGACACGCAGAGGCAATTTAACTTTTCAGCTTCTGGCCACCAGGGGGAGCTGTCACACTCTTCATTCCTTTTACATACTCCAGGACATGTATGGCCTTGTAAATTAGTTAAATTAACATCCCCGCAACGTGGTACCTAAATTTCCTACTTGTCAGATGCAACTGTCTTTCGGGTTGCAAAGGTCGACAACAAGATACACAATTGGTCGAGAGCTTTAGTCAAGAAGAGAGCAATATCAATTCTGAATTCAGTATTATTGGTGTATGTGTGTGTGGGGGGGGGGTTGGATTCCATGTCACATACAATTCAAGAAACATTTAAAAATATTTATTTATTTATTATTCCAACTTGTATACCACCACATAAAACACATATAAAAATTAGGGCTGGTTGATCCAAGAAAAAAAAGTTTCAAAATTTGTTTTGTATCTAATTGTAGCTATCATTTCAGATTATATGGATTTCTGAAAAAATTCCGAAAAATTTAGAAAATTGATTCGGAAGTATTTACAAAATTCGGAAGTCTGCGGAAATGGCGTCCGCTTTCAAAAATGGGCAAAAAAAGAAATCAGCAGAAGGGAGAGTCAGCTGTTAGCCATCAGCCAATGAGCAATCAGCAAGAAAATCCGGAAATGACATCCAGAATTTGGAATTCCGAAATTCAGAATTTAGGATTTTGGAATTTCAAAATTCCAAATTTCGGAATTCCAAAATTCAGAATTTTGGAATTTAAGAATTTCGGAATTCCAAATTTTGGAATTCCAAATTTCAGAATTCCAAAATTTTGGATTTTGGATTTTGGAATTCCAAAATTCGGAATTCCGAAATTTGGAATTTTGGAATTCCTGTTGGGAGGGTTGCTCTCGAAATTGCTAAAGGAAGTATCCAAAAAACTTCCGAAATTTGGGCATATCCGAAATTGTAGAACAGCCCTTATATATATGTGTGTGTGTGTGTGTACATAAAAATATATATGTAAATAGAGATGGTATGTCCAGAGATGGTGTGTTAAACCTTTGAGAGAATATGCTCCTTGTACTAAATGATTTCGAATGCAACATCTGAACGTCTGAAAGGTTGCACAGACCGTGGTGAACGCAGAAGAGATGAACACAGGGAACAGACATATGCACACACCTATTGTTGCCCACCGAATAGCAAGCTCTCCCCCAGCTACAATCCCTTCGTATTTGGGATGCAAGTGTGTGCCTTGGTTGTGCAGCTCTGTAGTTAACAGCCCGGAGAGTGAGGATGCAAAAGGATATTTTGAAAAACACGTTGGGAGACAAAACCAGACATATTCTATGTGTCTCCAAAGCAGCACCGGTGGCTGAGTTTATTTTTACACTCCAGTTAATCTATCTTGACAATTAAAGCGGCTGAGCTTCACAGAGATACTATCCCGATTTATACAGCTACTACTCAGACTCTGTCTTGAAACATAAACATATGAGCAGAAACAGCTCCCGGCACAATCCGATCCTAAACAAACCTTCCCTCCGGCTGCATTTGGGAGTTGGATGGAGAACCTTAAAAATGAAATAAAATCTCAAATTGTATGTGCAGTGCTGACGTGCATCCTGGTTGGTTGTCCTCCATGAACAAGAAAAAAGAAGGTCTAACTATACGTTTATTCCTTTAGGTATCGTAATGACAATAGCACTAAATCATGAAACCGTAATCCATTTTCAACACCGTGCAAGGTGAGCTAAGAGAGCAGACTGGTGAGTGGAGTCTACTACGGCTCCAAATGTTCAATGGGAATGGAGAGAGAGGCTGCAGAAGAAGGACAGTGGAAGAGGTGTTTCTTCTCCTCCCCCATCTCCTTTCATCTCAGCACCCCCCCCTTTGTTGTCATTACAAAATCATTATTACAAAACACACACACACACACACAACCCATCTCTGCAATTCATATATTATGAACCATGGTATTGGGGAGAACAGACAGGAAGGAAGAGGAGAAGAAAGGAGGGAGTGAAAAAGGGAGGGAATGCAAAAGGGAAAGGGGGAAGGAAGGAAAGGGAGAAGGAAGGAGGGAAAAAAGGAAAGAAGGAAGTAAAGAAAGAAAGAGGTACAGAAGGAAGGAAGGATAGAAGAAAGGAGGGAGGGAAAAAGGGAGGGAATGCAAAAGGGAAAGGGGGAAGGAAGGAAAGGGAGAAGGAAGGAGGGAAAAAAGGAAAGAAGGAAGTAAAGAAAGAAAGAGGTACAGAAGGAAGGAAGGATAGAAGAAAGGAGGGAGGGAAAAGGGAAGGAATGAAGGAGGGAAAGGGGAAGGAAGGAACAGAAGTACAGAGGCACAGAAGGAAAGAAGGAAGTAAAGAAAGAAAAAGAAGGAAGGAAGGAAGAAGAAAGGAAGGGAAAAAATGAAAAAGGGAAAGAGAGGAAGGAAGGAAAGAGAGAAGGAAGGAAAGAAGGAAAGAAGGAAGAAGGAAAAGAAAGAAAGAAAAGGAAGGAAAGAAAGGAGGGAGGGAAAAGAAGGAATAAAAGGAAAGAAAGAAGAACAGAAGAAAGGAGAAGGAAGAAAGAAGAGGAAGGAATGAAAGAGGGAAAGAGGGAAGGAAAGAGGGAAAAAGAAGGAAGGAGGGAAAGAAGGAAAGAGGGAAGGAAAGAAGGAAATAAAGAAAGAAAGAGGTACAGAAGGAAGGAAGCTGAGAAAAAGGAGGAATGAAAAGGAAAAAGAAGAAGGGATGCAAGAGGGAAAGGGGGAAAGAAGGAAAGAGAGAAGGAGGGAAGGAAAGAAGGAAGTAAAGAAAGAAAGAGGTACAGAAGGAAGGAAGATGAGAATAAAGGAGGGAGGGAAAAGGAGAAGGGATGCAAGAGGGAAAGGGGGAAAGAAGGAAAGAGAGAAGGAGGGAGAGAAAGAAGGAAAGAAGGAAGTAAAGAAAGAAAGAGGTACAGAAGGAAGGAAGAAGAGAAAGGAGGGAGAGAAAAGGGAAGGAATGAAGGAGGGAATGGGAGAAGGAAGGAAAGAGAGAAAGAGGGAGGGAAAGAAGGAAAGAGGGAAGGAAAGAAGGAAGTAAAGAAAGAAAGAGGTACAGAAGGAAGGAAGATGAGAATAAAGGAGGGAGGGGAAAAGGGAAGGAATGAAGGAGGGAAAGGGGGAAGGAAGCAAAGAAAGAAGGAGGGAGGGAAAGAAGGAAAGAGGGAAGGAAAGAAGGAAGGAAAGAAAGAGGTACAGAAGGAAGGAAGAAGAGAAGAAAGGAGGGAGGGAAAAAGGGAAGGAATGAAGGAGGGAAAGGGGGAAGGAAGGATACTGGAAAGCAGACGGTGAAAAACGAAAGGCAAAAGGGAAGGAGGGACGGAGGAGGTCACTAGTTATGAACGGCAGAGTTGTCCTCTCATTCAACTTAAGTCTGGTCCCAAGGGGGCCTGGGAGTGGAAAGTGATACCTTGTGACACCTAGGACACATCTATTTACTTTTTTTTATTTATTTACTTTGTTTCTATTCTGCCCTTCTCACCCTGCAGGGGTCTCAGGGCAGATTGCAATGTACACATTACATTTAGACACACAAACACACAAGACAGACAGAGGCAATTTAACATCTGGCCACCAGGGGGAGCTGTGGCGAGGACAACATTCACACTTGCCTCAATTTATTTATTTATTTACTTATTTACCTCATTTCTATTCTGCCCTTCTCACCCCGCAGGGGACTCAGGGCGGATTACAATGTACACAATTCATTTAGACACACAAACACACAAGACAGACAGGGGCAATTTAACATCTAGCCACCAGGGGAGCTGTGGCGAGGACAACATTCACACTTGCCTCAATTTATTTATTTATTTACTTATTTACCTCATTTCTATTCCGCCCTTCTCACCCCGCAGGGGACTCAGGGCGGATTACAATGTACACATTATATTTAGACACACAAACACACAAGACAGACAGAGGCAATTTAACATCTGGCCACCAGGGGGAGCTGTGGCAATGACAACATTCACACTTGCCTCAATTTATTTATTTTTTAATTTATTTACTTCCTTTCTGTTCCACCCTTCTCACCCCGCAGGGGACTCGGGGCGGATTACAATGTACACATTACATTTAGACACACAAACACACAAGACAGACAGAGGCAATTTAACATCTGGCCACCAGGGGGAGCTGTCGCACTCCTTCATTCCTCAGCGTGTTTCCTGGAGATCCTTTTTATGGCCTCGTAAATCAGTTAAATTAAGCCTCCCCGCATAAGCGGTACTTTTATTTCCTACTTGACAGATGCAACTGTCTTTCGGGTTGCAAAGGTCGACAACAGGCTACACAATAGGTTGAGAGCCCACCTCGACCTGGGCAGGCCTCAAACTAATGACCTTCTGGTTAGTAGAGATCTTATGCAGCTGACACCCAGCCAGCTGCGCCACATTCTGTCAAATTAATGCCGTGGATCAATGTGGAGAGAGTGGGCGGCGTATAAATAAATAATTATTATATGATCAGATACACAACAAGATTAGTACACAGCAAACAAGATCACTATGCTGGCTTTTGTATTTGATCACACGTCGTACAGTTCCCAAATATCTAGGATTATGTGATGTATTTTGTGTGATTTGTGTGATTGCATTTTGTGTGATTTGTGTGACTGCATTTTGCATTTGTATTCATTGTTCTTTCAGACATTGAATGTTTGCCTTTTTGTTGTTGGAACCTGCCCTGAGTCCCCTCAGGGTGATAGTGCAGAATACAAATAAAGTTGTTGTTGTTGTTGTTAGAAACACAACAAGATTAGTACACAGCAAACAAGGCCACCGTACTGGTTGTTGTATTGGATCACATGTCAGACACTTCTGAAGTGTTTAGAACTGTGTGATGTATCGGCGAATAATGCATGCAGATCCAAGCAGGACGGCCTTTTGCTAATAACAGATGGTAATGTTGTCAGTGCCGATTGTTTTTAAGTGCAGGCCAAGGTCACCACTGGGACCACCTTGACTGGCTTGTGCCAGAGTCTTTGCAGTTCAATCTTTCAAATCTCATATAGTGTAAGCCAGTGTTTCCCAACCAGTGTGCCGGGGCACACTAGTGTGCCATGAGCGATCGTCAGGTGTGCCTTGGGAAAATGGAACCTCCAGGAGGGATGGGGGGAGAGTCTAGTATGTTGAAGTATAAAAACCCTAAGAAACCTACCTCAATAAACACCCCCCCCTCCCCACCCGTTGTCTACTTGGTCTCTCCCTCTCCATGCATTGGGAAGACCCGCCTCCCTTTCCCCAAGTAGAGACCTCCTCTGGCCCCCCCCCCCCCCCGGGCCTATTGACGGATGGTTCAGTCCAGCACCGGCCCCACCCCTCCCTCCTCCCCTTCCTTCCCGGTGTGCGCGAAACCGCTCTCGGCCTCCCTCCGGCTCCCTGCCCGCCGCCACCACCTTCCTTCCTGCCTCCTTGCCAGCCCCGAGATGCCCACCCGGGCTGCCCCGCTGACCCCCGAGGAGCTGTGCAGTTGGTGAGTGAGGCTCCTGCTCCCCACGACCCCAATTCAAGCCTGGCGGGGAGGGAGGGGGCAACCTAAGTGAGAGGGAGACTGCTGGTCTTTCGAGCCCCCCCCCCTCCAGAAACTGTAACTCCCAAATGTCAAGGCCTATTCTCCCAAGCTCCATCTGTGTTCACATTTGGACATATTGAGTATTCATTCCAAGTTTGGTCCTGATCCAACATTGTTTGAGTCCACAGTGCTCTCTGGATATAGGTGAACTACAACTCCAAAACTCAAGGTCAATGCCCACCAAACTCTTATAGCATTTTCTCTTGGTTATGGGAGTTCTGTGTGGGAAGTTTGTGTCTTTCTGCCATTCCTGTCAGGATATCTATGTTGTGTTCATCGAAACAGGCCCGGGTTTCACACTGAGTGTATAAATACATTTAGAAACATATTAACTATATGTATTACTGTGTTAGAGTGTCATTTTGTGTCATTTTGGTTGGTGGTGTGCTCCAGGATTTTGCATAATGTAAAAAGTGTGCCACAGCTCAAAAAAGGTTGAGAAACACTGGTGTAAGCTATTATTATTATTAGTAGTAGTAGCAGTAGTACTACTACTACTAGTAGTATGTGATGGAACAGTAGTGAGGTGCCAGGACATTTTGGCAGAGAAGGCTCAAGAGCTTGCAAAACTACAACTCCCAGGATTCCATAGGGTTCCACTGTGGCAGTTAAAGTGGGTTCAAATTGCACTCATCCTACAGTGTAGAAACAATGCCACTTTTGGGTAGTTGTGAGTTAGACGGGCCATGTTCCAGCAGCATTTTCTCATGATGTTTTGCCTGCATCTATGGCAAGCATCCTCAGAGGTTCCACTTAGTTCCATACTGCTTCCATATAATTTTAAGGCAAACCAGAAAATAGTGCTTTCCTGCTGGCATTAAAGATGTATGTGTGTGCCACAACACGCTTCTCACAAATGAGTACGTTCCTGTATTACAGCAGCGTCCGCAGCACTGGACAGTAAGACCCACAAGCCCCGAGTTCAAATGTCACCACCATATGACGGGAACTTGTGAGATAAGCTTCCCAGACACACACCTTTCAACCGACAATATGGAGATAATATCCATGAGCTATTTCGGAATATTGTTGCAACCCACACGCAGTTTAGAAACCCGAGTACTAAATCTCATCATGAGCACAGAACGATATTTTACGAATCGCCCCAAAGACCTCCCTGGGCCCAATAATATGACCAAGCCATCAAGCAAATGCAACAACACAAACGATAAGTTGGGTTGCTGTGAATTTCAGAAAGGACACAATCAGGGCCAGTTAACACCCCAACAAAGGATTCCCCCAGGCAGGAAGCAGCCAGGCTTTGAAGCTGCAAGGCTTTTCAATGCTAATCTAGGTGATTAATTGCAACATTCACACTTGCTTCCAACAGATTCCCATCCTGAACATTATTCCATAGACGTATAAACCTCGCTTGCCTAGACCTCACAACCTCTGAGGATGCCTGCCATAGATGTGGGTAAAACATCGGGAGAGAATGTCGCAGGTCAGTGTCGCAGATGGACGGTGAAGCGACAGCTCCCCTGGTGGCCAGAAGTTGGACTGTTAAAATAGTCCCTGACTGTCTATATGTGTTGTGTGTCTGTGGCATTGAATGTTTGCCATGTATGTGTACGTTGTAATCTGCCCTGAGTCCCCTGCGGGGTGAGAAGGGCGGAATATAAATACGGTAAATAATAATAATAATAATGTTGCTGGAACATGGCTATACAGCCCGGAAAACTCACAGCAACCCAGTAATACCAGTCATGAAAGCCTTCAACAACACAATAAACTGTAAGACCTAACTCAAGTGTTAGAGTCTCTCATGTATATACACATACACACACACTATCTATCTATCTATCTATATGTATAAATATGTATAAATACAATATATAAATACAATAAATACAATAAACTGTAAGACCTAACCCAAGTGTTAGACTCTCTCTCATATATATATATATATATACACACACACACTATCTATCTATCTATCTATCTATATATATATATGAGAGAGAGTCTAACACTAACCCCAGTGTTAGACTCTACAGTTTATTTATTTACATTATATATTCTATTTATACATATTTATATATATATATATACATATATATATATATATATATATACACACAGTGTCTAACACTTGGGTTAGGTCTTACAGTTTATTGTATTTATTGTGTGTGTGTATATATAGTGTATATATATATACACACACACACACACAATATATATATATATATAAAAAAACTAACACTTGGGTTAGGTCTTACAGTTTATTGTATTTATTGTATTTATTGTGTGTGTGTTTATATGTGTGTGTGTATATATATATATATATACACAATATACACACACAATATATATATATATATAATACATATATAAATACAATTATTACTCTAAACTGTAAGGGTTAGGTCTCACAAGTGTGTATTTCTTGTCTCTCACACACATATAGTGTATATACACACACACAATATATATATATATACATATATAAATACAATAATTACAATAAACTGTAAGACCTAACCCAAGTGTTAGAGTCTCTCTCTCTCTCTCTCACACACACACACACACATATATACACACACATTATATATATATATATACACACACACACAATATATAAATACAATAAACTGTAAGACCTAACCCAAGTGTTAGAGTCTCTCATATATATACACACACAAACACACACAAACACACTATACACACACACACACACATACACAATATATAAATACAATAAATACACTAAACTGGAAGACCTATACACACACACACACACACACTATATATACACACACATACACAATATATAAATACAATAAATACACTAAACTGGAAGACCTAACCCAAGTGTTAGAGTCTCTCATATATATGAGACTCTAACACTTGGGTTAGGTCTTACAGTTTAGTGTGTGTGTGTGTATAGCAACAGCCAAGAAGACCCCTATATCTAGATAAAAATACATACTAAGAGTTCTTTCTCCCACCTTGCACATTATTCCGCAGATATATAAAACCCATTTTCCTAGTTTCCAACAGACCTCACAACCTCTGAGGATGCCTGCCATAGATGTGGGCGAAACGTCAGGAGAGAATGCTTCTGGAACATGGCCAGACAGCCCTGAAAACTCACAACACCCCGATGTGCATGCTGCTAAAAGGGACAACTCCATGGATAGAAAAGGTGGCACGGAGATGGGGAAAAACATTACAATGCACCTCAGCTGTGCATTGTGCCTTTCGGCTGAGCATGAATGCGCTTTGGTCTCATTCACCTTGGAATACGGCGCGCCGAAGCTATGATAAATGAATACATACATGCAATTATTTATAGTAACGATTGGATGCAAACGAACGCTGCAAAGTACAGAGACAGACAGGAGGGGAAAAGACAACATGCACCTCGGCTGTAGCTTTCTGGAGAGCATGGAAATGCCGGAGTCTCAAGCATTACAAGGAATACGAAACGATAATAAAGGAATATATATACATATATGCGCACGCACACACACATACACACATGGAATTATTCGTCACAACAATACTAGTGGACGGTATTGGGCAGTACCACTAAAGCAAATATCCACCATGGAATTATTTATCGTAGCACTCCAATACAATGTATTGTTGAAAGCTTTCATTTGCCGGAATCACTGGGTTGTTGTGAGTTTTCCGGGCTGTCTGGCCATGTTCCAGAAGCATTCTCTCCTGACGTTTCACCCACATCTATGGCAGGCATCCTCAGAGGTTGTGAGGTCTGTTGGAAACTAGGCAAGTCAGGTTCATATATCTGTGGAATAATGTCCAGGGTGGGAGAAAAAACTCTTGTCTGTTCGATAATAGCATGTATTTTGATCTATCTACAGAGGTCTTCTTTGCTGTTGCAATAGATACATATAGGACTCTAATACTTGAGTTAGGTCTTAAGGTTTATTGTGTTGTCGAAGGCTTTCATGGCCAGGATCACTGGGTTCCCGTGAGTTTTCTGGGCTGTATGGCCATGTTCCAGCAACATTCCCTCCTGATGTTTTGCCCACATCTATGGCTTAAGCTAATAAATAATAATAATATAATATAATATAATAATAATAAAATAATAATAATAATAAAATTATATTATCCCCGAGTCCCCATTGGGGAGATGGTGGCGGGGTACTACTACTACTACTACTACTACTACTACTACTAATAATAATAATAAAAATATATAATAATAATTTAAAAATATAATGATGATGATGATGATGTTGCTGGAACATGGCCATATAGCAACATTCTCTCCTGATGTTTTGCCCACATCTATGGCTTGAGGTAATAATAATAATAATATAATAAAATAAAATAATAATAAAATAAAATAATAATAAAAAATTATATTATCCCCGAGTCCCCATTGGGGAGATGGTGGCGGGGTACTACTACTACTACTACTACTACTACTATAATAAAAAATATAATAATAATTTAAAAATATAATGATGATGATGATGATGTTGCTGGAACATGGCCATATAGCAACATTCTCTCCTGATGTTTTGCCCACATTTATGGCTTGAGGTAATAATAATAATAAATAATAAATAATAATAAAAAATTATATTATCCCTGAGTCCCCATTGGGGAGATGGTGGCAGGGTACAAATAATAATAATAATAAAATAATATAATAATAACGTTGCTGGAAAATGGCCATACAACAACATTCTCTCCTGATGTTTTGCCACATCTATGGCTTGAGGTAATAATAATAATAATAATAATATAATAATAATAAAATTATATTATCCCCGAGTCCCCATTGGGGAGATGGTGGCAGGGTACAAATAATAATAATAATAATAATAATAATAATGTTGCTGGAACATGGCCATACAGCAACATTCTCTCCTGATGTTTTGCCCACATCTATGGCTTAAGGTAATAATAATAACAATAATAATATTATAATAATAAAATTATATTATCCCCGAGTCCCCATTGGGGAGATGGTAGTGGGGGACTACTACTACTACTACTACTACTAAAATATTATAATAATAATGTTGCTGGAACATGACCATACAGCAACATTCTCTCCTGATGTTTTGCCACATCTATGGCTTGAGGTAATAATAAAATTATATTATCCCTGAGTCCCCATTGGGGAGATGGTGGTGGGGTACAAATAATAATAATACAATATAATAATAATCATAATGTTGCTGGAACATGGCCATACAGCAACATTGTCTCCTGATGTTTTGCCCACATCTATGGCTTGAGGTAATAATAATATAATAATAAAATTATATTATCCCAGAGTCCCCATTGGGGAAATGGTGGCAGGGTACAAATAATAATAATATAATAATAATATAATAATAATGTTGCTGGAACATGGTCATACAGCAACATTCTCTCCTGATGTTTTGCCACATCTATGGCTTGAGGTAATAATAATAAATAATAATAAAATATAATTATAATATAATAATATTTATTTGTATCCCACCACCATCTCCCCAACGGGGACTCGGGGCGGCTTACATGAGGCCGAGCCTGACAACACAACAAGAAAGTAAAACCTAACATAATATAATCAATTCCATAAAACTATAAGCTATAAAATACTACAACTAATAAAAAAATTACAATAAAATAAAAGACAAGTGTGAATGGATTACAGCTTCAAAGGTTGCAATTGGCCAGTTTGATTAGCACTGAATGGCCTCGCAGCTCCAAAGCCTGGTTGGTTGCTGCCTGGGGAGAGCCTCGAATGGCCTCGCAGCTCCAAAGCCTGGCTGGTGGCTGCCTGGGGAGAGCCTCGAATGGCCTCACAGCTCCAAAGCCTGGCTGGTTGCTGCCTGGAGAGAGCCTCGAATGGCCTCGCAGCTCCAAAGCCTGGCTGGTAGCTGCCTGGGGAGAGCCTCAAATGGCCTCACAGCTCCAAAGCCTGGCTGGTGGCTGCCTGGGGAGAGCCTCGAATGGCCTCGCAGCTCCAAAGCCTGGCCAGTTGCTGCCTGGAGAGAGCCTCGAATGGCCTCGCAGCTCCAAAGCCTGGCTGGTTGCTGCCTGGGGAGAGCCTCGAATGGCCTCGCAGCTCCAAAGCCTGGCTGGTTGCTGCCTGGGGAGACCCTCTCTCTCTTCATTCCCATTGAAGATTTGGAGCCGTAGTAGACTGTACTCATCAATTGGCTCTCTTAGCTCACCCTGCACGGTGTTGAAAATGGATTGCGCTTTCAATTGTTGCAACTGGCCAGTTTGATTAGCACCGAATGGCCTTGCAGCTCCAAAGCCTGGCTGGTTGCTGCCTGGGGAGAGCCTCGAATGGCCTCGCAGCTCCAAAGCCTGGCCAGTTGCTGCCTGGGAAGAGCCTCGAATGGCCTCGCAGCTCCAAAGACTGGCCGGTTGCTGCCTGGGGAGAGCCTCAAACGGCCTCGCAGCTCCGAAGCCTGGCCGGCTGCTGCCTGGGGAAAGCCTCTCTCATCATTCCCATTGACGATTCAGAGCCGTAGTAGACTGTACCCATCAATCGGCTCTCTTTAGCTCACCCGGCACGGTGTTGAAAATGGATTGCGGTACCAATTTGGTTTCAAATGTTGCAATTGGCCGGTTTGATTGGCGCCGAATGGCCTCGCAGCTCCAAAGCCTGGCCGGTTGCTGCCTGGGGGGGGGGGAGATCCTTTGTGAGGTGGCGAGGTCTGGTCGGAAATCAAAACACAAGCGAAGGATGCAAAGTACCGACGCGGCGAACGAATACCCATCGCTTGGAACCCAAGATGCCCATTTGGAGACATAGTCTCACGCTTGGACCCGGTCTCCTTTGGCACTCCATCTCTCCCAAAAAAAAAGGGGGGGTCATCCTCCCAGGATCCCTATCCAAAGACACAGACCCGAGTCTCACGCTTGGACCCGGCGTACGTACGCTCTTCTCCATCTCTCTCTCCGAAAAGATGGGCTCATTCGCCCAGGGATCTCTCTCCAAAGACACAGAGCCAAAGCAAAGGCTGCCTTGAGCGGCTTCCCACCTTGGAAAGATGACAGGGAGCCTCGCCCGCCTTTCTCAGGGGCTTCTGCAAGGAAAGGGGGCTAGGTTTCCATAGGTCCAGGCTATAGGGCCAGGCTGAAACTTACCTCCCTCGCCGCCGGGAAGTTTCCGTGGCCTTGGGGGCACCCAGTGGTGATAAATCCACATCTCGGAGGAGAGAGGCAGAGGAAGGAGGAGAGACAAGGAGGCTGCTGCTGCTGCTGCTGCTGAAGGAGGAGGAAAAGGATGCTGGAGAGGGATGCTGTTGCTGCTGCTGGTCCTCTGCATCCCTCCTGGTCCTCGCCTTCCCTGGTGCTTCCCCTCCAAGGCAAGGCAAAGCGAAGGGGCTCCTTCCTGCTCAAGGCTGGTCCCTGGAAGGGAGTGGGCTCCTCGCCTGCCTCTTCTCCCCTCTCCTGCGGCTCGGAGTGAGCATGCCCACGCGCGGAACATGCGCGCCACGCCGGCAGCACAGCCTTGCTTCTGCCTCCTCCTCTTCTTCACCTGCTGCCTTGCCAGGGTTGGGAATTGGGGGGGGGGGGGGAGAGAAAGGGGGGAGCCCTTGGAAAGGCTTTTTGGGGGAGAGGGGGCTTGAGTGAAGGGGAAAGGAGAGGCAGGGAGGAGCCCCCTCCTCTCACAAGGCTCCCACTGAAGGACCTGAGGGTGGGAGGGCCACCTGAGGGAGGGGCTGGGCGAAGGGAGGGTGGGGAAGTGCCAGGTGGGACTCCTCCAAAGGGGAGGGGGGAGGAGCACAAAGGGGCGGGGCCTACAAAGGCCACGCCCCTTCCTCCTCCCTTTCATCTCAGCCTCCCCCCTCCCCGTTGTCATTACAAAATCATTATTTTTTCCCCCCCGTTGTCATTACAAAATCATTATTTTTGCCTAAGGAAAAGGGAAGGAATATTTTTTTACCATTACAAAAGGAAAATAAGGAACAATTCATATATTATGAACCATGGCATTGGAAGGAGAAAAGACAGGAAAAGGAAGGAAAGAAAGAAGGAAAAGGAGGGAAGGAAGGTGAAAAAAGGGAAGGAATGAAGGGAAGGGAGGAGGAAAGAAAAGAAAGAAGGAAGGAAAAAGGGAAAGAAGGAAAAGGAAGAAAGAAGAGGGAAGGAAAGGGAAGGGAGAGGGAGGGAGGGAAAAAGAAGGAAGGGAAGGAAGGAGGAGGGAAGGAAGGAAAGAGAAGGGAAAGAGAGAAGGAAATAAGGAATGAAGGAAGGAAGGGGAAAGGAAGGAAAGGAGGGAAGGAGGGAAGGAAAGAAGGAGGGAGGGAGGGAAAAGGGAAGGAATGAAGGAAGAAAGAAAGAAAGAAGGAAGGAAAAGGGAAGGAAGGAAGGAAGGAAAGAGGGAAGGAAAGAAGGAGGGAGGGAGGGAAAAGGGAAGGAAGGAAGGAGGGAGGAAGGAAGGAAGGAAGAAGGAAGGAAAGGGAAGGAAGGAAGGAAAGGAAGGAAAGAGGGAAGGAAAGAAGGAAGGAGGGAAAAGGGAAGGAATGAAGGAGGGAGGGAAAGAAAGAAGGAAGGAAGGAAAAGGGAAGGAAGGAAGGAAGGAAAGAGGGAAGGAAAGAAGGAGGGAGGGAAAAGGGAAGGAATGAAGGAGGAGGGAAAGAAAGAAGGAAGGAAGGAAGGAAAGAGGGAAGGAAGGAAGGAAGAAAGAGGGAAGGAAAGAAGGAGGGAGGGAAAGGAAAGGGAAGGAAGGAAGGAGGGAGGGAAAGAAAGAAGGAAGGAAGGAAAAGGGAAGGAAGGAAAGGAAGGAAGGAAAGAAAGGAGGGAGGGAGGGAGGGAAAAGGGAAGGAATGAAGGAGGGAGGGAAAGAAAGAAAGAAGGAAGGAAGGAAAAGGGAAGGAAGGAAGGAAGGAAAGAGGGAAGGAAAGAAGGAAGGGAGGGAGGGAAAAGGGAAGGAATGAAGGAGGGAGGGAAAGAAAGAAAGAAGGAAGGAAGGAAAAGGGAAGGAAGGAAGGAAGGAAAGAGGGAAGGAAAGAAGGAGGGAGGAGGAAGGAGGGAAGGAATGAAGGAAGGAGGGAAAGAAAGAAAGAAGGAAGGAAAGGGAAGGAAGGAAGGAAGGAAAGAGGAAAGGAAGGAAGGAGGGAGGGAGGGAAAGGGAAGGAATGAAGGAGGGAGGGAAAGAAAGAAGGAAGGAAAAGGGAAGGAAGGAAGGAAAGAGGGAAGGAAAGAAGGAGGGAGGGAGGGAAAAGTGAAGGAATGAAGGAGGGAGGGAAAGAAAGAAAGGAAGGAAGGAAGGAAAAGGGAAGGAAGGATGGAAGGAAAGAGGGAAGGAAAGAAGGAGGGAGGGAGTGAAAAAGGGAAGGAATGAAGGAGGGAGGGAAAGAAAGAAGGAAGGAAAAGGGAAGGAAGGAAGGAAGGAAAGAGGGAAGGAAAGAAGGAGGGAGGGAGGGAAAAGGGAAGGAATGAAGGAGGGAAAGGGGGAAGGGAGGAAAGAGGGAAGGAGGGAGGGAAAGAAGGAAGGGAGGAAGGAAAAAGGAAGGAAGGAGGGAAAGGGGAAGGAAGGAAAGAAAAGGAGGGAAAGAGAGAAGGAAATAAGGAATGAAGGAAGGAAAAGGGAAGGAGGGAAAGGAGGAAGGAAGGAAAGAGAAGGAAAGAAGGAAGGAGGGAAAAGGGAGGGAATGAAGGGGGAAAGGGGGAAGGAAGGAAGGAAGGAGGAAGGAAAGGGGGAAGGAGGGGAAAGGGAAGGAATGAAGGAGGGAAAGGGGGAAGGAAGAAAAGTGAGAAGGAGGGAGGCAAAGAAGGAAAGAGGGAAGGAAAGAAGGAAGGAAAGAGGGAGGGAGGGAAAAGGGAAGGAACGAAGGAGGGAAAGGGGGAAGGAAGAAAAGAGAGAAGGAGGGAGGGAAAGAAGGAAAGAGGGAAGGAAAGAAGGAAGCAAAGAAAGAGGTACACAAAAAAGGAAGAAGAGAAAGTAGAAAGGAAAGAAAAGGGGGAGGAAAGGCAGGAAAGAGGCTAAAAAGGAAGGAAAAGGAAGGAGAATGGTTGTTTTTCTGTAATGGAAAATTCATATATTATTTGAGAGAGAGAGAGAAAGGGGGGAGCCCTTGGAAAAGCTTTTTTAGGGAGAGGGGGCTTGAGTGAAGGGGAAAGGAGAGGCAGGGAGGAGCCCCCTCCTCTCACAAGGCTCCCACTGAAGGACCTGAGGGTGGGAGGGCCACCTGAGGGAGGGGCTGGGCGAAGGGAGGGTGGGGAAGTGGCAGGTGGGCTCCCCCAAAGGGGAGGGGGGAGGAGCACAAAGGGGGCGGGGCCTACAAAGACCACGCCCCTTCCTCCTCCCCCCTTTCATCTCAGCCTCCCCCCCCCCGTTGTCATTACAAAATCATTATTTTTTGCCTAATATATTTTTTTACCATTACAAAAAAATGTATTACAATTCATATATTATGAACCATGGTATTGGGGAGAAAAGACAGGAAGGAAGGAGAGAAAAAAGGAGGGAGTGAAAAAGGGAAGGAATGAAGGAGGGAGGGAAAGAAAGAAGGAAGGAAGGAGGGAGGAAAGAAGGAAGGAAGGAAGGAAGAGGAAAGAAAGAGAGGAAGGAGGGAAGAAAAGAAGGAGGGAAGGAAAGAAAGAGGACAGAAGGAAAGAAGAGAAGGAAGGAGGGAAGGAGGAAGGAAGGAGGAAGGAAGGAAGGAAGGAAGGAAAGAAGGAAGAAGGAGGGAGGAAAAAGGGAAGGAAAGAAGGAGGGAAAGAGGAGGAAGGAAGGAAGGAAGGAAAGAAAGAGGCAAGGAAGGAAGAAGAAGAAGAGAAGGAAGGAGGGAAAGGAGGGAAGGAAGGAGGGAAGGAGGAAGGAAAGAGGGAAGGAAGGAAAGAAGACAGAAGGAAGGAAGAAGAGAAGAAAGGAGGGAGGGAAAGGGGGAAGTGAAAGAAGGAAAGAGGGAAGGAAAGAAGGAAGGAAAGAAAGAGGAGGGAGGGAAAGAAGGAAGAAAGAAAGGAAGGAAAGAGGGAAGGAAGGAAGGGAAAGGGAAGGAAGGAAGAAAGGAAAGGAGAGAAGGAAGGAAAAGGGAAAAAAGGGAGGAAGAGGGAAGGAAGGAAAGGAAGGAAGGAAAGAGGAAAGGAAGGAAGGAAGGAAGGAGGGAAGGAAAGAAGGAAGGAAATAGGAAGGGAGGGAGGAAAGGAGGGAAGGGAAGGGAGGAAAGAAGGAAGGAGGGAAGGAGGGAAGGAAAGAAGGAAGGAAAGAAGGAAGGAAGGAAGAGAAGGGAGGGAGGGAAAAGAGAAGGAGGAGGAAGGAAAGAGGAAGGAAAGAAGGAAAGAGGGAAGGAAAGAAGGAAGGAAAGAGGGAAGGAAAGAAGGAAAGGAAAGAGGGGAAAGAAAGAGAAGGAAGGAAAGAGGAAAGGGGGAGGAAAGGAAGGAAAGAAGGAAGGAAAGAAGGAAGGAAAGAAAGAGGTACAGAAGGAAGGAAGAAGAGAAGAAAGGAGGGAGGGAAAGAAGGAAAGAGGGAAGGAAAGAAGGAAGGAAGAAGATAGGAGGGAGGGAAAGAAGGAAGGAGGGAAGGAAAGAAGGAAGGAAGGAAGGAAAGAAAGAGGTACAGAAGGAAGGAAGAAGAGAAGAAAGGAGGGAGGGAAAGGGGGAAGTGAAAGAAGGAAAGAGGGAAGGAAGGAAGGAAGGAAAGAAAGAGGTACAGAAGGAAGGAAGAAGAGAAGAAAGGAGGGAGGGAAAGAAAGAAGGAAGAAGGGAGGGAAGGAAAGAAAGGGGGAAGGAAGGAAGATGGAAAGAAAGAGGAGGGAAAGGGGAAGGAAGAAAAGAAGAAGAAAGAGGAGAGGAGGAAAGAAAGGCGGAAGGGGAGTGAAAGGAAGGAAAAAAGAGGGAAAGGGAAAAGAAGGAAAGGAAAGAAAGAGGAAAGAAGGGAAGGAAGGAAGGAAGAAGAGAAAAGAAAGATTAGGAGGGAAAGGGGGCTACTGAGTGAAAAAGGAGGAGGAGAGGGAAGGAAAGAAGGAAGGCCAAGGGCCAGGTGGGAGGGGGGAAGGAAGAAGCACCCCCTGTTGTCATTACAAAATCATTAAATATATGTTTTTTCCTATTACAGGGAAAAAAATTCGAACCATGGTATTGGAAGAGAACAGACAGGAAGGAAGGGAAGAAGAAAGGAAGGAAAAGGGAAGGAATGAAAGGAAAGGGAGAAGGAAGGAAAGAGAAGAAGAGAGGGAGAAAGGGAAGGAATGAAGGAGGAAAAGGGGAAGGAGAAAGAGAGAAGAAAGGAGGGAAGGAAAATGAGGAAGGAAGGGAAAGAGGACAGAGGTAGGGGAAGGAATGAAGGAGGAAAAAGGGGAGGGAGGAAAGGAGGAGGGAAAAGGGGAAGGAGGATGAAGGAGGGAAAGGGGAAAAGGAAAGAGAAGAAAGCAAGTAGGGAAGGAAGGAATGAAGGAGGAAAGGGGGAAGGAAGGAAGGAGAGAAGAAAGGAGGGAGGGAAAAGGGAAGGAATGAAGGAGGGAAAGGGGGAAGGAAGGAAAGAGAAGAAAGCAAGTAGGGAAAAGGGAAGGAATGAAGGAGGGAAAGGGGGAAGGAGAGAAGGAGAGAAGAAAGGGAGGGAAAAGGGAAGGAATGAAGGAGGGAAAGGGGGAAGGAAGGAAAGAGAAGAAAGCAAGTAGGGAAAAGGGAAGGAATGAAGGAGGGAAAGGGGGAAGGAAGGAGACATTTTATTTAGATACTTGACTACAGGAGCCAGAATCTGTTATGCAAGATACTGGAAGCAAAAAAGAGTCACCAGATTTAGATGAAGAGGAACAACATGTGGGCCTTTCTGGGGTTTTAAAGATCATCCTGGATATGATTACGAGATATTCCCTATTTTTCTTTGGATCGACGGGAAGTGAGAGCGGTAGCGTTTGAACTGTGGTTGATGGTGCAGGAGCTGGTCAATATGTGCAAATACAAAAGTTGAGGGAAACAATAAATTGTGCTTTTATGACATGGATCCTCGTTGTGGATGAACATCAAAGAAAAGGACGGACTCCTTTCTCAAGTTTAGGAAAGCACGAAAGGTGTACATCACAGCCGTACCTCCCTAGACAAAAGGAATGCCCCATCCTGTTCCCAGAATGCTTTCCACCCCGAGAGAGAGACTTCCCAGCTTGGTTCCTGCATTGATTTTGAAATATCATGCGCTGCCTTTGAGCCTGCCTGCAGTATCTTTAAATACACGTTAAGCCGTACTTGGGTGGGAAGCGTTTGCTTGATTGATAGATGATATAATGGATGAGACGTCGCAGCTCGCTGAGGGTTAGCACTCATGCGTTTTCATGTTGCCACATGCTCAAGTGCGAAACTAAACATATTTCTATCTTTTAAAAAAAATAAAGGATTGAATATGGATTTTATATCAAAGACAGCTCAGTGTGCAAATGCAACCTGCCCCATGCTTTTAAATGAACCATATGGGGCAAAGCCTTGCAGAGAGTGCCATTTCAGAGTTACCTACAGGGGTGCGCATCTGCATTGTAGGGTTAATGCAGTTTATCGGCCATGGCCCAGTGCTATGGGATCGTGGCAGTTATATTTGTATAAGGCCTTCAGACCCCTCTTACCAACCTACAATTCCCACAATTCCGTAGCATTGAGCCGTGGCAGTTAAAATGGAGTCAATTTTTATTAAGTCTACACTGTAGAGCAGGGGTCGGGAACCTATGGCTCGCGAGCCATATGTGGCTCTTTTGAGGATTGCATCTTGCTCTCCGCCTGTCCCTTGCAGGCGCACACCTCCTTCGCCCTCCTTCGCCCTAAATTCCACGTGCGCAGCTCAGCTGGAGGCGAGGCCAACGCCAAGCTCTCTGCCTGCCCCTCATATGCTGGCTCTCAGCTGCGCGCACTTCCTTCGCCCTAAATTCCACGCGTGCAGCTAAGCTGAAGGCGAGGCCAGCGCCAAGCTCTCTGCCTGCCCCTCATATGCTGGCTCTCAGCTGCGCGCACTTCCTTCGCCCTAAATTCCACGCGCGCAGCTCAGCTGGAGGCGAGGCCAACGCCAAGCTCTCTGCCTGCCCCTCATATGCTGGCTCTCAGCTGCGCGCACTTCCTTCGCCCTAAATTCCACGCGCGCAGCTCAGCTGGAGGCGAGGCCAACGCCAAGCTCTCTGCCTGCCCCTCATATGCTGGCTCTCAGCTGCGCGCACTACCTTCGCCCTAAATTCCACGCGTGCAGCTAAGCTGGAGGCGAGGCCAGCGCCAAGCTCTCTGCCTGCCCCTCATATGCTGGCTCAGCTGCGCGCACTTCCTTCTCCCTAAATTCCACGCGCGCAGCTCAGCTGGAGGCGAGGCCAGCGCCAAGCTCTCTGCCTGCCCCTCACATGCTGGCTCTCAGCTGCGCGCGCTTCCTTCGCCCTAAATTCCACGCGCGTGCAGCTCAGCTGGAGGCAAGGCCAGCGCCAAGCTCTCTGCCTGCCCCTCATATGCTGGCTCTCAGCTGCGCGCACTTCCTTTTCCTAAATTCCATGCAGCTCAGCTCAGCTGGAGGCGAGGCCAGCGCCAAGCTCTCTGCCTGCCCCTCATGCTGGCTCTCAGCTGCGCGCACTTCCCTTCGCCCTAAATTCCATGCGCGCAGCTCAGCTGGAGGCGAGGCCAACACCAAGCTCTCTGCCTGCTCCCTCATATGCTGGCTCTCAGCTGCGCGCACTTCCTTCGCCCTAAATTCCACGCGTGCAGCTAAGCTGGAGGCGAGGCCAGCGCCAAGCTCTCTGCCTGCCCCTCATATGCTGGCTCTCAGCTGCGCGCACTTCCTTTTCCCTAAATTCCACGCGCGCAGCTCAGCTGGAGGCGAGGCCAGCGCCAAGCTCTCTGCCTGCCCCTCACATGCTGGCTCTCAGCTGCGCGCACTTCCTTCGCCCTAAATTCCACGCGTGCAGCTAAGCTGGAGGCGAGGCCAGCGCCAAGCTCTCTGCCTGCCCCTCATATGCTGGCTCTCAGCTGCGCGCACTTCCTTCGCCCCCTAAATTCCACGTGCGCAGCTCAGCTGGAGGCGAGGGCAGCGCCAAGCTCTCTGCCTGCCCCTCACATGCTGGCTCTCAGCTGCGCGCACTTCCTTTTCCCTAAATTCCATGCGCGCAGCTCAGCTGGAGGCGAGGCCAACACCAAGCTCTCTGCCTGCCCCTCATATGCTGGCTCTCAGCTGCGCGCACTTCCTTCGCCCTAAATTCCACGCGTGCAGCTAAGCTGGAGGCGAGGCCAGCGCCAAGCTCTCTGCCTGCCCCTCATATGCTGGCTCTCAGCTGCGCGCACTTCCTTTTCCCTAAATTCCATGCGCGCAGCTCAGCTGGAGGCGAGGCCAGCGCCAAGCTCTCTGCCTGCCCCTCACATGCTGGCTCTCAGCTGCGCGCACTTCCTTTTCCCTAAATTCCATGCGCGCAGCTCAGCTGGAGGCGAGGCCAACACCAAGCTCTCTGCCTGCCCCTCATATGCTGGCTCTCAGCTGCGCCGCACTTCCTTCGCCCTAAATTCCACGCGTGCAGCTCAGCTGAAGGCGAGGCCAGCGCCAAGCTCTCTGCCTGCCCCTCATGCTGGCTCTCAGCTGCGCGCACTTCCTTTTCCCTAAATTCCATGCACACAGCTAAGCTGAAGGCGAGGCCAGCGCCAAGCTCTCTGCCTGCCCCTCACATGCTGGCTCTCAGCTGCGCGCACTTCCTTCGCCCTAAATTCCACGCGCACAGCTAAGCTGGAGGTGAGGCCAGCGCCAAGTTCTCTGCCTGCGCCTCACATGCTGGCTCTCAGCTGCGCGCACTTCCTTCGCCCTAAATTACGCACACGCAGCTAAGCTGGAGGCGAGGCCAGCGCCAAGTTCTCTGCCTGCGCCTCACATGCTGGCTCTCAGCTGCGCGCACTTCCTTTTCCCTAAATTCCATGCGCGCAGCTCAGCTGGAGGCTAGGCCAACGCCAAGCTCTCTGCCTGCCCCTCATATGCTGGCTCTCAGCTGCGCGCACTTCCTTCGCCCTAAATTCCACGCGCGCAGCTCAGCTGGAGGCGAGGCCAACGCCAAGCTCTCTGCCTGCCCCTCATATGCTGGCTCTCAGCTGCGCGCACTTCCTTCGCCCTAAATTCCACGTGCGCAGCTCAGCTGGAGGCGAGGTCAGCACCAAGCTCTTTGCCTGTCCTCGCATGCCGGCTCTCAGCTGTACGTGCCTCCTTCGCCCTCCTTCATCCTAAATTCCATGCGCACAGCTCAGCTGGAGGCGAGGCCAGCGCCAAGCCCTCTACATGTCCCTCACATGCCGGCTCTCAGCTGCACACGCTTCCTTCGCCCTCCTTCACCCTAAATTCCACACGCGCAGCTCAGCTGGAGGCGAGGCCAGCACCAAGCTCTCTACCTGTTCCTCGCATGCCGGCTCTCAGCTGCACGTGCTACCTTCGCCCTCCTTCACCCCAAATTCCATGCGCACAGCTCAGGTGGAGGTGGGGCCAGCCCAAGCTCTCCATGCTGGCTCTAAGCTGCACGCATGGAATTCAAGGCAAAGGAGGGTGAAGGTGGCACGCGCAGCTGAGAGCTTTGGCTTCCTGGAGAAGTGGTTGGTTAGAGGCTGAGGAGGGGAGGGGCCGGGCTGCGCCTTTATTATTATTATTTATTATTATTATTTCCAGTGTTTATGCCCCGCTACTTCTCAACCCCCGAGGGGGGACTCAGTGCAGCCTAACAGACGGCAACAGTTCGATGCCACACAATACATAGTAAACAACAGTTAAAATTAAAATACATTAAAATACACCTAGAATTCAATACATTAAAATACAGTTAATATTAAAAACATCATATACATTCATCACCATTAAAACAATGATCCATCCAAAGTCTTAGATCTTAACCACCAATTTGCCAACTGACCAGTCTAGAGTGCCATGTAGTGCTAGGGTGCAAACGCTTGGTCCCAAAGCCAGGATTTCACTATTTTTCTGAATGTTAGGAGGGATGAAGCTGATCGAATATCAATAGGGAGTGCGTTCCACAGACGGGGGGCCACCACCGAGAAGGCCCTCCCTCTCGTCCCCGCCAACCGCATTTGAGAGGTTGGCGGGAGCGAGACCAGGGCCCCCCGGATGATCTTAAATTACGAGGTGGGACATAGAGGCCGATGCGTTCGGACAAGTAAGCTGGGCCAGAACCGTATAGAGCTTTAAAGGTCAAAACCAGCACTTTGAATTGAGCTCGGAATTGGACCTTTCCCTGTGAGGTCACTTCCGGAGGAGGCGGAGAGCTTCCCGAGAGGAGCAGCTGGCTAAGGATTCTTTCGGGATTTGGGGCCGAGGCGGCTCCAGCACCTCCTCCCTTCTTCCACTCCTGGCCTGGGCTCTGCCCCAGCCTCTCCTGCTCTCAGGCCTTCTTCCTTCCTTCGTGGCATGCCTCTCGGCTTCGGAAGGGAGCGGCTTGCCCCTGCGCCTCCCCCCCTGGCTGAGGGAAACCCAGGTGAGCAGCGGCCTTGAAGCACCGGGTGGTGATGATAGGGCAGCGTCGGCCTAGGCGACCCAGTCTGAAGCACACAAGGCAGGATATCTATGTTGCGTTCATCAAAACTGGCCCAGGTTTCACACTGAGTGTATAAATACATTTAAAAACATATTAACTATATGTATTACTGTGTTAGAGCGTCATTTTGTGTTGTGAAGGCGCGGCTGATGCCACCTGTGTATAAGACTTTAAGTTGCAAGGTTTAAACTATTGGATTATATTTCAGCTAGTCTGTTTAGTGTTGTTAAGTTTTGGTTGCATTGATTGGTCCTTTAGAGCTGTCAATCATCGTTAAGTTTGTTTTTCCTCCCCCTTGAGACTTTGGAAATCTAGCTTTCTCTTTAGATTTTGCCTGCATCTCTACTGAAGAGGACGTGTTAGAGGGTTTGCCAGCCAGGCCTCAGTCAGGCATTCTCTAGCATCAATTCTTCATATCTTGGATTCATTCTGCATATCCAGCACACCTGGATGGGACTGTGGAATCTCAAGCGCCTTCAACTAGTCATTTGGCACCAAGAGGAAGGCTCTGTGCCTTCAATATAGGCCAGGGCTGTCCAACTGGCGGCCCCGGGGCCAGATCCGGCCCCGTAGCCTGTTGGACACGGCCCCACCTATGCCCTCAGCCGCCATTTTTAAATTTTAAAAAAATCGAATTTTTTTAAAAAATGGCGGCCGGGGGGAGGGAGGGGGGAGGCGGGGCAGGGAGGAGGAAGAGAGCTAGCTCCTCCTCCTTTCGGCGCCCTCCCTACCTAGGGCGGGAGCCGCCGAAAAGGGCAGAAGGCGGCGCCAAGAGCAGCGCGTCACAGGCCTGGCGTGACGCGCTGCCCCTTGGCGCCGCCTTCTAGGCCCTGCGAGAAAAAAGGGCGGCGCGCCCCTCCTTCCTAGGGCGGAGGGAGGGGCGCGAAAATGAGGAGTAGGCGGCGCCAAGAGCAGAGCGTCACAGGCCTGGCGTGGCGCTGCTCTTGGCGCCGCCTCCTCCCTTTTCGGCGCCCCCTCCAGCCCTAGGAAGGGGGGCGCCCGAAAGGAGGAGAGTAGGCGGTGCTGGGGGCAGCGCGTCACGCCAGGCCTGTGACGCGCTGCTCTTGGCGCCGCCTTCTGCCCCGGCCGGCCGTTTAGGAGGGCGGGGCCTGGGGTTGGGGCGGGGCCTGGGGGCGGGGCCTGGGGGGGCGGGGCCTGGGGGCGGAGCCGAGTGCCCCCCTAGGTCATCAGTGACCTCTTATCCGGCCCTGGACCCCGTAGAAGTTGGACAGCACTGATATAGGCCATTTGACCGGGGCTAAGAGAGTTCTCACCTCAAAGCCATTGAGAGAGAATTTGGAAAGCCATCCGGCTGAAAGCTTCCTGGACCCAAACAACTAAAGAACTGTAATGTATATTTTATTTTACCCCTGTTTGGAGAACTAAGTTTAATACCTCAACAAGATAACTCCTTTTGTGAACAATAAAGCCTGTTTGAGTTATCTAAAGTGACTGGTTTGGTCCTTGAGAGTTCCAGTTCTCTATGGGAAGGCAAGAAGAAGTCCCCTGGGAAGAGATGTCACGTCCTTGTTCCTATTCTAAGTCAAAGACCCCAGGCGCGTCTTCACATGTGTCATTTTGGTTGGGTGTTGTGTCCCAGGATTTTGTAAATGTAAAAAAAATGTGCCGTGGGTCAAAAAAGGTTGAAAAACACTGACTTAGGTCATGTATACGAAACTTTGTTCGTACTTAAGAAAACTCTTCCATCCCTTTTAACAAATCCTTTACCTTTTCAGAACTAGCTTTTGTTCTAGACTTCTTCTTGACCCCATTTGTTCAAAGAGAACAAGAAAATGGCATCTGTTGTTTCTTTGCATAATTTATATGGTGTGCCCATCTTGTTAGTCCCCAACCTACAATCCAAAGTAGTATAGATTTACTTCTGGTGGGAAGGCAAGATCTGTATCTCTGGCACAAATAGATTCGCTGCTTCATATTTTTGGTGCCAGGTATTGTTAGCATTCTTCATCTTTTAGGGAAAATCAAATTTGATTATTGTGCTGTCGAAGGCTTTCATGGCCGGAATCACTGGATTGCTGTGAGTTTTCCGGGCTGCCTGGCTATGTTCCAGTAGCATTCTCTCCTGACGTTTTGCCCACATCTATGGCAGGCATCCTCAGAGGTTGAGGGCTCTGTTGGAATCTAGGCAAGTGAGGTTTTATATATGTGGAATAATGTCCAGGGTGGGACAAATGGCTCTTGTCTGCTTGAGGCAAGCGTGAATGTTGCAAATTGCCACCTTATTATTTATTTATTTACATCATTTATATTCCGCCCTTCTCACCCCGCAGGGGACTCAGGGCGGATCACAATGCACATATACAGGCAAACACCCAATGCCATTGACATACAACATATATAGACAGACATAGAGGCAATTTAACATTCCAGCTTCTGGCCACCAGGGGGAGCTGTCGCATTCCTTCGTTCTTTTTTGTGTACTTCCTGGAGATGTATGGCCTCGTAAATCAGTTACATTTAGCCTCTCCACACAAGTGGTACCTACATTTACTACTTGACAGATGCAACTGTCTTCCGGGTTGCAAAGGTCAGCAACGAGCTACACAAATTGGTCGAGAGCTCACCCTGACCCAGGCAGGCCTCGAACCCATGATCTTCTGGTCAGTAGAGATCTTATGCAGTTGACACCCAACCAGCTGCACCACATTCCCGGTATTAGCATTAAATGTCCTCACAGCTTCAAAGTCTGTCTGGTTGCTACCTGGAGGAATCCTTTGTTGGAAGGTGTTAGCTGGCCCTGCTTGATTCTTGTCTGGAATTCCTCTGTTTTTTAGTGTCGGTTTTAATTTACTGTCCTGACTTTAGAGTTTTTTGAAAGACTGGCAGCCAGATTTTGTTCATGTTTATGGCTTCTTCCTTTCTGTTGAAGTTGTCCACATGCTTATGTACGTATTTCAATGGCTTCTCAATGTAGTTTGACATAGTAGTTGTTAGCGTGATCCAGCATTTCTGTGTCCTCAAAAACTGCTGCTTCAGTTCTATAGATGTCTATTCTTCTGAAGTCCCATTGAACTAAATGAGAAGTATAAAATATACACATCTCTTATTCTGAGCGATATATAGGATTCTAACCTGGGTGTTCATTTATATAGTACTTAGTAGGCATGGTTTCGAACCCAAAAATGGCGATTCTAAAATCAAATGGGGGGGGGGGGGGATTTTTTGATTAGTAAAAGAAAGACTTACAAAAAATTTTCCAAAAATTTCTAAAATGTAACTTAATTACTAACGAAATTCGTTAGTAGTTCGTATGCCAGCGGATGCGCATTCCAGATGGTTTTGGCCTACAACTCCCTGAAATCCTAACAGCTGGTAAATTGGCTGGGATTTCTGGGAGTTGTAGGCCAAAAACTTGAATAAATCACACTGAATTCTAGATGGGACTCCAAATAGGAAGGCGGGAGGGAGGGAGGGAGCGGGTATTCTATTCTTGGAAGCAGCAAAAAAGGAGGAGGACCCCCCGCTCCTCGCTGCCTCTCTCACCCCGATCCTGAGGGAGCGAGGGCCCAAGTTTGCCCAGGCTGAGAGGAAAAGGAAGAGGCCTGAGGCTGTGAGGAATGGTGGGAGTTGAAGTCCAAAACACCTGGAGGGCTGAAGTTGGCCCCTCATGAAGCCTCTTCAAGGCTTTAGATCCTGGCAGGCAGAAGGGGCAGGGAGAGCCGTCCACTCCTCCTGCCCTGCCAGGATCTAAAGCATCAAAGAGTATTGGGGTGAGAAACCAACCTAATGTATAATAGAATGAATGCTACTGTAAGTGCCTAATATTATAAGTAATCCAACTGGTCATATACCCACATTCCATGCACATGCAATAATACAGCAGTAATAACAATGGGTATAAGAAGAGGTAAATTCAAACCGAAGTATTCTGACTGTGGTCCCTCCTCAAGCGGTGCAAACTGCAAAACGCTCTTCTCTATGAGCCCGGAAAAGGCAAACGCCCGGGCACAGCGTTTGCTGCCGGGGTGCACACATACATATTCTTGGGGGATTTGCTGCAGAATCTTCTCTATGAGCCCGGGATTCTGCAGCAAATCTCCCCCAAAGAATATGTATGTGTGCACCCAGGCAGCAAATGCTGTGCCCGGGTTTTGCCTTTTCCCGGCTCAGAGAAGAGCCTTTTGCAGTTTGAGGAGGGTTTTAGTCAGAATACTTCGGTTTGAATTTTACCCTTCTTATACCCATTGTTATTACTGCTGTATTATTGCATGTGCATGGAATGTGGGTATATGACCAGTTGGATTACTTATAATATTAGGCACTTACAGTAGCATTCATTCTATTATGCATTAGGTTGGTTTCTCACCCCAATACTCTTTGATGCTTTAGATCCTGGCAGGCAGGAGAGGCAGGAAGCCTGGAAAAATGCAAACAGAGAGGTTTACTCAGAAGTGGTCCACAAAGGAGGGCACTTCATCCAAAGTGCCCTCCTTTGCAGATTTACCTCTGAGTAATCTTCTCTGTTTACATTTTTTCCAGGCTTCCAGCCGAAAGAAGGAGCGAGTTTAGGGCTTGCCTTGCCATAATACTTATTGGCAAGGAGGCGGGAGGGTGGTGAGAGAGAAGGAGGGTGCCCCCTTACGACCTAATAACGACACTTAAGAAAATCCTGGCCCCTGAAGTTCTATAAAGAAAGTCCACTTCCTGGTTGATGCGTTCCAGGTGCGGAAATACTCGAA
Organism: Anolis apletophallus; assembly: GCA_030556195.1. Taxonomy (NCBI): domain Eukaryota; kingdom Metazoa; phylum Chordata; class Lepidosauria; order Squamata; family Anolidae; genus Anolis; species Anolis apletophallus. The sequence goes on from JARBWK010000016.1 coordinate 37,954,299, forward strand.
AGTAGCATTTCTACGAATTTCTTACTTAATCATTTCATTTTCATAACTTTTTCTCATGCCTAGTACTTGGTTAATACAACCGAATTTGGGTGGCAGTTCCATCTTTAAATCCTCGCATCTTGCTGGATTATTATTATTATTATTATTATTATTATTATATAACTACAATCCTCCTTGTCTTTATGGTTACTGGTACTAAACTGTATTTTAAACTTACTGTTTTCTTAGTATTCCTAGTATTTTCTTAGTATTGTACCTGAGTTGTGCCCCATTGCAATCAATGTGAAGAAGTGGATAACTAATAATAATAATAATAATAATAATCCAGCAAGATGCGAGGATTTAAAGATGGAACTGCCACCCAAATTTGGTTGTATTAACCAAGTACTATATAAATGAACACCCAGGTTAGAATCCTATATATCGCTCAGAATAAGAGATGTGTATATTTTATACTTCTCATTTAGTTCAATGGGACTTCAGAAGAATAGACATCTATAGAACTGAAGCAGCAGTGAGTCAGGCTTCTGCAATGACCTCTCTTTGCTTGAGCCTCTGGCGATGAAGAGAAGGACTATAAATAGACCTATCGCTTAGAAAGGGACAGAAGAATCATTAGTTATCTTTTCATCTTCTGAGTTTGGTACATATCCCAACCTTTATCCTAAGGCTTTTGCTTTCCTGATGTGTGCAAATACTGACCTCAGAGAAAGAAGTGGAAGTGTATCCTTGCCCTATGAGAAAAAGGCTATCTGGTTGCCCATTCATTCTCCTGGGTATGAAGTATGGGATTTGCCAGTCATCCAAAAAGTAATCATATGTGTGATCAGGCCCGGATTATGCCCTTTTGGCGCCCCCCGGCTCCGCCCCGCCCCCGCCTCCTCCCTCCCTCCTAAAGCCACCACGCCGGCCCGCCTGAGAAAAAAGGGCGATCTTTGGCCGCTTCTGTGCGCAAAGATCAAACTTTTTAAAAAAAAATTGGGGGGTCCGGACCTGCCGCGCCCCCATGGCTGCCACTCTAGGCCATGGCCTAGGGTGGCCTTATGAATAATCCAGCCATGTGTGTGATGCTATATGTGTGTATCTCCTACCATTGGAACTTGTGAATCACTAATTGCTAGTTTGCATGCCAGGTAATACAAGTTGAGACACAGTGTATATTAGGGGTGGTTGATCTATAAAAAAAATTGATTCTAAACACCGGGGGGGGGGGATTTCACTTGCTGGGTCGTTATAGAAATTATTCCGAAAAATTTTAAATAAATTTCGTAATTGAAACGTAATTACTAACAAATTTTCATTTTTATTCGTTACGCCAGCTGGGGGGCTAGAATGGAGAGCTTGCTCTCCACTCTTCCCTCCCTCCCCCCCAGGTCAGAAGCATCTCGGATTAAATTTAACCCGAGATGCCTCTCAGCTGGGAAGGCAGGGAGGCTAGAATGGAGGGCTTGCTCTCTTCTCTTCCCTCCCTGCCCCCCCCCCCGAGCTCAGAAGAATCACACATTATATTTAATGCACGATGCCTCTCAGCTTCCCTCCCTGCCCCTCCCAGCTGAGAGGCATCGCACATTAAATATAATGCATGTTGTTTCTGAGCTCGGGGTCCACTTGGTGCAGCAACACGTGGCACAGTTTAGATCTTAGCAGGGAAGGAGGAGCATCCGCACCTCCTTCTCTGCCAAGAACTAAACAGCACCAAGTTATTAAATGTAACCCAGGATGGCTCTGTGGTGTTCCAGCCTAGTGGCCATAGACAGACACCGGGGGTCCCAGCTGATCAGGGTCCGATTGGGGATGATGGGTGGCCTGATGGATATGGGTCTGCAGAGGAAGACTTAGCCTGGGATGATGGATGGTTACATGGGTATGTGACTGCAGACGAAGATAATGACGACTCGATGGAATTTAGTTCTGAATTAGACAGTGAGAGGCCCAGCGACCTTGAGTCTCACGAGAACTACTCTACTCCCTTGCCAGGTGAGCATTCTGAAGATAGGGAGGATCTCGTTTCCCAGCATGATGATAATGCACCTGGGCCGGCTAATGAGCAGGAATTTGACAAGAGGGCTAGTGTCAGATCCTCCCGGAGAGATTGGGCTTTGAGAAAGGGGGCGCGATGGTCACATAGAACTTAGTTTTCTTTATTAGATTGTGCCCAGGAAATTCTAGTCAGACCTGAAGCTCCGTTTAGCTTGGAAGGTTCAGGATCCAGGACTCTAAGTTCCCGTTGACCGCAGGAGTGGTTTGCCTTGTCTCCAGGACTCTAAGTTCATGTTGACCGCAGGAGCAGTTTGCCTTGCCTTCCTACTCTTGTTTTGTTTTGATGCAAGTCAGTTTGACTTGTCAGCTCTTAGGACTATTTTTGGATTTACTTTTGGGACTATTGAATCACCTTTGAGAAAGGGGGACGCGATGGTCACATAGAACTTAGTTCTCTTTATTAGATTGTGCCCAGGGAATTCTAGTCAGACCTGAAACTACATTCAGCTTGGAAGGTTCAAGATTCAGGACTCTAAGCTCTCGTTGACGCAGGAGCAGTTTGCCTTGTCATCCATTTCAGACCCACCTGAGCTTGACAACATCCCATCATTAACAATCTCAGCTGCTGTTCCCTCTTTTGCCGAACACCTTTTCTTCTCCACTCGGGCTCCCTTCTTCCCAGCCTCGCTCTGCTTGTGTGAGCGTGTTCAGGAGGGGAGGGGGGGGAAAGATGTGGGGCAAGTCTGCGCAGTAGCGTCTGCATGGGTCATGTCTTCCTCCCTCCCCCCTCCCCTCCTGAATACGCTTACGCTACCCCCTCGGATCAAAGTGGCGGCAGAAGCAGCAGCGTGAGCAAAGCGAGGCAAAGCGAGCAGAGCGAGGCTGGGAAGAAGGGAGCCTGAGTGGAGAAGAAAAGGTGTTCGGCAGGAGGGGGAAGAAAGGGTATTGGAGGTTCCAATTTCCCACGGCACACCTGATGTTCGCTCACGGCACACTAGTGTGCCGTGGCACACTGGTTGGGAAACACTGCAATATAGTATTGTAATCATTCTATCACAAAAGGGAAACAAGGAGCTGACGAATTCTTTCCCATTTAGGACTCCCTGTTTTGAAAGTCGGAAGAGAGACAGCCCAAATGATGTTAAAAAAATGGCTCCAGGGTTGATTCAAGCCTCCACAGGTAAGAAAATCCAACGGCACATGTCCTGTGAAAGATGAAAGAAAGCCCCATCTTGCAGGGCTGCACATAGATAGGCAGGAAAATCACTAAACCCTTTTTTTGTTATGTTATGACCTTTTTATGACTGAGAGCAAAGCAAGACATCCCTTTCCTTGCTGCTATTTATTGCTTCGAGGGCAGGCACCATAGCTCAGTTGTTGAGTACATGTCTTGCATATACATAAGGTCTTGAGGTCAATCCCCTGTCAACCCAGAGAAGAGGGCTTTAAGGAAGACCTTAAAACTATGAGCTAGTTACATAAGGCAGAGGAGGCAATACTAGCTACGTAAAGCAGAACTGGCTCTGCCATTAGGACTAATTCGGCACCTGCCTTTGGAAGATGCTTACATGAGTCAGGGTCCTTCCTCACAGCCATATAACCCAGAATATCAAGGCAAAACACAGTGCAGCTGTGTTCTTAAGAGCATGGCTTCAATGCTGGTGATCCCTGCTTGCTCAAGGACATCAAAATTTGTCACAAAGTCAGTCCAGCGTATATTTACGATTGCGCGAAGATGAAAGCGTTCGAGGAGTCGTAGGTGTTGGTGATAAGTGACCCATGTTTCAGACCCATATAGGAGAATAGATAGAATGATTGCTCTGTACACATTGATTTTGGTGCTTTGCCTCAGGTGTTTGTTACTCCAGACTCTTTTGTGAAGCCTCCCGAATGCACTATATGCCTTTGCTCATCTGTGATCTATCTCTTTATCAATCTTGGCATCTGAAGAGATGATGCTTCCCAGGTAGGTGAACTGCTGAATGGACTTAAGCACAGATTTGCCTATGCTGACGTGGGGATGATGGTGTTCTTCCTGTGGTGCGGACTGGTAAAGAACTTCCGTTTTCTTCAGGTTGACTTCCAGCCCAAACAGTTCTGCAGCTGTTGCAAAGCAGGATGTGAGGCGCTGCAGGGCTGTTTCTGATTGGGCGACAAGGGCAGCATTGTCAGAAAAAAGCAGCTCACGGACTAGATAGTTTAGAGTCTTAGTGCGAGCCCTCAGGCAGTTTAAGTTGAACAAGCTACCATCAGTATAATAGTGCAAACCAAGGGGGTTGCAGTTCACATGGACCAAAAAAATTGAATCAAAACCACAACGCGCAGCATGGAGATTACTCTCTCTCTCTTTCAGGGGAGGGCGGGCAGAGAGCGCTGCGAGGGGGCAGGGGAGGAGGGAATGGCACCCCCCCTTCACCATCGCCCCCGCCCCCTTGTCAAGGAAGGAGGGCGTGAGGAGGAGGCAGAAGTAAGCGCCCAAGGCCGCTGCCAGGCATGTGCGGCACCAGGAACATGATGGAGAAGGCAGAGGCACTTGCGCCCTCCTGCTGCGCATGCCCGGCAGCGGCCCCAGGGGTGGGGCTTCCCTCCTCCTCGGCCTCGCGCCCTCCTTCCTTGAGTCAAGGGAGGGCGCGAGGAGGCAGAGGGAAGCCCCACCCCGGGGCTGCTGCTGGGCATGCGCAGCAGGAGGGCACGAGCGCCTCTGCCTCCTCCGCCATGTTCCTGGGTGCCGCGCATGCCTGGCAGTGGCCGGGCCTGGGGGCTTCCCTTCCTTCCTCCTCGCACCCTCCTTCCTTGACTCAAGGAAGGAGGGTGCGTTGCGAGGAAGAGGAGGTGGGGGGGGTGCGGTAGAGGTTGGTTTGGGGGTGTAATTCCAAAGTGTGACCTAGGGTGCCAAAAGGGGTTCATCCGGGCCTGTGTATATATATGCCGTCTTCTTCTTCTTCGAGGTCTGCCATAGCCCTTTGGAGCATCATGCTGAAAAAGATTGTAAATAGGGTTGGTGCAAGAACACAACCTTGCTTCACTCCATTAGTTATTAGAAAGGGTTCTGAGAGAGCATCGGCCTATCTGATTTATTTTATTTATTTTTATTTACTCGGCTTTTATGCCGCCACTCCCAGTAGGCTCGGGGCGGCTCACAGCCAGAAGGTAAAACAACATACAGTATACAAAGGGTTAAAATGCAAATAAAATACACAGTAAACTATACGATAAAAACATTATTAAAAGCACACGGTTGGGGAAGTGACAGTGGTCGAGCAATATTAGCATGGCTGGGGGGCCCAGTGGACCTAAGCCTGAAACGCCAGCCGGAAGAGGTGGGTCTTACATGCCCGCCTAAATGGGAGTAAGTCTGAGATTGCTCGTGTAGCTGCCGGGAGGGTATTCCACAATATCGGCGCTATGACCGAGAAGGCCCTTCGGCGGGTGGCAGTTTTCTTAGCCGTTTTAGCAGAGGGGACGGCTAGCAGGTTAGAGTCCTCTGAGCGGAGTGATCTCGCAGGGTAGTATGGGGTGAGACGGTCCCTCAGATATGCTGGCCCCAAGCCGTGTAAGGCCTTAAAGGTAAGAACCAACACTTTGAAGGTGATCCGGTGCTCAATAGGCAGCCAGTGCAGATCCTGCAAAATAGGTGTTATGTGGCATCCTGCTGGAGAACCAGACAGGAGCCGGGCGGCAGTGTTCTGCACCAGCTTGAGCTTCCGGGTCACCGACAGAGGAAGGCCAACGTACAGAGCGTTACAGTAATCTAGCCTCGAGATGACCGTGGCTTGGATCACCGTGGCCAGGTCGGACCGGGACAGATAGGGGGCCAGCCTCCTTGCCTGTCGGAGATGAAAGAAGGCGATCTTGCTGACCGCAGAGACCTGAGTCTCCATGGCCAGCTGGGAGTCCAGGTGGACTCCCAAGCTCTTCACGGAAGACAATGGGCATAACGCCGCACCGTCCAGAGTCGGAAGCTGGACATCCCCACCGCCCGGGCGACCCGACCACAAGATCTCCGTCTTCACCGGATTCACCCTCAACCTACTGGGTTGACCTCTAGATATTCAAAATGCTTTTTATAAACATATTCCTGGCTTAAAGAAGGGCATTTCTTCTGCCAAACCGCAAGCTGTGTCATCTCAGCAGCAGTCATGACACATAAAGGACAGTTGTCACCAACTTTGCAGCAAAGAATCTGTATTGTAACACCAGCCTTCCTTGGTGGATAAACCTCTAAAAGCCACAAAGGGACGAAACAGCTTTGTACAAAAACCGAACCAAAACATCCGATTATATGCACGGAAGTTGATAAACAGGAAAGGCGCTAAAAGCTGTCCTTTTAAGGGCAATTTCTTTGTTCAAGTTAGACCGCCATGCTCCAAAGATAAATGCAAAAGCTTGACGGCTCAACTATTTGTATACCCAGAAATGTATAATTCAGTCTCCTCAGCAACAAGATGCCCCGGTGGTTCAAATGAGAACTCAGAAGGGAAGTGTTCTTTTGGAATCCGCTGCTCTCCTTGTGCAATATTTATGAGCATACCAACATTTAATTCATTATTTATAGGTTTCTGACATATATCTAATTTGTTTGATATACACATTTTAAAATATATACATACATATCTCCACGGTGCTTTGTATACAAGCAATTACAGTGCAGTGAGGAACACCACCTCAACCTGCGAATGCCTCTGGGGAAGTGAATTAAGTGAGCGAACGGGGAAAATGAAGCCCTGGTGTTCAGGAAATGGTGTTTCCGCTACTCTGTGAAGCCGTGGTGTTTAATTATAATTGTCTCTGGTAGCCTGAGCCTAAAGATGCCTATTATGTGTTATGTAGAAAAGGGTTGGACTTAGGACTTGGGACTTAGGACTAAATACTAGGGGTGGTTGATCTATAAAAATTTTGTTTCTAAACTCATGGGGGGGAATTGCCGCTGTTGTTTCTAAATAGAAAGTGTTCCGAAAATTTTTGTAACAATTTCGAAATTTATTTATTTATTTATTATTTCAATTTAATGGATCGCCCTTCCCGAAGCTCAGGGCGATTTACAGCATATAAAAACACACAGAATTAAAACATCATAAAACCTCGTAAAAACAATTTAAAAAATCCCAGCCCCTTGCAACCCCATAAAACCCTAACGAATCAGGACACAGCTGATTCATACAAGACAACAATAGGACGGCAGGGTGGCAGATGTAGTCAAGCACCGGCTAAGCCCCAAATGCCTGCCTAAATAGCCAGGTCTTGCAGGACCTGCGGAAGGCCAGTAAGTCCTGCAGGGCTTGTGTCTCCGCCGGCAACGAATTCCATAAAACCGGCGCAGCCACCGAAAATGCTCTCTGCCACGTACTAGAGAGTCTACACAGTTTCAGGCCCGGGACCTCCAGCATGTTATACCCCTCTGAGTGCAGTGATCTTCTGGGTACATATGGGGTAAGCCGCTCCCTCAAGTACACTGGCCCCAAACCATGTAAGGCCTTGAAAGTCAAGACTAACATCTTGAAGGAGACCCGGAATTCAATTGGCAACCAGTGCAGCTCGCGCAGGAGAGGTGTTACATGGGCAGATCTTGTGGCTCCCAACAGCAGACGAGCTGCCGCGTTCTGCACCAGTTTGAGTTTCCGGATCGCCGACAAAGATAGGCCAATGTACAGCGCGTTACAGTAATCGAGCCTCGAGATGACCATGGCTTGGATCACCGTGGCCAGGTCGCGGCGGGAGAGATAGGGAGCCAGGCGTTTCGCTTGCTGCAAGTGGTTAAAGGCTGTCTTGCGGGCACAAGCAATTTGTGCCTCCATAGACAGCTGGGGGTCCAGCTGGACCCCCAGGCTCTTAATTGAAGACAGTGGGCGTAATGTAATTAATAACGAAATCTGTTATTCTTTATTACGCCAGCTAGGAATCAACCCCCGGTGGGAGTTGAGCAGAACGCTGAAGGGGTGGTGGTGGTGGCGAGGGGTGGGGGTGAGCAGAACGCTGAAGACGCTATCACGCGTTAGTTCCCAGCAGGGAAGGAGGAGGCGAGCCCCCCCAAGCTCAGAAGCATCGCAGGTTAAATTTAATCCACGATGCCTCTCAGCTGGCAGGGCAGGGAGGGATGAATGGAGGGCAAGCCCTCCACTCTTCCCTTCCTCTCCCCCAGCTCAGAAGCATCGTGGGTTAATAAGAAAGGGCGGAAATAGCGACATGATAACGTGCCCTTTACGGAAATGACGATCATGGCTTCGGTTTTGAAACATCACTTCCGGGCTGGATGCCAAGGGTCAATATAGGGTCAAAATAATTTTAAATACGGAAAATTAACGGAAATCAAAGTATTACGGCCGGAGATATCCACCCCTACTAAATACTAAGCTTGTGCGATCCGGGTAAACCTTGATCTGTCCTGGCTTTCAGTGGGGGTGCCGATCCATTTTTTGGGAGCACCATCAGCCATATATATTACCATTCCAATTACACGGAGAGGTAACATTCTGGACCAAGGACAAATTAATTTTATAAAGTTTTGGTTATTGACTTTAGTCTCAAAAAACTCATTGTGTTTTCTAAAACTGTGATTATTATTTACTGTGGACCGCTTGGGTAGCGGCATGAAAACTTTTGATTGCAACCTATATAGTAGCGAGACATTAATGTGTGGGTTAACATAATATAGATATAGTAGGATTATTTTCCCATTGTGGATGTCTTTTTCCTTTGTTGGTATCTATGAAGACCAAAATATGTGAGGAAGGATTCGAACTCAAAACTGTGACAGGGTCGACTTTCTTTTAGAATCCCACCAGTTTATATGAAGACTTCTTTTATTTTCAGTTGCTGTCACCATATACTATACTGGCTACCCACTGGGAAGAACTTGTTTTCGAGGCTTGTGTGTGAAAGAACGAGGAAAGATTTTTTTTGTTAAAGAATTATATAGTTTATTCAAACAGTGTTCTAAGCGTGGAGGTTTCAGAGTTCAGAGCTTAGGTGGTTACAGTATCTTCCAAGAGGCAAATATCTTAAGGTTACAATACACTAACCATGGAGATACAACTCGCTACTGTATAGCTGCACTCCCAAAACCAATAGCTCAGCAGTTTTTACTCTTACTGCTTGTCTTTTAAACCCAAACTGCTTCCCTAGCAGCTCAAACACAGCTTTTCTTTTAAAACCTCTGATAGCTGGCTAAAACAGACTCCCTAACTCTCCACATGCCCTTCAGCTTTCACTGTCAACAACCAACTGTAGAAGTTTGAATCTGAATTTTCTAAAGCCACTTGCAGGCTCCGCCTCCTGCTTCCATGGTAACGGAAACTCCTTGGAGGTTCTGCAAGCTAATCTCTCTGTTAACCATTTAAGGGTTTGCCAAGTTTTACCCTTATAATATACATACATATTAGGCATGGTTTCGAATCCAAAAATGGCGATTCTAAAATCAAATGGGGGGGGAGGGTTGATTAGTAAAAGAAAGACTTACAAAAAATTTTCCAAAAATTTCTAAAATGTAACTTAAGTACTAACGAAATTCGTTAGTAATTTGTATGCCAGAGCATGCATCCAGATGGTTTTGGCCTACAACTCCCAGAAATCCTAACAGCTGGTAAATTGGCTGGGATTTCTGGGAGTTGTAGGCCAAAACTTGAATAAACCCCACTGAATTCTAGATGGGACTCTCCAAATAGGAAGGAGGGAGGGAAGGAGGAAGGGAGGGAGGGGGTATTCTATTCTTGGAAGCAGCAAAAAAGGAGGAGGAGCCCCCCCTCGCTCCTCGCTGCCTCTCTCTCACCCGATCCTGAGGAAGCGAGGGCCCAAGTTTGCCCAGGCTGAGAGGAAAAGGAAGAGGCCTGAGGCTGTGAGGAATGGTGTGAGTTGAAGTCCAAAACACCTGGAGGGCTGAAGTTGGCCCGTGCGATGGGGCATAGCAGAGCAACGGGGAAGAGAAGCATCTGAGAGAGCGCAGGGAGAGAGAGGAGGAGAAGCGCGCGCGCGCGTGTGTGTGTGAAGCTGGCCCCTGCGATGGGGCATGGCAGCAGAGCAACGGGGAAGAGAAGCATCTGAGAGAGCGCAGGGAGAGAGAGGAGGAGAAGCGCGCGTGTGTGTGTGTGTGTGAAGCTGGCCCCTGCGATGGGGCATGGCAGCAGAGCAACGGGAAGAGAGAAGGGGGGAAGCGTGGAGGACTACACTTTCCAGAATGCATTGCCTACCTAGCAGCAGCGTCACTTCCAGTTCCCCATAGAAATGCGGGAAAAAGAAGAAGCTGAATGAAGGCGGGAAGGAAATGAGGGGGAGAAGACCGGGAGAAGTGAGTACGTAGTACAATAATTAAGAATTTATTACGATCATAACGCAAATTGTTGGCCTCAAGGACCGTAAAAGGAAGTCTACTTCCGGGTTCGCGGCAGCGATCCGTAAAAGCTCAAAAGTCCCATTACATACGAATCTCTTACGAATCCTTTTAATTTCCGTTTCATTTTTCTCATGCCTAATACATATATATATATATATAAATATCAACCACATTTAAATCCTGTAACAAATAAATATGACTTCACCACAATACCCTTACTTGATATTCCTATCAGACTGTTTCATTTGTCAGTTTGCATTTTCTATAGCCTACCCCCTGTTCACATCTCTGGTATTGTATTCCACCGGTTCCTATGTTTGATATATCTTTCTATATATAAAATACATTTTGTATTTTCCTATATTCGTGCTTTCTTGTTGGTTGTTTCCACCCTAGCTCATTTTTTCTGCTGTAGAATGTTGCTATTTACCCACTTGGCCATAGGAATCTATTGGTTGTCCATAGGCAAGTCACACTGTCTCAGCCTCAGAGGAAGGCAATGGCAAATCTGAACAAATTCTGCCAAGAAAACTCCATGATAGAGTCACCACAAACCAGAAATGACTTGATAGAGAAAAAAAGGAATACAAAATTGGTACTTAAGAAAATAAAGAAAGTTGGATTTCCGACCTCCCCGATGTGGCGCATAAACTTAGGGCATGCATGTGCCACTTTTCCTATTTCTCCAAAGACTGGAACAAGATGGAAGTGTTCAATTACTGACTGAGATTATTTTCAACTCCAGCAATAATCACTCTTCATTGCAAATTTTTCATTTCTCTTAAGAGAAAAACATCAAGAAACAATGAACAAAGAGTTCTAAAATGTTTGACTACCATTTTGTGATGTTTGTGCCTGGCGTGTTGTGAGTGAAAGAAAACGCTCGCGCAATTTTTAAATGCCACCTCTTTATGTTGATATTGACGATATCTGTACAATCTGCTGGAGGGACCCTAAAAGGAAATCTATATTTCATGATTTTTAAAAAGAAGTTCATTGAGACTTTCATTCCTTTCAGCCTGTTTCAAAATCTTTCCCTCTGTACATCTTCAAAATTCTCCTCTTTTTTTCCGCAGCGCCTTTAAACTTCAGAGAAAAATGCCAGCTATAATTTTTAATGAGACGCAAAGATCTGGCATCATCACACATGAAAGGCATGAAAAAATTCAACGCGGTTGAAGTCAATCAAAAAAATTGCCTTTGGATTGGCCAGACAATTGTTTAAAGGAACATACTCTCAGTTTACTTCGGCAGAAGTTCTACAAGTCATTAGCGGGTAAAAAAAATGGTGCTTATAGAGACTCTACATTTTTTAACATCTTCCAATTTATTTATTTTTTTAAAAAAAATTGCATTATTTAAATACTTTGTTTAATTTCTTTAAAAGGACAAGTAAAACAATACAAAAAGTAAACAATAAGCTACAATACATACATAATAGGCATGGGAAAAATGAAACGGAAATTAAATGGATTCGTTAGAGATTCGTATGTAATGGGACTTTTGATGTTTTACGTATCGCTCGCGAACCAGGAAGTAGACTTTCTTTTACGGCACTTGGGCGCCATTTTTGTATCTGGGTCGTGCACAGCATTCGTATGGTTTCTTTGCCCTTAAAGCGTGTTTTGTCATTGGCTGATGGATACCAGGTGGACATACCCTCCCCCCTTCACTCCACCTTTCCTTTAGCCAATCAGAGGCAAAGAAACATGGATGGGGTGAGCGAGGGCCTCCTCCTCCTCTCTCGCCAATGACAGGCCTGCGAGAGAGGAGGAGAAAGGCCCCCGCGCGCCTCTCTGCCTCTCTCTAGCCTCGATCCATGGAGGGGGGTGAGCGAGGGCGCCGGCGAGCGTGGGGGGGAAGAGGGGCGAAGAAGAGAAAAGAAGGGATGGGGAACCAAAGAACAAAGGAAGGAATGAAAGAAGAGGGTAGAGAAGGAAGAAAGGAGGAAAGGGGAAATAATAAGGGGGAGAATCGTACTTCACTTTCTGGTGTCCTGAGAGCTAGTAGCTACTACCTCTTATATTTATGTTATACATGTACAGCTCCACTTAATTGCGCTGCAGAGGTGAAGGGGAATGTCCCCCCCTTGATTTTTAACTGTTTCCCTGCTTTTCCTACTTTAGAACCACTTTAGAATTTCGTTAGTACTTAAGTTACATTTTAGCACTTTTTGCAAATTTTTTTGTAAGTCTTTAATATACTAATCAAAAAAATAATCCCCCCCCCCATTTGATTTTAGAATTGCGATTTTAGGATTCTAACCCAAGCCTAATACATAACACATATTACACAAGTGGGCAGGGCCGTAGCCAGGATTTTGTTTCGGAGGGGGCTGAGTTTGGTTCGGGGGGGGGGGGCTGAGACTGGGTGGAAGAGGGTCTACCTAGCAAATCTTTTGTATTGTTATCCCAATAACCCCATTAATGTGGGATATAATGAGCATGGTGATCAGATCATGATATGAATAAACATAACAGTTTAAATAATGTACCAGTAAGGCCTTTTCGCGGACCACCCTGAGAATTTCGGGGGGAGGGGCTGAAGCCCCCTTAGCCCCCCCTGGCTACATGCCTGCAAGTGGGGAAGGAATTATAGGGGAGAGGGGAAGGGGACTGGGAGAGGAAAGGATAAGACAAAACATAAATGAGTACTTCCATCCCATACATTTTCCCATAATCTCTAATTGAATAGAGGTCCTATCATCTATATCCGTGTTTTTCAACCTTTTTTGAGCCACGGCACATCCTGGGGCACACCACCAAACAAAATGACACAAAATGACACTATAACACAGTAATACATATAGTTAATGTATTTTTAAATGTATTTATACACTCACGGTGAAACCCGGGCCTGTTTCGATGAACACAACATAGATATCCTGGCAGGAATGGCAGAAAGACATACATGAAGGTCTTGCTCAACAGCTGTCAGTCTCTACTAACCCAAGGAGAGACCATCAGTCAAAAAATTGATTTTGTCATTTGGGAGTTGTAGTTGCTGGGAGTTATGGTTCACCCGCAGTCAAAGAGCATTCTGAACTCCACCAATGATGGAATGGAATCAAACTTCCTACACAGAACTCCCATAACCAAGAGAAAATACTATAAGAGTTTGGTGGGCATTGACCTTGAGTTTTGGAGTTGTAGTTCACCTATATCCAGAGAACACTGTGGACTCAAACAATGTTGGATCAGGACCAAACTTGGCATGAATACTCAATATGCCCAAATGTGAACACAGATGGAGTTTGGGGAAAATAGACCTTGACATTTGGGAGTTACAGTTTCTGGGGTTTATAGTTAACACATAAACAAAGAGCATCCTGAACTCTTGCAACAATGGAATTGAACCAAACTTGGCATATTGAACTCTCATTACCAACATAAGACCACAACAAAACAGTTAATCTACAAAAAAATATTAATAAGAAATGGAGGTAGCCAGCCAGCAGTGGGAGGGGGGGTTCCCAGTGTTTTGCATCGAGTGTCACATGTATGACTATCTGCCTGCCGGGCAGAAGTCTTGGGTGTGCGTTCCTTGCAGTGAGCTCCTGGCTCTCAGGGAACGTGTTTCTTCCCTTGAAGCCAAGGTAGCAGACCTGGAGAAGCACAGAGAGGAAGTGAGGCTGGAGGATAAGATCTCCAGAGATGCAACAGGAGCATCCCACTCCATGATGAGCAGCCTTCCAGCTGCCTTGGAAAATGGGGGTCTTGGGCAGGGAGAACATCAGTCTGAGGAAGAGGGACCGGCTCCCTCAGTTGGGACCCCTTCCTCAGAGGCTGTGCCCATATCTTCGTGCACCGAAGATACTTCTCGGGTGGTAGGAGGTGGGCTTCTTGTAGTAGGTGATTCGATTGTCCGGAACATGGAAAGCTGGGTTTGTGATGGACGTGATGACCGCATGGTAAATTGCCTGCCGGGTGCAAAGGTCGCGGACATTACGAGGCATCTAGATAGGCTGGTAGATAGTGCTGGGGTGGAGCCAGTGGTCGTGGTACACGTTGGTACCAATGACATTGGGAAGGCTAAGCGGATGGTCCTGGAAGCCAAATTTAGGTTGCTAGTTAGAAGATTAAGGTCCAGGACCTCAAAGGTAGCATTCTCGGAAATGCTACCTGTTCCACGCGCAGGACAGCCAGACAGGCAGAGCTCAGGAGCTTCAATGCTTGGATGAGGCAGTGGTGTCGAGAGGAAGGTTTTAGATTTGTTAGGAACTGGGGAACATTTTCAGGAAAGCCAGACCTGTACAAAAGGGACGGGTTACACTTGAACTAAAATGGAACCAGACTGCTGGCGACTAATATTAAAAAGATTTCAGAGCAGCTTTTAAACTGATTCCTAGGGGAAAGTCGACAGGAACTGGGCAGCTTCCGGTTCGAGAGGGTGAAATGCCAAGTATGGAGGACGAAATCCATACACAAATGGCTGAGTCAACAGAAAAGATAGATAGTAGTAGTCGAGAGGTAGGACATGGTAGGCCTTCTACAAATTCTCACAAACAGCCAAAGTTGAAAGTGCACCAGAGAAATAAATATAAATGTCTGTACGCAAACGCTAGAAGCCTTCGAACAAAAATAGGGGAGTTGGAATATTTGGCAAAGGAAAAAATATTGATATTATTGGCATAACAGAAACCTGGTGGACGGAGGAAAACAAATGGGACACAAAGATTCCAGGTTATAAACTGTACAGGAAAGACAGGAGAGGGAAAAATGGTGGCGGTGTGGCCCTGTACATAAATGAAGAGCTAGAATCTCATGAATTAGAACTTCAAGAAATTTCAAACTCACCTACAGAAACATTGTGGATAAAAGTCCCAGGACAAAAAACTAATCTAGCACTAGGGATCTGCTATCGCCCTCCCAACCAAACTCCAGAGGCAGACTGCTATCTGGAAAATGAAGTTAAACAGGCCTCAAAAAGAAATACATTAGTCATAATGGGGACTTCAACTATCCCCAAATAGATTGGCCAAATTCTTGTTCTACGCATGAAAGAGAGACAAGGTTCCTCGACATGCTAGCTGATTATTCCCTTGAGCAGATGGTCATGGAACCAACCAGGGAAAGGGGATCCTGGACTTGGTGCTAACTAATGAACAAGATCTCGTTCAAGATGTCCTTGTAACTGAGCCCATAGGTACCAGTGACCACAACACAATAACCTTCAACTTAAGTTTGGATAGCAAACTGTCAGTGAAAACTAACACAGAGACCTTAAATTTTCACAAAGGGAATTTCACCAAAATGAGAAAAATTGTAAAGAACAAACTAAAAGGAGCAGTAAAAAAAATCAAATCCCTCCAAATGCTTGGAAACTGTTTAAAAATACCTTAAAACAGGCCGAACTAAAATGCATTCCAATAAAAAGAAAGAGGCATGGAAAGTCCAAAAGGACACCAGTATGGCTTACAAATGAAGTAAAAGATGTGATTGGAAAGAAGAAAAACTCATTTAAGAAATGGAAGTCTCTTCCTACCGAGGAGAACAGAAAGGAACACAAGCTCTGGCAAACTAAATGCAAAGCAACAGTCAGGAAAGCCAAGAGAGATTTTGAGGCACACATAGCAAAGAATATTTAAAAAAACAACAAAAACTTCTTTAAGTACATCAGAAGCAGGAACCCAACTAGAAAAGCAGTTGGGCCACTCGACGACAATGGCCAGAAAGGGAAAATCAGCGAAGACAAAGAGATTGCTGAGCGGCTAAATGACTTCTTTGCCTCCGTTTTCACACAGGAGGACAGACAACATATGCCTTCAGCTGAGTCAGTTTTTCAGGGAGGGAATTAAAAGAATTAAAACAGATAGAGATAAACAAGGAGGATGTTCTCATATGCCTTACTAAACTAAATGTCAACAAATCACCAGGTCCAGACGGCATCACCCCAGAGTTCTTTAAGAACTCAAGTGTGAAATTGCTGAACTTCTAGCTAAGATATATAACCTTTCTCTAAGATCAGGCACTGTACCCGAGGACTGGAGGGAGGCAAATGTAACACCGATCTTCAAGAAAGGATCCAGAGGTGATCCAGGAAATTATAGACCAGTCAGTTTAACCTCAGTTCCAGGCAAAATGATGGAAACCATTATTAAAGAAAAAAATTACTAGGCACATAGAAGAACAGGCACTGCTGAAAGAAAATCAAACATGGTTTCTGCAAAGGCAAATCATGTCTTACTAACTTGTTAGAATTCTTTGAGGGTGTAAATAAACACATAGATAAAGGGGACCCAATTGATATTGTTTACCTTGACTTTCAAAGGCTTTTGACAAAGTCCTCACCAAAGGCTCCTAAACAAGCTCTTCAGCCATGGAATCAGGGGACAGGTCTTGTCCTGGATTGGAACCTGGCTAAACTGTAGGAAACAAAGGGTGGAAATAAACGGACATTTCTCTGGGTGGAAAGAGGTGAGAAGTGGCGTACCCCAAGGTTCAGTTTTGGGTCCGTTACTTTTTAATTTATTCATTAATGATCTGGATGTAGGAGTGAATTCTGAGGTAGCAAAGTTTGCAGACGACACTAAATTGTTCAGGGTAGTTAAAAATGAAACTGATTGTAAAGAGCTCCAGAAAGATCTCTCGAAATTGAGTGAATGGGCAACAAAGTGGCAAATGCATTTTAACCTAAACAAGTGTAAAGTCATGCACACCGGGGCAAAGAACCCCAACTACACCTACCAATTGATGGGGTCAAAGCTTTCCGAGACAAACCAGGAAAGGGATCTTGTGGTCTTGGTGGACAGCTCAATGAAGATGTCAACCCAGTGCGCTGCAGCAGTGAAAAAAGCAAATTCTATGCTAGGCATGATCAGAAAGGGAATCGAAAAATAGGTCAGCAAACGTTGTATTACCTCTCTACAAATCTATGGTAAGGCCACATTTGGAGTACTGTGTACAATTCTGGTCTCCGCACCTTAAGAAGGATATAACGGAACTGGAAAAGGTACAGAAAAGGGCAACAAGAATGATCCAAGGGATGGAGCGGCTCCCTTATGAAACCAGGTTGCAACGCCTTGGTCTTTTCAGCCTTGAAAGACGGCGTTTAAGAGGTGACTTGATCGAAGTGTATAAAATCATGCATGGGATAGAAAAGGTGAATAAAGAAAAATTATTTTCTTTGTCACAAAACACTAGGACTAGGGGGCACTCCTGAAGCTCCAAGGTAGGAAAATTAGGACTAATAAAGGGAAATATTTCTTCACCCAGAGGGTCATTGGGTTATGGAACTCACTTCCAGAAGAGGTTGTGACAGCTGTCAGCCTGAACAACTTCAAGGCAGGATTAGACAGATTCATGGATACCAAGTGTATCGGTAGTTACTGAAAAGGACATTCAAGTGCCACCTCGGAGTTGGTTGAGGTAGGCAGGATTTCCCTGGGTACTGGTTGTGGGGGTCGGGAGCAGGTCAGGGTTTTGCCCTCCCTTCTGCTCGAGATCCCCCGTACAACTGGTGGGCCACTGTATGATTCAGAATGCTGGACTAGATGGGCTGAGGCCCGATTCAGCATGGCTCTTCTTATGTTCTTATGTTCTTATGTTAACAGAAAGTACTGAAAGGGTTTGCTTGGGAATTGACCTTGAGTTTGGAAGTTGTAGTTCACCTACACCCAGAGAGCACTGTGGACTCAAACAAAGTTATGTTATGTTGTTGTTTGTTTTCTATCCAGAATCATAATGTTGGAAGGAGGCTCACCGCTTTAAGGTCCTAAAACAGGCATGGGAAAACTTCGGCCCTCTGGGTGCTTTGGACTTCAACTCCCACCATTCCTAACAGCCTGAGGCCCTTTCCTTTTTAAGTGGCTGAGGGGGAAAAGGAAAAGGGCCTGAGGCTGCTAGGAATGGTGGGAGTTGGAGTCCAAAACACCTGGAAGTTTGCCCATGTCAGCTTTCGACAGAGACCTCTTCCTCCCCCTTCGCACCTTTTCTTCCCCCTCCTGCCGAACACTTCCTTTTTCCCAGCCTCGCTCTGCTCGCTTTGCTCCCGCTGCCGCTTCTGTCGCCATTTTGATCTGAGGGGGCAGTGTGAGCCAGGCCAGGATTACCCATAAGGCTAACCTAGGCCATGGCCTAGGGGTGCAAGCCAAGGGGGGGGGGGCACAGATCACAGACCAAAATAATAATAATAATGTTGAAACAAATAAAAACTCAACACACATGGAGATGAGCAAGGAAGGATACCGGAGGTCCTCCTTTTCGGCGGCGGCCCTGCCCCTTCCTGAATACCAGCTCCTGCCTCTGCTATTGTTGTGCAAACGGCGTATGCGCAGGGACTCTCGACACTGGCTTCGACGTCGACAGGAGGAACAATTGAATGCCGACAGCATCCACTTGCTGGCTCCTTCAGTGCAAGTACAGGAAACTCCATTGCGCAGTCTGCGCATGCTCTAACTCCATGAACGCGACAAGCCCCAGTATCGGGGAGAAGCGCGGCATCGGTACAGCTGCTGACTACAACACATGCGCAACCCCCAATACTGGGTAGGAGCCAAGTGCCTCAGGCCCCGATATCGGGGAGGACGCTCCCCCCCCCCATGCCTGCATCCATAGTGCCTGCCGAGAGGGAAACTCCTGTGGCGGACCTAGTGGGGCCACACCGGGAGAGCTGGATGCGGGGCCCTAAGGGGGGCGAGTGGATGAAAGGATGTGTGTGTGTGTGGGGGGGGGGTGCGGTAGAGGTTGGCTTAAAGGGGACGTAATTCCAAAGTGTGGCCTAGGGCGCAAAAAGGTGTTAATCCGGGCCTGCCGTGTTCATGTTCAAGAGGGAAGGGGGGAGGGAGGAAGATGTGGGGCGAGTCTGCGCAGTAGCGCCCACACGGGTCACGTCTTCCTCCCTCCCCTCCTGAACACGCTCACGTTGCCCCCTCGGATCAAAATGGCGGAAAATTTGGAACATACAGTGTCATCTGTGTTGGAGAAATTATGCCTCCAGACACACCAAATTGGCAAGGATTTGCCATATGCCCAGCGTGTTTCAATACAGCCCCAATGCATCTGTTGTAAGAATATGCTATGTTTGGTAAGTGACGAGCCTCCTTCATTTGTAAATGAGTGCCTTTCTTCCCTTACTTGATTTTAATATCCTTAAAATATGTCCTTTGATCCTTTATTGTGATTCTTGATTTCTGGAGAGTTTTCCTTCTTTGAGGAGCCTGTGCTTTCCTTTGGACAACTTCGTTGTTCTGCCTGGGGTATTGTGTTTCATCTTATTCAAGAGCTCCTTCAATGCAGAGAGAGAGAGGGTGTGTGAGTAATTCGCAATCAGGGATTTCGCTGCGTTTCATCAAGATATTTAACTTTGCAAGAGAGACGTGTTTCATTTCCCCCTCTCTCTTTATCCTCCATCTCTTCCTCCCCTGCTTTCGCAACGGAATTTATCTTGAGTGCCGAATGTTTTCGTTGGATGCATCCTGTTTCCAGCCTGCAGACTATAAAAGTTTAGACAGCTAGTTGCATTGTAGATTTTTAATACATAATGAAATAGGGTATAGATTTTATTATGCTTTCCTTTACAGTCACCTGAACATTCTTAAACAATTCAGTTGTGAAATTGTTGATTCACCATATAAAATAAGTACGGTAGCTTATCACTAACTGTAGACTTGTGTGCAGAAAATATAAAAGGAGTTAGTGGCAACCAAATGGTTTTTAAAATAGAGAGGTAATACAAGAGAACCTCCAGCCAAACAAACCACTTTGAGTATCTGTCGCAACACAGAGCCTTAAAGCGCCACGCCCAATATAGAGTTCAAAGCAAAGTTTATTCAGTAACAGAAAATAGGGCCAAAACGACCCAAAAAACACTTCAACTTATGTGGTCTAAACTACATAAAGTTATGTCTACCATGTTAGAGTTAAAATTCCAATTTAAACCGGAATACCTCCTATTGGGTCTACTGGATTTTGAGATTGATAGAAATCTTGAAAAGATCTTTGTATATTGTATTTCAGCAGGCAGATTGACCCTGGCCAAAAACTGGGAAAAAAACACAGTTCCTGACATAAAAGACTGGTCAGAAAAGTTATTTGAAATTATGAAGATGGATATCCTGACACAAAAGCTTTCCCAAGGAAATACACCCCAAAGGACAGACTGGTCCAAAGTGGCGGCGTACCTGAAGGAGAAAAACCATGAACCGTGGACTGAACTGATGCTAAATGATACCTTGTGAACAATCCCTTTTTTCTTATTGCACAAACACATATACTTTATGAAAATCATGACGATGTTTAAGTAATTGGACACCGGTTAATCACCTGATAGAAAATGAGATTTAAGTAGGTAACACAATATAGAAGTGTTACAGAGTGGCGGGGATGTGGGCAGGAAGTACTCATGTGAATTGTCTATTGTCAGTTAGAGTGTTATTGTTTAGATATGCCCATAGTGGTGTAGAGCTGTTACATGTTGTCTTAGTCTAATTCTATGTTCTTTTAAAATCAATAAAGACGATTTTATCAAAAAAAAACCTTCAGTGTGTATTGTGATTGAACCTTCAGCTACTACTACTAGTAGTATTGGGGAAGATGCTGGGTCAATAGCATCAAGCAATAGTATGGAATGGGGTGAGGCTCTGGGTGATCAAAAGTCTGCAGCTGGAAGGAAAAGGGCTGCTAGTGACTCTAGTGTGGAAGGGCTGGAACAGAGAAAAAGGATCCGGCAGATACTTAGAGCACCTTCTGATTCAGACACTTTCCAAGGTTTTCCTGGGGAAGAAGAAATGGGGTCAGAGGAGAGTGATACGGATTTAGACTCAACATTGGTTCAGGAAGTAAGGGATGTGTGTAACAAAGAGTCTACTTCTGACACCTTCTGTGGCTTTGACAGTGATTTAGACTGGCCTTCTGGGGGTTCAGAAACAGATTGGGACACTCTAAGTTTTCAACAGCGTTGGCAAGAGTGGAGGCAAACACAGAGCACCGCAGCTGTAGGAGATGCAGCAGCTAGTGCTCATGATCAAGGAGAGTCTTCAGAAGACAGTGATGTGTAAGTGCTATATAAGAAATGGGTTTTGGGGGCTGCATTTGCGGGGGTCAAAGAGTTGATGTCTGGTTCTTGTCTCTGACTTTCCTGTGTTCCTGATATCAAGTGCCTTGTTCCTTGAGTTATGGGCTATTCCTTGAGTTATGGGCTATTTCTCCACTTTGTTCTTGGGGTGAGCTGCTGTGGCAGCTCTAGCTGATGTTTGGGAAAAGGTGGGGGGTTTGGAATTCAATGTATGCTTTTCTGTTTAGTTACCTGCCGTGTGTCCCTGAGGCGGGGCTTGGTCTCCGCTGAGTTCACTTGAGTTCCTGCTACAGAATCTGGTATTGTATGAAATGGAGGGAGGCTGGCATTGTGTTTTATGGGGACTATGATTTGTGCTATTCATGTATACTCGGCTCCTGATTGCCTTGGATGGTCTCCTCCTTTTCATCTGCCTTTCTCCTGCCTTGGATTTCTGGACCGGATTCGTGACTACTCTTTTGGATTCCCCCTTCGGACTTCGCAGACGGACATCTGGTGTTTGTTTTGGGCTGTTTTGCTGCTTTATTTTGTGGGACTCTTTCCTGAGATGTTTGAGGGTTTTTGAGCCGAGTTGGCTATTTTTCTGTTCGTCCTTTTTCCAGTTATTGTTCAATAAACCTTTTGTTATCCCCTTTTACTCCTGGGTCTGGTTTCCTACGACAGTGTGAGGATGTAAGAACGTAAAATAGTGACCAATTTGGTCAAAAAACAGTCAATAACGAATAACCCGGATTATATATCTCAGTTAAACTCGCATTAAACTCCAAAACACAAAAATAACAAGAAAAAGGCACAAAACAAAAGCAACACGATGATGACAATTAAATGGGAGAAGGCTCAAAACGAAGAGACGTCAGCACGGTCCAGAAGTCACACTGGGAACACAGCAGAGGCGTGGTTTAAACTGGTCCAAAGTTGAAGCGCGGAGAAAGCAGTAGCGTGGTCAAAAGCCGGTCCAGCGTCAGGGCGGGGAGAAGCAGAAGCAAAGAAAAGCCAATCCGGGTCAAAACGAGGTGGAAACAGCAACAGCGTCATTACTCCGATCCAAGGTCAGCACACACACGGCCAGCAGGAACTAGCACACAAGGGGTAAACAACGTGCCGCCAAAAGGGAAACATGATGCGGAACCCAACCGATACAATATTTATTTATTTCTTATTTATTTATTTCTTCGGTTTTGTATTCCGCTCCTCCCCACAGGCTCGGGGCGGATAACAACAATATAAATGGGCATCATGTCACAGACATGGAGCCCTACAATAAAAACATAAAACACATTAAAAACACAATCTGACACATTTCGAGGTGCAGGGTGACATACATAAAGGCTAGTCCAAAGAGGGCGGTCTTACAGGCCCTTCTGAATGGTGCTAGCTCTGAGATGGCTCGAGCACTGTCCGGCAAAGAGTTCCACAGCACTGAAGCTACTGCAGAAAAGGCTCTCTGTCTAGTCACAGATAGGTGACAGGAGCGGACTGATGGTATCGTCAGCAGATTCTGTTCATCTGACCGCAGTGATCTCGGGGGAAGATACGGGGTAAGGCGGTCCCTCAAGTACGCAGGCCCTAGGGCCTGTAAGGCCTTAAAGGTCAATACCACCACCTTGAAGGCAATTCGGTACTCAATAGGAAGCCAGTGCAGCTGCCGAAGGATGGGCGTGATGTGCTCTCTTACCGACGAGCCCGTCAGCAAGCGAGCCGCGGCATTCTGCACTAGCTTGAGTTTCCGAATAGTCTCCACAAGGGAAGGCCAACGTAGAGGGCGTTACAGTAGTCCAGTCTCGAGATGACCGTCGCTTGGATTACCATCGCCAGGTTGCTCCTGGACAGGTAGGGCGCCAGTCGCCTAGCCTGTCGTAGGTGAAAGAAGGACACCCTGCTGACCGCAGAGACCTGGGACTCCATGGTCAGCAGGGAGTCCAACTGAACACCCAAGCTCTTAACCGAAGATGACGGGCTAAGCCGCTCGCCATCCAGGGTAGGCAACCGGCACCCACCCAGCCCAGGGCGACCGGGCCACAGGATCTCCGTCTTCGACGGATTCACCTTCAGCCGGCTGGCGCGCAGCCAACCAGTCACGGCTTCAAGGCATCGATGGAAACAATCGGGTACGGTGTCCGGCCTGCCGTCCATTCTCAGCAGAAGCTGGGTGTCATCCGCGTACTGATAACACTCCAGACCAAAGTCACGGGCCAGCTGGGCGCATGTAAATGTTGAATAATAAGGGGGAGAGGATGGCCCCCTGGGGGACCCCACAATTAAGTGGGGACCTCCCGGAGACCCCCCCGCCCCCCTGGAGGAAGGAGGCCACCCAAGTCCACGATGATTGCAGAGTCCAAACTCACAGCCAGGCTGTGCTTTGTTTTGCAGTGAATCTTGGGAAGGGCAAAATGTATAACTTCATCAAGGCTGTTCGTGTCCACTCTTAACTTTCTCATCTTTTGGTATTTCCCATTGATTAGATTTTTGGAATTAAATCTACATGGAAATCAAATGGCTAAAATGTGCCTGTGTGTCTCTGTGTGAGAACCCCACATTGCCTACTGCACGCTGGAACAAGCTCTTGCTTCATTAACCTTTAAAATCCATTGGAAGTGCCAACCAGCCTTCCGATAAGGGTAACATGAATGATGTCATGTACTTGGACTTCCAAGAAAAGTTTTTAATGATGACTCTTTCCAGAAACCCTGGGGAGAACCAGGGAGGGATCCAGCTTTGCAGAAGATCAGGGAACATACCCCCTCCCCCTGTTATGCCAGCTCCACTGGCTGCCGGTCCATCTCCGAGCTCAATTCAAAGTGGTGGTTTTGGCCTATAAAGCTCTAAACGGTTCTGGCCCAGCTTACTTGTCTGAATGCACCCACCCCTACGTCCCACCTCGAAACATAGGATCATCCGGGGAGGCCCTGCTCTTGCTCCCGTCTACAGCTCAAATGAAAAAGTCCCCCTCGGCTTATACTCAAGTCAAGGATATTTATTATTTTACTCTGTTATAAATCTATTACATATAATAAAAGTCAGTGTTTGCGACCGAGCGAGCGACGGGAGGAATATGTGCCAGCATTTCGATTGGCTGCCATTGTGGGATTATTTGCATAACGGGCTCTAACTGGCCAGCCTCAGAACTCCAACATTCTGACCCCAGACAGAGGGATTGGTTGCCACTGAAATGGAATTTGCATAACTGACTCCAAATGGCCAACCACATTCAAACATTCTAAAGTGACTCAGAGGGAAAGGGAAAGGCCTCAGGCAGTCAGCCACTGAGGCCCACAGCACTGACAGATCAGGACCAAACTTGGCAAACAGGTGACCAATGGCCCACTTCACTACCTGGTGTGGTTCAGGGCAGGAGGGGCCACAAATGATGGGATTTGCAGTACCTTCACGTCATTCACTTCCCAAACAACACTAAAGCCCCTATAAAACACAAACCAGCCCCAAAATTGACAGAAAGGCTTCCTTAACTTGACTTTCCTGACTAGGCCTCAGCTCATGGGATATTGTTAGGCTTCCTTAACTTGATTTTCCTGACTAGGCCCCCGGGGCTCGCAGTACCTTCACTAAGTTCCTGAGACAACTGCAAGCCACATAAACATCTAATAGGAACCAACCTTGGCACACAATGCCTTCCTCAAATAACCCGGGCACCGGGTCCTCAGCTAGTACATAATAAATGTATTATTATTACATTTATTATTTTATTCTATTTATTATTATTATTTCTATTATTTTACTCTATTATTACTGTTTACCTGTCCGAACGTGTTCTCCCCTACGAACCATCAAGGATGTTAAGATCTTCTGGGGAGGCCCTGCTCTCGGTCCCGTCACCTTCGCAAGCACATTTGGTGGGAACGTGAGACGGGGATGGTGGCCCCTCGGCTATGGAGCTCTCTCCTGAGCGAGATTAGATCTGCCCCCTCCCACCTGTCTTTGAGGAGGCTAGTAAAATCCTGGCTTTGGAAGGAAGCATTCCCACAATAAGGCCAAGATGGTTTCTGGATAAAAGGGGATGACCACATAGATTGGACTGAGTAGAATTTGATTTTATTTGGGGATTTGGTTTTAATGTATTGTATTGTTTTGTATTTTATGCTAGTATATGTGTTTTAACTTTGTTTAGTATATGATGTTTTAATATTGTATTAGACTGCATTGAATTTTGCTGTGAGGCCGGTCCGAGTCCCTCTTTGGAGGTGAGAGGGCCGGGATAGAAGAGTTTTAAATAAATACATACATACATACATACATTTCCATTATTCTATTCTTTAATTAATTAATTAATTAATTAATTGGACTTATATACCGCCACTACTAAAGGGCTCGGGGCGGTTTACAACACAATTATACAGATACAATAGATAAAAAAACAAGTAAAACACAGGTAAAAGTCACAAGCATTCAAAAGCCTGCCTGAAAAGATGTGATTAAATTTCGCAGAGCCCTTATCTCCGGCGGAAGAGCATTCCACAACACCGGGGCCATGATAGAAAAGGCCCTTTGCCTAGTTGATGTCAAGTGGAAAGATTTCACGGTGGGGATGCCTAGAAGATTCTGGTCTTCTGAGCGTGGTGATCTCGGAGGGTTATATGGAATCAGGCGATCCTGTAGGTCAGGGGTGCTCAGAATGGTGATCGGGATCACCAGGGTGATCTTTGGGCCTCATCCTGGTGATCTTCAGGCCTCTGACCAGGTTTTTTGCAGTTTGTCCTCTTCACGCGCCCTGCACGCTGAAAAGAAGTCCTCCGTCGTTGCTCCTCCTTGCTCGCGCGCCTCCTCCAAAAGCTGCAGAGTCCAAGAGGCAGAACGGGCCCCCTCTTTTGGATTCCTCCTCCTCCCTCCGTCCTTCTCCAGCCACTCAGAGTCATAGGAGACCAAAGGGGGCGGGCCTGGATGACGCAATGCATGGCTGGCCCCGCGCGCATGCGCAGAAGCGCCCATTCTGCCTCTCGGACTTCTCGTGAGCTCTTGGAGGCAGCACGCATGCTGGCGGCGTAGAAATAGGAGCAATGACGGAGGAGAAGGACGCTTTGGGGTCATTTCCTTACCGCATCTCAAAGGTCGGTCTTTTTACTTTGGGGTGGGTGCTTGATTGTTCTGTGGCATGCCTCTTTGTTTATTTTTAATGTTTAAAAATGGCCTTTTAGCTCCAAAGCCTCTCTGCTTGCTTTGTTCCTTGAGAAATATATGTTGGGGAATATGGAAATGTGGGAGAAATGGGGTGGTTGGATGTATTTTTGCATGCCCCTTTGTTTACCTTGCTGAGTATTAAGTGGCCTTGCAGTTCAACAGCCTCTCTTCTTACTTTCTGGCTGATAATATGTGTGGTAATATGGCAGTGTGGGAGAAATGGGGTGGTTGGATGTATTTTTGCATGGCCCTTTGTTTACCTTGCTGAGTATTAAATGGCCTTGCAGTTCAAAAGCCTCTCTTCTTACTTTCTGGCTGATAATATGTGTGGTAATATGGCAGTGTGGGAGAAATGGGGTGGTTGGATGTATTTTTATGCTCTGTTTTATATTGCTGTTATTAAATTGAAATGTTGATGTTTTATAACTTCATTTTATGTAAACTGCCCCGAGCCTGCTGGAAGGAGCGGTACATAAAAATGAATAATAAATATAAATAAATAAATAAATAAGAACATAGTTCTACGTTTTACATTTCTGGGTCGGTGATCTTTGGGACTTGGTTTTTTAATCAGTAGCTCCCATGCTGAAAAAGTGTGAGCACCCCTGCTGTAGGTACTCTGGCCCCAGACCATATAAGGCCTTAAACGTAAAAACTAACACCTTGAAGGTGATCCGGTATTCAATCGGGAGCCAGTGCAGATCCTGCCAGTATTGGTGTTATACAACCGGATCACCTTCAAGGTGTTAGGCGAGGAGACTTGCTGCAGCGTTCTGCACTAGCTTACGTTTCCGGATCATGGTCAAGGGAAGGCCAATGTAAAGAGCATTACAGTAGTCAAGTCTTGAGATGACCGTGGCCTGGATTACCGTGGCTAGGTCATTCCAGGACAGATAGGGAGTCAGACGCCTCACCTGTCACAGGTGGAAAAACGCAGTTCTGCTGAGGATGGAGATTTGAGTCTCCATTGACAGCAGAGGGTCCAAATGGACACCCAAGCTTTTTACAGATGATGACGGGTGTAATACCTCACCATCCAGGGTCGGCAGTTGGATTTCCTAATTGCCTGGGCGGCCCAGCCAGAGGATCTCCGTCTTCGCCGGATTCACCTTCAGCCTGCTGGCTCGCAGCCATCCAGTAATGGCCTCAAGGCACAGATGGAAATTATTGGGTACAGAGTCCGTCCGGCCTTCCATCCTCACAATGGGCTGAGTGTCATCAGCATACTAGTGACATTCCAGCCCAAAGCTACGTACCAGTTGAGCGAGTGGTCGCATATAGATGTTAAATAACAAGGGCAAGAGGATGGCTCCCTGAGGGACCCCACAAGATAAAAGGGATCCCCCGGAAGTCAACCCTCCCCTTTGCATTCACTGCTTTCGGTTGTGGAGGAAAGAGGACAGCCAGTTAAGAGCTGTCCCCCCTCACTCCAGCCACGGCAAGGCGGTGCGTCAAAAGATCATAATCGAATTTATCAAACGCTGCTGTGAGGTCCAATAACACAAGCAGTGCCGAACCGCTGGCAACGTAACTATTATTACCTTTATTATTTTTCTCTATTTATTTTTATCGGAAGCACGTTTACATTGAAGCACATTTACATTGAAGAAGGTCAGAATGGTTTATTTTTATTTTATTTTATTTATTTCCAGTGTTTATACCCCGCTACTTCTCAACCCCCGAGGGGGGACTCAGTGCGGCCTAACAGACGGCAACAATTCGATGCCACACAATACATAGTAAAACACAGTTAAAATTAAAATACATTAAAATACACCTAGAATTCAATACATTAAAATACAGTTAATATTAAAAACATCATGTACATTAATCATCATTAAAACAATGTTCCATCCAAAGTCTTAGATCTTAACCACCAATTTGCCAGCTGACCAGTCTAGAGTGCCGTGTAGTGCTAGGGTGCAAACGCTTGGTCCCAAAGCCAGGATTTCACTCTTTCTGAATGTTAGGAGGGATGAAGCTGATTGAATATCAATAGGGAGCGTTCCACAGACGGGGGCCACCACCGAGAAGGCCCTCCCTCTCGTCCCCCGCCAACCGCATTTGAGAGGTTGGCGGGAGCGAGAGCAGCCCCCGGATGATCTTAAATTACGAGGTGGGACATAGAGACCGATGCGTTCGGACAAGTAAGCTGGGCCAGAACCGTATAGAGCTTTAAAGGTCAAAACCAGCACTTTGAATAGAGCTCGGAATTGGACAGGCAGCCAGTGGAGCTGACACAACAGGGGGTGGTATGCTCCTGCATGTAGCCCGGTTAGTAATCTGGCTGCCGCCCGTTGGACTAGTTGTAGCTTCCGAACTGTCTTCAAAGGCAGCCCCATGTAGAGTGCGTTGCAGTAATCTATTCGGGATGTGACCAGAGCGTGGACGACCGTAGCCAGATCAGCCTTCCCAAGGAACGGGCGCAGCTGGCGCACGAGTCTTAACTGTGCAAAAGCTCTCCTGGCCACCGCCGAGACCTGGGGTTCCAGGCTCAGCGATGAGTCCAGGATCACTCCCAAGCTGCGAACCTGCGTCTTCAGAGGGAGTGTAACCCCATCCAACACAGGCTGTAACTCTATGCCCTGTTCGGCCTTTCGACTGACCAGGAGGACCTCTGTCTTGTCTGGATTAAGTTTCAATTTGCTAGCCCTTATCCAGTCCGACACAGCAGCCAAGCACCGGTTCAAAGTCTGGACAGAGTCTTATCTTATATTACAGTTTAATCAGAGTCTTATCTTATATTACAGTTTTACGTAAATATTCAAAAATATTTAACCTACTGATGCCTGATTTTATTTCATTGGTAACTATGTTTATTTTGAAATTGACGCATAGCTTCTGCATTTTTCACCCACAGCTTATACTCGAGTCAATCAATTTTCTCAGTTTTTTGTGGTTAAAATTAGGTGCCTCAGCTTATATTCGGGTCGGCTTATACTCGAGTATATACGGTATGTTAATCCGTTTTCCCATTTTTACCAGCGCCCTGCACTTCTAAGCCCAAAGAATATGAAAAGCTGACTATCTATTAAGTTGGTATTTAAGCAGAAATGCAAACTTAATCATTTCCTGATTGTCAGCCTCACAAATCATGAATGTTGACCCTCCCTTACTCCTGTTTTGAAAAACCTGGGAACACAACCAAAATAGCTCTAAAGAATAGGTTATGCTGTAGCCGAGAAGGCAAGAAGACAGGAACAGACACGGCTGTTCAGGAAGTATTTGCATCCCCAGGGTTGCAAGTCTGATTCAGCCAGACATCGGATTTTAGACCTCAGCTAGAGATACCAAACATTACAAAAGAACAGATCATCCAGGAGGACAGGCGGCTGGAGGGGAAGACATGATTTCCCAAGGAGCTTAGACTACATGCCAAGCTCGGCTGGAAGTTTCGCCCCGTATCATGGACGCGCTATGTTTTTACGTGCAACTTCTGTCTCGAGAAATGATGTTCAAAAAATATCCAGACAAAACAGAGATAACAGGAGAGGCCATATCTTTGTGAATTCTCGGCTTCTAAGATCTGTGTAATTTCCCACTCTCACTTTAATAATGTTGGTGTTGTTTCCCGTAGAGCAAGGGTCGGGAACTTTTTTGACTCAGAGTGCCATGAAAGCAAAATATTTGGAAATTTATTTCAGTGAGAGCCATATAATATATAATATATATTTGAAGACTGAATTCAGCTAAATGTGAGTCTATACATACATACATACTATGAGAAAAGTATTCCCCCGGCAGAATGACGGGACACTTCAGACCTGGCTCTGCAAAAGGCATGCTCAGGACTCTGGGAAGGAAGAGAAGGCGGAAGGAAGGAAGGAAGGAAGGAAGGGGGAAAGAAAGAAAGAAAGAAAGGAGGGAGGGGGAGAGGAAGAAAGAAAAGAAAGAGCGAACTATGGAAAAAGGAAGAAAAGAAAAGCATGAGACAAGGAGGGGAAAAGAAAGAAGGAAATGGGAAGGGAGGAAAGGAAAGGGTGGGGAAAAGAAAGGAAAGGGAGTGAGGAAAAAGTAAAACAATGAAGGGAAAAGAAGAAAAGAAAGAAGGGGAGAGAGAGGAAAGTGAAAAGAAAGGAAGGAGAAGGAAATGAAGACTTGGGGGAAAAGAATAGAAGGGGAAAGAAAGAAGAGGGAGGGAAAAGGAAGGAGAGAAGGAAGGGTGAAGGGGGAGAAAGGAAGGAAGGAAGGAAGGAAGCGGGACAATGGAGGAAAGAAGGCAGGGGAGAGAGGGAGGGAAAAGGAAGGAGAGAAGGAGAAGAAAAGGATGAAGGGGGAGAAAGAAAGGAAGGAAGAGGGAGAATGGAGGAAAGAAGGAAGGGGAGAGAGGGCGGGAAAGGAATGAGAGAATGAGAAGGAAAGGGTGAAGGGGAGGAAGGAAGGAAGGAAGAGGAAGGAAGGAAGGAAGAGGGAGAATGGAGGAAAGAAGGGAGAAAGGGAGGGAAAAGGAAGGAGAGAAGGAGAAGGAAAGGAAAGGGTGAAGGGGAGAAAGAAAGGAAGGAAGAGGGACAATGGAGGAAAGAAGGAAGGGGAGAGGGAGGGAATACTGTTTTTAACCTATTTGAATGTATTTGATATATTTTAATGCTAATTATATTTTAATGTATTTTAATGTTAACTGTATTAAAC
The DNA here is from genome assembly GCA_030556195.1 of Anolis apletophallus. Taxonomy (NCBI): domain Eukaryota; kingdom Metazoa; phylum Chordata; class Lepidosauria; order Squamata; family Anolidae; genus Anolis; species Anolis apletophallus. The sequence goes on from JARBWK010000016.1 coordinate 37,985,380, forward strand.
GTATTTTAAATTTTTGACTGTTGTGGTTTCTATTATATGTTTACTGTGTTTTGGGCACTGAATTGTTGCCATTGTGAGGCCGCTCTGAGTCCCCCCTCAGGGGTTGGGGAGATGCGGGGTAGAAATGGTGGAAATAATAAATCTCTCTCTTGGTTTTTCTTCGCGAACGAAGATCCAGGAAGGACTCCTCCCACGCTCTCCACAAGCACGCCGATGCTTCGGAGGTTGGATGTGTCCTTCGAGCCTGTGCAATGGATTTTTCTGGTGGAGCGCAGCGTGCACAGAACTGGCCTCACCCTTTAAACCAAAGGTTCGTCTGCCGGGGCCTAGCAAGCTTAGGACGGTGGCAGCGAGGTCCTCAGGTCGTAGGTTTGGTTCGAGTTTCCTTCTCTAGATGGTTGACCTTACAAGGTTAAACGAGCACCATCTGCCCGGGTTTGAAATCAGAGTTTTCCTTCTCTTGGGATGGTTGCCAAAAGGCTAGAGAGCCCATCCTGCCATTTCACGCTCTTTGTCAGACCCTTCGGTTGTGTCCTGTCTGGCATGGGAGGCCCTACCAGTGGCTATTATGCCACCGCCAGCATAGCTCACAACTTCATTAGGGTACGCAAGCCTCTTCCCCATGACAAGGGGGTGCCAACAGAAAGGTTCTACAGTATAAGGTAAAGGTAAAGGTTCCCTTGACATTAAGTCTAGTCATGTCCGACTCTGGGGCGGGGTGGGGGGCTCATCTCCATTTCTAAGCCGAAGAGCATAGACACCTCCAAGGTCATGAGTGCCATTAAGTATAGTTGATGAAAAATAATGAGAGTAATGAAATTTTTGTTACTATTTCGTTAGAGTAATTGTGCATATATTACTATGATTGGCAAAACCTCAGGGGCTCCTTTCTCCCTCCTTTCTAAAGCTCTTGGAGTGAAACTTGCTACTATGGTAGAACACATTTACCACCGTTAGCCCACCAAATATCAAAACTTCCACTTATCCACAGATTTTTGGGGAATTTTTTTAAAAAAAATTTTTATAAACAACATTTTAAAAAACTACAAGAGCTATCCTTAATTTTTTTTTGTACAATAGTATAAGATAACAAGGGGACCCTTCCCTCCAGTTGTGTTGCTCCATCTATAGTGTTCCGCTATGACACACTTTTCCCCCATCCTAAACTGAAAGTCTGTCCCCACTATTTCATTTTCCTGGGCCCCCTTCATTTGCTATCTCCTACTCCTATCTCACCCTAGGGTTTTTATAATTTTATTGTGTCCATTTGGCCTGCCCATCCCATTCGGTTCTTGTGTATGAATTTCCTGTATCATTTCATTAGTTATTGTAATTGTATTTTTAAAATTATTATTTCTGATTTATTTGTTTGTTTGTTTTTGTATTTTGCATTTTACTGTGTTGTATTGTATTTTTGAAGGGCTTGGCCTCATGTTAGCCGCCCCGAGTCCCCATTGGGGAGATGGTGGGGGGTATAAATAAAGATTATTATTATTATCATTCCCCCCCCCCCAACTATCAGAAATACTAATACATCTAATGATTATATATCTCAGTTAACAAGGGGGCGCCAACGGAGAGAGGAAATAATAAATAAATAATAATAAAAGGAAGGAGAGAAGGAAAGAATGGAAGAGGAAGAAAGGAGGGCCCCAAGAGCAGCGGGGGATGAGGAAGAGGCGGTGATGGTGGTGCGGAAGCAGCGGTCACGGCACATTTGCATCATTCCTCCCCGCTGCATGAGAAGGAAAGAGTGAAGGGGGAGAAAGGAAGGAAGGAAAAGGAAGGAAGGAAGAGGGAGAATGGAGGAAAGAAGGAATGGGAGAGAGGGAGCTGCATGCTGGGAAACCGAGGCCCGAGGTGCTCTGGAGAGCCAGATGCAATCATGAAAAGAGCCACATCTGGTTCCCGATTAGGGTTGCCATTTTTTGATATGAGAAATAAGGGACATTTACGGGATTTTTCACAAAAATAAGGGACACTTCATTAAAAACTTGAAACTCAAACATTAGGTAGAAATAGTTTGATTAACAGAATAAGATAATGATTGAAACTCAAAAGAAACTGACTTACACCCTCTTAACAGTACATGGTATGTTTCCGCATGCTTTGTCATGCAGAAAAAACATTATTAGAACTACCTAATTTTCTCCATCTGTATTTAGTACTTGACTTTGCTGACTTTCAAAGTGCACTGTCTAAACATTAAAATAAAATAAATTTTATAAGACACTACATCTTCATGATTATTATGTCAATAGTTAATGCTATAGTATAGTATGGGATGCACAGCATTGTATAGTATTGGGATGCACAGCTAGGCCTATTTTAAGAGTAACTCAAGCAACCAGAAACTATCTTTATCCAACATGATCCAACATTCCCCTTGGGTAATGGTTAATTAGTCTACTGTACTTTGAAAAAGTCCTGTATCGCCTCTTCCGTCCAATGGGGATGCAGGCTGCCCTGCGAGTTGGAATCCCTGGGCAGGCATTGCCGTGGAAACCGCAGCGCGCACCTTCCTCTGGTCAACCCCGCCCAGTCCTGCCCTGCTAGTCAAAAATAAGGGACAGGGCCTGAAAATAAGGGACACAAATTTTAGGGCCGAAATAAGGGACGTCCCTTAGAATAAGGGACATATGGCAACCCTATTCCCGATCCATACCCCTGCCATAGAGACTGTAAATTCAAGTGATGTCATCCAGTTTCTTCCATGAGAAATAAGCATGATGGCCAATCTCACCAGAATTAAACCCAAGGAACTTTCCGAGCCACTGTTGAGCAAACACATTACCTTGCATCTTCTCCAATATGTCTCTTAATGAGATCCCTAATTAGGCAAGATTTTAATTTAAAGTCTAAAAAGTCATGCAGCTTAGGCTTTGAATGAGTGCGGAGTCTACCGCTAGTCATGGCAATTACCAAGTCAACATCATCCGGAGGAAAACGTTCAAGGCTCCCTGCGTCTGCAAATAAATTTAAGATAGATTGGGAAGGAGGTTAAGTCAACTTTCGGCCTATTTCCTCCAATAACAAAAACTTGAAGAAGGAGCTTTTAGTTTTACTGGTGTGAACCACTGTCAGGAATCTCCTAGGCAGCAAGGATTGTTGGAACTGTGTCGTTCTGCATTTTCCGGGCTGTATGGCCATGTTCCAGAAGCATTCTCTCCTGACGTTTTGCCTGCATCCATGGCAGGCATCCTCAGAGGTTGTGAGGTTTGTTGGAAATTAGGAAAATTTGGTTTATATATCTGTGGAAAGTCCAGGGTGGGAGAAAGGACTCTTTGTCTGTAGGAGATAGGTGTGAATGTTTCAATTGGCCACCTTGATTGACATTTTTGTGGCCTGATTGTGTGTGTGTGTGTGTGTGTGTGTGTATGTATATGTGTGTGTGTGTATATATATATAGGCTGGTTGATCCAAGGAAAAAACATTTCGAAACTCGTTTCGGATATAATTGTAGCTGTCGTTTTGAATTATATGGACTTCTGAAAAATTTTCGGAAAATTTTGAAATTGTTTCGGAAGTATTTCCGAAATTCGGAAGTCTTCAAAAATGGCGTCCGTTTTTTTAAAAGGGCAAAAAAATCAGCAGAAGGGAGAGTCAGCTGTTAGCCATCAGCCAATGGGCAATCAGCAAGAAAATTCAGAAATGACATCCGAAATTTGGAATTCGGAAATCCTGTTGTGAGGGCTGCCTCGAAATTGCTAAAAAGTCGGAAGTATCTGAAAAACTTCCGAAATTCGGGCATATCCGAAAATGTAGAACAGCCCTAATATATACAGTGTGTATATATATATATATACACACACACACACACACATACACACACACACACACACACACTCTCTGGACTGACTATGTGACAAGTATTGCTGTCCTGATGGTAGCTTGTTCAACTTAAGCCGTCTGAGGGCTCTAAACTACCTAGTCCGTGAGCTGCTTTTCGCCGATGATGCTGCCCTTGTCGCCCATTCAGAAGCAGCTCTGCAGCTGTTGCAAAGCAGGATGTTAGGTGCTGCAGAGCTGCTTCTGGGCTGGAAGTCAGCCTGAAGAAAACAGAAGTCCTCTACCAGCCCGCACCACAGGAAGAACACCATCATCCCCACGTCAGCATAGGCACATCTGTGCTTAAGTCTGTTCAGCAGTTCACCTACCTGGGAGGCATCATCTCTTCAGATGCCAAGATTGATAAAGAGATAGATCACAGATTAGCAAAGGCATAGAGTGCATTCGGAAGGCTTCACAAAAGAGTCTGGAGCAACAAGCACCTGAGGCAAAGCACCAAAATCAGTGTGTACAGAGTTATCGTACTGTCCATTCTCCTTTATGGGTCTGAAACATGGGTCACCTATCGCCAACACCTACGACTCCTCGAACACTTTCATCAGCGCTGTCTTCGCTCAATCCTAAATATACACTGGACCGACTATGTGACTAATGTTGCTGTCCTTGAGCAAGCAGGGATCACCAGCATTGAGGCCATGCTATTGAGAACACAGCTGCGCTGGGCAGGGCACGTCTCTAGGATGGAGGACCACTGCCTCTCAAAGATACTACTCTATGGTGAACTCGCCACGGGTCAACGCAAGAGAGGCACCCCCCAAAAAGAGATATAAGGACTCCCTGAAACAACATCTCAGGCTCTGCCAGATTGATCGTCATTCTGCCGGGGGAATCCTTTTCTCATTATATGTACGTATAGACTCACATTTAGTTGAATTCAGTCATAAAATATTATATACACACACACACACACACACACTAGCTGTACCCGGCATGCGTTGCTGTGCCCTATTTAGGAGATGCGAGAAAGTCTGAGTATGTAAGGGTTGGAATTGTTGTTAGTTATGGTGTTGTTGGGGCCCTGGCTGTGTCGTTGTGGGTTGTTCTGGTGGGTGGGATGTTGAAGTCCTGGGGAGTTGTTGGTGTGTGGTGTTGCTGGCGTTCTGCATAGCTTGTGGATATACAATGTTTTTTGTCTTTCCGTCTGCTGTGTTGATGTAGAGGTTGATGCGTGTGTGGGTGGGGTACTTTGGAAGTGAGTGGAGGTACTTGAAATCCCATTATCCATGGTGTGTCCTCCTCTAATCTGCAGTCGGATGGAGTGTGGGTCATGGGGGGTATTGTTTGCCAAGTTTGGTCTTTATCGGTCTTGGTTCTGGGACACAGTGGTCTTTGGGGAAGGATGGGTTTTGAAGTACTACAAATCCCATTATCCATGGAGGTACTTCAAGTCCCATAATCCATGGTTCACCCTCCTCCAAACTGTAGTAGAATGTAGCGTGGGTCATAGGGGCTCTGTGTGCCAAGGTAGGTTACTGTAAATTCAGGCCATACACAATGTCCCATGAGCTGAGGCCTAGTCAGGAACAGCAAGTTAATGAAGCCTTACTGTCAATTCAGGCCATACACAATGTCCAATGAGCTGAGGCGTAGTTGGGAGAATCAAGTTAATGAAGCCTTACTGTCAATTCAGAGCATAAACAGCATTCCATTAAGTGAGGCCTAGTCAGGGAAATTAGGTTAATGAAGCCTTACTGTCAATTTTGGGCGTGGTCTGTGATTTGTAGGGGTGTTTTTGTTTGTGCCTCAGCCCTTTGCCCTATCCTCCTCTGACAGTTTATTATGGGTTGGAATGTTCATGTTGGCTGGCCAGTACAGGAGTTATGCAAATCTGCCCTTATTGGCAACCAATCATGTTGTCAGAATGTAGAGGCTGGGAGAGTCGTTGGCAGCCCCGGAGGATGCTGGGAAATGTAGTTTTTTACTTGTTGTTTTGGGGGCCTTTTAGGTTTTGGGGGGGAAAGTTTCTTCGCTACAAACATACCTTGCTTGAGGCCTATTTCTGTTGGCAAGTTTGGTGTTTCTGCGTTGTAAGGTTTCTCTGTTTGGGACTGTCGTTCCATGACGGGAACCCCTTTACATTTATATATATATATATATATATATATATATATATATATAAATATGGCTCTCACTGAAATAAATTTACAAATATTTTGCTTTCATGGCTCTCTGAGTCAAAACGGTTCCCGACCCCTGCATTATAGGCTTGTGCTGTCAATCATTTCCCTCTTCATTCCTCTGCTCGTTCCATGGGAAATGAGTGCTGATCATTAGGAGGAAAGTAGCAATGTACAATCTGGAATTCCACAAGGAGTTGTGGAAGGGGGTGATAAGCAATATCCATCGAGGCAATATGCAGCCCTAATGACTGCGTGTTAAGTTCTCATTTGTGCAGTGCGTTTTGGGTGGAATTTAATACCGAACTGTTGCTCATGAGTCATAACAACAAAAACAACAACTAAATGTTTTTGGACGTTTAGTGAGATACACCTCCCCTAAACGGACAAATTGCTATTTGCAACACGAATACATTTGAGCGTGGCTGTTATTCCATCACTTCCACAAATTCTAGAATTAAAACATTTGAAGTAAAGGAAGCATTGTCAATCTAGTTTGGGAAACCATAAATAGAGACAATGTAAAATAAGTAAAGGTAAAAGTTTCCCCTGTCATTAAGTCAAGTCATGTTTGGCTCTTGGGGATGGTGCTCATCTCTATTTCTAAGTCGAAGAGCCGCCGTTGTCTGTAGACGCCTCCTAGGTAATGTGGACGGCATGAATGTATGGAGCACTGTTACCTTCCCACCGGAGAGGTACCTATTGATCTACTCCCATTTGCATGTTTTTAAACTGCTAGGTTGGCAGAAGTTGGGGCTAACAGCGGCAGTTCACCCCTTTCCCCAGATCTGAACTGCCAATCTTTCGGTCAGCAACTTCAGCAGCTCAGCAGTTTAACCCACTGTGCCACTGCGATGGCGCAATGGGTTAAACCCTTGTGTTGGCTGAACTGCTGACCTGAGGGTCAGTGGTTTGAATTTGCGGGATGGAGTGAGCTTCCATCTGTCAGCTCCAGCTTCCCATGCAGGGACATAAGAGAAGCCTCTCACAGGATGGCATCACATCCAGGCATCTCTGCAGACAGCCAGTTCTCTCACAACGGAAGCAACTTGCAGTTTCTCAAGTCATTTCTGACATGATAAGAAATGACATTTGCTGAATACTTGTTTTGTTTATGTGATGGTCTGTTTTCTAGACCAGTGTTTCCCAACCAGTGTGCCGTGAGCGATCATCAGGTGTGCCATGAGCCATCATCAGGTGTGCCATGAGCCATCATCAGGTGTGCCATGAGTGATCATCAGGTGTGCCATGAGTGATCATCAGGTGTGCCATGAGTGATCATCAGGTGTGCCGTTGTTGCACTATAGACTCGGGGCCCCTCAGCAAAACCACTTGACACTTGGCAACGGTTAAATGCTTTATTTAGAATAAATGGTTAAAGGAAAGAGTCTAAAGAATATAGCCTACTAGCTGTACCCGGCACGCGTTGCTGTGCCCTATTTTGGAGATGCGATGAAGTCTGAGTATGTAAGGGTTGGAGTTGTTGTTAGTTATGGTGTTGTTGGGGTCATGGCTGTGTTGTTGTGGGTTGTTTTGGTGGGTGGGATGTTGGAGTCCTGTGGAGTTGTTGTGTGGTGTTGCTGGCGTTCTGCATAGCTTGTGGATATACAATGTTTTTTGTGTTTCCGTCTGCTGTGTTGATGCAGAGGTTGATGTGTGTGTGGGTGGGGTACTTTGGAAGTGAGTGGAGGTACTTGAAATCCCATTATCCATGGTGTGTCCTCCTCTAATCTGCAGTCGGATGGAGTGTGGGTCATGGGGGGCATTGTGTGCCAAGTTGGGTCTTTATCGGTCTTGGTTCTGGGACACAGTGGTCTGTGGGGAATGATGGGTTTTGAAGTACTACAAACCCCATTATCCATGGAGGTACTTCAAGTCCCATAATCCATGGTCCACCCTCCTCCAAACTGTAGTAGAATGTGGCGTGGGTCATAGGGGCTCTGTGTGCCAAGGTAGGTTACTGTCAATTCAGGCCATACACAATGTCCAATGAGCTGAGGGCTAGTTGGGAGAATCAAGTTAATGAAGCCTTACTGTCAATTCAGAGCGTAAACAGCATTCCATTAAGTGAGGCCTAGTCAGGGAAATTAAGTTAATGAAGCCTTATTGTCAATTTTGGGCGTGGTCTGTGATTTGTAGGGGTGTAAATTTTATGTGGGAAGTGAATTGGGTGTTTGTGTTTGTGCCTCAGCCCTTTGCCTTATCCTCCTCTGACAGTTTATTATGGGTTGTAATGTTCATGTTGGCTGGCCAGTACAGGAGTTATGCAAATTCACCCTTATTGGCAGCCAATCATGTTGTCAGAATGTAGAGGCTGGGAGAGTCATTGGCAGCCCCAGAGGATGCTGGGAAATGTAGTTTTTTTACTCGTTGTTTTGGGGGCCTTTTAGGTTTTTGGGGGGAAGTTTCTTTGCTACAAACGTACCTTGTCTGAGGCCTATTTCTGTTGGCAAGTTTGGTGTCTCTGCGTTGTAAGGTTTCTCTGTTTGGGACGGTCTTTCCATGACGACTCTTCCTTTATATATATAGATTGATGTTCTCTAACAGCAATAGGTAGCAGCAAAGTTGTCTCTGAGGAAGCAAGAATAAAGATATAATCCTCTGGTAATCAGGAACAGAGCAAGAGTCCTGTGTGCCCAAACAGGCTAATCCAAAAGGGTCTGGAAACAAGGCTTGGCAATTAGTCTTTGGTAGCAGGAAGGCCCAAGGCCCAGGCAGGAACTTGAGTGCATGGAAACCGTAGCGTAGAATCCAACATTGATGACCCATTGCTAGGGCCCAACTTATATAGGAGTCAAAGGCTTTGATCGTCCGATGTCTAGTACGTCGGACATCACTTCCCATAACATGATCCAGCTGCGGCCCTTCTATCCTTGTTACATTGGTTTGGAATGTTTTGCCAATTAGCGCGGGCAGATGGTATTGAGGAGTTAACATCTCTCGGTTCTGCTAGGCACTGTTTATCATTCCCTGGCCGAGGTGAATCTCTGGTAACAGTGACCTTAGACAACGGATGAACCTGCCCTTGCTGGTTAGGCTGGTCAGGCCTAACAGGCCTCTTTGGAACATTGGTTCCGCTTTGGGATTTAACATGATATAAGCTTTGCAGAGGGCCTAAGTCGGGTTGAGGAACATGCAGGGGTGTGACAGCCATGAGCGATCATCAGGTGCGCCATGAGCGATCATCAGGTGTGCCGTGAGCGATCATCAGGTGTGCCATGAGCGATCATCAGGTGTGCCGTGAGTGATCATCAGGTGTGCTGTGGGAAATTGGAACTTTTCTTCCCCCTCCTAGCAGCGCTTTCTCCCTCTTTCCCTCCCCAACGATCCACCCCGAGGCAAAGGAAGGGCTCCGCCGAATGCCAGGGCTAGGCCTGCCTTGAGGAAGCCTGCAGGAGCCTCGACTCAGCATGGTTCCAGCTCCCGCTCAGGGCTGCTTCAGCCTCCCGATACATTTCATAGATCTGTGTGGCCTCTTTTGCTGCCTCCCTCCTCCCTCTGCAAAAGCAGAGCACTGGGCAGAAGTGATTGAGTCGGCGTTTTCGTGTTGGCTTGGATTTTTCACGAGAACAGCCAAAGCCGGAAACTCCACGTCGGTGAATTGGGCAGTGAGCGAACCTGGGAGCATCGGGAGGCTGAAGCATTCACAGGTTTCAAAAAAACAAATTGAGCCTCTCCACTTGGAAATGTTTATTTTTAAACTCTTTTACTGGATTTTTTGAGAGTTGCCTCCCCCCGCCAATGAACTGTTTATAACAGCTTCGTGACATCTGTGACAAATTGCCTATATTTTGGGCCAGAAGAAGCCCAGGAGGAAAAGCCCTTTTTGGTGGGTTGGCCAGTTAATGCTCTGTTTTGGATGAACGACCATTTTAAGGTTAGGGTTCCCAGTTAGGCTGAGGTAGGGACAGCCTAGGAAAGGGGACATGGAGCCTTAGAGAGCCAGTAGGCAGTTGGGCTAGGCACCAGGGGTAAAATGTCGGTTGGAACTTTGAAAACTGACAGTTGGTGAGCAGTTATGCAGTTAGGGAGGCCACGGAACTCTGGAGAGAGTTGATGGTTGGTCTCTGACAGAGAAGGTCAGAGTGAGTTTGGCTCTTGAGAGAGTTAGCAGCTTTGTGCTGGGTTTTTTAGGACTCTGAGAAGAAACAGAGCCATGTAAGTGTAGTCAGCAGATAATACCTTAGCACAGTATTATCTGGGTTGCTACGGTGTTTGTAACTTGTTTAAGATTGTGCAAGTTTTTAAGTAACCACACGCTCCAACATTTCATTGTAACCAATATGCTCATGTGCCTGTGAATCTCTCGCAAGTTGTTAAAATAAACTCTGTTTTGTGTTCATCTAGTCCTGCCTCCCGGTGTTTCAAATCCTCCCTGGGTTAAATGGTGGCAGCGTAATTCAAGAGAAACCTCTTCCATCTTTTAAATACCAAAGTTCCCTGACACTTTGCCCAGCCTAGAGACTAAGGCGAGCCCTCATCACAATACTTGGTGGCAGCACGGTATAAAAACAGCCTGTCTCCACCGCAACATCCATAGTTAACTGGAAGCAAGTTTCACTCAGGGTGAAATTTCACAAGGGTCTGGAGAACAAGCCCTATGAGGAGCAGCTTGAAGAGCTGGGCATGTTTAGCCTGAAGAAGAGAGGGCTGAGAGAAGACATGATAGCCATGTAGAAGTATGTGAGAGGAAGTCATATCTATGTTGTGTTCATCGAAACAGGCCCAGGTTTCACACTGAGTGTATGAATACATTTAAAAACATATTAACTATATCAGGGCTGTCCAACTGGCGGCCCTGGGGCCGTACACGGCCCCCCAGCCCCTTTCCTGCGGCCCCCTAATCTTTTTAATAAAAAATAAAAATAGGAAAATAAATTAAATAATAAAAATTTAAAAAACCCACTTCCGGGTTCCGGAGGAAGTCTCGCGAGACTACGCCAGCCACGCGGGATCTCGTATTGAGAGCGAAATCCCATGTACCTGGTGTAGTCTCGCGATAGTTAATACAGTTGCCGAAATCTCGGGATTCAGTGGCTATGCCAGGGCGAGGCCGTACAAGGCCAAGGCGAGGCCTGCGAGGAGCTCCGCCTGGGCCTGCGAGGAACTCCGCCTGGGCCTGCTCCTGCTCCTGGCCACCCTACTCGGTGACAGAGAGGGCCCGGCCCTGGTTCCCTTCCTGTCCGAGGCCTCAGCTGCCTTCTGCGCCGGCCTCCGGGACCCTTTCCCGCCCGCACAGAGGCAGGCCTGCGATGCCATCGCTGCCTCTGCCCGCGCCTCCCCCAGGTAATGAACCCACAGCCTCAGGGGTTGGGAGGGTTCCCCCAGGCAGGAAGCATTAATTATATTTTATTAATGTATGTATATCCCCTCCTTCAATCCATGTCCCTTTCTGATATTATTATATTTTATTAATGTATTTATATTCCCTCCCTGGAGCCGGGGAGGGGGTGGAGCCTGGGGGGAGGCGGAGCCGGGGGCAGAGGCAGACCCTTTGGCCCCCAGGTGATCAGTGACCGGAATTCCGGCCACAGGTCCAGTAGAAGTTGGACAGCCCTGAACTATATGTATTACTGTGTTAGAGTGTCATTTTGCATCATTTTGGTTGGTGGTGTGCCCCAGGATTTTGCAAATGTAAAAAATGTGCCGCGGCTCAAAAAAGGTTGAAAAACACTGTTCTAGACTGATAACATCACCATTGCGCCATCCTACAAGGCTTGGTTTGAAAAGTAAGAGGGCAATCTTCATCTGAATTTTTTCCTTTCAGAATAAATCATCTCTTTTGGCAGGATACCTAAATCCTCTGTGAAACATACTCTTGCAGGTGGACTATTTAAACAGGTATATCTCAGTTAACAAAGCAGTTGTATTCCTGGGCAATACTTGTTCGGCAGAAAGCCTGGCACCGGAGGCAGAAATAACATGGACAGAATATTCATCCACATAAAGAAGAGCAGTTCAACATGTTTCAGGAAACCTTTTTCTCTGCAACTGACTGGTCAGATAAGCCTTTCCTAAGAAAACAAAACCGTGTTGAACCTTCTAGAGACCATTTGCGAGCTTCTTCCAAAAATGCCTCCAGGGATGTTTATTATTCTACTTCCCTTATTATTTCCATTTTGGTGTCCAAACTTGTAAATCTAGCTGGTGAAGTTGGCTTCATTGTGTTTTTCTTTTCTCTGTATCCAATCGAATCAATGCAGTTTGGCTGCGCTTTAACTGCCATGGATCAATGCTACGGAATCCCGGGAGATGTAGTTTTAAAAGGTGTTTAGCCTTCTCCAAACTCCAAACTACAAATCCCAGGTTTCCATGGCAATTAAAGAGGTGTCAAACTGAATTAACTCTACAGTGTAGATATTAGGGCTGGTTCATCCAAGAAAAAAACGTTTCGAAACTCGTTTCGGATCTAATTGTCGTTTTGGATTATATGGACTTCCGAAAAATTTCCTAAAAATTTCGAAATTGATTTGGAAGTATTTCCAAAATTCAGAAGTCTTTGGAAATGGCGACTGCTTTCAAAAATGGGCAAAAAAAAAATCAGCAGAAGGGAGAGTCAGCTGTTAGACATCAGCCAATGAGCAATCAGCAAGAAAATTCAGAAATGACATCCGAAATTCGGAGTTCTGAAATTCTGAATTTTGGATTTTGGAATTTCAGATTTCGGAATTCCTTTTGGGAGGGTTGCTTTCGAAATTGCTTTAAAAAGTCGGAAGTATCAAAAAAACCTTCAGAAATTCAGGCATATCCATCCTAGAGACGTGCCCTGACCAGCGCAGCTGTGTTCTCAATAGCATGGCCTCAATGCTGGTGATCCCTGCTTGCTCAAGGACGGCAACATAAGTCACATAGTTGGTCCAGTGTATATTTGATGAAAGTGTTTGAGGAGTCATAGGTGTTGGCGATTGGTGACCCATGTTTCAGATCCATATAGGAGAAATAGACAGTATGATAGCTTTGTACACACTGATTTTGGTGCTTTGCCTCAGGTGCTTGTTGCTCCTGACTCTTTTGTGAAGCCTTCCGAATGCACTCTATGCCTTTGCTAATCTGTGATCCATCTCTTTGTCAATCTTGGCGTCTGAAGAGATTATGCTTCCCAGGTAGGTGAACTGCTGAATGGACTTAAGCACAGATGTGCCTATGCTGACGTGGGGATGATGGTGTTCTTCCTGTGGCGCGGGCTGGTAGAGGACTTCCATTTTCTTCAGGCTGACTTCCAGCCCAAACAGCTCTGCAGCTGTTGCAAAGCAGCATGTTAGGCGCTGCAGGGCTGCTTCTGAATGGGCGACAAGGGCAGCATCGTCAGCAAAAAGCTGCTCACGGACTAGATAGTTTAGAGTCTTAGAGTCTTAGTGCAAGCCCTCAGACAGCGGTTTAGAAATTGAATAAATAAATAAATAAAACATCTGGGTACCCACAGGTTGAGAACCACTTTGTTAGATGGATCCTTTACACCTGAATCCCAGAGCAAATACAGCATTATATGGACAGGAAAGTCAGGAGCTGCCAGCCAATGATGTTCTTACTTGGAGCAATGCAGAGCCAAGCCATGTATCTGTGGTGAATATATTGAAGAAGCTTGTCTATTTGTTGATGGCCTGGATTTCGGAAAACTGCCTGCAAGGGTTTTCTCCCCGCTTTAGCTTGTTTATTAAAATGACACAGAATCGTGCTCTATTAATGCCGCCTTTTTGCTCCAATACCTACTCTGTCCCACAAGGATTGTGGCAGCAATACATAATCCAAATGAGCATTTACATACATATCCCGACTGCAGATTTTGTTCAGGCTTGCTGAAACCTCATGGCGTTTTGGACAAAGAATTTAGACTGCAACTAAGGGAAAGCAGGGAAAGCGGTGCAAGAACATGATTGTCTTTTAAAAAAAAGAAATACAAAATTATTGTATTTATAGGGTATGCACTGAAAGCCAGAAGGATCCTGTTTATCTATCTAAGTATTTATCAGCACAGTATCCAAATCCCAAAAGACGTGAATAATTTCTCCATCTCTCATTATTGGACGCACCTCTCTGACTCCTAAGGGAATTATTACTGGTGTGTTTGCCATTCATTATTGCATAATGCTCTCGCTCTGTGCTACATTTCAGAGCGTTTCCGAGGCGCTTGGGAATTCTGATTGGCAGGTTGGTTACTTTGCTTGAAAGCATTGTTGTACTTTTATCCGTGCAATGGTAAGAGGTAGAGCTGGGGTTTCTTCATGGCCAAACTTTAACAACAGTGACATACTTGTGGCCAAAACTGAAACAACAGATGGGCTAAAACAGGGGTGCTCATTAGGTCGATCGTGAGCTACTAGTCGATCTTCGGCCCTCATCCAGTTGATCTTTGGGCCTCCTGCCGCTGGCCTCCGCTCCCGCGGTGCTTCTTCCACCCGCGGGGCATTGCAGGAAGGAGGAAGCAGGAGGCGGGGCCTGTGAAGGCTCCGCCTCGCGCTCCCCCGTTCCCGCAATGCCCCGTGGGAGGAGCCAGCAGCGAGAACGAGGAAGCACTCCCTCGCCCTCTGCAATGCCCCATGGGAGGAGCCGGCAGCGGGAATGAGGAAGCGTGAAGCAGAGCCTTCAAAGGCTCCGCCTCGCACTCCCTCGCTCTCTGCAATGCCCCACGGGAGGAGCCAGTAGCGGGAACGAGGAAGCGCGAGATGGAGCCTTCGATGGCTCTGCCTCGTGCTACCCCGCTCCCGCTGCTGGCTCCTCCCGCGGGGCATTGCAGAGGGCGAGGGAGCACGAGGCGGAGCTCTCGAAGTCTCCATCTCATGCTCCCTCGCCCTCTGCAATGCCCCCACAGGAGGAGCGGTGGGCGGGAGGAGCGGCGGCGCGCGGGAAGAGCGGCACGCAGGAGGAGCGGCGCACGGGAGGAGCGGTGCATGGATGGTGTGCGCATGCGTGCGCAAGGTAGATCTTCTTTTTTTTTTTTAAAAAGTAGCTTGCATCTTAAAAAGTGTGGACAAACCTGGACTAAAAGAGATTGATTGTTTCGGCAACTTCGTTCTTGATCTTTCACTGCTGCTAGTTGGTCTTGTCTCTAGGGTTATAGCTATGGAAAGGACAACGTGAATGCACTGCCCTACCAAGTGAGATTTCAACTCTGCATTAGATTTGCCATCCAGCTTGAATTTTTTACACTGTAGGGAGTGAAACATGGAAAGTGGCTTGAACCTAGAACTCTTCCATTTCCTGTTTTCTAATTCTTTGTCCTGCTACATGGTTCTCTTGCTACATGAGGGCCAGCACGGTCAAGTCAGATATGGCGATGTTCTCTCAGAGCCCTTTCTAATAACTAATGGAGAGAAACAAGGTTGTGTTGCGTGTGCACGGGTGATATACCTCCCGCCAGGGAACCAATGAGGCACAAACACAGTTTTTGGATGAAAATTGGCCATAACTCATTTATTGAACACAGGAACAAGGGTGTTCCCTCCCCCATTAGTAGTATAGAACCAAATGTTTTATGGATCAACCACCCCTAGTACGTACCTCTCTTTCAGACTAGTCCACATATCTATCTCTACTCCAAAAATTCTTATTATAGGCCACAGCAATGCGTGGCAGGGCACAGCTAGTACATTTATTAAAATGTACACTCTCACATACACATGTGTCCAAATAATCAATGTGGCGTATTCTTTTATTTATGTTTTCGTTACATATGTGTCTTTCTGTCTGCGTAGTCTCACGCATGCAGACGCCAACCCTCTTATTTTAATCTGCGAAATAGCATTCAGGTCATTTCCAAATGACACCATCATAATTATAAAGGGGGTCCTATGGGGAAATTCTATTTTAAAATGTTGATCTTCCCTGTGCAAAATACCTGCCACAAATTGCTTCGTATTAATTGGGCTGTTTGCCAGCAGCAAGTTGAAAAGAACATCTGGCCCTCTCCCTGGCAGTCCGCTTGCGATGGCTGAGCTTTACATTGCTCCTGGCTATTTTCATTTTGACATGCGGTCACTCATTACCACCCTCCACAAACTGACAAACAAACAAATAAACAAACACATCACCACCACCTGCAAAACAAAGTGCATACTCTCAGGAGTGCAGAAGTCTCCCAAAAGATAAAAACTTGTGCTTGTCTACGATATATGATCTTATTACAGCCAAGTTTATAGAGGGAGACAAAAAAAATTCTCTATTACATTCACAATTGAGAAGTTGACTTTCCTCAAGGTCTGAGTTTATTACTATTGTAGACAAACTTGTAAAATCATATAAACCTCCCGTCCAGGGGTTCACTCAGTTATTTATGTTTCTTTCTAGAGTATTCCCATCCATCCACCTAGCTGTTCTTTCCCCCATTACAATAGACTTTCCACATTTATGGGTTTCACGTCGGTGGATGTGATTATTCACAGATTTGATTAGGTCCGGGCGTCTAAGCGTACCGGTGGCTGCGTCCACCATTACCAGGATGATGATAATGTATATATAATATTGGATACCCGGAACAGTGGAATGGTCACAGCATTTGAATTTTTGTTTACATTTGGGTCCGGATGAAGCCTACATAGGCGAAACGGCGGGGCCTTTCACAGACCGTTGACCCACTTCCTTTCCGACTGTCCCATAATTGACTCTTATTACGGATGTGCTTCACCATTGATTTATGATTTGCGGGGCTTTGTTTTGTCGGAAAGTGTGTGAATTGTGACCTACAGCAACACTCATTCCACCTACAAGTTGATTTTTGAATGATGATTTTCTTTATCCTATGGAACATTAAACCATTGAATTATACCTTGAAAACCCTTCTCTCTCTACTCCTATGTGTGAATGTGTGTCAGGAGAGACTTGAGAAACTGCAAGTTACAGTGTTCCCTCACTACTTCGCGGTTCACAAGTGAGCCGCAGTTGGTGAAAAGAGTTAAAACTTTGTGCTGCTGAATCTACTGGCCAGTTCGAAGCCATGGGTCGGGGTGAGCTCCAGCTGTTAGCCCTAGCTCTTGCCAACCTAGCAGTTTGAAAACATGCAAATGTGAGTAGATCTACAAGTACTTGTCGTTACTGGCTGAGGTCTTTTAGCACAGCACCCAGTGTGCTGATGACCACTGAGACCATCTGGACTGGTTTATGCCAGAGCCTTTGGAGTTCAGTTTTGAGGTCTTGATAACAACTGAGTTTTTCCTGTTGTTTTTCGTCCATTTGGCTATCACCTGGTATGGCAACATCAATAATCCAAACTTTTTTCTTTTCCACAATCGTGATGTCTGGTGTATTGTGTACCAAAACTTTGTCAGTCTGGATTCGAAAGTCCCACAGATCCGAGTAGGGTGGCCATCATCATCAAGGCGGTGGGTGTCCACACAGTGATTCACATTCTCCAGTCATTGACATGTACAGTGTGGCTTATTTCTGGCATTACTTCGCGAACGAAGATACTTAGGAAGGACTCATCCCACGCTTTCTACAAACACGTTGATGCTTTTTTGGAGGTTGGATGTGTCCTTCGAGCCTGTGCAATGGATTTTTCTGGTGGAGCGCAGCATGCACAGAACTGGCCTCATGCTTTAAACCGGGGCCTAGCAAGTTTGGACGGTGGCAGTGAGGTCCTCAGGTCTTAGGTTTGATTTGAGTTACCTTCTCTTAGATGGTTAACCTTACAGGGTTAGACGAGCACCATCTGCCTGGGTTTTAATTTAGAGTTTTCCTTCTCTTAGGGTGGTTGCCAAAAGGCTAGAGAGCCCATCCTGCCAGTTGATGCTCTTTGTCAGACCCTTCGGACTCGCTGTTTCGTGGATTTCAAAAAATATTAATTTAAAATATATATCATGGTATTTTCGCTGTTTTGTGGGGTTTTGCCGCCGCCGTTCTCCAAGACACTTTCCCTCCTCAGTCGTCCCTCCCTCCCTCCAGCCTTGAAGGGCCTTTCCTTCCTTTCCTTCATTTTATTTTAAGTTTATAAAGACTAAGTTTATAACTACTAAAATAATGTATAAATATTAAAATAAATAGAGTATCCCTACATCATGATTTTTCACTTATTGTGGGAGATCCTGGAACCTAACCCCAGCAATAAGTGAGGGAACACTGTATCATGGTATTTTAGCTGTTTTGTGGGGTTTTGCCGCCGTTGCTCTCCAAGGCGCTTTCCTTCTTTAGTCCTCCCTCCCTCCAGCCTTGAAGGGCCTTTCCTTCTTTTCCTTTAGGCCTGGGCAATCATGGTTCTAAATGGTTCTAAAGTACTTACAAAACTAAAGTTCTGGTGGTGAACACTAGGTGGTGCTGGTGCTTTGCTTCTACAGTGTTGCTAAAGTTCTGGTGGTGAACACTAGGTGGCGCTGTTGCTTTGCTTCTACAGTGTTGCTAAAGTTCTGGTGGTGAACACTAGGTGGCGCTGGTGCTTTGCTTCTACAGTGTTGCTAAAGTACTGGTGGTGAACATTAGGTGGCGCTGGTGCTTTGCTTCTACAGTGTTGCTAAAGTTCTGGTGGTGAACGCTAGATGGCGCTGGTGCTTTGCTTCTACAGTGTTGCTAAAGTTCTGGTGGTGAACACTACGTGGCGCTGGTGCTTTGCTTCTACAGTGTTGCTAAAGTTCTGGTGGTGAACACTAGGTGGCGCTGGTGCTTTGCTTCTACAGTGTTGCTAAAGTTCTGGTGGTGAACACTAGGTGGCGCTGGTGCTTTGCTTCTACAGTGTTGCTAAAGTTCTGGTGTTGAACACTAGGTGGCGCTGGTGCTTTGCTTCTACAGTGTTGCTAAAGTTCTGGTGGTGAACACTAGGTGGCGCTGATGCTTTGCTTCTACAGTGTTGCTAAAGTTCTGGTGGTGAACACTAGGTGGCGCTGGTGCTTTGCTTCTACAGTGTTGCTAAAGTTCTGGTGGTGAACACTAGGTGGCGCTGGTGCTTTGCTTCTACAGTGTTGCTAAAGTTCTGGTGGTGAACACTAGGTGGCGCTGGTGCTTTGCTTCTACAGTGTTGCTAAAGTTCTGGTGGTGAACACTAGGTGGCGCTGGTGCTTTGCTTCTACAGTGTTGCTAAAGTTCTGGTGGTGAACACTAGGTGGCGCTGGTGCTTTGCTTCTACAGTGTTGCTAAAGTTCTGGTGGTGAACACTAGGTGGCGCTGGTGCTTTGCTTCTACAGTGTTGCAAAAGTTCTGGTGGTGAACATTTCAGAACGCTAACAAAAGTTTCAAAATTGTGTTATAAATGGCAGTTCCTAATTGGTTCTGTCTTAAAAATCACCAATAATGAAATAATAATGAAATTTTGAAAGTTTTGTTAGAGTTCTGAAATGTTCTGAAAGGACCAAACTGGACACTTCAGTTAACTCAAAATGCTTTATTGTTCATAACATGAGTAAACATCACTCAGGCACACTGCTTAGTTTCCCCCCAAAATAATAACTGGCTTACTTTAAAGTTCCTTTGCTCTTTTTGGTCCAGGAAGCTGAAGCTGAAAAGCTCTCTGAGTCTTTCCTCTCTCAATGGCCTCGAGGTAGGGACACTCTCAGACCCAGTCAGATGGCCAAACCTGAAGACACGAAGCCTTCCTCTAGATGCCAAAAAACTGGTTTGGAGGCGCTTGGAACTCCTCAGCGTTGTTCAGCCTTCCAATATGCTGAACTTTCTGTATGAATTCCAAGGATAGTCAGACTGGTGTTGAAAGATGGCCTGACCAAGGGCCTGGTTAGCCAACCCTCTAACACGTCCTCTCAGGAGAAGTCCTGGAAAGCTCTGGAATACAAAATGGCTTGATCCCAAACATCCCTCGGAAAGGGGGCAGAACAAACTCAACTGGGCTCTGCATACAATGATTGGCAGGTGCAAAGAACCAATCAATGCAACCAAACCTTTGCAAAACTGAGCAGGCTGCAAAAACACAATTCAACAGTGCAAACCTTTTGGAACTTAAGATTTTCCATGCAAGTGGCGATCGCTGCGCTGTCACAGTTGGGGTTCCATGTCTTTCTGAAACCAGAACAGTTACAGATCCATAATTCCTTGTTACAAATCCATCACTGCGATCCTGAATAATTATAGAGGTTTAAGGACACATCTACACTGTAGAATGAATGCAATTTGACACCACTTTGATTGCCATGGCTCAGTGACATTGACACAACACACCTCCTTTCTGTTATGTCTGTCTTTGTATTGTCTATCCAAAAAATGGCACTGAATGTTTGCTGTGCATGTGTACTATGATCCGCCCTGAGTCCCCTTGGGGAGATAGGGTGGGATATAAATGAAGCGTTGATGTTGTTGCTGCTGCTGCTGCTGCTGTGCGATTATGGGAGTTGTATGGCACCAGCTCTCTTTGGTAGAAAAGACTAAAGATCTTATAAAACGACAACTCCCAGGATTTCATCATGTTGAGCCAGAGTCAGATAAAGCAATGCCAAACCACATTCATTCTACAGTGTAGATCAGGGGTGGGCAATTATTTTTTCCAAGGGGCCACACGAGAGCCAAAAAATATTATGGAGGTCCGCACCTAAAGGCTGAACTACATTCTAATCTACATTATTTATTTATTTACTATATTTACTATATATTACACATCATTAATATTAACATATTAATATATCAAGAAATATTCATATATTATTAGTATTATTATCATAATTATTATATTATAGTGTGTATATATATAGACATTATAATATATTGAAATTATAATATAATATAGCATTATATTATATTATTTATTATATTATATTATTATTATTATAATAAAATAATTATAAAAAACACTAAAATAAAATAAAATGAAATTCAAGAAGATAAGGTGTGAACCAAGATGGAGGCTGACATCCTCAAGAGAGGAAGGATCCCAAGATGGAATGGCCCAATGGACCCAGCCCAGACGATGGCAAAGCGGACCCAGCCGCCACCACAGCAGAGCAGAGCAGCAGACGATCGGAGGCTGCAGGCTTCTGCCCGATCTCGCCCCCAGCTGTTCCCCAGCTGATCGCCCTGCCATGGAGTGCCTGCCGGCTTTGGAGTGCCTGCCATCCCAGGAGGCAATCCGGGCCTGCAGCGGGAGCAATTGGCGACCTGAGTCGGCTGATCGCCCTGGCGACCCAGAAAACGATCAAGTCTTCTGAGTCACTGGGGCGATCAGCCACCACAGATCACCGACTGCTCCCACTGCAGGCTGGGATTGCCTCCCGGGATGGCAGGCACTCCAAAGCCGCTGCTCCTCCGATCATTCTTTGGAACGGCGGGCTGCCTGCCAACGTAGACCCCATAGCCTGTGATGGGATGGTGGCAGTGGCAGCCCTTTCTCTTGCAGAAATGGCCCCGCCCCGACGCCCTTCCCCCCCGGGCTGGTCAGAATCAGCTGCTGGGCCACATCCGGGCTGCGGGCCGTAAGATGCCCAGGTCTGGTGTAGATGCACCTATAGCAATACTATGTTTTTGCTCTAAAATGTCCTGGAATCCAAGAAAACTTGAAGATTGGCTGCATCTATTGTTTACTTACACACAATGACACTGATTGTGTGTTCAGGTGTGTTATAAATAAGCCCCGCTGGCCTTCTGTTTCCCCGGCAAAATGGTGCCTTATAGTCCTGGGCAAATCTTATTAAAATAATGACATGGCAGCAAAGTTCACTTCCTTTCATAAAAGCCATATTCCTTGGCAAACATCAGAGCTGCTTTTGTCATTTAAAAGTCAAATGTTCCTGCTTCTTGACAGTTAAAAATAGATCAGGGCAGTTACTCCCGAAACCTGGAGATTATTCAAAGTAAATATTAAGTCTGTAACCGAATACCTCTCAAGATCTGATTCATTTCTTTTGGCCGTGGAGCTACTGGTAAACTTCCAGCCCAAGTCTTGCTATATTTACACAGAAGTAAGTCTCATCCCTTTCAACAGGATGTACATCTAAGTAAATACCCTTAAATGGGTGGCCTCCTTTCTCCAAGATTGGGGACAACATGTGGAGGGGGAGGGTGGTTTCTGGAAGATTCCCTTTAAGTTGCGGGGTCCCCCAGGGTGCCATCTTTTCCCCTTTATTGTTTAATATCTATGTGCATCCTCTGGCTCAACTGGTTTGCGACTTTGGTCTGGAGTGCCATCAGTACGCTGATGACACCCAGCTGGTGCTGAGAATGGATGGCAGGCCGGACACCGTACCCAATTGTTTCCATCAATGTCTTGAAGCCGTGACGAGATGGCTGCGTGCCAGCCGGTTGAAGGTGAATCTGTCAAAGACGGAGATCCTATGGCTGCGTCGCCCTGGGTTGGATGGATGCTGGCTGCCTACCCTGGACGGCGAGCTCTTAAGCCCGTCGTCTTCAGTAAGATTTGGACCCGCTGCTATCAATGGAGGTGCAAACCTCCACAGTATGCAGGACCACGTTTTTCCATCTACGACAGGCTAGGCGGCTGGCTCCCTACCTGTCCAGGAGCGACCTGGCTACGGTCATCTTGAGACTGGACTACTGTAATGCCCTCTACATTGGCCTTCCTTTGTCATCAATCCAGAAACTCAAGCTAGTGCAGAATGATGCTGCTCGACTGGTGGTGGGAGCACCTGCATGAGAGCACATTACACCTATTCTGCAGCAACTGCACTGGCTACCAATAGAGTACCAGATTGTTTTCAAGGTGTTGGTGTTGACCTTTAAGGCCTTGTATGGTCTAGGGCAGGTGTATTTGAGAGACCGCCTTACCCCATATGTTCCCCTGAGATCACTATGCTCGGAAGAGCAAAATCTATTAGTAGTTTCATTATTTATTTATTTATTTATTTGTCACGTTTCTATACTGCCCCTCTCAGCCCGAAGGTGACTTGGGACGGTTTACACAGGCAGTCTCTGTCCTCAATACAACACAGCAACAAGTCAACCCCCCCCCCCCCCCAGAAAAAAAACATATAATAACAATTTAACAATTAAAAACATACAATTGCAGCCTCAGCGTCATGTTGAAATCAGTTTCCATCTATTCATTCCTGCCGTCTGTCTACAACCAAATCAAGAGCCTTTTCCGTAGCGGCCCCGTCGCGATGGAACTCAATGCCGGATGAAGTCCGTACCATTAAAGCAGTGTTTCTCAACCAGTGTGCCGGGGCACACTAGTGTGCCGTGAGCGATCATCAGGTGTGCCGTGGGAAATTAGAACCTCCAGGAGGGGAGGGGGGAGAGTCTAGTGTGTTGAAGTATACAAACCCTAAGAAACCTACCTCGATAAAGGCACAAAATTACAAACACCCCCCTCCCCACCCGTTGTCAACTTGGTCTCTCCCTCTCCATGCATTGGGAAGACCCGCCTCCTTTCCCAAGTAGAGACATCCTCTTGCCTCCTGGGGGATCTGTGTGGGATGTTTGGCCCAGTTCTATCATTGGTGCGGTTCAGAATGCTCTTTGATTGTAGGGGAACTATAAATCCCAGCAACTACAACTCCCAAATGTCAAGGTCTATCTCCCCCAAACTCCCTCTGTGTTCGCATTTGGGCATATTGAGTATTCATGTCAAGTTTGGTCCTGATCCAACATTGTTTGAGTCCACAGTGCTCTCTGGATATAGGTGAACTACAACTCCAAAACTCAAGGTCAATGCCCACCAAACTCTTATAGTATTTCTTCTTGGTTATGGGAGTTCTGTGTGGGAAGTTTGTGTCTTTCTGCCATTCCTGCCAGGATATCTATGTTGTGTTCATCAAACAGGCCCAGGATTCACACTGAGTGTATAAATACATTTTAAAACACATTAACTATATGTATTACTGTGTTAGAGTGTCATTTTGTGTCGTTTTGGTTGGTGGTGTGCCCCAGGATTTTGTAAATGTAAAAAGTGTGCTGCGGCTCAAAAAAGGTTGGGAAACACTGCATTAAGGAACTGGCCCTGTTTCGGAGAGCCTGTAAAATGACCCTTTTCAGGCAGGCCTTTAATCTAAATGGCTCCTGAGAAAGTTGCCCAAATCCTTGAGTCCTATGTAGATTGTTGTTTTTATGCTCTGTTTTATATTGTTGCTGTTATTAAATTGAAATGTTGCTGTTTTTATGTAAGCCGCCCCGAGCCTGCTGGAAGGAGCGGTATATAAAAATGAACAATAAATAAATAAATCTTGAATCTAAGTAATTTTGCTAGTGAATGCAGTTACTTCTGAGTAACTCTGGTTAGGATCAACATTTCCTTAGTCTTTCAGATTGCAGACTAAGTTAGCAGAAAACCTAAAATGGGGATTGCATGAAGGTTTTTGTTGGGTCCCGATTTATAACTAAACGGATCATGGGTTAACATGTGGTTTACAACCCTCTTCTTTTTTGCGTCAGTGCATGAATCTCCCCAAATTTTTAAATACCTTATATACTCTAGTATAAGCTGAGTTTTTCAGCCCCCTTTTAGGCTGAAAAAGCCCCCCCCTTTTAATATTAGAGTCAAAGTTATTTATTATTTCACGCTGATATTATTTTTATTACATTTAATATTTTACTCTATTTAATATTATTATTACATTTAAATTATTTGACTCTATTATTGTTTTATTACATTCATTATTTTACTCTATTATTGTTATTATATTTATTATTTTACTCTATTATTACATTTATTATTTTACTCTATTTTTATTATTACTACATGTATTATTTTACTCTTTTTTATTACTACACTTGGGGATCCGACGGTGCCCGGGTTATTTGATAAAGGCATTGTGTGCCAAGGTTGTTCCTTATCAGATGTTTATGTGGCTTGCAGTGGTCTCAGGAACTTAGTGAAGATACTGCAAGTCCCATCAGCCATGGTCCTTCCCCCTCCAAACAGCACCAGGATGTAGAGTGGGTCATGGGGGCTCTGTGTGTCACATTTGGTCTTGATCATTCTT
This sequence comes from Anolis apletophallus, assembly GCA_030556195.1. NCBI lineage: Eukaryota > Metazoa > Chordata > Lepidosauria > Squamata > Anolidae > Anolis > Anolis apletophallus. The sequence goes on from JARBWK010000016.1 coordinate 38,010,146, forward strand.
TGGATGAGGGTTGCAGCAGTCTCGGAAGGTGAGTGAAGGTATTTCAAGTCCCATCATCTGTGGTCCATCCTCCTTGAAACAGCACCAGGGTGTAGAGTGGGTCAAGGGGGCTCTGTGTGCTAATTTTGGTCTGTATTGGTCATTGGGTGAGGCTTGCGTTGTGAAGTGGGCAATTTTGGTCCTGATCCGTCTGACTGCCTGAGGCCTTTCCTTTTCTCTCTGTGTCACCTTAGAATTTTGGAATGTGGATGGCCAATCGGAGTCCTTTATGCAAATACCTTTTTAGTGGCAACCAATCCCCTCTGTCTGGGGCTGCAGAATGTTGGATTTTTGAGGCTGGCCAATCAGTGTCATTTATGCAAATAATCCCACTGTGGCAACCAATCGAAACGCTGGCCCATATTCCTCCCACCGCACCACCGCAAACACTGACTTTTATTATATACATAGATAGATTTATTATTTTACTTTATTAGTGTTATTATACTTACATTATTTTACTCTATTATTATTGTATTACATTTACTATTTTACTCTATTTATTATTATTGCATTTATTATTTTTCTTTATTACTAATATTATTACATTTATTATTTTACTATGTTATTACAGTTATTATTACATTTCCCATTATTTTACTCTATTATTATTATTACTTTTATTATCTTACTTTATTTATTATTATTGGAAGGATACGTAAACACATTTACATTGAAGAAGGTTAGAATAATGATTTCGACAGTCTTATCTTAAATTACAGTTTTATGCAAATATTCAAAAACATTTACCGTATTTTTCGCACCATAAGACGCACCTGCTGATAAGACGCACCTAGATTTTAGAGGAGGAAAATAGAAAAAAAGATATTTTCGCTCCCCTCTAAAAATCTAGGTAAGTCTTATCAGCAGGTGCTGTCTTATCAGCTCTGATGCTAAGCTGGTTCGCTCCTCCTCTGCCTCCTTTCCTTCCCCACCTTTTTCTTCTCGAGGAAAGGGCGGAGGGGAAGGGAAAGGAGCCGTGGGCGGAGCAAACCAGCTTCGCGTCAGCTCTGACGCTCCTCCTTTCGAGGTGGGGGAAGGAAAAGGAGGCAGAGGAGGAGCGAACCAGCCGTTGGCCAGAGCTGACGCGAGGCTGGTTTGCTCTGCCCACGGCTCCTTTCCCTTCCCTCCGCCCTTTCCTCGAGCGAAGAAAAGGTGTGGGGGAGGTAAAGGAGGCAGAGGAGCGAACCAGCTTCGCGTCAGAGCTGACGCGACGCTGGTTTGCTCGCCCATGGCTCCTTTTTTCCTTCCTCCGCCCTTTCTCGAGCGAAGAAAAGGTGGGGGAAGGAAAAGGAGGCAGAGGAGGAAGCCAGCAAGCCATGTCAGAGCTGACGCGACGCTGGTTTGCTCCGCCACGGCTCCTTTCCCCTTCCTCTCCGCCCTTTCCTCAAGGGAAGAAAAGGTGGGGGGAAGGAAAAGGAGGCAGAGGAGGAGCGAACCAGGGTCCCTCCGCCGCCGCAACGGACCGGAGAAGAGGAGAGGCGGCGACAGGGTGAGTATATCGCCGCCCTCCCTCTGCTCCAGCGCCTCCCCCGGCCTGCGCGCCGCTCCATAAGACGCAGCTGATTTTTCATCCCACTTTGGGAGGAAAAAAACTGCGTCTTAGGGTGCGAAAAATACGGTATCCTACCAATTGCCTGAATTAATGTAATTCTATTGGTATCTATTTGTATTTTGAAATTGACCAGTAGCTGCTACATTTCCCACCCTCGGCTTATACTCAATACATTTTCTGAGTTTTTTGTGCCTCTGTTTATATTCAGGTCGGCTTATACTCGAGCAGATACGGTGCATTTCTCAATGTATACAGGTTCAAATCTTGCGGGAAGGGTGCTTCAAGAACTCTGACATGGAGATTAATGGAAGGACAATAATCCTTGCAGTTGTATGCAAAACAGGAATTTTGTGAAGAAAACAGGAATTTTGTGCAGAATGCAATCCCCTTGATTCTCTCTTTAAAAAGCAGTGTTTCTGCACAGAAAAAATTTCCTGCACAAAAGCACCAAAGCACTGGATACTTTGCAGACACTACTCTAAACTGCAAATAGTCCTCCTGGTGGGGAGAAAGATTGTTAAATAATTAATTGTTACCTACAAGAATGAAATCTATGATGATTTACATCCCTATGAATCATTGTCACAATGTGGCTTGAGGCCCGAGGGAATGCAACCATCAGCAGGAAAGATAGTCCTCAGACTGTGGCCTAAGAGAAGATGCAAATGGTGGAGACACTCCGTGTACTTCATTAAGGCCCAGGGCCAGGCATGTAGCCGGGGGGCTAGGGCTTCAGCCCCCTGAAATTCTCAGGGTGGTCCGCGAAAAGGCCTTACTGGTACATTATTTAAACTGTTATGCTTATTCATATCATGATCTGATCACCAGGCCCAGGGCTATCAAAGTAAAGCTTTTAACGCTGCAATTAATCTTTACCAAAACTCTCCCTTTGCCTCGGGCATTCAAGTTGGGATGGGAAGGGAACTGTGAGATGCAGTGGTAGATAAATGACCTCTTGAAATCTTCCGTTTTGAGCAGTGGGCAAAGAAACTTCTAGAAGAAGTAGAAATACTCCAATATTCATGGATGGTGCCAGGTCTTCTAGCTCAGTGTTTCCCAACCAGTGTGCCGTAAGCGATCATCAGGTGTGCCGTGGGAAATTGAAACCTCCAATACCCTTTCTTCCCTCTCCTGCTGAACACTTTTTCTTCTCCACTCCGGCTCCCTTCTTCCCAGCCTCGCTCTGCTCGCTTTGCCTCGCTTTGCTCACGCTGCCATTTCTGTGGGAGGGGGGAGGGGGGAAGATGTGACCCGTGCGGGTGCTACTGCACAGATTCACCCCACGTCTTCCTCCCTCCCCTCCACAGTGCTCTCTGGATATAGGTGAACTACAACTCCAAAACACAAACAAAACACAAACCAAACTCTTATAGTATTTTCTCTTGGTTATAGGAGTTCTGTGTAGGAAGTTTGATTCCATTCCATCATTGGTGGAGTTCAGAGTGCTCTTTGATTGCGGGTGAACTATAACTCCCAGCCGTTGAGCAAGACCTTCGTGTGTGTCTTTCTGCCATTCCTGCCAGGATATCTATGTTGTGTTCATCGAAACAGGTCCAGGTTTCACACTGAGTGTATGAATACATTTCAAAACATATTAACTACAGTATTTTTCGCACCATAAGACGCAGGTTTTTTCCTCCCAAAGCGGGATGAAAAATCAGCTGCGTCTTATGGAGCGAAGATGCAGGCAGGGGGGAGGCTGGAGCAGAGGGGGCGGCGATATACTCACCCTGTCGCCGCCCTCTCCTCTTCTCTGGTCCGCGGGCGGCGGAGGGACGCTGGTTCGCTCCCCCTCTTGCTCCTTTTCCTCCCTCCGCCCCTCTTCCCTCGAGGAAGGGGCAGCAAGAGAGGAGGAATGAGCGAGCACGCCCCAGAGGCTCTGGCGCATGCTCCTTTCATTCCTCCTCTTGCTGCTTTTCCTTCCTCACCCTTTCTTCCCTCGGGAAGGAAGCAAGGGGAGGGAATGAGGAGCACGCCCCAGAGGGCTCTGGCGCGATGCTCCTTCATTCCTCCTCTTGCTCCTTCTCCCCTCCTTTCCTTGAGGGAAGAAAGGGTTCTGATAAGATTCACCTGCTGATAAGACTTACCTAGATTTTAGAGGGGCGAAATTTTTTTTTTCTATTTTCCTCCTCTAAAATCTAGGTGCGTCTTATCAGCAGGTGCGTCTTATGGTGCGAAAAATACGGTATATGTATTACTGCATTAGAGTGTCATTTTGTGTCATTTTAGTTGGTGGTGTGCCCCAGGATTTTGTAAATGTAAAAAATGTGCCGTGGCTCAAAAAAGGTTGAAAAACACTGTTCTTGCTAGTAAAGGGAGATGAAGGTGGATAACAATTCTGCTCTCTCAAAATTATATTTATTTATTTCATATCAAAAGCATTGCATAAATATGTATAAAACTGATTTAAAAAACCAACCCCCCCCCCAAATATGTTTATTTATTTATTTGTTTGTTTATTATTTCAACTTCTATACCGCCACTCCCCAAAGGCTTGGAGCGATTTGCAATACAAACAGAAGCAGGAATTCAAGGTGGAGCACAACATACAAATGACCAACATTCAATGCCAGGACATGAATAAATTATATGCATACATAAATATTAAATACATTAAAATACACTATTTAAAACTGTCTCGAGCAGAGTTTCAAAGCTAGAACTCCTAGGGTTGTGTAGAATAGGGTTGTGTAGCACTTGGGCGTCGTCGCAGGGTTGCCACTTTTTGATATGAGAAATAAGGGACATTTACCTAAAATTATGGGATTTGTCACAAAAATAAGGGACACTTCATAAAAACTTGAAAATCAAACGTTGGGCAACCCTAACTATTCTCCTTTTGATGCAGCCTTGACTTTTTCAGCTGCGGCATCGCACTGTTGACTGATCTTTAGACTGGGGTCTAACATAAGCCTCCTTTCGCATGCATTCAGGGCAATGTCATCTACTTAGGGCATTCTGCAAGAAGGCATAACCCAAGCCCTCCCGACAGATGCCCGTCTGGCTCAAAAGCCCCCCAGAGACCCCCACCCGCCCCTCAGCCCCGGTGTGGCAATGATTTGTGTGCCTGACAGGGGGTCACCTTCCTTCCTTTCCCAGCGGTCAACGGTGAAGGCGGCCCCGCGGTCGAGATGGGCGAGGGCGCGGCAGACCTGGCTCTGGGTCTCCATGATCAGCAGCTCCATGTGGGCAAGCATCTCCTTGCGCCGCACCTGCAGCTCCCTCAGACCGCTCACCGGCGGCGCCATGAAGACCGTCAGGCCCCCTTCTTCCGCTTCCTTTTCCTTCTCCTCCTCCCCCCAGGAGCGAGGGCTCTTGGGAAATGGAGTCCCACCCAAAAGAGCTGCGCACACCTATCAATCAAGAGGAGGCAGCCTTGGACTACCATTCCCAACCGCTCGCGGGGAGGCAAGAGGAAACGGGAGGAGCCAAAAGGGGTAGCAAGATGGAGGAGGAAGGAAGTATGTGTGTATATGTACTGGCCCAGCCTCGCCTCCTGCTGCCACCTGTCCCGTCAATACAGGAGCTGAAAATAAGGGACACGAAATTTGGGGCCGAAATAAGGGACGTCCCTTAGAATAAGGGACATATGGCAACCCTACGGCGTCGGGAGCCTGCGCGGCGGGACTGAGCCTTCCTCCCGCCCTGCCTGCGATCTACCAGGATGCCCTACGCAATCTACCAGTAGATCGCGATCTACCTAATGAGCACCCCAACAGGTGTAGGTTTGAGACATCCTGCGATTATTCTGTATGTTTAGTTCAATGCTATGTTCACCTGCTTTGCGTGGGCAGACTTGTGCCAAATAGGGCATTCATGCTCAGCAGTTGAGTAAGACAAGACCAGGGCTGATTTTCTTATTACTTTTGTGTCTGCACCCCATACACTATTAGTAAGATTGTGCCGCTTGTAACAATGATGGTGATGATGATCTTTATTTGTACCCCGCCACCATCTCCCCGAAAGGGACTTGAGGCAGCCAGGGCCGGACCTAGGTAATTTTAAATGGTAAGCGAACTGTATTTTGGCATCCCCCAACCAATCAACACACACACACATATGGATGGATTGGGTGCATAGACAAATTTGGGCCCTCCAGGTATTTTGGACTTCCTACTGGCTGTTTGGAATTGTGGGAGTTGAAGTCCAAAACACATGGAGGGCTGAAGTTGGCCCATGCCATATATACACACACACACACACACACACACACACACACACACACACACTAGCTGTACCCGGCACGCGTTGCTGTGCCCTATTTAGGAGATGCGAGAAAGTCTGAGTATGTAAGGGTTGGAAATGATGTTAGTTATGGTGTTGAAGTGAATTGGGTGTTTTATGTTTGTGCCTCAGCTCTTTGCCTGCAGTCCTTCGGGTTTGACTTGTACCATGGCCAGGACAGATCAGCTTGGGAGGGCTTGTCCTGTCAGGGGATCTCTATCTTCACAGGTGCGTCCAGTGTCTGTTGGGGGACTGTTAAAAATCCTTTCCGTATCCTTTCTCAGGATCTTCATGTCTAGCTTACTTTCTGCTCCTCTCTTTTTCCAGATGTCCTGCTCTGTGTCTTTTGCACCCATTGGTCGATGTCCGATGAGGCTTTCCTCATGGACAGGCCATCTGAGGGAGCTCTTCCAGCGCTGGGCATCAGAAGGTACTTGGTGATGACCTCCATCCCTTGGAGCCAGCATATAGAGGGGCTGGAGCACCCTCCTTGGCAAACCCCATTGTTGCTGGATGGTCCTCTTATTAATGTGGAATTCAAGCCACTGGAGATCTTTTGGGAAAGGAAGAAGAGCTCCCCTTGAATGGTGTTGATCTCCATCATGGTCTTCTGATTTGAAAGTGTTGGAGGAGGCTCTGGCAGTTTGTTATGGGTCGGAATGTTCATGTTGGCTGGCCAGTACAGCAGTTATGCAAATCCGCCCTTATTGGCAGCCAATCATGTTTTCAGAATGTAGAGGCTGGGAGAGTCTTTGGCAGCCCCGGAGGATGCTGGGAAATGTAGTTTTATTTTTACTCGTTGTTTTGGGGCCTTTTAGGCTTTGGGGGAGAAAGTTTCTTTGCTACAAACGTAACTTGCTTGAGGCCTATTTCTGTTGGCAAGTTTTGTGTTTCTCCGTTGTAAGGTTTCTCTGTTTGAGGTAGTCTTCACATGACGGCTTTTCCTATATATATATATATTCCTTCCCACCATTTTCCCTGCTCTAGTCCTATTCTCTTTGAGTGTGTGTGTGTGTGTGTGTGTGTCTATATCTATATCTATTCCCCTTCCTTCCTTCTCAGCCCTATACCCCAGAATATCAAGGCAGAAAATCCCACATTATCTGAGTGTGGACTCAGATATTCAAAGCAGATATTGTGGGATATAGGGCTGTGTGGAAAGGCCCTCACCCTTTTCCCTCCCCTCTTCCTATTCTTTGTGTGGGTCTGTACATTCCCCATCCTTCCTTCCTCCTCACCCTTTTCCTTGCCCCCTTCCTATTCTCTTTCCCCTTCTTACCTTCCCCTTCCTCTCTTCTCACCCTTTTCCCTCCCCTCTTCCTATTCTCTTTTTGTGTGTATGTATATATGTGTGTGTATCAGGTCTAGGCTAATTTTAGGAGCAAAGGCCCAGGGTTGGGTTAGGTGCCCTCTGGCTGGCAGGCTCATCTGGCCGCTCAGTCCTGCTCCCGGCCCCCAGGTAAGGGCACCCATGTGGCCTCCTCCCTCGTCCCACGTGCACCGGCAGCAGCAGCGGCAACAGAGGTAGGAGATGCATGGGGGGCAAGGGAGACGGGAAAGGCAGGCGCCTCTGCCCCCTTCTCTCTCACCCTGCACAAGGCATCCTTGGCGGGGGAGAAAGGTATGCACAGGGTGAGGGATGAGACGCGCGCAGGGTAAGGCAGGGAAAAGGGAAAGGTGCGCGCCTCTGCCTCCTCCTCTCTCGCCCTGCGCAAGCCTTCCTCCCACCCTGCCGGCACCCCTGGGGGCATGGCGTCCGGCCCTGGATGCGCCCTTTGGCCACGTGGCACCCTGAGGCGGCCACTTAATTTGCCTCCACTAAGGTCCGCCCCTGGAGGCGGCTTACATGAGGCCAAGCCCAGAAATACATATCAATACAACAACATACAAAATATAAAACAACATTTCAAGTAAAATAAACTATCAAATAAAATAAAAGGAACGGGCCACATGTGCAAAATACAGTGATAAAAACTAAGGATGAGATAAGGTTAAAAACATATATATTTACTAGCTGTACCCGGCACGCGTTGCTGTGCCCTATTTAGGAGATGCAAGAAAGTCTGAGTATGTAAGGGTTGGAATTGATGTTACTTATGGTCTTGGTGGGGTCATGGCTGTGTCGTTGTGGGTTGTTCTGGTGGATGGGATGTTGAAGTCCTGGGGAGTTGTCGGTGTGTGGTGTTGCTGGCATTCTGCAGAGCTTGTGGATATACAATGTTTTTTGTCTTTCCGTCTGCTGTGTTGATGTAGAGGTTGATCCTTGTGTGGGTGGGGTATTTTGGGTGTTTCTGTGTGTTTGTAGAGTATCAGTACAGTGTTGTGTTGTGGTTGGAGTATAGGTGGAGTTGTTTTTCGTTTGTGGTGGTGGTAGGTGTTGTGTGTGCGGGGTCCCGTAAGGTTGGGGGGATGGGTTGTGATAGGAAGTTATGTTGTGTTGTGTGGGTAGGAATTGCTGGAGTATTGTGCCTGGGACGTGTGCGTATTTGGAGGTGTGTGTGGTGGTGAGTAGTGAGTGCAGTCCTGGGTTTTGTGTTGGGGTATTTGTGGGGTGTATTTTGTGTGTGTTGTGGTGACATAGTTGTCTCAGTCTGGCTGTGTGCTGGTTGTTATGTGGAGGGGGTGTTGCGTTTGCCAGTGGTGTTTGTTGTGAATTTTGGTTGGGGTGGGTTTTTGTGTTGCAGGATTGTTTTTTTGTGGGTTTTGCAAGTTTGTGTTATTCTGGCGGTATGTGTTTGTCAGTGGTGCCTGTGTCCCTGGTGCCCTATTTGTGTTAGTGTTTTGTCCTCCTGGTAGTTGTTATGTCCTCCTGTGTTAGTTGGTTGTACTGTGTAGGTTTCTGTGCAGCAGTGGTATGTATGCATTGTGGGTCTGTAGAGGTAGGCATCGTGAGTTGTGTGGCTGTCATGTTGTGGGTGTGGTGTTTGTAAAGTGGGTGTCTTTTGTTGTGGGTCTCTTGTCCTGTGAGTGGTATGTATGTGCTCTGTGTACATAGTTGTGTATCTTCTGCATATTGGCATTGTGTGGTATTTTGTGTTCTGGCTTGGTCTTTTGGTTTGTGTTTCTCGAGTGTGGAAACCTGCTCCCCCCTAGAGCTTGGCCTTGGCAGTTTAACCCACAAACACCAACTGACTAAACTCAAATCACTCAGCATTCTAATCTAGCCTTGGCTGGCTCCGCCCACCGTTACTATGGGAACTCAGCCTCCCAGCATTTTGTGTGGGCCGATGTTGGCCAATGGGATTCGCTGGCGGCCGCAGAGGATGCTGGGAAATGTAGTTTTTCATTGTTGTTTTGGGGGCCTTCTAGGTTTTAGGGGGGAAAGTTTCTTTGCTAAAAACCTTCATTGCCTGAGGCCTATTTTTGTTGCCAAGTTTGGTGTCTCTGCCTTGTAAGGTTTCTCTGCCTAGAACGGTCGTTCGATGACGGGTTTTCCTTTATATATATAGATAGGGGAAGTTCTAAGACAATGCAATGTGAGGACACCCATTTGTGAGGAGGATGACAAGGAATACGTGAGATCATTCTCCGAAAGCGCAACAGAAAAGCCACGTCTTAAGGTTCTTCTTAAAGGTTTCCAAGGTGGGGGCTAACCTAATCTCTCTAGGCAATGCGTTATTATCCCTCAAAATGAAACTCTTCTTCAGTTCCCCAAAAGAGACATTGAAAACTGCCCCTACTTAGAACTCTATAACTTGCTTCTTCAACTTCTATGAATCAGATTTGGATGTGTTTATAATTGGAGTTTAGGGAAAGGCTATGGAAGCAGCTGAAACAATGCGACATGTCGTGCAAATTGGCCATAGCCCATGGTTCTCTGTATAAGGAAAGAAGAAATACAATTACGTGTCTATGATGAGGGGGAACCAGCCACCCAATGGACTGCAAGTTATTTATTCCAAATGCATTACAGGAGATGTGTTGTTTACAACTGTTCAGTTCCACTAAATATCTGGATCTGCTTCCTCAGCTAGAGCCGGGACCGGCGAGCTATAACTCCCTGCCTTGTTCAATAACTTCCAGTAATTATCAGGAAGAAAATGTAATAAATTTGTGTAATGGACTGCCCCTTTGCTATAATATACAATCAGAGGCGATCAATGCTCCTTACAATAAGGAGAAGAATTACGGCCGTGTTTTATTTTATCGCACTGGCAGTACAGCTTTGGAAACCACAAGAGGGAGTAAAAGTAAACTCCAGTGGTCAAATTCCAGAGCTGTAAAGCATGGCCCTGGGCGGACACTTTGCAAAGTAACAACGCAACCAGACATTAATGTACTACTTTTACTCGTTCGCTCATTTGGCACATCTCATCCGGCACATCCAAAGGCCCCCCGCCGACTGCTCTTTCGTTTCCTTTCCTTGGAAACGGGAAATAATTAATGCCGATCCGGATTAACCTTTTGCCAAAATTATGACAGGGAAGATGCGGAAGGTCGGTGACAGACTAGCGTTACCTATTAGAGTGTTCCCAAGGAGTTTGGAAATGAGATTGTTCTCTTTTTTTCCCATGCACAGTTTTACGATTACTTAAATCAAAGGGCATCATTCAGCCCTGCCTAGTTATGCTTAAAGTATAATTACACGCCACATATATTGGTACATAAATGAAAGCGACTTCTTGGATACTTGTTATTCCTTCCTTCCTTCCTCTTCTCTCCCCTCCTCTCTCTCTCCCTTTTCCGCCTCTGGGTAAGCGAAGGCCAAGCTTCCAAAGTGTTTCAAGTATAGAACACTGCGAACATAAAACAGTCAATTAATTGGGATAATAGGTCCCAGCATGTAATTGCATTGCTAAGGTATTCTAGTTCCTGGGCTGAGCTGAAATGGTATTTATTCGAGGTTGTTAGTCACCCGTAGATAACTTTATTTGTCCACTGATGCATAAATAAAGTGTATCATCCATCAGTGAGATTATATATGGAGGGATTTATGACAAAAAAAATATCATTACCATGCGGATGGGAACAGTATATTAAAAAAATTGCTCCAGAGTCATACCTGCGGAATGGCGTTGCGAAATTTGCCCAGCTGTATTAAGTTGGGGGAGTTTGCAGCCTCAGATTGTGCTCAGATTATCATTTCTATCCGTTGGTTTATGTTGCGTCTCAGAACTGGAACGTACCCCCCCTAGATCACACACACAAGCAATCTCTGTAAACTACTTTTATTTAGAACTAGCTGTACCCGGCACGCGTTGCTGTGCCCTATTTTGGAGATGCGAGGAAGTCTGAGTATGTAAGGGTTGGAGTTGTTGTTAGTTATGGTGTTGTTGGGGTCATGGCTGTGTTGTTATGGGTTGTTTTGGTGGGTGGGATGTTGGAGTCCTGTGGAGTTGTTGTGTGGTGTTGCTGGCGTTCTGCATAACTTGTGGATATACAATGTTTTTTGTCTTTCCGTCTGCTGTGTTGATGTAGAGTTTGATGCGTGTGTGGGTGGGGTACTTTGGAAGTGAGTGGAGGTACTTGAAATCCCATTATTCATGGTGTGTCCTCCGCTAATCTGCAGTCGGATGGAGTGTGGGTCATGGGGGGCATTGTTTGCCAAGTTTGGTCTTTATCGGTCTTGTTTCTGGGACACAGTGGTCTGTGGGGAATGATGGGTTTTGAAGTACTACAAATCCCATTATCCATGGAGGTACTACAAGTCCCATTATCCATGGTCCACCCTCCTCCAAATTGTATTAGAATGTAGCGTGGGTCATAGGGGCTCTGTGCGCCAAGGTAGGTTACTGTAAATTCAGGCCATACACAATGTCCCATGAGCTGAGGCCTAGTCAGGAACAACAAGTTAATGAAGCCTTACTGTGAATTCAGGCCATACACAATGTCCAATGAGCTGAGGGCTAGTCGGGAGAATCAAGTTAATGAAGCCTTACTGTCAATTCAAAGCGTAAACAGCATTCCATTAAGTGAGACCTAGTCAGGGAAATTAAGTTAATGAAGCCTTACTGTCAATTTTGGGTGTGGTCTGTGATTTGTAGGGGTGTAAATTTTCTGTGGGAAGTGAATTGGGTGTTTGTGTTTGTGCCTCAGCCCTTTGCCTTATCCTCCTCTGACAGTTTATTATGGGTCGGAATGTTCATGTTGGCTGGCCAATAGAGGCATTATGCAAATACTCCCTCACTGGCAACCAATCATGTTGTCAGAATATAGAGACCAGGAGATTCGCTGGCAGCCGCGGAGGACGCTGGAAAATGTAGGTTTTTTTGTATCGCTGTTTTGGGGGCCTTCTAGGTTTTGGGGAGGAAAGTTTCTTTGCTAAAAACCTACCTTGCATGAGGCCTATTTTTGTTGCCAAGTTTGGTGTGTCTCCCTTGTAAGGTTTCTCTGTCTATGGCAGTCGTTCTATGACGGGACCTCCTTTATATAATAGATAGTCCAAAAAGGCAAAAAGTAAGTCCCAAAGTAAATCTGGAAAAGTTCTCAAAACGGAGTAAGTCCCAAGGAAAGCAATCCGAAAACAAGGCAGGCCGCTCCTGCGGCCGAAAACATGAAACTTAGAGTCCAAAGCCAAATGAAACAATTGCAGGCCGCGGATCCTTCGGCGCCCGGGGAGAAGGGCGAGGGAATGCCTCTGATGGAACGGCTGGGGGCGGGAGCGAGCGGAGGCCTGCAGCATCCAATCGTCTGCTGCTCTGCTCTCCTCTGCTGTGGTGGCGGCTGGGTCCGCTTTGCCATCCTCTGGGCTGGGTCCATTGGGCCATTCCATCTTGGGATCCTTCCTCTCTTGAGGATTTCAGCCTCCATCTTGGTTCGCACCTTGTCTTCTTGTATTTCATTTTTAGTGGTTTTATTATTAATTTATAATACTTTTATAATAATTTTATAGTAATAATATAATAAATAATAGACTATAATGTTATATTATATTATAATTTCAATATATTATAATGTCTATATATACTATAATATAGTAATTATGATATTAATACTAATAATATATGAATATTTCTTGATATATTAATATGTTAATATTAATGATGTGTAATATATAGTAAATATAGTAAATAAATAAATTATGTAGATTAGAATGTAGTTCAGCCTTTAGGTGCGGCCCTCCATAATATTTTTTGGCTCTCGTGTGGCCCCTTGGGAAAAATAATTGCCCATCCCTGATCTAGGTCCTCCAGTGTGATTCCATGGTCAACTTCTGACAGACTGAGAAATTCTTAGTAGGCCTGTTTTCACACGGGAAAAACGGCTTCAAAACTCGCTTCGGATGTAGGGGAGCGCTGGCGCCTCGTATCTGATAGACTTCCAAAGTTTTCAGCAGTTTTTTTAAAAAAATGATTCGGATGTACTTCCAAAATTTGGAGTGGCTTCGTTAATGGCGTCCGCAATTGCGCAATGGGCAGAAACCTGCAGAAGGGACAGTCAAAACTTGGGGGATTCCCTTTCCCTCCGTTTTTGACCGCTACTACAGACAAAACTAGCCACACTGGTAGAAAACACTGAGCACATTTAACACATTAATAAACATTTAAAACATTTTAAACACAATGGGAAAAAAATAGAGAAGGGCGGAAATGACATATGAGTTATATCCGAATATGGCGACGAAGACTTCAAAAGGGGAAATCCACTTCCTGTTTCCTTAACTCTCTTCATAATCGCTTCTAAAGTCGAAAACATCCAAATTACATCTGAATTTCGGATGTATCTGACGTTCGAAAACAGGCCTAATTCCTAGCCAGATTCCCCCCCCCCCCAAGATATTTGCATGAGAAGTTGACCACGGAGTCACACTGGAGGACCTAGAGCAGTGTTTCTCAACCTTCCTAAAGCCGCGGCCCCTTAATACAGTTCCTCATGTTGTAGTGACCTCCAACCATAACATTACTTTCCATGCGACTTCATAACTGTAATTTTGCCATTGTTATGAATTGTAATGTAAGGCCCAGGTTTCACACGGAGTGTATAAATACATTTAAAAACATATTAACTATATGCATTACTGTGTTAGAGTGTCATTGTGTGTCGTTTTGGTTGGTGGTGTGCCCCAGGATTTTGTAAGTGTAAAAAATGTGCCGCGGCTCAAAAGTGGTTGAAAAACACTGTGTTAAACAATACATAATTCAACAAACTCCAACCCAATCAGGAGCGGTAACGGTCTCGCCTTGAAGGAACCAAAGGCACAGCGCCTGGCCATTGGACACGTACTGGAGCCATTCGGAGAGAATTGGCTGTTACATAATAGGAAGCCACAATCACGCTCCTTTTTATCATTTTGATTGTTCTGCTCCCAAGATCACACTGCAACGCCTGCCTGTCAAAAGACGAAACACCGAGCAATATGGTTGCTTCTGTGTTATGATTGCCGGGGGAGAGATTTCATCAACCAGAAGAAACCCACACAGTTAGCCTGCCTTCTCCTGGCCTTCCCTTTATTGTTCATTCCTCAGAACTAATGGGCTCAACACATGGTGTCATCATCCATTCCCCAGGAAGAGGGGGAGGGAAAATGGGCCTCGGTTTCGATCATTAAAAAACTCCAACAATCATTAAAATGTTATTTTGCACAAGAGACAAATGAAACTGGAGGCTGAGTAATTTCGGGATTTATTTTCCTTATAAGGCTGCAATCTTGCCAGACTTTCAAGAAAAGGTCTACAAAATTTGTGCTTTGGCTGAGGCAACACAACTGGTCTATCTATTCACTCCAAACTGGACTCCAACTGGTCTTGAATCCCATCCACACATGAGGACCCCCCCCCCCGCAAGAGCACTGCTGGTGTATCAGAGTTGGATCACCTAGGGCAGGGCTGTCCAACTGGCGCCCCGAGGGCCATATACGGCCCCCCATCCCCTTCCCTACGCCCCCCTAAGCTTTTTAATAAAAAATAAAAATTGAAAAATAAAATAAATAATAATTTTTTTAAAAAAATACTTACTTCCGGGTTCGAGCAAGTATCGCGAGAATACGCAATCCGCACGGGATTTTGCTGTCAATGCGAGATCACGCCGGCGTTGACAGCGAAATCCCGTGTGGATTGCGCGTTCTCGCGATACTCTTCGGCTACTCTACTACTGGATCGCTGAGGCCCACAGACGTGATTAGGACCTTCTTCGACTCAGTCGGTCGTCGCCTCTTTCGTCGTCCGGGTACTCCTGGATCCTGCGTTTGGAAAAGGTAGGCCGAAGCAGGGGCTCCTCAGGGGCTCCTCATTCCCTCCCCCATCTCCCCTCATGTATTAAATATAAATTAAATATATTTAAAGATGAAATAAGGGAGATGGGATACATTAAAATAGGGGAGGGGAGGATGGAATTAAATATATTTAATATTAAATAAAAATAATAAAAGAGGGGAGGGATGGAATTAAATATATTTAATATTAAATAAAATAAGGGGAGAGGGGAGGATGGAATTAAATATATTTAATATTAAATAAAAATAGGGGAGTGGGGAGGATGGAATTTAATATATTTAATATTAAATAAAATAAGGGGGGGGAGGGCCGGGGGTGAGGGGTGAGGAGGGGGCGGAGCTGGGGCAGGGGTGGAGCCGGGGGCGAAGGGAAGACCCTACAGCCCCCCAGGTCATCAGTGACTGGAATTCAGGCCCCTGGGCTGGTAGAAGTTGGACAGCCCTGTTCTACACCATGCAAGTAGTGATCATGATCTCAATCTATGTCTGTGTATGAATTTTGCATTTAATCCTCACCCCCCCTTTCCCCTCAATGTTTACAAAACTTTGCCTGACATAAAACATATGTATGTATTAGGGGTGGATATCTCCGGTTTTAAATACTTTGAAATCCGGTAATTTCCGTATTTGAAATTATTACGACCCTATATCTACCCTCCCCTTTCTAAATCGAAACCGGGTCAGTCATTTACGTAAAGGGCGTGTTATTAGGTCATTTCCGCCCTTTGGTTGTCAGCTGGCGAGAGGGGAGTGGAAGGCAGCATCTCCTCTCGCCAGATGACACCCAAATACGGATTAAAAATAACCCCCGTTTGGGTCTTGGCTAGCGAGAGGAGGGTGCCAGGCTGCCCCCTCCACCCTCCTGTCGCCATCTGATACACGGTTTAAAGGGAACACACGTTGGTTTCTGGGCTGGTAGAGGGGAAGGGAGGCGCCAGGGTTGGTTTCTGGGGTGGCAAGAAGGCATCCACTCCTCCCTTCCTCCCCCTGAAAGCTCAAGGCGTCTTGGGTTATATTTAATCCGGGACCTACCTTGCTTGAGGCCTATTTTTGTTGCCAAGTTTGGTGTCTCTGCCTCGTAAGGTTTGAGCTTGCTGGGGAAGAAACGGAGGAGTGGATGGGAACAAGCCCCATCCACTCTTCCCTCCTTTCCCGCCCGCTCAGATGCATACCAGATTATATTTAACCCGGGATGCTTCTGAGGGGGAGGAGGGAAGAGTGGCTGGCTTGCCAACCACTCTTCCCTCCTCCCCCGCCCGCTCAGATGCATACCGGGTTAAATATAACCCGGGATGCATTGGAGGGGGAGGAAGAGTGGCTGGCTTGCTCTCCATTCTTCCTTCCCAGCTAGCATCTATTATATAAAGGAGGTCCCGTTATGGAACGACCGTCCTAGGCAGAGAAACCTTACAAGGCAGAGACACCAAACTTGGCAACAAAAATAGGCCTCAAGCAAGGTAGGTTTTTAGCAAATAAACTTCCCCCCCAAAACCTAGAAGGCCCCCCAAACAACGATACAAAAAAACCTACATTTCCCAGCATCCTCCGCGGCTGCTAACGAATCTCCCGGCCTCTACATTCTGACAACATGATTGGCTGCCAATGAGGGAGTATTTGCATAACGCCTCTATTGGCCAGCCAACATGAACATTCTGACCCATAATAAACTGGCAGAGGAGGATAAGGCAAAGGCCTGAGGCAGTTGCCAACACAAACACCCAATTCACTTTCCACAGAAAATTTAAACCCCTACAAATCACAGACCACACCCAAAATTGACAGTAAGGCTTCATTAACTTGATTTTCCCAACTAGGCCTCAGCTCATGGGACATTGTGTATGGCCTGAATTTACAGTAAGGCTTCATTAACTTGATTTTCCTGACTAGGCCTCAGCTCATGGGACATTGTATATGGCCTGAATTTACAGTAACCTACCTTGGCACACAGAGCCTCTATGACCCATGCTACATTCTACTGCAGTTTGAAGGAGGGTGGACCATGGATGATGGGATTTGATGTACCTCCATGGATTATGGGATTTGTAGTACTTTCAAACCCTTCATTCCCCACAGACCACTGTGGCCCAGAACCAAGACCGATAAAGACCCAACTTGGCACACAGTGCCCTCATGACCCACACTCCATCCAACTGCAGTTTAGAGGAGGACACACCATGGATGATGGGATTTCAAGTACTCACTTCCAAAGTACCCCACCCACACAAGCATCAACCTCTACATAAACACAGCAGACGGAAAGACAAAAACATTGTATATCCACAAGCTATGCAGAACGCCAGCAACACCACACACCAACAACTCCCCAGGACTTCAACATCCCACCCACCAGAACAACCCACAACGACACAGCCATGACCCCACCAAGACCATAACTAACATCAATTCCAACCCTTACATACTCAGACTTTCTCGCATCTCCTAAATAGGGCACAGCAACGCGTGCCGGGTACAGCTAGTAACAAATAATAACGAAAATTCTTTATTAATTGCGTTTCAATTACGAAATTTATTTAAAATTTTTCGGAATAATTTCTATAACAACCCAGCAATGGAGATCCCCCCCGAGTTTAGGATCATTTTTTAATGGATCAACCACCCCTAGTATGTATATAAGATCTGACCACTGAGAATGTCACTATTTATCTGAAAGTGCTCACGTTTCTGCCATTATAATGCGCCGCTACCATCCTTTCCTGCCTTATGGTATTTTGCTCCTGGTTGTAAACATCGTTTGAAAAACATCATCACAAGGCTACATTTATGCAGAATGGATATATAGTTGTCCTTTTGAAACGGTTTAGGGAGGGGATCACAATATTCTTATCTTTATGCTTCAGTCCTCAACAGCAACAGTGACAAATGTTCAAAGCCACTTATATATTGTGCATAACTCCTGCTGATGTTTTCCTCCCTTACCTGGAAACTGCTTCATATTCTGACCAGATCTGGATAAGTCTAAGGTTACTGCAATGCATTTTGCTTCCAGGCAGGGCTTTCCAATTTACATCAAGCTCTGGTTCAAGTTCAGAAAACAGTGGATTTCCCCCCTCTCCTGCAAAAATAATAAAAGAGGGAGAAATTGACTCTGTTTTTACTAGAATGTCTTCATAAATATGTGAAATGGTTCCCCGACTTCACCATTTTAAAGGGACAGTTGGTAAGGTAATGGGATTCCATAACGACTGGGTCCAGAAAGAGATGTGTGTATCTTACTCCCAGCAGTACCTTCCTGCATTGTTTGTAGGCCAAGCAAGAAACTGAATGGACACCCACAAGACAACAGAAAAGACACTATTCGGAAACCAGTGGGAGAGTATTTCAACTCATAGGACACTCCGCTGCTCAAAGTAGCCTTTCGGAACAAAGAAACATCAAGGGGAAATTCCAGCGTGAAACTTTGACATTGCACTTCGTGGGGAAATTCAATTCTCTCCCCTGTGGCTCAAATCAACTTATTTATTTATGTCGTCCCTTACGTTTTTAGAGACTGGAGTTCTCAAGTAAGCTTAAAACACAAACAACCAAGCAACGATAAAACAATGATACATAAAGACAGCACTTGATGAAATCAGCAGTGAATGATAAAGGCAGTGTATGACCAAAAACACACACAAGTAAAATTAGTGCAAAGGTCTAAAACGACTTAATCTATTACATATAACAGGGCTGCCCAACTGGCGGCCCGGGGGCCGTATATGGCCCCCAGCCCCTTCCCTCCGGCCCCCTAAGCTTTTTAACAAAAAATAAAAATTGAAAAATAAAATAAATAATAAAAATTGAAAAAAAACCTACTTCCGGGTTCGGAGCAAGTATCGCAAGAATACGTAATCCACACGGGATTTCGCTGTCAACGCGAGATCACGGCGGTGTTGACAGCGAAATCCCGTGCGGATTGCGTATTCTCGTGATACTCTTCGGCTACTCTACTACTGGATCGCTGAGGCCCACAGACGCGATTAGGACCTTCTTCGACTCAGTCGGTCGTCGCCTCTCTCGGCGTCCAGGTACTCCTGGATCCTGCGCGTTTGGAAAAGGTAGGCCGAAGCAGGGGGCTCCTGAGGGGGCTCCTCATTCCCTCCCCCCATCTCCCCTCATGTATTAAATATAAAATTAAATATATTTAAAGATGAAAAAATGGGAGATGGGATACATTAAGGGGGGAGGGGAGGTTGGAACTAAATATATTTAATATTAAATTAAAATAATTTTATATCTTATTCCTGCATTTTATCTCAGTAAAAGATTACATTTGACTGTATGCATGCAGGGGAAGGGGCGGGGGCGGGGGCGGGGAGGGGGAGGGGGCGGAGCTGGGGCGGGGGCAGACCCTACGGCCCTCCAGGTCATCAGTGACCGGAATTCAGGCCCCTGGGCCGGTAGAAGTTGGACAGCCCTGATATATAAGAAACATCAGTGTTTGCGGTCGAGCGACGGGAGGAATATGTGCCAGCGTTTCGATTGGCTGCCATTCTGGGATTATTTGCATAAATGGCTATGACTGGCCAGCCTCAAAACTCCAAAATTCTATGGCCCCAGACAGAGGGGATTGGTTACCACTAAAATGGTATTTGCATAAAGGGCTCTGATTGGCCAACAACGTTCCAACATTCTAAGGTGACTCAGAGGGAAAGGGAAAGGCCTCAGGCAGTCAGCCACAGCGCCCCACAGCAATGACAGATCAGGACCAAACTTGGCAAACAGGGGCCCAGAGGCCCACTTCACAACCTGGTGTGATTTAGGGCAGGATGGGCCACGAATGATGGGATTTGCAGTACCTTCACGTCATTCACTTCCCAAACAACACTAAAGCCCCTATACATCACAAACCAGCCCCAAAATTGACAGAAAGGCTTCCTTAACTTGACTTTTCTAACTAGGCCTCAGCACATGGGATACTGTTAGGCTCCCTTAACTTGATTTTCCCGATTAGGCCCCCGGGACTCGCAGTACCTTCACTAAGTTCCTGAGACCACTGCAAGCCACATAAACATCTAATAGGAACCAACCTTGGCACACAATGCCTTCCTCAAATAACCCGGGCACCGCTTGGTCCTCAGCTAGTTTTTATATGTATATAAATGCCTTGCAATGGAAGAAAACTGTCTTGATGGGATATCAAGAATATGATGGTTGAGATCCTACATCCAGATGTTTTGGTGATATCGGAGGTGATACTCCTTTTTTCTTAGGCTCTGTAGAAGATAGTTTAAAACCAAGGGATTCATAATTTTCCAGAGAACACCAGGCTGGAAGTGATTCCATAATCCCCTAACTCTCCCCACGTAGGAACCTAAGGCTCTTCCCATGGCCCCATGGTCTCACATGACAATGCCCCTGTAACCCACACTTTAGGGATACGCCCAGTTATTTTCCTTTTGCATTACTCTTATGGACTTTTGCTCATTCTCAAAGACTTTTTCCTTTCTGTCTAGGATGCTTTGGGCTATCTTTTATGAATCTAATAAACTGTGTATCTTTCTGGTGGGTAGGCAGGGCTGATCAGGATGGTATATTTTCCCCATAAACCCCAATGTATCTCCCCTCTCATGTTTTCCCCATGTATGTAAATTTAAAAATATGAAAGTGCCACTGTTTACCTTTAGCCAGCTACATTTTGGGTGAGGCTTGCCAGCTGCAAGCTTGTGATTCAATCACCCCTCCACTAGTCTCATTTGCATGACAATAGCAGGAGCCAGCCTTTTCCAAAAGGGTCTTTCCCCCTTGGGCCAAAACTGGTTTCTGCTAATCAATAGGCAAAGGCCTCTGAGTTTTTGTCTACCTTTGTGCCATTGATTAATAGGCAAAAATATTTCTATATTTCATAAACGGCCACCTCTATCAGCCTCAGAAACTGGTACATGGCTACAGCTTCTTCATTTGTATACCATCCAAGGAACTGAGACCCTGCAGCAATATATTAATATGTGTCTGTCAAACAGAGAAAAACACAAATGAGGACATTTGATCATCAACCAAAAGACAATCGAATTGCTCAGCCTGAGAACAGGAGGGTTCTTGCTGAACACTTGGCCACTTGATCTACATATTTAATCCCATCAAAATGTTTTTCTGCCTTCATTGTACTACGCATCTCTCACCTCTTCACCCCCATTGGCTGGAAACTGGAAGAAGATGCAGCCAGCCAGGAGGATTCCATCCAATCAATGCAAAGCTGGTCTGGGGGTGGGAAGTGGGAAATTTGAATCTGTAAGCTTATAAAACGGCATGTATTTTAAATGTAACTTTATGACTGCTTTGCGACAAGGATATTGCAGTTGTCATCCTCTTCGGCTGATGAGAAATAAAGACCTTGGTGGTTTTTCTTCAACTTGGTGAGACTTATTGGGAAATCTTGGGGTGGGTTTCTATGTGTCCTGCCTTTGCTCACCAAGGGTATCGATCCCTCTTTTTGGGCACTAGGGCTCTCGTCTCTTATGGGCAGAGCCAACCCAAATTCTGGTCAGTAACATTTCCACTGGAAGTTGATCGTGAAATCACATTGGAAGACCTAGAGATCCCTAGAAATTTGATCTTTTTATTTTTTATTTATTTCCATCATTTCTACCCCGCTTCTTCTCAACCCCCGAGGGGGGACTCAGAGCGGCCTAACAACGGCAACGATTCGATGCCACATAGTATACTGTACATATAATAAAAGCAAACAGTTAAGAATAAAATACATTAAAATACAGCTAGAATTAAAATACATTAAAAATACAATTAACATTAAAATGCATTGTGTACATTCACAACAGTTTAAACAGTATTCCATCCATAAGCATTAGGTCTCGTCCACCAGATTGCCATCTCAATCCAATCAAAGTGCCGTATCGTGCTAAAGTGCAAAAGCTTGGTCCCATAACCAGGATTTCACTTTGTTTCTGAATGCCTGGAGGGATGAAGCTGATCGAATATCAATAGGGAGTGAGTTCCACAGACAGGGAGCCACCACCGAGAAGGCCCGCTCTCTCGTCCCCACCAACCACATTTGAGATGTAGGCGGGAGCGAGAGCAGGGCCTCCCCGGATGATCTTACGTTACGAGGTGGGACGAGCGGTTGATGATGCTCGGACAAGTAAGCTGGGCCAGAACCGTACAGAGCTTTAAAGGTCAAAACCAGCACTTTGAATTGAGCTCGGAATTGGACAGGCAGCCAGTGGAGCTGACACAACAGGTGGGTGGTATGCTCCCTTTATGTAGCTCCCGTTAGCAGTCTGGCTGCCGCCCGCTGGACTAATTGCAGTTTCCGAACTGTCTTCAAAGGCACGTAGAGTGTATTGCAGTAATCTATTCGGGATGTGACCCGAGAGTGGACCACCGTAGCCAGATCAGACTTTCTAGAAACCTCTAGGTCAGTGTTAACCAACCTTTTCTGAGCCGAGGCACATTTTTTACATTTACCAAGTCCTGGGGCACACCACCAACCAAAATGACACAAAATGACACTCTAACACTGTAATACATATAGTTAATATGTTTTTAAATGTATTTATACACTCAGTGTGAACCCTGGGCCTGTTTCAATGAACACAACATAGACATCCTGGCAGGAATGGCAGAAAGACACAAACTTCCCACACAGAACTCCCATAACCAAGAGAAAATGCTATAAGCATTTGGTGGGCATTGACCTTGAGTTTTGGAGTTGTAGTTCACCTATATCCAGAGAGCACTGTGGACTCAAACAATGTTGGATCAGGACCAAACTTGGCATGAATACTCAGTATGTCCAAATGTGTACACTGGTAGAGTTTGGGGGAAATAGATCTTGACATTTGGGAGTTACAGTTTCTGGGATGTATAGTTAACACGCAATCAAAATGTTTTATGGCATTTCGGCACCTCTTTTTCACAACAGGCTGCATATGCAGGGGACAAAGAGTAGGCAAAATAATAATAATAATAATATAGTGAAACTAGCAATATGCACAATTACAAAAGTTTTATAAAGTTAATGTATCAATATAGTGAATTTGAAACACACGGAGTACAGTTTGGCACCCACATGCTGTCGGCACCTCCATGGGAGAAAAAGGAAAAATCTTCCCTTACCGCGTTGGATTAGGCTCTGTACTGGATAATCTGCAATATATAGAAGTTCAATATATAGGAGTTATCCACAAACAGAGGGCAGCATGCGAAGGAGGAGAGGAGCGCAAGTGGGCGGTTCCAAAAATTATCCACAACAAGTGGGCGGCTCCAAAATGATGCGGCGTCATTTTGGAACCACCCATTGGGCTCCTCTCCTCCTTTGCATGCTGCGTAACGCTTTCCCCTCGCAGCAGGGGGCGTCTGCGGACAGAGCCTAATACCAACGTGGTAAGGGAAGATTTTTTCTCCCATGGAGGAGGACAAAATAATAGCAGCGGCAAATGAAGGGGGGGAAGGAAGAGGGGCAAAAAGCTTTTCTGGAGGCACAGCTGGAGCTCTGCAAAGGCACAGGAGTGTGCCTAGGGACACTGGTTGAAAAAGACTGCTCTAGGTCAGTGGCTCTCAACCGGTAGGTCCCCCAAGTGTTTTGGCCTATAACTCCCATAAATTCCAGCCAGTTTACCAGCTGTTACCGTGTTTCCCCGATAGTAAGACGCCCCCGATTGTAAGACATATCGGGGGTTTCAGGGGGGTTGGCTAATATAAGCCGTACCCCAAAAGTAAGACATATTGCACGCCGTCAGGAGTGGCCCCGCCCCCCGCCCCCCGCCTCCCCCCACCTCCCTCCCGGCTGAGGCTGTAAGAGGGAGGGCGAAGCCGAGGAGGGCTCCCCTTGGCCCCTCCCTCCTCCTACAGTGACAGCCAGGGCGGCAGAAGCGGGCGATTTCTCCGGTTCTGCTGCCCGGCTGAGGCTGTAAGAGGGAGGGCAGCCGAGGAGGGCCCCTTGGCCCCTCCATCCTCCTACAGTGACAGCCAGGGCGGCAGAAGCGGCGATTTCTCCCGGTTCTGCTGCCCCGGCTGAGGCTGTAAGAGGGAGGCAAAGCCGAGGAGGGCCCCCTTGGCCCCCTCCTCCCTCCTGCAGTGACAGCCAGGGCGGCAGAAGCGCGATTTCTCCCAGTTCTGCTGCCCTGGCTGAGGCTGCAAGAGGGAGGGCAAAGCCGAGAGGGCTCCCTTGGCCCCTCCCTCCCTCCTACAGTGACAGCCAGGGGCAGAAGCGCGATTTCTCCCGGTTCTGCTGCCTCGGCTGAGGCTGTAAGAGGGAGGGCAAAGCCGAGGAGGGCCCTTGGCCCCTGCCTCCCTCCTGCAGTGACAGCCAGGGCGGCAGAAGCGGCGATTTCTCCCAGTTCTGCTGCCCCGGCTGAGGCTGTAAGAGGGGGGCGGAAGCCAGGAGGGCCCCTTGGCCCCTCCCTCCTCCTACAGTGACAGCCAGGGGCGGCAGAAGCGGCGATTTCTCCCAGTTCTGCTGCCCTGGCTGAGGGCTGTAAGAGGGAGGCGGCCAAGGAGGGCCCCTTGGCCCCTCCCTCCCTCCTAAAGTGACAGCCAGGGCGGCAGAAGCGGCGATTTCTCCCGGTTCTGCTGCCCCGGCTGAGGCTGGAGGAGGGAGGGCGGCCGAGGAGGGCTCCCTTTGCCCTCCCTCCCTCCTACAGTGACAGCCAGGGCGGCAGAAGCGGCGATTTCTCCCGGTTCTGCTGCGGCTGAGGCTGTAAGAGGGAGGCGGCCGAGGAGGGCTTCCTTGGCCCCTCCCTCCCTCCTACAGTGACAGCCAGGGCGGCAGAAGCGGCGATTTCTCCCGGTTCTGCTGCCCGGCTGAGGCTGTAAGAGGGAGGCAAAGCCGAGGAGGGCTCCTTGGCCCCTCCCTCCCTCCCACAGTGACAGCCAGGGCGGCAGAAGCGGCGATTTCTCCCGGTTCTGCTGCCTCGGCTGAGGCTGCAAGAGGGAGGGCAAAGCCGAGGAGGGCTCCCTTGGCCCCTGCCTCCTCCTACAGTGACAGCCAGGGCGGCAGAAGCGGCGATTTCTCCCAGTTCTGCTGCCCGGCTGAGGCTGTAAGAGAGGAGGGCTAAGCCAAGGAGGGCTCCCCTTGGCCCCTCCTCCTCCTACAGTGACAGCCAGGGGCGGCAGAAGCGGCGATTTCTCCCAGTTCTGCTGCCCTGGCTGAGGGCTGTAAGAGGGAGGCGAAGCCAAGGAGGGCCCCTTGGCCCCTCCTCCCTCCTAAAGTGACAGCCAGGGGCGGCAGAAGCGGCGATTTCTCCCGGTTCTGCTGCCCGGCTGAGGCTGTAAGAGGGAGGCGAAGCCGAGGAGGGCTCCCTTGCCCCTCCCTCCCTCCTACAGTGACAGCCAGGGCGGCAGAAGCGGCGATTTCTCCCGGTTCTGCTGCCCGGCTGAGGCTGTAAGAGGGAGGGGCGGCCGAGGAGGGCTTCCCTTGGCCCCTCCCTCCCTCCTACAGTGACAGCCAGGGCGGCAGAAGCGGCGATTTCTCCCGGTTCTGCTGCCCCGGCTGAGGCTGTAGAGAGGGAGGGCAAAGCCGAGGAGAGCTCTCCTCGGCTTCTGCCCTTCCCTTCTAAAGGGACACGCCAGCCTCAGAAGCGGGGAATCAGTGCTTCTGAGGCTGGCGTGTCCCTTTAGCTGAAGGGCTAAGCTGAGGAGAGCTCTCCTCGGCTTTGCCCTTCCTCTTTCCAATATAAGACATACCCGAAAGTAAGACATAGTGGGGCTTTTGGGGATAAAAAGAAAGTAAGACACTGTCTTACGTTCGGGGAAACACGGTAGGATTTCTGGGAGTTGAAGGCCAAAACATCTGGGGAACCATAGGTTAAGAACCACTGCTCTAGGTCCTCCAGTATGACTGGAGTCGCCTGTTCCACAAAACTGCAAACTACAAACATGTCAGGGTGACTGAACAACTTTCCCATTCATTATGTTGCATCAAAGCCAGGGATTGTGCAGTAGCTCGAGTGCAATGACTCTCCCCCTTTGGCTATAAAGGATACATTTCCAACCATGAGAGATAGAAGGCGAACTACTCATACTGTGTGATGGTGTCAGCAGTACAGATTATGGCAGCTATCCAGAGGGGGAAAAATGTGATAAAGAGGTTCATTTAAAAAGAGAATTCAAGCAAGACCTTTTCAGGTCTATGATCACCTCCCGTCTGTCTTTGAATTGCTTTTTCGGTTGTGCCTAATGCCGTTTGTACCTACCTTCTTAGCAAGTCACAGTGGGAGACAAGAAAAGAGTGCGACTTTTCCCCTTTTCTTCCTCTGTAAGGGTGGTTTGGGGAAACAAAAGATGCCAGAGGTGAACCGAGGGCGCCAGCAAGGTTTAAATGAGCACAGTGCGCAGGAATCCGAGTCAAAAGGTCCTCCAGAATTGTTGTTTTCTATACAATTACCAATCAATAGTTTGCCCTGTATATAATGTAATTAAATGAGATCGCAGCTCCCCAAAACAAAACAAAAAAAAAGAATTCAAGTATATTTGATCACAGTGTATATTTATCATGGGAAGGACAGAAGTCGCTCTCAAAAGCAATTCAGAACGGCGAGATATCCGGATAATTGGATCTTATTTTATTTATTAGGAGCATCTCTATACTGCTTTTCATTTGAACTAATCCCAAAGCCGTTTGCAACAGCATAATGTAATAAAACATTTTAAGAGATGCACAATAATTTGACATAAAGAGGGAATGGGAGTTTTAAAGTGGTAGTGACTGTGTGAAGTCAAGGTTACTATACACACACACATTAGGCTTGTGCAAGTTTCAGAAATCGTAAGAAAATTGGAAGTTTTGTAAGTCGGAAGCTATATTCAAAGTGTTTGCATGGCCTACACC
Source organism: Anolis apletophallus (assembly GCA_030556195.1). Classification (NCBI taxonomy): domain Eukaryota; kingdom Metazoa; phylum Chordata; class Lepidosauria; order Squamata; family Anolidae; genus Anolis; species Anolis apletophallus. The sequence goes on from JARBWK010000016.1 coordinate 38,036,900, forward strand.
AAATATTTTAGAATTACATACATTTTTGTTCTAGTTTTGTAAATCTCGGAAGGCTCCCAAAGTCAGTTTCATATTCAATGCAAGGCAAGAAAGCAAACCCAAAGACAGTGTTGTAGTAGAGCCTGAGGCTCTTGTTGCTCCTGGTAGTAGAGAGTTGGGTGGGGCTGATTCTTCAGCATCTAGCAGTAGTATGGAACTGGGTGAGGCTGATGATAGCCATTCTATGCATCAGAGGGGAAGCAAAAGGCTTACTCGTGAACAAAGTGCAGAGGAGATCTCTCAGTGCAAAAGAATAAGGCAAATACTTACAGAGTCTACTGATGATGAGTCTTTTGAGGGCTTCCCTGGGGAGGATGGGAGTCAGAGTGAAGGGGATACTTCGGATGAAGAGCCAGAGATGGACTGGGCCAGGGTGCAGGAGGTTCAGGCTGTGTGTGAGGAACTCACAAGCAGTGACACCTTTTGGGGTTCTCTGATGACAATGAATGGCCCTCGGGCTATCCTGATGACTGCTGGGGAGATCTAAGTCTTGACAAGAGATGGAAGACATGGTATCGCCCTCTGAGGCCTTGGCAACCTGACCCCCCTGGATAAACTACACAGCAGCTGAGGTACAACGGGTTTTATTGAGAATAGGTAAGTATAGGAAAGGATTGGAGGCAATCCTTGCGGTGCCTTCAACCAGCAACAACCAGAAAACAGCACGATGGGAGTGCTCCGCAGTACAAAGGAGCACAAGTGGCAAAACGGGAACTCAAGCCGGATGCAAAGTTTCCATGAACCCCAGCCGAAGCAAGAAGGCTGGGATGCGTGGTTTGAAAGCAAATCGTTCAAAAAGTAAAAGAGTCTCTTCGGGATCAATCAGTGGATCTCGACGATGAACTGGAACAAGGCAGCCCGGTGTAGGCTGGCTGGCACGGCTTGGAGGAAGGCCTGACTGGCCTTACCGCAAGATCTTTACCCTAATGCGTTGTTGGTACAAGACGGTGGCATTGGGGTCTGTTTGATAGATATAGGATTCTTCAGTTGCGTCGCACGTCAGAGCTAAGATTGATGATCCCTGGTATGTTTTGTGAAGTCAGTCCTCTCGGAATGCGGGGCTCGTTAGTGCGAGCCATCTGGGCCAGGGAGTGTAGCTTGTTAATCCTGCGGCCCGCTTCCACTATCAGGGGAGGTGAAGCTGGTACGACCTGGAGGCCTATGTTATGCTTGGATCCCTTCTCTTCACATGGGAAAGGCACGGGAGGCCCAAGCAAGGATTGAGCAGAGCAAGCTGGTCTGAAAGTTGCATTCTCGTTCCCTTGGCTGGAATGTTGCTCAAGCGAAAGTGATGCCTGAGGCCCTTGAGGTGTGACACATTAGGGTCAAGCGAGGCCATAGCAACTGTGTGGGTCAAGCGAGTGGGTGAGATGGAAGACTAATAAAATGTGGGCTTTGGGGCGCTTCACTTTGCGACTGGCAAGGTGTTGTTTGGCGTGGTTTGAATTCCTTTGAACTACTGTGAGTGCCAGATAGTGACTGCCTGCAAGAATGGGGTATAGTATGGAGGGGGGTGGAATGTGGGGTGTTTGCAGGGGTTACGTTGTGTAATTATTTCCCTGCATTAGCTGCTGCTGGACCTTGGCTTGCCTCCTCCCTCTGTTTGACCCGGTTTCCGTGACTGCGCCTGATGCTCAACCCTTAGGACGGCCCATCCGTGATGACCCAGGACTCAATTCCGACTCCGCATTTGGTGGAGGCCCCTTCTTTGGAGGCTTTTAAATAGAGGCTGGATGGCCATCTGTTGGGAGTGCTTTGAATGCAATTTTTTTGCTCTTTGGCAGAATAGGGTTGGGCCGGATGGTCCACAAGGTCTCTTCCAACTCAAGGATTCTAAGAGGATGTTTCCTTGCTGCAAACTAAGATGTTCCGAAAAAAGTACAATGGCATTTCAGCTGGAAAAAAACGGTCTCTCAAAGGCCAGATCTCCCGAAGACTTTTGAAAAATCGCTTAGTCTCTTTCGATGTTATTTCCATCTATTAAATGTCTGACAGTTTACATAGTCGAAGTACTGTTGTGTCAGATTGGGAATGCTAATGCCAACACATTCTGAGGACTGTCAAAAATGTATTGGTTTGCTTTCATTTCTTTTTGTTAATAGAAACACAGGTAATCTAGTTCCACCTGGTTCTCCTGTCGGCCTTTGGAGTGACACCTCAACTCACAGGTCAGAAAAAAGAATGTATTTATTATATGCATTTAATAAATGTTGTGATAAGGAATGCTGACAGTATGCACATTTTATTTTGTTATGTTGGATTTGGGTAGCTCATATTTATTTCTATAGAAATTATTTAATGATAATAATAATGCATTTTATTTGCTGGAGACCCTGGTGGCACCGTGGGTTAAAGCACTGAGCTGCTGAACTTGCTGACTGAAAGGTTGCAGGTTCGAATCTGGGGAGCGGGGTGAGCTCCTGTTGTTAGTCCCAGCTTCTGCCAACCTAGTAGTTCCAAAACATGCAAATGTGAGTAGATCAAAAGGTACCACTCCAGCAGGAAGGTAACGGCACTTTATGCAGTCATGCTGGTCACATGACTTTGGAGGTGTCTGCGGACAATGCCGGCTCTTCGGCTTAGAAATGGAGATGAGCATCAACCCTCAGAGTCGGACATGACAGGACTTAATGTCAGGGGAAAACCTTTAACCTTTATTTGCTTCCTGCCTCTTTTTACAGTGGAGCAGAACACAGTTAAAACGCATCACCATAAAATACATACCATAACATAAATGAAAAACAAGTTGCATGCGAACTAGGGTGAAAGCGGTTTTGCTGACGCTGGAGACCTGGGCTTCCATCGACAGCAACGGGTCTAAGACGACCCCAAGGCTCTTAACTGAGGATGTCGGGCATGATGCCTCGCCATCCAAGCTAAGTAGTCGGACCACCTCACCCACCGGGTGGCCCAGCCACAGTATCTCCATCTTTGCCGGATTCGCCCTCAATCTACTGGCCCGCAGCCAACCAGTGACGGCTTCAAGGCACTGATGGAAACAAGAGGGTACGGAGTCCGGTCGGCCTTCCATTTACAGAACGAACTGGGTGTCGTCAGCGTACTGATAACATTCCAGCCCAAAGCTTCAAACCAGACCAGCAAATGGTCGCATATAGATGTTAAATAATAATAACTTTTAAAAAAACAACCACACCAAATATATTATCTGATAATTATGTTCTCTTATTTTGCTTTATTAATGTATCTGTGGCATTTTTATAGCAACATATATGATTTTCATATGCATTTTCCAAATTGAGTACAGGGTCATTCTGATTCCAATGTATTGCTGCACATTTTGGAAATGTATTGAATAGTTTTGGGCCCTTTTTCAAATATGTGCAGGCTTCAAATCCTTCCACCTTTCTTTTTCTCATAATACATCACAAGTCCAGAAATAGACTAAGTGCTACTTATTTATATCCATTTATGTATTCAGTGAGAGACAACGTGATGTAGTGCTTTGAGTGTTTGATGACAGCTCTGGAAAATCAGGGTGTAAATCCCCACTTGGCCATTGAAACCCACTGGCTGACTTTGGGCAATGGCGCTCTCTCAGCCTTAATGAAAGCAATGACAACCTCACTCTCAACAAATCATGCCCATGCTCTTAGGATCATCATAAGTCACAAACCATTCGAGAACACACAACAACGACTCCATTCTGTCTATGGATTTCTAGGAAGGAAGGAAGGAAGGAAGGAAGGAAGGAAGGAAGGAAGGAAGGAAGGAAGGAAGGAAGGAAGGAAGGAAGGGGGATAATGGAAGAAAGAAGGAAGGGGAGAGAGGGAGTGAAAGGAAGAGAGAAGGAAAAGGAAAGGGTGAAGGGGAGAAAAAGGGTGGAATAGGAAGGAAGGAAGGAAGGAAGGGGGAGAATGGAGAAAAGAAGGAAGGGGAGAGAGGGAGGGAAAGGAAGAGAGAAGGAAAAGGAAAGGGTGAAGGGGAAAGGAAGGAAGGAAGGAAGAGGGAGACTGGAGGAAAGGGAAGGAGAGAGAGAGGGAAGGGAAAGGAAGGAGAGAAGGAAAGGGTGAAGGGGAGAAAGAAAGGAAGGAAGAGGAAGAAAGAAGGAGAATGGAGAAAAGAAGGAAGGGGAGAGAGAGAGGGAAAAGGAAGGAGAGAAGGAGGAGAAGGAAAGGGTGAAGGGGGAGAAAAGAAGGAAGGAAGGAAGGAAGGAAGGAAGGAAGGAAGAGGGAGAATGGAGGAAAGAAGGAAGGGGAGAGAGGGAGGGAAAAGGAAGGAGAGAAAGAGAAGGAAAGGGTGAAGGGGAGAAAAGGAAGGAAGGAAGAGGAAGGAAAGAAGAGGAAGGAAGGAAGAGGGAGAATGGAGGAAAGAAGGAAGGGGAGAAGAGAGAAAAGGAAGGAGAGAAGGAGAAGGAAAGGGTGAAGGGGAGAAAGGAAGAGGAAGGAAGGAAGAGGGAGAATTGAGGAAAGAAGGAAGGGGAGAGAGGGAGGGAAAAGGAAGGAAAGAACATAAGAACATAAGAACATAAGAAGAGCCATGCTGAATCGGGCCTCAGCCCATCTAGTCCAGCATTCTGTGTCACACAGTGGCCCACCAGTTGTACACAGGGATCTCTAGCAGAAAGGAGGGCAAACCCTGACCTGCTCCCGACCCCCACAACCAGTGCCCGGGGAAATCCTGCCTGCCTCGATCAACACCGAGGTGGCACTTGGATGTCCATTTCAGTAACTACTGATTCCCTTGGTATCCATGAATCTGTCTAATCCTGCCTTGAAGCTGTCCAGGCTGACCGCTGTCACAACCTCCTCTGGAAGTGAGTTCCATAACCCAATGACCCTCTGGGTGAAGAAATATTTCCCTTTATTAGTCCTAATTTTCCTACCTTGGAGCTTCAGGGAGTGCCCTCTAGTCCTAGTGTTGGGTGACAGAGAAAATATTTTTCTTTATTCACCTTTTCTATCCCATGCATGATTTTATACACTTCGATCAAGTCACCTCTTAAACGCCGTCTTTCAAGGCTGAAAAGACCAAGGCGTTGCAACCTGATTTCATAAGGGAGCTGCTCCATCCCTTGGATCATTCTTGTCGCCCTTCTTTGTACCTTTTCCAGTTCCGTTATATCCTTCTTAAGGTGCGGAGACCAGAATTGTACACAGTACTCCAAATGTGGCCTCACCATAGATTTGTAGAGAGGCAATACAACATTTGCCGACCTATTTTCGATTCCCTTCCTGATCATGCCAAGCATAGAATTTGCTTTTTTCACTGCTGCAGCACACTGGGTTGACATCTTCATTGAGCTGTCCACCAAAACCCCAAGATCCCAAGAAGGAAAGGGTGAAGGGAGAGAAAGGAAGAGGAAGGAAGAGGAAGGAAGAGGAAGGAAGGAAGAGGGAGAATGGAGAATGCGTCACTCCTCCCCGCTGCATGCTGGGAAACCGAGGCCCGGGCTGCTCTGGAGAGCCAGATGCAATCATGAAAAGAGCCACATCTGGCTCCCGAGCCATAGGTTCCTGATCCCTGGGCTGGAGGGTCCGTGTGACCTCTTCCAGCTCTATGATTTCATAAACGTTTCCGCATATATTTGGTTCTCCATAACTCTTCTCCTCTTTGTGCCCTTTCTCTGAACCTGCTCTTGCTTCTCCTTCTAAAAGCAAATAACCCCGAAATGAACGTAGTTCTCCAGATGAGGCCAGATGTCTCTGTCCAGCTGGAAAAGACACAATTTTGGGTTTTTTGACCGGTTTATCACTGGCTTGGAAAATTGCTGGCACTGAAGTTGTCTGAGTCCTATTGGCGGAGAAGGTCTATTTATAATTACAAGCTCATGGCCTTTAGTGGATGAAATATTCATGGAAACTCAGCTGCCAAGCCACACTTAACAGCATTGTAAACGGCAAGCATTATCATATTAAAAGGGATTCGGCAACGTGTCCCGTGCCAACTTAATAAAAGTGTCGCTTTCAATGTTCTTTAGGAGCGTGGATTTGACAACGATTCAACACAGAGACCACCAAAATATGTTTATTGTTCAGGATCTATTTGGCAAAACGAAAATTTGAATGGTAAAAAAGGTTGACTCCATGCTGATCATTTCCAAGTCACGACTGAAGACGAATAAGAGAGAGAGGAAAATATATATGGGAGAAATAAAGCCAATCTTCCACTTGTTTCTTAAAGTGCCGTGCTTTATTTTACCTTTTAAAAGCTTTTGTCCTTGGCTGATGCATGAACAGAATCACTTGACATTTCCCCCACACAATGTGTTTAGACAATGCGGATTATTTAAGCGACGTCTAGTAAGTAATGCTTCACAATAGGCATGCATAAATCTTTATTTAGTCCACATGCCAACTAAAAAGATTATCTGAATTTCTGAAAAAATGATCACGTGCATGAAAATGGCCTGAGCGAATGTGGATGTGGGAAAATATTCCAGTTCCTATTCTAGCGCTGTCCAACTGGCGGGCCGTGGGCCGTATACGGCCCCCAGCCCATTCCCTATGGCCCCCTACCCTTTTTTTTAAAAAAAAAATCGGCTGTTTAAATTTTTTTAAAAAAATTATTTTATTATGTTTTATTATTATTTATTATTATTATTTTAAATATATTTTTTCACGGCGGGGAGGGGCGGGGCGGGGCAGGGAGGAGGAGCAGGCTCCCTCCTCCTCCTACTCCCTCCCCCTCCCACCAATCGGCGCGCTCCATCTTTGTGAGGTGGAGATGGCGCAGCCGCCGCGGAGATGGCACAACCGCTGCGGAGATTGCGCCGCCGTGGCGGAGGCGCAGCTGCCTCGCCCGCCCGCCGCCTCGCCTGCTTGCCGCCTCGCATGTGGTCCGGCTACTGGATCCAGCGCGTTTGGAAAGGTAGGCCGAAGCAGGGGGCTTAAGGGGAAGATGGGGTTGTGAATATATGGGGCAGAAATATAATAATAACAATAATAAATGTATTTAATTTGGAAATAAGGGGAAGATGGGGGTGGGAATATATGGGGCAGAAATATAATAATAACAATAATAAATGTATTTAATTTGGAAATAAGGGGAAGATGGGGGGGGGAATATATGGGGCAGAAATATAATAATAACAATAATAAATGTATTTAATTTGGAAATAAGGGGAAGATGGGGGTGGGAATATATGGGGCAGAAATATAATAATAACAATAATAAATGTATTTAATTTGGAAATAAGGGGAAGATGGGGGTGGGAATATATGGGGCAGAAATATAATAATAATGTAATTAATTTGGAACTGAGGGCTGTTTTGCTGGGGTGGGCTCCTTTCTTCCTTGCTTTAATTCTTGCTTTTATGTTATTTATTTATATTTATTTCCCTCCCATATATATTCCCTTCCTCAATCCATCTCTCTTCTGATATCCATTCCCTTCCTCAATCCATCTCTCTTCTGAGCCGGGGGCGGAGGCAGACCCTAAGGCCCCCCAGGTGATCAGTGACCGGAATTCAGGCCCCCGGTCCGGTAGAAGTTGGACTGCCCTGCCCTATTCCATCAGAGTCGGGGATTTTGTAGCCTTCTCTGTTGGGCTATGACTCCCACCAACTCTCACCGTTGACCCCCACCATAGCTTAAAGTAGTGTTTCCCAACCAGTGTGCCACGGCACATTAGTGTGCCGTGAGCGATCATCAGGTGTGCCGTGGAAAATTGGGACCTCCAATACCCTTTCTTCCCCCTCCTGCCGAACACTTTTACTTCTCTACTCGGGCTCCCTTCTTCCCAGTCTCGCTCAGCTCGCTTTGCCTCGCTTTGCTCACGCTGCCGCTTCTGCCGCCATTTTGATTCGAGGGGGCAGTGTGAGCGTGTTCAAGAGGGGAGGGGGGAGGAAGGAAGATGCGGGACAAGTCTGCGCAGTAGCGCCCGCATGGATCATTCTGCTCTGCTTTGTGAGGCAAAGTGAGCAGAGTGAGGCTGGGAAGAAGGGAGCCCGAGTGGAGAAGAAAAAGTAAGTGTTGGGCAGGAGGGGGAAGAAAGGGCGTGAACGGGGAGGGGGAGGAAGAGGTCTCTGTCGAAAGCTGGCATGGGCAAACCTGGACCTTCCGGGTGTTTTGGACTCCAACTCCCACCATTCCTAGCAGCCTCAGGCCCTTTTCCCCCCTCAGCCACTTAAGCAGGAAAGGGCCTCAGGCTGTTAGGAATGTTGGGAGTTGGAGTCCAAAGCACCCAGAGGGCCGAAGTTTCCCCATGCCTGTTTTAGGGACCTTAAAGTGGTGAGCCTCCTTCCAACATTGTGATTCTGGATAGAAAACAAACAACAACATAACATGACATTGTTTGAGTCCACAGTGCTCTCTGCGTGTAGGTGAACTACAACTTCCAAACTCAAGGTCAATTCCCAAGCAATCCCTTTCAGTACTTTCTGTTGGTAATCAGAGTTCAATATGCCAAGTTTGGTTCAATTCCATTGTTGCAAGAGTTCAGGATGCTCTTTGATTGTGTGTTAACTATAATCCCAGAAGCTGTAACTCCCAAATGTCAAGGTCTAGGTTCCCCAAACTCCATCTGCGTTCACATTTGGGCATATTGAGTATTCATGCCAAGTTTGGTCCTGATCCAACATTGTTTGTGTCCACAGTGCTCTCTGGATGTAGGTGAACTACAACTCCAAAACTCAAGGTCAATGCCCACCAAACTCTTATAGTATTTTGTCTTGGTTATGGGAGTTCTGTGTGGGAAGTTTGATTCCATTCCATCATTGGTGGAGTTCAGAATGCTCTTTGATTGTGGGTGAACTATAACTCCCAGCAACTACAACTCACAAATGACAAAATCAATTTTTTAACTGATGGTCCTTCCTTGGGTTAGTATTAGTATGTTTTGTGTCCAAATATGGCAGCAATTTGTCCAGTGGTTTTTGAGTTATGTTAATCCCACAAATGAACATTACATATATATATATATATATATACACACACACACACACACACACACAGAGAGAGAGAGAGAGAGAGAGAGAGAGAGAGAGAGAGCACAACAGTGCAGGCAGAAAAGCAAACATCACAGGAAAGCATGTCTGTGTAAGAGGGTGAACATTAGGTAGAGCTTCCTGACTGTGAGAGCTGTTCAACAGTGGAACTCTCTGCCTCAGAGTGTGCTTTTTGTCATTTCAGTTGGTGGTGTGCCCCAGGATTTTGTAAATGTAAAAAATGTGCCACGGCTCAAAAAAGGTTGAAAAACACTGGCTTAAAGTTGTAGGTGTTTAAGGCATTGAATAATTGCCATATGTAAGCTGCCTTGAGTCTTTCTTGGGGTAGAGAAAGGCAGGGTATAAATAAGGTAGGTAAAGGTTTCCCCCTGACATTAAATCCGCTCGTGTCCGACTTTGGGGATTGGTGCTCATCTCTGTTTCTAAGCTGAACAGCTGGCATTGCCCGTAGACACCTCCAAGGTCAAGTGGCCAGCATGACTGCATGGAGCGCCATTACCCTCCTGCTGAAGTGGGACCTATTGATCTACTCATGTTTGCATGCTTTTGAGCTGCTAGGTTGGCAGAAGCTAGGGCTGTCAGCAGGAGCTCGCCCCATCTCGTGGCTTCGAACAGCCAACCCTCCAGTCACCAGATTTCCTGCAGCTAGTGGTTTAACTTGCGGCACTATCACAACAAATGCAAGAATGTAATGCTACCTCATCGACCTTATCATAGCAACACCAGAGGCACTCCAAGTAGCCAGATACTGGTCAAAAGACATTTAATATAATGCCAAGTTTGATCAAAGTAATCCACAAGCACAACTGCAAAGGTTTTGTGCGGTGTTTGCTGAGACCTGAATTATTTATTTATTTATTTATTTAAAGTATTTGTATTCCTACTTTCTCACCCTGCAGGAGACTCAGGGCTATTACAATGCCACATATACATGGCAAACGTTCAATGGCGATTTAATGCCGATTTAACATTCCAGCTTTCCGGCTTCATGAGGCTATGCTCGATTCTGGCCACAGGGGGAGCTGTTGCTTCGCCGTCCACTGGTGACACTGAGTCCTTGATGGAGTACTTCCTCATTCTTATGCATGCTGCTGGAAGGTTTTATGGTATCATAAACTAGTTACATTAGCCTCCCCGCATAAAGCGGTACCTAAATTTCCTACTTGACAGATGAAACTGTCTTTCAGGCTGCATAGGTCAGCAGCAAGCTAGCCTATTAATGGTCAGGAGCTTACTCCGATCCAGGCTGGCTTTGAACTCATGACCTCTCAGTAGTGATTTAATGCAGCTACTTAGGCCTGTTATCGAACGGAAAAATGCATTTCGAAGTCAAATTGCGTCCGCAATTGCACAATGTGCGAAAATCAGCAGAAGGGAGAGCCAAAACTATGTGGAATCCCGTTTCCATCCGTTTTTGACCGCTAGTAATGACAAAACTAGCCACTGGTACAAAATGACATCCGAGCCCTTTCCGAGAATGGTGACAGAGCTCTCGGAATGGCGAATCCACTTCCTGTTTGGGGCACTGTTCTCGATATTGCTTCAATTATCGGAAGTCCCAAAAAAACCATCCGAAAATCAGAAGTATCCGATTATTTATTTATTTATTTATTTCGACTTGTTAGACGCCCACTCCCAGTAGGCTCGGGGCGACTTACATAGATCAAAGCATTATAAAATATTATAAAACACGATAAAAACAATATGCAACAGCAACCAACATCTTGCACAATAGAACATACATATACATGTGCGCCGAATAACTCTTATGGCCTACATAGTACATTAAACGGCCAAGGGTTATTACTGACCGAAGGCCTGCAAGAACAGAAGAGTCTTACAGGCCTTATGGAAGGCCAGCAGGTTCGGTAGTGTGGGAGGAAGAGCATTCCACATTGCGGGTGCGATGGCACTGAACGCCCTCCTCTGCGTTGTGGTCAGGCGCAGGGTTTGGCAACTTGGTATCACCAGGAGGTTTCGGGATTCTGATCGCAGTGGTTTCGAGGGGTTGTATTGGGAGAGGTGGTCCCTTAGGGACACTGGCCCCAGACCATTCAAGGCCTTGAAGGTCAAAACCAGCACTTCGAAGGGGATCCGGTGCTCTATTGGAAGCCAGTGCAGTTCGCGCAGAACAGGCGTAATGTGGCAGTGAGATGGTAGGCCTGCCAGTAATCTAGCTGCAGCGTTCTGCACCAGCTTCAGCTTCCGGATCACCGACAGAGGAAGGCCGATGTAGAGAGCATATTGGAAAGAGGCCTACTAACTTGCTGCACTACAGCCCGGTCCTAAATACCGTATTTTTCGCTCCATAAGACGCACCTGCTGATAAGACGCACCTAGATTTTAGAGGAGGAAAATAGAAAAAAATTATTTTGAGCCAAAAAGTGGGCTAAAATATTTATTACAATAACAGAATAACTTAACATGAACAATAGCCAACAGCAGCATTAGGAACCATTATTACTGTAAAAGATAAGGTCTCTAGTCATTGGGAAATCCCAAAAATTCCTCACAACTGTCCGAACTTGTCACGCTCAGTGGCTCACTATCACTGGTGTCAGGGTCTTCATAAAGGACATCATCCTCTGAACCATTCAAGGCATTACTGATGCCACATTTCTTGAAGGAACTTACAACCGTTTCATCCTTCACGGCTTGGCATGACGTTTTCACCCACTCACAAACTTGAGTGATGGTGGGCCTTTTCATTCTTCCAGTGGGTGTCAGGTCATGATTCCCAGCAGCCATCCACTTGTTCCACTCCTCTCGCACGAACACTTTAAATGGCTTGTTAAGTGAAACATCCAGAGGTTGCAACTGGCTAGTAAGCCCCCCAGGAATGACAGCTAGATGGGTCTTTGCTCTTCTCTCTTCATCCACATGTACTGGTATACAAGGTGCAAAACTAATATTCCCGTCATGCCTGCACAGAAAAAAGCTGGTCAGGCATGATGGGAAGTGTAGTTGGACTACAAGCGCCGTACTGCGCATGCGCCGGCGCCATACTTGACACGGCGCTTGCGTCACATCCCCCCGTCCTCTCCATCCAGTCCGCCCTCCGCCGCCGCAACGGACCAGAGAAGAGGAGAGGCGGCGACAGAGGTGGCGGTCTCCAGATGAAGACCTCCCCTGGACGGTGAAGCGAGAAAGAGGCTGTCCGGGACACTTTTGGTGAGTATATCGCTGTCCTCCGCTGGGGTGGCAGAATGGGGTGGGCTAGGAGGCTGTGGTTCTGTGGATCCAGAGATGTTTGAGGAGTCCTACGCGGAATATTTTCACATCCAGTCCATGGCGAGCAAGCTTGACCATAAGCTTGCTCGCCATGGACTGGATGTGAAAATATTCCTCCTGCAGCGACGCAAGCCTCCTCAGCGGGTACATGCCAATGTGGCGAACGGCGGTGCAGCCTCTGGAGAAGCCGCGGGCTCCATCCACCACCCAGGAGCCCCCGCGAAACGGTTCGAGCTCTGCACAGTAATCCGTCAGGCGAACCGCGTGGGACTCCTCAAACATCTCTGGATCCACAGAACCACAGCCTCCTAGCCCACCCCATTCTGCCACCCCAGCGGAGGACAGACGCCCAGCATTTAGCAGCTATACTGAACTCCAGCCAAGCGGCGTTTGTTTCCCAGGCGGTGAAGCAGTTCATTGTTTACATCCAGGGATCTTCCCAGCCACACTACATGCTAACATTAGGAGTGAACTTACCCTACGGTGGAAATACAGGTTTATACTGTTGGTTCTGTTATAGTTACACCAGTATCTTGCTTTAGAATTTATGTGATATTAACACTGTGATATCCACTTTGTGATATTGTTATATGCATACTATGAATGATTGATATATGGTCACAAATGTGAATGTATTATGTGAACACTGTGAAATTATATAGTGAAATATACCTACACCTTGCACCATACCTGAATGGTATACTTTGATACTTTTATATAAAAAAGTGAAAGACACAATTTTGCATACTCTTTATTCTTTACTAGCTTTCATAGCGTGTTTGAATGCTGTTAGCATTAGAGCCTTACTCTGTGTATAAGTTTGTTCTGGAAAGTAGTCACAGACAGAAAAGAGGCATTCAGCAAGATGGTGCCAGTAGAGGAGCAGCTATCAGGAGTGCTCTGACTGAGCTTGCCAGACCTTGCCAATTGTACTGGTCATAGAAACAGAAATAACCAAGGAACGGTTGAGTCAGATCCTCAACTGGGGAACACAGTTGATAGCGATCCTCAACTGCTCAAGAGGTTAAAGAATGACACGACACTGCTACCGGATGCCCGGCCTAAGGAGATGCAAGGATGGGTGCCGATGCCGGAGAGAGGTTTGCCGGAGGGGCGTGGGTCCTGTGACCTGTGACCGCTACAACGGCTAAAATCTTAAGGTCCTTGAAAAGGAAGGACCAGACACCATCGTATTGGAGGAATCCGACTAGGGCGGCTACTCATGGAAGCCTGAACCGGCCTGTGCCAGTACCGAGCTCCACAGGGCTGGATCAATCCACTGTGGAATACTTATATCGAGAATACCAACGATTGGCACTCTGGCGATCTAATAACGAGACTGAGTGCCTCCCAACTTCATGTTCCTATAGCAGATCCTAGAATATCTACTCCAGATCCTCTCCAGCAGGAATCCCCAGATCTGTGCTGGGACCAATCCTGGGATTTTCCAGTCGAGAAACTCACCAAAGAGGACCCGGGAGGCTCAGGTGCACTATTTACAATCCCCCTGGACGATATTGACAGGTGGGCGACTGAGGAGGCTGACCCGGAGCGAGAACTGTGCCTGGAGGCTGGGAAGGGCAGGGAGCCCATGGTTGGATCCGGACCCTCAGCCACGGCGGTGTGCTGCCCCTCTGCTGCGCCCAACCCTGATCGGAGCCCCGATGCAGTGACTGGATGCCCATGGCCGGTGGGGACAAGCGCCGACCACCCCAGCCGCCTTGTACCGACGGAGTGCCCCTGGAAAGAGCAGGTACCACTGGACGTTACGGAGATCCTGGCTTGTGCCCAGAGGCCCCATCCCTGACGTCGCGGCTTCCTGATGGCAGTGAGTCAGGAACTCAAGGGGCCGAGCAAAATGGCAGATGGCCTTAGAGATACTGAAGGGAGGTGGTCTTCCTCCTCCTCCTTTGACCTAGACCGGAAAGGACAAGTACTCAGGCGCCGGAAGAGAAGCCGGAAGAGGAAATTGAAGAAACACCTGACTTCCGTTCCGTTGGTGGAGTCAACAAATACTCAAGTGACTGATGTTCCCATTAACTCTGGGGTGAGCGTCAGAAACAAGGACAGCCCTAGGACTAGTCCTGGTGGTGTACTGGAGAGGAACAATGATAAGAAATACAAGTCCAGGACCTTCTGGGGTTTGGGTTTTGGGAGCTGGGTCAGATCAGGCTCCCATAACCCCAAAATTAAAGCAAAATACCCTGTTGCCACGAAAGCTAGGGAGAGAAATCCCTTCCTGGGTATGACAAATCCCTCCCTCAGGTCCTATGGTGCAGGGCTGCCCAACTGGCGGCCCGGGGGCCGTACACGCCCCCCCAGCCTTGTTGGACACGGCCCCCGCTATGCCCCCGGCCGCCATTTTTAATTTTTTTTTAAAAAAATCGAATTTTTTAAAATGGCGGCCGGGGGAGGGGGCAGGGAGGAGGAAGTGAGCCAGCTCCTCCTCCCTGCACCGCCCTCTTCTTCCCTCTCGCGTCGGTGCCGATGCAAACCGGATCGCATCGGCGCCGGTGACCCCTCCGTCCCTCTCTCCGCGCTGCCGCTGCGAGATCGCAGCGACGGGCGGGAGGGAGGGGAGGAGGAGGAGGCGGGGCAGGGAGAAGGAAGGGAGCCAGTTCCCTCCTCCTCCTTGCCTTGCCCCCTCTGGCCCTCTCTCTGCGCCGCCACTGCGATCCGGTTCACAGTGGCGGGGGGGGGGGAGGGGAGGAGGAGGAATCCTCCCTCCCTCCTTCTCCTTCCCCAGCGCCGCGGCGATTGGGACACTGGCGGCGCCGGGAAGGGCGGGAGGGAGCGAGGGGGCAGGCCTTCCAGGGAGGCCTGTGGGAGAGTTTTCGCCCGGCTCTCGTGTCCCTCTGACCAGAGGGACACGAGAGCCGGGCGAAAAACCTTCTCGCAAGCCGGGCGAAAAACCTTCTCGCAAGCCTGGATGGCTCGCGGGGGAAGCGAAAACCGGTCGCTCGCTTCCCCCGCAAGCCATCCAGGCCTGCGGGCAAGGGGGCGGAGCTGCAGAAGCTTCCTCGCGGCTTCGCCTTCTCCCCCAAAGTGTCACAACAGCTGTTGTGATGCTTTGGGTGAGAGGGCGGAGCCGCGGAAGGCTCCCCGTGGCTACTCCTTCTCTCCCAAAGCGTCACAACAGCCTCGGAAGTGGGCGAAATCGCCCGCTTCCAAGGCTATTGTGACGCTTTGGGAGAGGGGGTGGAGCTGCGTGGCTGGGGGCGTGGCTGGGGGCGTGGCTGGGGGCGTGGCCACTCGGTCCCCAGGTGATCACTCACCAGAAGTCCGGCCCTTGGGTCGGCAGAAGTTGGACAGCACTGCTATGGTGGAAGGCCCGTCGGAGTCAATTTGGGAATGGCATAGTGCTGCGGTTCTGCATCACTTAATTGGTAATTTATTGTGTTGTTAAACTGTATCGTATTATGTGTGTATGCTACTCTTGCTTATACTATGCCTTTTCTTCAACTCTGTAAACCCCTCCGAGCCCTCGGGGAGTGGGGGTCTAGAAGTTTGAAGTATAAATATAAATAAATAAATAAATGAAATAAACAAGGTAGGCTTTGTGTTTTAAACTCTGTGTTGTTCAAATACATTACATCTGCACCTTTGATTCGCTTCTGATATGAGAAATAAAATAGATTTTATTGCTGCTGTTAATAACACTATAATATGTTTTTGAGAATCTTCTGTCGAAATGCCGCCCGTGTTTTATATGCATGAGGCTAAGCGAAGTTACTCCAGAGATCAGGCTTATTAATTTAGCTGTGATGCAAGTCCACTTCCAGCCTGACAGCCAAGCCATTCCCTTGCGTCCCATCAGGACTTTCAACAGGGCTGATTGATTTGGAAAGTAATTATTCACGTTCCTTCGGAGAATCTCAGGAAGGCGTCTTCCTCCTGGTTCTTGACAATGAACAAGAAACGCGCTCTACTCCGAAATACCACATCCTGCTTCAGATGTCCCCATTTTATTGGCATATTACGGGGCTCTGGAGTTGAACGCAGATGGCATGAATGGTTGCCAAGAAGCAATGACAATGAGCAGGAATCCGAGTTCGCAATTCTCAATGTGCCCCGCTGCATTGTTCTAAGGGATCCCAGAAGCGAGTTCGCACAACAGGTTCAGATGGCAATCACACGGAGAGGATGACAGTTTGTGTTAACAAGCCTCTCCTTTGATAATTACAGTTACCACATCAAAAAAATTAAAATAGGATGATCTAAAGATGCTGCTCGTAATAAGCATTCACAGAGCTGTATTCAGCCTGCAGTTGGAAATGACTTGAAGGCACGTATCACCAAAAACAGGGAGGGAAAGGGTACCCAAAAATACTTGGAAAAAGTCTCAAACGTGTCAGGATTTCCATCTGGTTGTGTTGCACAAACAACCTTTTCTGATATTCTGATGCAGAAATACACTTTCCTGCACGAAGAATGTTGGGTTTTTTTTGCTACATCTGTCCAATTTGTCAACCAGGGACATAAAATACAGTTTCATAATACAGGTCAATACATTGAACTGCATTATATGGCAGTGTAGGCTCACTGCATTATGTATTATGAGGCATTACATGACAGTGTATTGTCAAAGGTTTTCATGGCCAGAATCACTGGGTTGTTGTGAGTTTTTCCGGGCTATATGGCCATGTTCCAGAAGCATTCTCTCCTGACAAACTTGGCACAAATACTCAATATGCCCAAATTTGAACACTGGTGGAGTCTTGAGAAAATACCCCTTCTCATTTGGGAGTTGTAGTTACTGGGATTTATGGTTTACCTACAATCCAAGAGCATTTTGAATTCCACCAACAATGGAATTGAGCCAAACTTGGCACACAGAACCCTCTTGACCAACAGAAAATACTGGAAGGGTTTGGAATGAATTGCCTCCGCCGGGGAAGGCCGCGCTTTCATCCGTGGTGGCGGCGAGGTTCTGCCGGAGGACGCGGCGGCCTTCGCACTGCACTGCTTGTGGGGGTCAAAGCCAAGGAGGCGGCACCAAAGAAGAGGGACACACGACCCCTCCTAAATGGCCAATCCCTCTCCTCTTCCTTCCTGCTGGAGGGGAGGAGGGCAGAAGAGCGCCCAGGAGCCAGGAAGCAGGAGGAGTCGCAGCTCGGCCACGTAGCCCTTGGCACGCAGAGGGAGAGAAGGAAGAAAAAGAAGGAGAGAGAGAGAGAAGGGAGGGAGGAAAGTTCTGGACACCGAGGGCTCTCCCTGATTGCAGCCAGGCTGGCTGGCATTGCTGCTTCGGCCAGGAAAGCCTCATTTCCACTGTCTGAAGTTTCCTGCTAGGCTCTCTCTCTATACCAGGGGTGCCCACACTTTTTCAGCACGCGAGCTACTTATAATAAAACCAAGTCAGAAAGATCTACCTACTTTCTCAAGGCTGGAGAGGGGAGGGGCGAGGGAGGGGCTTGGCGTGGCCTGGCTCCACCCCCCTCTGGCTTCCGCTCTACCAGCAGCTTCTCCAGGCTTGATGATGGCAAAGCCAAGCCAGTGGTGGCATAGCTAGCACAAGGCTGGCTTGGCATTGCCATCCTCAAGCCTGGAGAAGATGCTGGTAGAGCAGAAGCCAGAGTGGGGCGGAGCCAGGCCGTGCCAAGCCCCTCCCCCTCCCCTCTGGCTTTGGAGCTCCCAGCAGCTTCTCCAGGCTTGAGGACGGCAGTGCCAAGCCAGCCTTGTGCTAGCTATGCCACCACTGGCTTGGCCCTGCCCTCCTCAAGCCTGGAGAAGCTGCTGGGAGTGCCGAAGCCGGGGGAGGGGGCAGGGCTTGGCGTGGCCTGGCTCCGCCCCCTCTGAGAAGCGCCCCATCCAGCTGGGATTGACCTCCTTCGGTCCTGGGATCAACTGGTCGATCGCGATCGACTTCCTGGGAAACCCTGTTCCAGAAGCATTCTCTCCTGACAAACTTGGCACGAATACTCAATATGCCCAAATTTGAACACTGGTGGAGTTTTGAGAAAATAGCCCTTCTCCTTTGGGAGTTGTAATTACTGGGATTTATGGTTTACCTACAATCAAAGAGCATTTTGAATTCCACCATTAATGGAATTGAGCCAAACTTGGCACACAGAACCCCCATGACCAACAGAAAATACTGGAGGGGTTTGGAATGAATTGCCTCCGCCGGGGAAGCCCGCGCTTTCATCCGTGGTAGCAGGGAGGTTCTGCCGGAGCATGCAGAGGCCTTCGCACTGCACTGCTTGTGGGGGTCAAAGAGAAGGGGGTGGGGCCAAAGAAGAGGGCCACGCGACCCCTCCTAAATGGCCAATCGTTCACCGCCCCTTTAAAGGGGTTCACCGCCCCCCAAATTCCCCTGAGCCTCCCACTGTCCCCTTGGATCTCTTCACTGCCCACCAGGGAGTGGTACCAATCACTTTGAGAATCAGTGCTCTAAAGCAGTGGTTCCCAACCTTTTCTTGTGCAGGGACTACTTGGCCAGGGACCACTTTGACTAGGGCAGTGATTTTCAACCTTTTTTGAGCCGCGGCACATTTTTTACATTTACAAAATCCTGGGGCACACCACCAACCAAAATGACACAAAATGACACTCTAACTGTCATTTTACCAACTGTCACCCTCTTCCCTCGTAACACCGCTGCTTCTGCCAAACCCCTCTCCTGCCCGCCCCCCGGGAGGCCGACACGCAGGAGGCCCGTCACCGTCTTGCGGGAGAGGGCTGCGCTGAGTGGCCGAGGCGCACGTGGGCTCAGCTGAGCAGGACGAATCGCAATTGAGCACACGGGGTGGCTCCGAGCCTTGGAACAAACTGCAGCGGAGGCTCACAGCCGTCGCCACCCCCAGCTCTCCTTCCCAAAGGGGTTCAGCCACCCCCCCAGGAGTGCCTTCCCCCCGTGCATCCCTTCGGCTTCCGTGCTGTTGCCTTGGGGCCAGATCAGGAAGGAACCAAGCTGGGCTGTTGAGCTGCGCATCCTGGCCTCTGCTCTGCTCTGCAGAGAACCCGGAGCCCAGCGAGGAGAGGCCAGGAGATGAGGGGTTGCTCCCCTTCCCCAGCGCGGAGGGGCTAGAGGGCAGAAAGCCTTGCCTTGAGCCTCCAGGAGCGGGGTCAGACGGGGGGAGCTCCCGCGGACTCCTCCTCCCTCTCCTCTTCCATGCTGTCAGAGAGGAGGAGGGCAGAAGGGTGCCCAGGAGCCAGGAAGCAGGAGGAGCTGCCGCCCGGGCAGGTAGCCCTTGGCGCGCAGAGGGAGGGAAGGAAGGAAGAGAAGGAGAGAGAGAGGAGGGAGGGAGGAAAGTTCTGGATGCCTGAGGGCTCTCCCTGACTGCAGCCAGGCTGGCTGGCATTGCTACTTTGGCCAGGAAAGCCTTATTTCCACTGCCTGAAGTTTCCTGCTAGGCTCTCTCTCTACACCAGGGGTGCCCACACTTTTTCAGCACACGAGCTACTTATAATAAAACCAAGTCAGAAAGATCTACCCACCTCCTCAAGGCTGGAGAGGGGAGGGGGCGGGGCCTGGCACCCCTGGCTCCGCCCCCTCTGGCTTCCGCTCTACCAGCAGCTTCTCCAGGCTTGAGGATAGCAGTGCCAAGCCAGTGGCGGCTAGCTGTCACCACTGGCTTGGCATTGCCATCCTCAAGCCTGGAGAAGCTGCTGGTAGAGCGGAAGCCAGAGGGGGCGGAGCCAGACTGCGCCAAGCACCGCCCCCTCCCCTCTGGCTTTGGAGCTCCCAGCAGCTTAATTCCAGGCTTGAGGATGGCAATGCCAAGCCAGTGGTGACATAGCTAGCACAAGGCTGTCTTAGCATTGCCATCCTCAAGCCTGGAGAAGCTGCTGGGAGTGCCGAAGCTGGGGGAGGGGGCGGGGCTTGGCAGGGCCTGGCTCCGCCCCCCTCTGGCTTCTGCTGTACCAGCAGCTTCTCCAGGCTTGAGGATGGCAATGCCAAGCCAGTGGTGGCATAGCTAGCACAAGGCTGGCTTGGCATTGCCATCCTCAAGCCTGGAGAGGGGTGGGGGCGGGGCTTGTCATGGCCTGGCTCCGCCCCCTTCTGGCTTCTGCTGTACCAGCAGCAGGCTTGAGGATGGCAGTGCCAAGCCTGGTCGATTGTGATCGACTTCCTGGGCAGCCCTGCTCTACAGTGTAATTTCCCACAGCACACCTGATGATCGCTCAAGGCACACTAGTGTGCTGCGGCACACCGGTTGGGAAGCACTGCTCTAAAGGAAGGCAAGAAGCAATCCCCCGGTAGAGAGAGTCTATGTCCTCGCCCTTCCTGAATATATAGACCGGGTGCGACGGCACAGTGAAAGACCTCTGCTGATTATATCCAGCTTTCTTGTCCATCACAACTCTATTTCTCTTGATCCCGACAATACAACTTAAGGCGATTTGTCAGAGCCGGCTTCATTAGAGACTGTGTGAGAAAACCCCTGTGGCCCTGACTTAGCATTCCCGCTCTCCCAACTGCAGTGGGACACTGTAATATTTATTTTAGCTAGTTAAACCAAAGAGTATAATCTTATTTAGTTGGCAAGTCCGCTTCACGTTGAGGATCAGGATCAGAGAGGCAAAGGGAGCACCTTCTAAATTTTTGAAATCTATTTGGCTCGCGATACCTTCAAGGATCAGAGCCATACTTTCCGTAATGAATTTGCTCTCCCGCCGCTGCAGGCGGAGGTTGAATATGCTATTTGACATGTGCCCTGAAGAAGATTGGAACAACTTTAAGAGCAGCGACGGAAATGCTAGGACTCTATTTCACAGTCAGTAATGAAGGAGATGATGAGGTGCCGCGGTACTCAACTGCGCCTAGCAACACCTTCAAATAATTGAAAGGCATGAAGCAAATGCTTCAGAAATGCACCTCTCCTTTTCGTTCCCCTTTCCTGCGTGTTGTTTATTTCACCTTGGGTTTAGGCCCCATCTACAATGTCATGCAAGGGGTTGTAGTGAGTTTTCCGGGCTGCCTGGCTATGTTCCAGTAGCATTCTCTCCTGACTTTTTACCTGCATCTATGGCAGGAATCCTTAGGGGTTGTGACAGGCCTGGATTAACACATTTTTGTGCCCTAGGCCACACTTTGGAATTACGCCCACTTTAAGCCAACCTCTACCGCACCGTTTTGGGTAGATTAGCTTCCTAGCCATTCAGGAGGGTCCCTTTTCGGTTGCCTCAGCTTCCCCAGCAGTATGGAAGCCCATCCTTAAAGGCACAGGCACCCGTTTGATCCTCTGCTCCAAAACGGGCAGAAAAAAAGGCTATTTCTGGCTCCGCAATGAAAGGGGGAGAGAGGCGGAGGCGTGGGGAAGCACGCGTGAGGGAGCGGGGGGCAAGTACGGGTCTCGCGCTCGCTCACTCTCTCGCTCAGAAGTCAGGCTCCCCGTCTGCTCCTGTGGATGGGAAGGACCACGGAGAGGGAGGGAAACAGGTGCGTGCAGAGCGGCCGGGGGCGCGCGTGCCGCTGAGATGGGAGAGAACTTAGGGGCTGGCCACGAGATTTTTATTTGTTTCAACATATATTTTTTTGGCCTGTGATTTGGCGTCCCCCTCGGCCTGCGCCCCTAGGCCATGGCCTAGGTTGGCCTTATGAGTAATCCGGGCCTGGGTTGTGAGGTCTGTGGTAAACTAGGCAAGTGGGCCTTATATATCTGTGGAATAATGTCCAGGGTGGGAGAAAGAACTCTTGTCTGTTTCAGGCAAGTGTGAAGTGTGTATGGCATTAAGTTTGTATGGCATTGAATTCTGCTGTAAGCCGGTCTGAGTCCCTCCTTGGAAGGGAGAAAGTCGGGGTACAAAAATTTTAAATAAATAAAATAAATAAATAATGTTGCAATTGGCCATCTTGATTAGCATTGAATGGCCTTGCAGCTTCAACGCCAGGCCGGTTGCTGCCTGGGGAGATCTTTTGTTGGAAGGTGTTAGCCAGCCCAGATTTATTATTGTCTAGAACAGTGTTTCCCAATCAGTGTGCTGCGGCACACTAGTGTGCCGTGAGCGATCATCAGGTGTGCCGTGGGAAATTGGCACTCTTCCCCCTCCTAGCAGCTCTTTCTCCCTCTTTCCTTCCCCAAAGATCCTCCCTGAGGCAAAGGAAGGGCTCCGCCGAATGCCAGGGCTAGGCCTGCTTTCAGGAAGCCTTCAGGAGCCTCAACTCACCATGGCTCCAGCTCCCACTCTCCAGCTCCCGATGCTCCCACGTTTCATAGATCTGTGTGGCCTCTTTCGCTGCCTCCCTCCGCAAAAGAAGAGCACTGGGCGGAAGTGATTGAGTCGGCATTTTCGCGTTGGCTTGGATTTCTCGTGAGAACAGCCAAAGCCAGAAGCTCCACGTCGGTGAATTGTGCAGTGAACGAACCTGGGAGCACCGGGAGGCTGAAGCATTTACAGGTTTCCAAGAAACAAATTGAGCCTCTCCACTTGGAAATGGTTTTTTTTAAAGTATTTTTGAGAGTTGCCCTGCCCCCCCAAGTAACTGTTTATAACAGCTTCATGACATCCATAGTTAACTGGAAGCAAGTTTCACTCAGGGTGAAATTTCACAAGGGTCTGGAGAACAAGCCCTATGAGAAGCGGCTTGAAGAGCTGGGCATGTTTAGCCTGAAGAAGAGAAGACTGAGAGAAGACATGATATAAGCCATGTATAAGTATGTGAGAGGAAGTCATATATATGTTGTGTTCATCGAAACAGGCCCAGGTTTCACACTGAGTATATACATACATTTAAAAACATATTAACTATATGTATTACTGTGTTAGAGTGTCATATTGGTTGGTGGTGTGCCCCAGGATTTTGTAAATGTAAAAAATGTGCCGCGGCTCAAAAAGGTTGAAAAACACGGATCTAGAATTCGGGGGGTTGTGCTGTTCTTTATTTATTGTTATGACTTTGGAACTTTTTTAAAATACTGGTAGCCAAATTTTGTTCATTTCCATGATTTCCTTCTTGCTGTTGAAATTGTCCACATGCTTGTGGATTTCAATAGTATCAGATTGTTTGGAAGCTCTCTCATTCCCAGATCCATCGTAGGTTGAAGCAGACATAATTTAAAAATAGTAAAGCAGTAATAAAGTGATGATGGATGAGTCAGATTTTAGGCTCTCTAATCCAGTTTTTTTCAATCTTCTTTGAGCCGCGGCACATTTTTTACATTTGCAAAATCCTGGGGCACACCACCAACCAAAATGACACAAAATGACACTCCAACACAGTAATACATATAGTTAATATGTTTGTAATGTATTTATACACTCAGTGTGAAACCTGGGCCTGTTTCGATGAACACAACATAGATATCCTGGCAGGAATGGCAGAAAGACACAAACTTCCCACACAGAACTCCCATAACCAAGAGAAAATGCTAAAAGAGTTTGGTGGGCATTGACCTTGAGTTTAAAGTTGTAGTTCATCTATATCCAAAGAGCACTGTGGATTCAAACAATGTTGGATCAGGACCAAACTTGGCATGAATACTCAATATGCCCAAATGCGAACACAGATGGAGTTTGGGGGCTGGGATTTATAGTTAACACACAAACAAAGAGCATCCTGAACTCTTGCAACAATGGAATTGAACCAAACTTGGCATATTGAACTCTCATTACCAACAGAAAGCACTGAAAGGGTTTGCTTGGGAATTGACCTTGAGTTTGGAAGTTGTAGTTCACCTACACCCAGAGAGCACTGTGGACTCAAACAATGTTATGTTATGTTGTTGTTTATTTTCTATCCAGAATCACAATGTTGGAAGGAGGCTCACCACTTTAAGGTCCCTAGAACAGGCATGGGAAAACTTCGGCCCTCTGGGTGCTTTGGACTTCAACTCCCACCATTCCTAACAGCCTGAGGCCCTTTCCTGCTTAAGTGGCTGAGGGGGGGAAAGGAAAAGGGCCTGAGGCTGCTAGGAACGGTGGGAGTTGGAGTCCAAAACACCTGGAAGGTCCAAGTTTGCCCATGCCAGCTTTCGACAGAGACCTATTCCTTCCCCTTCACGCCCTTTCTTCCCCCTCCTGCTGAACACTTACTTTTCATCTACACAGCTGCTTCTGCCGCCATTTTGATCCGAGGGGGCAGCGTGAACATGTTCAGGAGGGGAGGGGGAGGGAGGAAGACGTGTCTACTGCACAGACTCGCCCCAGAGCAAAGCGAGGCAAAGCGAGCAGAACGAGGCTGGGAAGAAGGGAGCCCGAGTGGAGAAGAAAAAGTGTTCGGCAGGAGGGGGAAGAAAGGGGATTGGAGGTTCCAATTTCCCACGGCACACCCGATGATTGCTCACGGCACACGAGTGTGCCACGGCACACTGGTTGGGAAACACTGCTCTAATCCATTCCATCCTTCTTAATATCAGAAATCCAGAGCTAGAGCATCTCTAAGAGAAAGCTGGTTAGCTCCTGCTTGGGAACTTTTAACATTATACATAATGTGTAGGACATCGATGAATCTCTTAACTAAAAACCATTACGACTTCTATGTTCACTAGTTTGAAACAAATATACCCTACATTGGTATCAATGAGCACATTTGAAATGTTAAAATTACTTAAGATACTAATTACTGTCACTACTGTGTTCAGGGGCTTTGGGTATTCCCCAAACGGTGGAACGTGGAATGCAAAGGGGACCTAATTTAATTGCAGTCACACTGTTGAGATGTCGTGGCAGCCACTCTGGAAGGAACTATTAGTTTTCTTTCTGTAATGCAAACACTGATTAATTATTTCTTACAGCCCTGCTGAGCATGTTCAGAGCTCTGGCTTCAGTCCACCAACCATATACTGTCAACTGTTTTACAATGTCTTTGGCCTTTTCTGGCAAAGGGTGCTGTAGCATCAGGCATGTAGCCAGGGGGGGCTAAGGGGGCTTCAGCGCCCCCCCGAAATTCTCAGGGTGGTCCGCGAGAAGGCCTTACTGGTACATTATTTAAACTGTTATGTTTATTCATATCATGATCTGATCACCATGCTCATTATATCCCACATTCATGGGGTTATTGGGATAACAATACAAAAGGTTTGCTAGGGTAGACCCTCTTCCACCCAGTCTCAACCCCCCCCCCCCCCCGAATCAAAATCCTGGCTACGGCCCTGTGTAGCATCATCAAAATACAGCTCCTATGCTGCGCACCGGGAATGTGGCGCAGCTGGCTGGGAGTCAGCTGCATAAGATCGACCATTTGTGTAGCTCGTTGTCAACCTTTGCAACCCAAAAGACGGTTGCACCTATCAAGTAGGAAATTTAGGTACCACGCTATGGGGAGGCTAAATTTAACGGATTTACGAGGCCATAAAATCTCCAGGAAATACACACAAAAAAAGAAGGAAGGAATGCAACAGCTCCTCCTGGTGGCCGGAAGCTGGAATGTTGAATTGCCTCTGTGTCTGTCTATATATGTTGTACATCTAATCGCATTGGATGTTTGTCTATATATGTGCATTGTGATCCGCCCTGAGTCTCCTGCGAGGTGAGAAGGGCGGGATATAAATGATGTAAATAAATAAATAAATAAATAAATAAATAAATAAATAAATAAATAAAAGCAATCCAGCAGTCAGCAGTTGCCGGTTTGAAACATCATCCAAGGGGCAGTCAGTCAGTTTTATAAAAGTCGTCATGTCCGCAAGTCAACCTAATCTACAAAGGCCTGACCCCATAGCCAGGATTTCACTTGTTTCCGGAAGGTCAAGAGGGATGCAGCTGATCTAATGTCACTTGGGAGGGAGTTCCATAGCCAAGGGGCCACCACAGAGAAAGCCTTGTCCCTTGTCCCCACCAGACGCGGTTGCGACAATGGTGGGACAACGAGCAGGGTTTCCCTGGGTACTGTGGGGGGTCGGGAGCAGGTCAGGGTTTTGCCCTCCCTTCTGCTCGAGATCCCCGTCTACAACTGGTGGGCCACTGTGTGATACAGAATGCTGGACTAGATGGGCTGAGGTCCGATTCAGCATGGCTCTTCTTATGTTCTTATGTTCTTATGTTCTTATAGGGTCTCCCCGGATGATCTTAGGGCCCTAGATGGATTGTAGCGGGAGATACATTCAGACAGGTAAACTGGGCCAGAGCCATTCATATATGGCAGGGCTGTCCAACTGGCGGCCCCGGGGCCGGATCCAGCCCCGTAGCCTGTTGGACACGGCCCCACCTATGCCCTCAGCCGCAATTTTTTAATTTTTAAAAATCGATTTTTTATAAAAATGGCGGCCGGGGGGGGGGGGCGGGGCAGGGAGGAGGAAGAGAGCTAGCTCCTCCTTTTGGCGCCCCCTCCCTTCCTAGGGCAGGGGAGCCGCCGAAAAAGGGCAGAAGGCGGCGCCAAGGGCAGCGCATCACAGGCCTGGCGTGACGCGCTGCCCTTGGCACCGCCTACTCCTCCTTTTCGGCGCCCCCTCCCTTCCTAGGCTGGAAGCCGCCGAAAGGAGGAGTAGGCGGTGCCAGGGCAGCGCGTCACGCCAGGCCTGTGACGCGCTGCCGTTGGCTTGCCGCCTTCTGCCCACAGCGCCCCCTCCCTTCCTAGGGCAGGGGAGCCGCCGAAAGGGGCAGAAGGGCCTGGGGCGGGGCCTGGGGCGGGGCCGAATGGCCCCGCAGGTCATCAGTGACCTCTTATCCGGCCCTGGACCCGCCAGAAGTTGGACAGCACTGATATATGGTATTTCTTTGTGGCCCAGGCTAAAGCAATGTTGAAAGTATTTTCCTCAACATGGGGGTGAATCTACTGTATTATTATTATTATTCCATACACAACTGGATCAGGACACAGCAAACAAGATCACTGTGCCGGCTTTTAATTTTAGTTGAAAATTAACTAATTTATGAGGCCATAATTCTCCAGGAAGTGTGCAAAAGGAGTGAAGGAGTGTGACAGCACTATACCACTATACTGTAATATTATATGTAATATAAAATCATTATATTGTATTATTAGTATTGTATTGCATTATAATATCAATATTATATGTGTATACAATATATTATATTAATAGCACATCACAATATTAGTATTATATATTACTATATTGCACTATACCACCATACTATAATATTATTAGTAATATTACACGTAATATAAATATATATATAGTTATTATATATTACGTATCAGTCTTGATTACAATATTTATATTCTGCCCTTCTCACCCCGCAGGGGACTCAGGATCACAATGCCCATATACAGGCAAACATTCAATGCCATTGACATACAACATATATAGACAGACATAGAGGCAACTTAACATTCCAGAAATCAGTTTATTTATTTATTTATTTCGGCTTAGTAGTCGCCACTTCCGTCAGGCTCGGGGCGACTTACATATGCTAAAAACACCATAAAAACACGATAAAACATCAAGATCAAAATCCACAATTAAAACAGTAACGCGCACACACCAAGATTACTCCTGTGGCCTACAGCAGTCTTTCTCAACCAGTGTGCCGTGGCACACTAGTGTGCCGTGACGGACCTCCTGCTGTGCCGCGAAAAAAGCTCTCTGCCCCCCTTCCTCCCCCCTCCTGCCGAACTCCTGCTGCTTGGGGGAGGAGGAGGAAGGGCCGGGCAGTGGCGAAGAAAAAGAAGAAGGGACCGGGGCGCCGCCTTCTTCGGCCGTTTCCCCAGCCAGCCTCCAATCCGCCATGACTTCCACCATGACTCTCGCCCCTCACTCGCTGAAGCTATGTGGAGGAGGAGCCCCGCCCACTGAAGCCCGTCCACCGCTCATGCTTCTCCTGTGTAGGAGAGCTGAAGCTGGGGGGAGGGGGAGGGGCATGGCGCGACCTGTAGGAGAGCTGAAGCTGGGGGGAGGGGGAGGGGCATGGCGCGGCCTGGCTTGCCCCTCCCGGCCCGGCACTCCCAGCAGCTGCTCCAGCCTTGAGGGGACAGTGCCAAGCCAGCATTGTGCTGGCTCTGGCACCACTGGCTTGGCACTGCCCTCAAGGCTGGAGCAGCTGCTGGGAGAGGTGAAGCGGGGGTAGAGGCGGGGCATGGCACAGCCTGGCTCCGCCCCCCGCCTTCGGCACTCCCAGCAGCTGCTCCCAGCAGGCCAGCATCCCCAGCCGTTCTTTACTGTGTTAGAGTGTCATTTTGTGTCATTTTGGTTGGTGGTGTGCCCCCGGATTTTTTTAATGTTAAAAGTGTGCCACGGCTCAAAAAAGGTTGGGAAACACTGGCCTACAGCTATGTGGTAGAAAGCCTAGAGTTATTACTGACCAAATGCCTGTACAAACAGAAAGGTCTTACAAGCCTTCCGGAGGGCTAGTAAGTTAGACAACGCACAGATTGTGAGACGAAGAGCGTTCCACAATACTGGAGCGATGGTGCTAAAGGCTCTCCTCTGCGTTGAGGTCAGGTGAAGGGTTTTACAGATCAGCACCGCAAGAAGGTTCAGGGACTCAGATCCCAGTGGTCTTGGAGGACTATATAGGGAAAGGCGGTCCCTTAAGTACACTGGCCCCAGACCATTCAAGGCCTTAAAGGTCAGAACCAGCACTTTTGAAGGTGATCTGGCGCTCTATTGGAAGCCAGTGCAGTTCGCGCAGAACAGTCGTAATGTGGCAGCGAGATGGTAGGCCTGCCAACAGCCGAGCTGCAGCGTTCTGCACCAGCTTAAGCTTCCGGATCACCGACAGAGGAAGGCCAATGTAGAGAGCATTACAGTAGTCCAATCTTGAGATGACCGTGGCTTGGACCACTGTGGCTAGGTCATGACGGGACAGGTAGGGACTGGTAACAACTCGCTATACACAAAGCTAAACCACAGGGTATAAAGGGGCAGATCTATGAGAATAAAGGTATAGACACGTGTTTGAGGTAAAAATCACAGGTATAATCATATGAGCAAATTCAAGTGTTATATAGCATAACAATCTCACAAAAAGTACAATGCAATGCAATTCATTCACAGTGTTCCAAATTCACATAATAACAATGGTAGTGCCCCTACAATGAGCAATATTCCAACAGAATCTGTGTAGCCCTATCAATAGTCAAGAGTATAATAACTCATAGGCTAGCGACTGAGTCAGAAAGGGAGCCTTGATGGGTAGAAGAGCTGGCAAGCTGCTAGATGGGCAGGCGCCAATGGCTGGAGGTAAGCTGATGACGCCAAGATGGCTGTTTCACGTAAACGCCGCTTCCTCAGGGCGCTCGAAACTTCTGATCGCTCCTCCCCAGTGTTGTAGTAACACAATAAGGACTCAAAGTCGATACAGGAGATTTCGGCGTTTCCGCGTTCTAATACATGTCGATACTGTGAGTCATCTCCGGGCTGGAATCAGCCCGGAGATGACTCACAATCGCTCCTCCCAGTGTTGTAGTAACACAATAAGGACTCAAAGTCGATACAGGAGATTTCGGCGTTTCCGCGTTCTAATACATGTCGATACTGTGAGTCATCTCCCGGATGGAATCAGCCGGGATATGACTCACAGTATCGTCTCCTCCCCAGTGTTGTAGTAACACAATAAGGACTCAAAGTCGATACAGGAGAGTTCGCGTTTCCGCGTTCTAATACATGTCGATACTGTGAGTCATCTCCCGGGATGGAATCAGCCCGGGATATGACTCACAGTATCGCTCCTCCCCAGTGTTGTAGTAACACAATAAGGACTCAAAGTCGATACAGGAGATTTCGCGTTTCCGCGTTCTAATACATGTCGATACTGTGAGTCATCTCCGGGATGGAATCAGCCCGGGAGATGACTCACAGTATCGCTCCTCCCCAGTGTTGTAGTAACACAATAAGGACTCAAAGTCGATACAGGAGAGTTCGCGTTTCCGCGTTCTAATACATGTCGATACTGTGAGTCATCTCCCGGGATGGAATCAGCCCGGGATATGACTCACAGTATCGCTCCCTCCCCAGTGTTGTAGTAACACAATAAGGACTCAAAGTCGATACAGGAGATTTCGCGTTTCCGCGTTCTAATACATGTCGATACTGTGAGTCATCTCCCGGGCTGGAATCAGCCCGGGATATGACTCACAGTATCGCTCCTCCCCAGTGTTGTAGTAACACAATAAGGACTCAAAGTCGATACAGGAGAGTTCGCGTTTCCGCGTTCTAATACATGTCGATACTGTGAGTCATCTCCCGGGATGGAATCATCTCACAGTATCGCTCCTCCCCAGTGTTGTAGTAACACAATAAGGATTCAAAGTCGATACAGGAGATTTCGCGTTTCCGCGTTCTAATACATGTCGATACTGTGAGTCATCTCCCGGGCTGGAATCAGCCCGGGAGATGACTCACAGTATCGCTCCTCCCCAGTGTTGTAGTAACACAATAAGGACTCAAAGTCGATACAGGAGATTTCGCGTTTCCGCGTTCTAACACATGTCGATACTATGAGTCATCTCCCGGTTCTGGAGGAAGGAGGACAGCCAGTTCAGGACTGTCCCCCTCACCCCGGCAGTTAAATTTAGCCTCCCCACAAAGTGGTACCTAAATTTCCTACTTGACAGATGCAACTGTCTTTTGGGTTGCAAAGGTCGACAACGAGTTACACAATTGGTCGAGAGCTCACCCCGACCCGGGCAGGCCTCGAACTCATGACCTTCTGGTCAGTAGAGATATTATGCAGCTGACACCCAGCCAGCTGTGCCACATATTGTTTTATACTGTCTTATACTGTTTTATATTGGGGGTTTTTTTGCCATATTTCTGTAAAATTGTATTTTTATGTTTCTGGTATGGGTACATGGGGTGCCGTTTTGTTAGCCCTCCTGAGTCCCTCTGCGGAGGTTGAGATAGGATGGGATATAAAAGCCCGAAATAAATAAATAAATACTGTTAACTGTATATTTTCATTTTGGTGAGCAGCAAGATGTGAGGTTATGTACAACTATTTCTATCTCCAGGCCCGAACGTCATTAAAGCTAGCGGGCTTGGAAGAAGTTTTCCAAAACAATTTAAAATATAGTTTTGTTTCCCCAGTTTCATTCCGTGCAATTTCGGTGATTCATTGCTCAAATTATGTCATTACCTTAGAGTTTACCAGCAATACCAGGAAGAGAGTTCGATATTGGACTTTGAAAAATGCGAGCTCTTCTTCGGAAAGTCAAGTTAACTTTATAGCGTAAGCAAATATATATGGAATAATTTATCAACAGAACAGGGGGGAAAAAATGTTTCCGGGTAGGTTTTGAAGCACAACCTTCTTGGGACCCAAATCCCAGAAACCCAATGAAGGATTCCTTTCTCAGCTCTGCAACTTTCATAGATCAATGGTCATTTTATTAGGTATATAAAAACAGTCTTTTTTTTTAAAAAAAAGAGAGGTAAATTCTCTCTCGTACGTCCTGTGCTCTTAATTGATTCTTGCAGCATTTCAACTATTAGACTAGAGGAAAACATTTACTGCCTCCGATGTATAGCGAGGAGAACAAGCTGTTAGCAGAACTTATTATCTACTTCTTAATATGGAAAGTATGTGAAACTAAGCAATAGTCATATAGAAAATAATAATAAATGGTTGCCATAGCAACCAAATAAGATATTAAATCAATTTAGTTTGGGTTACAAGAGGTACGAGGGTGGGTCAATAAGTCCACGACTTTTTGAATAAAACACAGGGTTTTGGATTTTAAAAAATCATTTTATTTTTCAACGTAGTCTCCTTGGAGCTCTATACACTTTGTCCAACCTTTCTCCAATTTTTTTTATCCTTTCCAAAAAATAAGATTTGTCGAGGTCATCAAAATAGGGATTTGTTTGTAGGGAAAGAGTAGGGAAAGAATCAAGTCTCTTTCCGCCAAGCCATTTCTTCAGGTTTGGAAACAAGAAATAGTCACTCGGGGCTACATCCGGAGAATAGGGCGGATGAGGGAGCAATTCGTATCCCAATTCATGAATTGTTGCCATGGCGACTGCACATGTGTGCACCCTTGCATTGTTCAGATGCAAAATAACTTTTTTCTTGGCCAAATGCGGCCCTGTCTGGCCATGTGGTCACTCGGATGGGGCTGCTTCCTGGCTCCATTCCTGGTGTCTCCTCCCTCAACTCCACCCTTTTCCAGAGTCTACTTAAGGGGCCGGACGTCCCCTCCTCCCTCATTCCAAGGAACACACAGACGAAGCAAGGCTGGAACCTAAGCTTGCTTGGACATAGCATTCTTAGTTCACCTGCTGAGTCTACCTGCGCTCTCAGCCAAGCTGCAGTGCATAGGGGGACCCGTCCTCAACAGAGACTGCAGATTTTGGGGGTTTTACAGGACTTCGTGGGCCTACAAAAACCAGAGAGGAACAGGACATTTGGGATGCAAAGAGAGGCACCTTCGCTTTGCATGAGACAAGCGAATGCCTTCCCTTTGTTTAAAGGACTCTTTGCAACCAACCAAGCATTTTGGGCCACCAGCATTTTTTATTGGTTGTTATCCAATAAATCCTGTTTTGGTTCACTATTTCTGAGTCTAGCACTCATTATTATAGAGATCCTTGGTCTCCTGCATGTGGGAAGGCTCTCTCCTCTATCTTCGGGGTCATAGCTTGCAACGCCCATCCCTTTAAAGCCCTTTTGACCCGGAAGGCAGAAGAGACCCCAAATCATCATTATGCCAATAAGTTGGCATAATATTCGCCATTGATTGTCTTACCTTTTTGAAGGGAGTCAATGTGGATTATACCGCGTGCATCCCAAAAAACGGTCGCCATGACTTTATTGGCTGACAAACCCACCTTCACCCCGAGAAACCCACTGTTTTTACTGCTGTTTGGCCTCTGGTGTGTTGTGGTGGATCCATGTTTCGTCCATGGTTACGAAACGGCACAAAAACTAATCCATATTGTGATTGAACAATGCCAAACACTCCTGCGAAATTGTCACACTATTGCATTTGTGGTCGATTGTGAGCAAATGCGGCACCCATCTTGCGGAAAGCCTTCTCATACCAAGTGATCATTTAAAATTGAAACCACTGAGCCACGTGAGATGCCTATGGCTTCCACAATCTCTCGCACTTTCAATCTCCAATCGGCCAACACCTTATTGTGAATTTTTTCAATTGTTTTGGGTGTAGAGACCTCAACTGGGCATCCAGAACATTCAGCATCTTCCGTGCTTGTACGGCCACAACAAAATTCAGTAAACCACTTTTTTACCATTGAAATTGATGGTGCAGAGTCCCCGTAGTATTTATCAAGCTTGGCCTTGGTTTGAGTGATGGTTTTTTCCAAAAAAAATAATGCTTAATGAGTACACGAAATGCACTTTTTTTCCATTTTCTCCTCAAATCAAGCGGTAGTCTGCTATCAATGGCTGTCAAACACAAACTAAATGACGCAGCTTGTTCAAATTTTGACAGGAGTCAACTGACAGACGCCTGAGCAGTGCAGTGCCCTTTCAGTTAAGAGGTGGGAAATTCAAAAAGTCACAGACTTATTGACCCACCCTCGTATTACGTGGTCAATTCTGGATAGATTCAGGATTCCAGGCATCAGATAACCACCTTGATCTCTGACATTGGAAAGCAATGGAATATATGCCAAAGGCAGAAGGTGCTGGCCTTGTCAGTGGACCAATCCATTTATTTAAGCAAAGGATTAATGGCCATCTGCTGGGAGTGCATTGATTTTATGTTCCTGCATGGCGGCGTGCTGGACCGGACGGCCCTTGGGGGCTCTTCCAACTGTGATTCTATGATTCTCTCCTTGGTAGAGTGAAAATGTGGTAAGTCCACATCTTCTTTCATCTCCTTCTGGGATATAATATGGACAGTCCAATGGTCTATTTGGAGTCAGACTGTAAGATTCTTCTCTGGGTTTCATTTGGAAGAAAAAACACATGCAGCTGACACCCTGGAGTTCTTTAATGGCTTCAAAATTCAGTCAAAATTTGCCACTTAATGTGGTACCTTTATCTCCTACTTGACAGATGCAACTGTCTTTCGGGCTGCAAAGGTCGACAGCAGGCTACACTTAAAGGTCGAGCACCCACCTCGACCCAGGCAGGCCTCGAACTCATGACCTACTGGTCAGAGAGAGCTTATGCAGCTGACACTTAGCCAGCTGCGCCACATTCCCGGTGCATCTGTCAAGTAGGAAATTTAGGTACCACCTAATTTACGAGGCCATAAAAAATATCTAGCAAAAAGTATGCGGGGAATGAGGAAAGTACTTCATCAGTGTCGCAGATGGATGGTGAAGTGACAGCTCCCCTGGTGGCAAGACTGGTGATCGCAAGGCACTGGAAAGAAGAATCCCCTCCGAAAATGGATGAGTGGATTACTAAACTAATAGAAATCATGAATATGGACAATCTCACGAGAGCCATGACATATCAGATGGAAGCGACAGACTGGACGCCGATTACGGACTATCTGAGAATGCATAAAGATATTAAGGATATTCTGTATATAAAAAGTTGGTAGTGTTACGCCTGGATCAGGGGAATTTGGGATTGTTTATAAACTTAATGCCATCTAAAAAGTATTAGATGAGGTTGGCCGACGGGGATGGAAGTCAATAAGAATAAGAAAATGTCTGTTGCATGATTTGGTGATGTTCGGGATACCCCACAGACATGCCGTCTGTCCGGGTCAGTTTGACTGTCTGATTTGTGTTTGTTTTGTCTGTTTTAAATATTGTAAAATCTAATAAAAACTACTTTTTAAAAAGAAAAAGAAAAAAGTAAAATAGCCTCTGACTGTCTGTCTATATCTGCTGTGTGTCTATGGCATTGAATGTTTGCCATGTATGTGTACATTGTAATCTGCCCCGAGTCCCCTGCGGGGTGAGAAGGGCGGAATATAAATACTGTAAATAAATAAAGTAATAAATAAAAGCGGGGACATTTGTGTGCACTGCAGTACGCATATCAAGTGTCCTGGTCTGCACTGAGCTTTCATGGAGCAATTCTTCAAGAGTTTTTAATAGGCAGAACTGTACTGGACTATGTGCTGCTTTCCCACTCATAACACATCAATCCTGTGTTGGACAGGTGCATTTAATTGATTATCTAAACCAGTGTTTCCCAACCAGTGTGCCGTGAGCGATCATCAGGCTGGGGCACCGCCTCCTTCTGCCGTTTCCCCTCCGTGCACGCCAGCCAGCCTCCAATTGAGGAAGGGAGGAGGGAAGGGTGACATCACTTGGGCCCCGCCCCCTTCCATTTGAGGAGGAGGAAAGGCCGGCAGAGAGGCTGAGGTGAGCGGAGGGAGGGTCAGAACGGGGTGGAGTGTCCTCCTCCCCATGAGGAAGAGGCCCTCCTATCATTATTTGAGTCCACTGTGCTCTCTGGATGTAGGTGAACTACAACTCCCAAACGTCAAGGTCTATTTCCCCCCCAACTCCATGTGTGTTCCTAGTTGGACATATTGAGTATTCATGTCAAGTGGGGTCCAGATCCATCATTATTTGAGTCCACAGTGCTCTCTGGGTGTAGGTGAATGACAACTTCCAAACTCAAGGTCACTTCCCAAGCAAATCCTTTCAGTACTTTCTGTTGGTCATGAGAGTTCAATATGCCAAGTTTGGTTCCATTCCATTGTTGCAAGAGTTCAGGATGCCCTTTGATTGTGTGTTAACTATAAATCCCAAAAATTGTAACTCCCAAATGTCAAGGTCTATTTTCCCCAAACTCCATCTGTGTTCACATTTGGGCATATTGAGTATTCATGCCAAGTTTGGTCCTAATCCAACATTGTTTGAGTCCCCAGTGCTCTCTGGATATAGGTGAACTACAACTCCGAAACTCAAGGTCAAATGCCCATCAAACTCTTATAGTAATTTCTCTTGGTTATGGGAGTTATGTGTGGGAATTTTGATTCCATTCCATCATTGGTGGAGTTGAGAATGCTCTTTGATTGTGGGTGAACTATAACTCCCAGCAACTACAACTCCCAAATGAGAAAATCAATTTTTTGACTGATGGTCCCTCCTTGGGTTAGTATTAGTATGTTTTGTGCCAGGATATCTATGTTGTGTTCATCGAAACAGGCCCAGATTTCACACTGAGTGTATAAGTACATTTAAAAACATATTAACTATATGTATGACTGTGTTAGAGTGTCATTTTGTGTCATTTTGGTTGGTGGTGTGCCCCAGGGTTTTGCAAATGTAAAAAATATGCCGCGGCTCAAAAAAGGTTGAAAAACACTAATCTAAACCAGTGCTGTCCAACTTCTATGGGCCCAAGGGCCGGAATTCCGGTGACTGAGCACCTGGCGGGCCGAAGCGGGGGGCCGGTCGCGGGGGCGGGGCCGGTCGCAGGGGCGGGGCCGGTCGCGGGGGGCGATTTCGCCGTCCTTCTTGCCCGGTTTGACGCTGTAGAGAAGGAAGGGAGGAGCAA
The DNA here is from genome assembly GCA_030556195.1 of Anolis apletophallus. Taxonomy (NCBI): domain Eukaryota; kingdom Metazoa; phylum Chordata; class Lepidosauria; order Squamata; family Anolidae; genus Anolis; species Anolis apletophallus. Next base: position 38,073,298 of record JARBWK010000016.1, read on the forward strand.
GAGGGGCTCCCTTTGCGCCTCCCTCCCTTCTACAGCGTCAAACCAGGCAAGAGGAACGGTGATTTCGCCATTTCTGTTGGCCGGAGTGATGCTGTAAAAGGGAGGGAGGAGCAAAGGGGAGCCCCCCTTGCTCCACCCTCCCTCCTACAGTGTCACTCCAGGGGTGCGCATGCGTGCTCCGTACGCATTCGCACTTTTTTGATTTTTTTGGAAATTTTTTTGGAATTTTTTTTAAATGCTGGAGAGTTGGGGGGCTAGGTCCAAGGGGCTGGCGGGCCGTGTACGGCCTGTGGGCCGCCTGTTGGACAGGCCTGATCTAAACAATCTCCATTACACAGACAACAGAATGACCATCTATTATCTCAGCGTTTTTGATGGACCCTGGCCGATGTCTAGTAGAAATTCCTCCATTCATGTCAAGGCCATCTTAGAAACAGACGCAGCTCTCAAGGTTATTATGAGCAATGCCAACCGACTTGTAAAGTCACAACATTTCTGAGAGATATATGCTAAGGGATTGATAACATGGAAAAAACTTATCAATGGCCCGTAGCCTCCGCATACATTTTTCTTCCACTGATTGCCACTATAGCGGTCTCTAAAGGAGCTGTCTGAGGTGCTGAAACTACTCTTTGGGGACCGGTTTCAGCACCTTGGAGAGTTCCTTTAGAGTCAATCCTAGAGCAGATTAGAGCAGTATATCTTCTTTCATTCCCGGTTGCAAGAACAAATAATTCAAGTTAGTTATTTTCTTCACTGCTTCTCAAGAATACAAAACTTTCTGAACAACTTTTGATATGATTCATACTTTGGGAATTTGTTGGAGAAAGTGTTTGCTTACCCATCATGACATATGGGGTTTTTTTGGTGTGTGCAAAAAACAGGTTTCCTGCACAAAGGCAATATTTTTGCTTGAGAGAGTGTATTTTACAAAAAAAATATGATTTATTTATTTATTTAAATCTGGCTACGGTCGTCCACGCTCTGGTCACATTCTGAATAGATTACTGCAACGCACTCTACGTGGGGCTGCCTTTGAAGACAATTCGGAAACTGCAACTAGTCCAACGGGCGGCAGCCAGATTACTAATGGGAGCTACATACAAGGAGCATACCACCCCCCTGCTGTGTCAGCTCCACTGGCTGCCTGTCCAATTCCGAGCTCAATTCAAAGTGCTGGTTTTGACCTTTAAAGCTCTATACGGTTCTGGCCCAGCTTACTTGTCCGAACGCATCTGCCGCTACGTCCCACCTCATAACTTAAGATCATCCGGGGAGGTCCTGCTCTCGCTCCTGCCTACTTCTCAAATGCGGTTGGTGGGGACGAGAGATCGGGCCTTCTCGGTGGTGGCTCCCCGTCTGTGGAACGCACTCCCAATTGATATACAATCGGCTCCATCCCTCCTGGCATTCAGGAAAAAAGTGAAATTCTGGTTATGGGACCAAACGTTTGCACATTAGCACGATACGGCACTTTAGATTGGATTGAAATGGCAAACTGGTGAACGAGACCCAATGCTTTTATGGGCGGAATACTGTTTTAACTGTTGTGAATGTACATGATGTATTTTAATGTTAATTGTATTTTAATGTATTTTAATGCTAGCTGTATTTTAATGTATTTAATTTTAACTGTTTTGGTTTTATTATATGTATACTGTGTGGCATCGAATTGTTGCCGTTGTTCGGCCGCTCTGAGTCCCCCCTCGGGGGTTGAGAGGAAGCGGGGTAGAAGTGGTGGAAATAAATAAATAAATAAATAAATAAAAACTTGTAAACCCCGGCCTTCTCACCTCCGAGGAGGGACTCAGAACGGCAAACAGCAAGTCTTCAATGATAACATTTAAAATCTAAAAAGTCATAAATTTACAATAAAGTTTACAATAAAATACAAATACAGTAAATACATTTTAAAAGCCTTTCGCCAAAGTAAAATCAAGTCCAACTTAACCCATATATTCGGTCCGTATCAAGTGGTTAGCGAATTTAGTCGCTTCGCGATCTTCCTCCTTCATTCTGCGAAGGCCTCATTGCACAGCCACGTTTTCACTCGCTTCCCAAAAGTCAGGAGGGAGGGGGCGGATCTAATTTCATTTGGGAGGGAATTCCACAGCCGGGGGGCCACCACAGAAAAGGCCCTGTCCCTCGTCCCCACCAGACACGCCTGTGAAGGTGGTGGGACCAAGAGCAGGGCCTCTCCAGACGATCTTAGCACTCTTGAAGGTTCATAGGGCCTTTTCAGTGGTGGCTCATCGGCTTTGGAACGCCCTCCCTAAAGCCATCAGATCGGGCCCCTCCCTCCTGATGTTTCGCAAGAAAGTAAAGACCTGGTTATTTGAGCAGGCATTTGTTGATGAAATATAATAATAATAATACCGTTTATTTCTATTCCGCTCTTCTCACTCCGAAGGGGACTCAGTGCGGATTACAATACACATACGACAGACAGTCCCTGTCGGAGACGTACAGTTTGACACATAGACAGTACAGTTTTACACATAGACAGTACAGTGCAGTTTATAGAAGTGTTTCTTTTCTTGGCTGCGTCACAGGGTAACAGGGACATGCAGGTGTGCGTCATACAGGGTCATACAGGATGTTTCTGCTCCAATTAGACGTCATTGTTGTTATGCGTCTTTGCGTCACCAGGGGGTGCTGTTATTCCATCCTCATTGACGGGAGCCTTCTGTTTTTCCCACTTCCGCATTTTCACCTCGCAGGGCAGCCGAAACTTTCAGAAGTTGTAGGTCTGTAAAAAACCCTTCCCCACTATTTATACTGTGGTCCCCATTGTTGTTTGAACTGCTTGGGTGGGCAGTGGACTAGGCTCAAATATTGTTATTATAGCTGGTCGTCCAGGCCAGCTCGGGGTTTGAACCAGCAACCTTCCGATTGCAGCACAGTTTGTTCTACCGCTGTGCTATCTCCCCGGCCTATAAGGCTTAATTGGATATAAGGAATGACGACGATGTGATGGAAACTGATTTCAACATGACGCTGAGGCTGCAATTGTATGTTTTTAATTGTTAAATTGTTATTATATGGTTTTTTCTGGGGGGGGGGGTGACTTGTTGCTGTGTTGTATTGAGGGCAGAGACTGCCTGTGTAAACCGTCCCGAGTCGCCTTCGGGCTGAGAGGGGCGGTATAGAAACGTGACAAATAAATAAATAAATAATAGGGGAGAATACGTTCGGACAGGTAAACTGGGCCGGAACCGTACAGGGTTTTGTAGGTCAACACCAGTACTTTGAATTGTGCTCGGAAGCTAATTGGCAGCCAGTGGAGCTGGCGCAACAGGGGAGTTGTGCGCTCCCTGTACCCCGCTCCCGTAAGTAGTCTGGCTGCTGCACGCTGGACTAATTGCAGCTTCTGAGCAGTCTTCATAGGCAACCCCATGTAGAGACCATTGCAGTAGTCTATATGGGATGTAACCGTAGCGTGGACTACCGTGGCCAAGTCTGACTTCCCAAGATACGGGCGCAGCTGGCACACAAGCCTGAGCTGTGCAAAAGCTCCCCTGGCCACCGCCGAGACCTGGGGTTCCAGGCTCAGCGATGAGTCCAGGATCACTCCCAGACTGCGAACCTGCGCCTTCAGGGGGAGTGTGAACCCGTCAAGCACATGGTTAAATGCATGGTTAAAAAACCACCATTTCCATGAAGAAAAGGTATTTGTTTTTGCAATACATTTTCCACAGTGAAATCCAAAAGTGCATAGAATCTCACTTCTGTCCTCATTTTTCTTTGGAGGAATAATAATAATAATAATAATCTTTATTTGTACACCGCCCCTTCTCCCCAATGGGGACTCGGGGCGGCTCACAGGAAGCCAAGTCCAAACAGCAAATTACAATAAAATAAAATCAAAACATCAGCAATAAACACAATAAAAATAAATACATATAAATAAAAAAAACAATATACAACTAGGTATCTAAAATCATAAAGACAGGGCAGGCCGCAGGCACACATATAAAGTGTTAAAAACTCAGGGTAAGATAAGCGGAATAGCATCCTTTACGGGGAAAAACATCCTTAATGGGGGAGGGGGGATGGACTCCGAGAACGGGGACATTGAGGAGAGCAATGGTAGGAATTAAATAACTACTCTCTGAAGGCACAGCGGAAAAGCCAGGTTTTCAGGTGTTTTTGAAAGCTCTCCAGAGTGGGGGCTTTCCTAATCTCTCCGGGCAAGGAATTCCAGAGTCGGGGGGCCACAGAGGAGAAGGCCCTCTCCCTTGTGCCCACCAGACGAGTCTGTGAGACTGGCAGGGGCCACAGGAGGGCCTCCCCCGAGGAGCGGAGGATTCAAGGTGGTTCATGGAGGGATAGCCGGTCACGAAGGTAGGCAGGTCCCGAACCATTTAGGGCAGGGGTGTCCACACTTTTTCAGCATGCGAGCTACTTCTAATAAAACCAAGTCTGAAAGATCTACCAGGGCAGAGCAGGGGGAAGGGGGTGGGGCTTCGCGTGGCCTGGCTCCGCCCCCTCCCCCTGGCTTTAGCGTTTCCACAGCTTCTGGAGGCAAGAGGGCGGGAATGGCAAGCCAGTAGTGGCTATCTATGACACTACTGCCTTGGCATTTCCCCCCCCCCTCTTGCCCCCAGAAGCTGCAGAAGTACTGAAGCTGGGGGAGGGGGCGGGGCTTCTCACGGCCTGGCTCCGCCCCCTCAGAAGTGCCCCATCCAGCTGGGATCGACCTCCTTCGGTCCTGGGATCGACCAGTCAATTGCGATCTACCTAATGAGCACCCTTGAGTTAGGGCTTTATAGGGGATCACCTGTACCTTGAATTGGGACCGGATAATAAAAGGCAGCCAGTGCAGTTTTTTAAACAGGGGGGTTGACCGCTCCCTGTAACTTGCCCCAGTTATTAATCTGGCTGCTGATCATTGGACAAGTTGAAGTTTCTGGGCTGTCTTCAAGGGTAGCCCCACGTAGAGTGCATTGCAGTAATCCAGTCTAGAGGTAAGCAAGGCGTGGACCACCATGGTCAAGTCAGACTTCACGAGGTATGGTCGCAGTTGGTGCACGAGTTTTAACTGTACAAAGGCCCTCCCGGCCACCGCCGATACCTGAGCATTGTGTCAGCGCTGAATCCAGGAGGACCCCCAAACTGCAGATCTGAGATTTCAGGGGGAGTATAATTCCGTCCAGCACAGGTTGCCACCCAATACCCCGGTCAGATGAACGACTGACCTGGAGGACCTCTATCTTATCAGGATTTATTCTCAGCTTTTTCCTCCTCATCCAGGCCATCACCGAGGCCAGGCATTTGTCCAGTATCCGAGGGGCTTCCTTGGAATCTGGTGGAAAAGAGTAGTGGAGTTGGGTGTTATCTGCGTAGAGATGGAACCATACTCAGGGGCGGTCCGTCCATGTAAGCAACCTACGCGGCTGCGTGGGGCGCCATCATGGATGGGCACCGCCACGCCCACCACGCCGCCGAAGCAGAACTCCCTGCTGCTGCCTGCAGCTTGCGGCTTCATGCCCAGACTGCGGAGCTGAACTTCAGCTCTGGCAGTTCTGGGCATTTTGTCAAGCATGCCCAGAACTGCTGCAGGCAGAGCTGAACTTCAGCTCTGGCAGTTCTGGGCATGTGCGGAAAATGTCTGCGCATGCCCAGAATCGCCGGAGCTGAACTTCAGGCAGAGCTGAACTTCAGCTCCGGCGGTTCTGGGCATGCGCGAAAATGTCCGCGCATGCTCAGAAGCTGCTGCAGGCAGCAGCAGGGATCGGCGCCGGCTGCGCCGCCGAAAAAACTCCCTGCTGCTGCCTGAGCATGCGTGGCCCGGGTCCAGGAACGGTTACGAGGCGGCGGAGGAAGCCTAGAAGGCATCAGAGGAGGCTGCCATGCCGCCGCCCACACGGCTCTGGACCACAAACGGCAGAGAAGCTGTGGAAGAGCCCCCCCTTTCCGCAACCATGCCAGCGTGTGTCTGAAACACCAGCGAGGGCCAGCTCCACACACCTCATGAAGAGTAAGGAGCAGAAAATAAAGGAATGGAAGGATAGGGGAAGGAGGGGAGAAGAAAGGAAGAAAAAGGAAGGAAGGAAGGAGAGAAGAAGGAGAAGAGAAAAAAAGGATGGATGGAAGGAGGGGGAAGGGAAAAAAACTAGAAAGGAATAAAAAAGCCACAGCAAAGCGTGGCCAGGTCAGCTAGTAGTATAATATAATATATTGTATATACATTGATACAATATAATACTACTAATGGTATTGTGATATTATAAATGTATATTTGTTTTACAAGGGGGCAAAATAATGTTTGGGGCGCCAAAATAATGTTTGCTTACCATATAAAATTACCTTAGACCGCCCCTGACCATACTCCAAAACTCCAGATGACCTCACCCAGCGGTTTCATGTAGATGTTAAAGAGCATGGGGGACAGAATAGATCCTTGCGTGATCCCACAGGTCAATGGCCAGGGGTCCGAGCAGGAGTCCCCCAGCTTCACCGAATGGGAAAAGATTGATTGTCAAAGTATCCTGTTTTCTCCGTAAGAATCCCAACAAGCATTCCTGTCACTCCTAAAACGGAGACAGCCCTGATTTGGAAGTCACTTTGTGATGTCCTTCTCTCTTTGCTTTTTACCGGTTTTCAATTTCGGTGGCACTACCTTTGGGAGTCAAGGCGCTCCCCGGCTCCTTTGGCCAGAACTTGAAGACCAGCCAGATGTTTGGGGATACGATCTGAGCGAGTTTAAAACTCTGAACCCTGGATGAAGGCGTCCCTTCCCAAGAACCCAATCGCTTCCCCAAATAGTCTGGTCGAGAAGTTTTTGGACCAGGTGCCTTCTGGAAATTTAGTTGTCCCTAAAATTTAGTCGGAACCCCTCCAGAAGGGTCCCATCTGGGTAAGCCAAAAACTGTTGTCGAACAGCTGCCAATCCCCCAGGCCGGCTGCCTGACAACCGGACAAGCCCGTGGACCGACCACGGAGCAGAGCCCGCGAGGGTTCAGTTAACCTGGCGAGCCAGGAGCGGTTAGGCCTCGTAGTCTACCCGCCTCCCTTGATCCAATTATGCTCACCAATCTGCAAGGTAGATGCCACGAAATTGTTTATTCTGCTCAGCTGAGAGGATGCGAACCGCAATACCCTGATTCCCGCAAGGAACGCATGCATATACATTCAAAACATTGGTTTTAAAGGTTACTGAACTGTCAAAACAATTGAATTTCCTGCCCACTTCCTCCTGGCTGATCGGCTGATGATTGGTCGGACCATCTGATGGGTGGGAGGCCGGTCAGTTCCAGGGAGCCTATCAGCGCTCATTCCCACTTGCCGGCTTCGGCCAATCAGAGGCCTGTGGCCATATATGGAGTTCCAGGAAGGAAGGCTTGGACAGGAATCACTGTCAATATAGCATATGAATTAAACAAAAGAATCCTAGCCAGGTAAACGACCTGAAATGACATCCTGGAAGTGATGGGATTAATGGATTTGAGGATGAATGGGAAAGGGAGGAAGAAAACTTGATGACAGAAACTCACTCAAGCTTTTGTGTGACAGGGGGCCTATTGTGAGATGTTGACTAGGTTCCGAGGCTAGCCACATTCCCGCTGTGAAGACAAATATTTGATGTCTGATTCCAAAGACAGGATTAATTGGTCTAAACTCCGATAATTAATACTCTCTTTAGGCTGGCAGAATGTGGGCCCGCGGCTAGGGCACGGGTGATCCATAACAAGACTTCTGCCAGGATAGCTCATGCAATGTTGAACAATGGTGATCCATAAAAGGCTTAGGATGGGAATCCAGTTACTCCCTTTCAACTGACACAATAGCGAAAATACAGGCAATCCTTCTTTACATGGGAAAGAGGGGGAAGGGAGGGGGTTACATGGGGTTAAAGGGAAAACGTATGAAGCCACACTGTACATACAGGGAGATCCCCAGCAATTTCCCAGTGCATTCCCATACAGTTCTTGCTCCCAGAGTTATGATCTTTAAAACAGACAACGCAGGGCTGCCTTCCTTCTGGGAGTTGTAGTTCTCCTGGAGGTAATTACTGTCCTTGGAAACTATAGAGCCCTGAGGGGCAGAATTGCTTCTGGAGTGCAAATAGAGTGGCAGAGAGTCACAAAGTCCATGTGGCAGAGAGGGGGAAAGGCTGGTTTATCCAACTGGGAAGTGTCCTTGGTGAACTGCTTCTCCCAAAGCCCAAAGGGCCTGGGTTCTCTTCAGTCCCTTGCAATCTGGGCAAGCCCCCCCCGGGAAAGCATCGGACACGGTTTGCCCAGACAGAGAGTCCCTTTGTTGTCCATCAAGGGCACATGCTGGAATCCGCTGATAAAGGGCAGTCCAGGAACAGTCCAGGAGGAAAAAACGATCAGAAAGGGGCAAATGGGGTCACAGTACTTGAGAGAACTAGATCTTCTGTAGCATCGGTCTGAGGCCCTCACCCACCCCCTGAAGAGATCTCTTCGGCCAAAACTGCCCCAAAAGCTGGCGCTTTTGTGCTAGGGACATGCTTCCTCAGGCTGGAAAAAGGATAGGAAGAGAGGAAGGAAGGGAGAGGAAAACGGTGGGAGAAATGGCAGAGTGTTTGGTTTATTGCTAAAGTGCTGTTTGATGTTTGCTGAGGTGTCTTTCATGTGCTATTGGCTGTGCAATTGTTGTGTAGATGGGGCAATGGGAGGCAACGGTGGTTGGGTGTACTGGGAGGGACGAAGTTGGTGCAGTGTGATGTATGGGACTGAGTGAGGCAGAAGGGAAGGGGAAAACCAAAAGGGTCTGGTACTGGTGCAACTTAGGCCATGGGCCAAAAGGAATACTGGGGACTCTCTGCGGTTTGACCTTCTGGATTTGGGGTTTCCTGGCTCGACTACACTAGGAAGAACGTTGGAACTGTTTTCCATCCTTTTCCTATGTTTTTCAAAAGTCAGGTTGAATTTAGAGAGTAGGAATATTGGGGTCCATTGAGCGCAACCAGTCAAATAAATTTGACTTTCAAAATTCCCTGTATCTTGATTTCAGCTGACGTTTTCCATTCCATTTCGATACCTCTTCCTAATCTCTTTCCAGCAGGGGCTTCCATTTTAAATTTGGAATACTAACTAGCCCAAGAGTAGAAGGAATGGTACTGTAGGTACACTTAAGCTGAATGTATATAATAAAACAGAATTATTTTGCTTTTCACAGGGCGATCCCAATAGCTACGAGGGTGGGTCAATAAGTCCGTGACTTTTTGAATTAAGCAAAGGTTTTTGGATTTTAAAAAATCATTTTATTTTTCAACGTTGTCTCCCTTGAGCTCTATACGCTTTGTCCAACGTTTCTCCAATTTTTTTATCCCTTCCAAAAAATAAGATTTGTCGAGGTCATCAAAATAGGTATTTGTTTGTGAGATGATTTCATCGTTGGAGTCAAATCTCTTTCCGCCGAGCCATTTCTTCAGATTTGGAAACAAGAAATAGTCACTCGGGGCTAAATCCGGAGAATAGGGTGGATGAGGGAGCAATTCGTATCCCAATTCATGGATTGTTGCCATAGCAACTGCACATGTGTGCACCCTTGCATTGTCCTGGTGCAAAAGAACTTTTTTCTTGGCCAAATGCAGTCGTTCCCCCCCCCCCAAATCCTCATTAAATCGACCCAATAAGTTGTCATAATATTTGCCATTGATTGTTTTACCCTTTTGAAGGGAGTCAATGTGGATTACACCGCGTGCATCCCAAAAAACGGTCGCCATGACTTTATTGGCTGACAAACCCACCTTGGCCTTCTTTGGTGCTGATTCACCCAATAAACCCACTGTTTTGACTGCTGTTTGGTCTCTGGTGTGTTGTGGTGAATCGACATTTCGTCCACGGTTACGAAACGGCACAAAAGCTCCATATTGCGATTGAACAATGTCAAACACTCCGGCAAAATTGTCACACGGTTGCGTTTGTGGTTGATTGTGAGCAAACGCGGCACCCATCTTGCGAAAAGCTTTCTCATACCCAAGTGATTATTTAAAATTGAAACCACTGAGCCACGTGCGATGCCTATGGCTTCCACAATCTCTCGCACTTTCAATCTCCGATTGGCCAACACCATATCATGAATTTTTTTCAATTGTTTCGGGTGTAGAGACCTCAACTGGGCGTCCAGAACGTTTGGCATCTTCCGTGCTTGTACGGCCACAATGAAATTCAGTAATCCACTTTTTTACCATTGAAATTGATGGTGCAGAGTCCCCATAGTATTTATCAAGCTTAGCCTTGGTTTGAGTAATGTTTTTTTCAGCAAAAATAATGCTTAATGAGCACACAAAATTCACTTTTTTCCATTTTCTCCTCCAATCACGCGGCAGCCTGCTATCAATGGCTGTCAAACACAAACTAAATGACATAGCTTGTTCAAATTTTGACAAGAGTCATCTGGAAGATGCCTGTTGACAGGAGCAGTGTTGCCTTTTCAGTTCAGAGGCGGGAAATTCAAAAAGTCATGAACTTATTGACCCGCCCTCGTACAAGCACGAGAGAAATAAATTTTTAAGAAGCTCAAACTATAGTCTAGCCATGAAGTTCCAATGAACATCTTAAGCATTTCATACTGTGTTTCTCAGTGGAGAGAATGATTATTTGCCTGGAAGAATGGTTTTTATTTTATTAGAAAGGATGCCATGCCAAAACAAAAATAAATACAGCATCCTTTTCATACCACTGAGTTTTCGTTGGTAAACTTCTAGGTAGAGATGGACAGATGAGTCAAGGCTAGTTTCTAGCTCAGGGCTGTCCAACTTCTACCGGGGGGGGGCCTTAGGGTCTGCCCCCACCCCCTCCCCACCTCCGGCTCCCCCTCTCCCCGGCACCCTTATTTTAATTTAATATTAAATATATTTAATTCCATCGACAATGTGATGGAAACTGATTTCAACATAACGCTGAGGCTGCAATTGTATGTTTTTAATTGTTAAATTGTTATTATATGTTTTTTTCTGGGGGGGGGGTGACTTGTTGCTGTGTTGAATTGAGGGCAGAGACTGCCTGTGTAAACTGTCCCGAGTCGCCTTCGGGCTGAGAGGGGCAGTATAGAAACGTGGCAAATAAATAAATAATATTAAATATATTTAATTCCATCCTCCCCCCTTATTTTTATTTAATATTAAATATATTTAATTCCATCCTCCCATCTCCCCTTATTTTCATTTAATATTAAATATATTTAATTCCATCCTGCCCTCTCCCGTTTTTTAATTTAATATTAAATTTATTTTATTCCATCCTCCCTCCCCTTATTTTAATTTAATATTAAATATATTTAATTCCATCCTCCCCATATTTAATTCCATCCTCCCCTCCCCTTATTTTTATTTAATATTTAATATATTTAATTCCATCCTTTTATTTTTATTTAATATTAAATATATTTAATTCCATCCATCTCCCTCTCTTTAAATATATTTAATTTTATATTTTATTTAATATTAAACCTTTTCCAAATATCCAGGATTAATGAGTCCAGGTCCTCGCCCTGTGGGCCTCAGTGATCCAGTAGTTAGCCGAAGAGTATCGCGAGAATACGCAATCCACACGGATTTCGCTGTCAACGCCGGCGTGATCTCGCGTTGACAGCGAAATACCGTGTGGATGGCGTATACTCACGATACTTGCTCCGACCCCGGCAGTAGGTATTTTTTAAAAAAATTATTATTTATTTTTATTTTTCAATTTTTATTTTTTATTTAAAAGCTTAGGGGGCGTAGGGAAGGGGCTGGGGGGCCGTATACGGCCCCCGGGCCGCCAGTTGGGCAGCCCTGGTCTAGCTCATGTGTGTTCATTCAAAAAACAGTCTCTTTCTGGGACTTCCGGTGAGGGCAATATGGCGGCCACAGCGGTCTTGCGGGGCTCCGGAGAAGCTCTCGCCTAGGACCGAACCCCCCACGAAAGGCAGGGGGACTGAAGACCCCAGACTGACGGTAAAGAGGTCAGTTAGCTAGGCGAACCTGTGAGGAGCCACTCGGGGGTTCCTACGGGGACCTAAAGCTGTCGTCTCCCCGGAGCAGGGAGCGGCCGGTGGGGTGTGCGCAGCGCGAAAGCGCTCTTCGGCCGACCGCCCTCATTTTAATTGCACTGAGAAGAAGAGATAAGAGAGCAAAGCAAAGTAAAGAAGGAAGGAGACGGGGAACCGAGTTCACCACATGCAACTTGGTGAAACGCTATCAAAAGAAGTAGAAAAACGGGATGCAGATAGCGTCCCGATTGCTGGGAAGGAAAGGCTGGAAGGGTAGGAGACGGTAGAAGTCAAAGAGAACTACGGAGAAAGGGACAAAGTTCCGAAATTCCAGCTCCAGGCCAAACCTTTGAACGTACAGTAGATTTGTGACCCCGGGTTGCCGAGCACTGAATTCCAGCTGAACCTAGAGAACGGTACCTTTAAGAGGGAGGCGTACTCGGGGCCTGCAGCGACAGCAGCGAGGGCGGGCGCGACTGGCGCCGTGAGGCGACGTAAGAAGAGGGAGAGAGGAGAGAGGAGCGTCGCCGACGTGCTGACGTGCAAGGACGTGCTGACGCCAGCCGACGCTCGCGCCAAGAACCCTGGAAGGGCGGAAGTGACGGGAGAGGCTGGGTGAGGATAGCAGCGGAGCCTAGGAAAGGGCGGAAGTGGCGATCTTAAGGAGAGAACAACCCCCATGTCCACGTCACTGAAGGGAAAGGGACAGGCAGCGCTGTCAACTAAAGGGTTCAGGAAGAGATCGGATTGGACTGCCAAGTGTTAACTAACAGATATAGGAAGAATTTGAGACTGCGAATCCCTCATTCCTTGTTGTCTCTCCGATATTCTCCCCCCCCCTCCCTCCGATTACTGGACGAGACCTGTGAACTGCAAGGGGACTGTAAGCGGACCGTAAGAGACTGTTAAAAAAAAAAAGATAGCCATGGATAAATTTCTAAGTTCATCAAGTTCATCAAAGCCAAACAAATCCCAAGGAGTACCTGCAAGGAGGAACTCCCTTACAGGGGAGATCTCAGGGAAAGACTTATTATTAGAAATCCAAAAAATGAAAGAGCAGATGAGAGAGGAGATACAAAATCAGATGCAAGATAACAGAGAAAAAATGGAGGTAAAGATCAAAGAAATGTTTAAAGAAGAACTGGGACACATGAAAGAAGAACTAAAACAAGAACTTAAACTAGAACTTAAAGGAGAATTGGCGGAGATGAAAAAAGAAATGGCAGGAATGCAATCAGAACTAAAAGGGACTCGGACGGAGACTCTTACAACAAAGAAAATGCAGAAGAAGATAGAAGAAAAGATGAATAAAATGGAGGAAATGCAGGAGAAACTAGAGAGACAACAAGACCAATGGGCCATAAAAGAGACCGAATTCCAACTTCGGTATAGAAATTTGGCAGAGGAGGAGGGTCAAGATCTTAAACAAATCGTTTCCCAAATATCAGCGGAGGTGTTAGGGATAAACATAGAACAGATGGTGCAAGACGTCGACCGGGCCTTTAGAATAAATACCAGATACACAAGCAAAAACAAGGTACCCAGAGATGTTTTGGTTACATTCAACAGAAGATCAACGAGGGAAGAACTACTCAAAAATAAGGCGAAAGGGCCGGTAGCCTATAAAGGAAGCAATATAATAATTTTAAAAGAATTCACGGCATCAGCCATGAGTAAAAGGAAAAAATATTACTTCCTTGTAGATGAACTAAAGAAACATCATATTAAATTCAAATGGGAGAAAACTGAAGGCATATCCCTGACCCTTAATGATAATAAATTTTGGCTCACCTCGGAAGAGAAGGCACGGAATTTCCACAAGGACTTAAAAAAACACTTAGAGAAGAAAAGGAGAGAGGATGAACAAAGAGGCAGACCAAAAGACATTCCTACCCAAGAACCCAGAACTGACCAAGAGTATAAAAAACAGGATAAAAAAAGACAGAGGCCCAACTCAACCGAGGAGATGGAATCTTCAGCTGGAGCAGTAGGGGGGCAGGAAGAGGATGGTAATTTAGAAACTGAAGATGAAGGAAGTCACAATTTTTTCTAACAATGTAAACGGATGGAATTCACCTAATAAAAGAAATTTAGTTGTAAATAATCTCAGAAAGGAGAACTATGATTTAATTTTATTACAAGAAACACACATATCACAGAAACAGGTGTCTCACTTAAACCAAAAACGATTGGGGAGAGTATTTTACTCATCCGCACCATACAAAAAAAACGGAGTTGTGACATATGTGAAAGAGTCTCTAGACCCAGTACTGGCCTTTAAAGACCAGGAGGGTAGGATTTTGGGAGTAAAATAAAAATTAACCATCTGGAGATTTTGATATGTAATATATATGCGCCAACGGGGGCAAAGTCTAAATTTGTCAAACAACTAAAAAATTACTTATCTGAAGTCAGCTATGACAATATAATTTTGGCTGGGGACTATAATGGCGTACTGGACTGTAAGTTGGACAAAACCAAGTTGAGAAAGAAAGGATCCGACCCAAAAGGAGGGAAACTCCCAACCAGTCTACTGTCCCTGAAGGAAGATCTGCAGCTTCAAGATGTTTGGAGAACGAGAAATTTGAGGGAAAAAGATTATACATTTTATTCTGCCCGCCATTTGGTTTGGTCTCGTATCGATATGATTTGGGCATCCAAGACATTAAACACAAAGATAGACAAGGTGAAAGTGCTTCCAAGGCAAAATTCAGATCACTGTCCATTAAGGATGGTGCTATACGGAAAGAAAAAAGAGCGGAGATGGAAATTAAATAGCAACCTGATCCAAACGGATAGTGAGATCGAGCAAAACAGAAGTTTGATAAAAGAATATTTTGATTTAAATAACAAAGAAGAACCTAGCAAAGAAATTATCTGGGACGCCAGCAAGGCGGTGATGCGGGGATACCTCATCCAACAAGGTACAGTAAAAAATAAGAAAAGACATGAAAGAAATAATAAATTAAAAAAAGAGCTAGAAGAAAAAGAAAAACTCTTGAAGCTAAAACCGGGAAGTAAAAAAACCCGCCTAGAGATTGAAGTAATTAGAAGAGAACTTAACGAGACGCAGATCTCCCAAATGGCTAGGAATTTACGATATATGAAAATGAACTATTTTGTAGACATTAATAAGTCAGGGAGATTCCTGGCCAAGAAGCTGGCAAAAAGAAGACAGTCACAACACATAACACACTTGCGAAGCGGTGGAAAGGAAATCCTTTTGGAAGAAGAGATAACTCGACACTTCGAGGAATTCTATAAAAAATTATATAAAAAAGATGACATAAAAATAGAGGACGTGATATCGTATATATCCAAACAGAAGCTGGAGAAAATAAATGAGGACCAAAGAAGTATACTGAACAAACCAGTAGGCCTGGAAGAAGTCAAAGATGCCATTAAAAGACTCCCACTTAATAAAGCCCCCGGTCCGGACGGCTTGACAGCAGTTTACTACAAGACTTTAATAAGCGAACTAGCCCCTCACCTTAAGGAACTAATAAATAACATACTAGCGGGTGGTCCAATACCGGAATCGTGGCGTGAGGCCAGCATAACATTGATCCATAAAGGGAAGACAGATGCAAGCCAGATGGGAAACTACAGGCCAATATCGTTATTGAATAACGATTATAAAATCTTCACATCAATCTTGGCCAAGAGGTTATCAACCTTTATGAGCGAAACAATCCAGGAGGACCAGACCGGATTCCTCCCAAACAGATTGATGCGTGACAATATCAGAACGATTCTGAATGCAATCGAGTACTACGATATTAACAGACAAAAGGGGGCAGGGTTCCTGTTTTTAGATGCCGAAAAGGCATTTGATAATGCGAATTGGGAATTTTTGCTGGAAACAATAAAAGAGAGAGATATGGGTTTCCAATTTATCAATGCCGTAAAAGCAATATATTCCAAACAGTATGCAAGGATTATAATTAATGGGAACACCTCAGACAAGATCCAAATTCAAAAGGGAACTAGGCAGGGGTGCCCTATCTCCCCCCTGTTATTCATTTTGACATTAGAGCTGTTACTGGAGGCTATAAGATCGGACAAGGCACTAAGAGGGTTGAAGGTGCAGGGCGAAGAATATAAACTCAAAGCCTTCGCCGATGACGTGGTGTTCATCGTAGAAGACCCAGTAGAAAATATCCAGCATTGGATTTCAAAAATTCAAGAGTTCGGAGCGGTGGCCGGCTTTAAAATCAATTATGAGAAAACAAAATTACTGACAAAAAATTTAAAGAAGGAGGCAAGAGATAAATTACAAGAACAATCGAATATTCAGGTCACAAACAAAGTACGCTATCTTGGTATTAACATCACCTCACAAAATAATCAACTAGCGAAGAATAACTATGAACCAACATGGAATGAAATAAAGAAGAAGCTGGCAAGCTGGAAAAATTTGAACCTAAGCCTCCAGGCGAAGATCGCGGCAGTTAAAATGGATGTGTTGCCGAAAATGACTTTTTTATTTCAGTCGATACCGATACTTAGAACAAATTATTATTTTGAGATCTGGAGAAAAGACATACTTAAATTTATATGGAACGGGAAAAAAGCCAGGATAAAGTACAAAAATCTAATAGACAAGAAGGAGCGAGGAGGCCTGTCTCTCCCCAACTTACAACTTTATTATCACGTGGCAACACTTTCATGGGTGAAGGATTGGGCAACGCTAACCAAAAGAAGGCTGCTGACCCTGGAAGGGTTTGATGTCAGAAGGGGCTGGCATGCATACATTTGGTATGGCAAAGCTAAGGTTGAAAAACAATTTACCAATCATTACATAAGAGCAGCCCTACTAAAGGTATGGAACAGATACAAAGACCAATTTTATACAGCGACCCCTCTATGGATTTCTTCGCTAGAAGCGCAGCACAAGAGAGAGCTACCCTCAATGAAATGGAGCACATACAAAGATCTAATCGTAAAAGAGGGAAAAGAATGGAGACTGAAAGCTTTGGAAAAGCTAAGAGAAGAAGGTACAGACCTCTCATGGTTCAACTATCTTCAAATTCAAGACTATTTCTGCGGAGACAAAAAAAATAATTTTTGTCATAACCAGACAACTTGGGAAGTGGTCATGTTAAAAGATAAGAAACAGATTCGAATACTGTACAACCAATTATTAGAATGGGACACTGAAGCGGAAACCATAAAAGAAAACATGATTAAGTGGGCGCAGGACTTCGGGCACTCCATCCTGCTGAACGAATGGGAATCAACCTGGAGAAAAAATCTGAAATACGCAGGTGCAACACCGATTTCAGAAAATTGGACCAAGTTGTTTTACCGATGGTATCAGACCCCGCAAAAACTAGCTAAGTTTTATAAAAACCTCAACAACAAATGCTGGAAGTGCAAGGAGAGAATCGGTACTTTTATGCACTGCTGGTGGTCATGTTATAAAATCAAGCAATTCTGGAAGAAGATTCACGCACACAGCCAAGCAATTCTGGGGACTGAATTAGAATTCAAGCCGGAATATTATTTACTAAATTTGACGAATGACAAATTAAACATCAACAATGACAAGATTTTTTATTACATGGCTGCGGCAGCAAGGGTTGTGCTGGCCAGGAAATGGAAGCAGGAAGATGCCCCTGAACCAATCGAATGGGCTGAAAAACTAATGGAATTCATGGATATGGAACAACTAAATTGTTTAGCTAATAATCAGGGCCCTAGAAACAATATCAATTGGCAGCCCGTCATAACCTACCTATCCAAAACAAGGATCTAAGGAGGAACGGAATAGACACAAAAAGACTGATGGTGACCTAAATGTAAAATTGCAACCGTAAGAGTCAAGCAAGGACTAATCCCCAGTCGTCCGGACGGAAGGACAAGAATTTTCTCTCTCTTCCTTTTTTCCTTTCTTTTTTTTTTTCTCTTTCCTTTTCCTTTTCTTTTTTCTTTTCCTACCTTCTATCTCCCCCCACTCCCTAATCCATTTCCTTTCTTTTCTTCTCCTCTTTCCCCCTCTTTTCTTTCTCTTTTTTCTTTTAGTACTATAAATTGTAAAAACCTCAATAAAAAATATTTAAAAAAAAACAAAAAAAAACAGTTCTTTCTGCATCAGTGTGAAAATGTTCACATTTGAAAAACTGCACACAATTCATATCAACAAAGATACATTTTTGAGCACATTGAATCCTAAAACACTCACTTTGAGTTTTTCTTACAAGTTACCCATGTTGTTGGTTGTTACTTGACTCATCCCTTTTGGAAAGAAAGATTTCTCTCAACAATGCTTTTCTCTGTGTTATCAAAATTTACATCTGTATACCTTTATAAAACGGAATGTTTGTATGTGTGTATGTGGAGGGCGGGAGGGCAGAAGGGCGGAAGCAGCCACTTTCACAGGCCAGGGCGGATATGTGGCAGCCACTTTCACAGGCCACAGCGACCAGCGCGGGTGATGGACCTGCACCAAACTTGGTATACATAACCCCCCTAACCCCCTTTACGTCCTGGCGTGGGGGACATGACCCATGGATTATGGGATTTGTAGTACTTTCCAAGACTTTGGTTCCCACAGACCACTGAGGCCACCAAAAGGACCAATACAGACCACACTCAGCACACACAGCCCCCATGACCCACCCTACGTCCTGGGGGGGAGGACTGACAATGGATGATGGGATTTGTAGTACTTTTACACCCCTCTGTTCCCACAGACCACTGTGGCCCCCAACAAACACTGATAAAGACCACACTTGGCACACAGAGCCCCAGTGACCCAGTCCACATCCTACTGAACTTTGGAGGGGGGCAGAACATGGATGATGGGACTTGCAGTACCTTCCCTCACTTTCCAAGCCTGCTACAAACCTAATCCAATGACTGATCAACACCAAACTTGCCACACAGAGCCCTCATGACCCACTCTACATTCTGGTGCAGTTTGGAGGAGGGTGGACAATGGATGATGGGACTTGAAGTACCTCTACTCACTTCCCAAGTCTTCTGCGACCCTCATCCAATTACCGATTGAGACCAAACTTGGCACACATAACCCCCATGACTGCCTTCACGTCCTGGTGAGGTTCGGGGAGGACTGACAATGGATGATGGAATTTGTAGTATTTTCACACCCCTCTGTTCCCACAGACCACTGTGGCCCCCAAAAACACCGAGAAAGTCCACACTTGGCACACAGAGCCCCAGTGACCCACTCTACATCCTACTGAAGTTTGGAGGGGGACAGAACATGGATGATGGGACTTGCAGTACCTTCCCTCACTTCCCAATCCTGCTACAAACCTAATCCAATGACTGATCAACACCAAATCTGGCACACAGAGCCCTCATGACCCACTCTACAGCCTGGTGCAGTTTACTGTGAGACGGACCACGGATGATGGGACTTGAAGTACCTTCACTCACTTCCGAAAAAGAATGCATCCCTCATCCATTCACCAATACAGACCAAACTTAGCACACAGAGCCCCCCTGACCCAATCTACATCCTACTACACTTTGGGGGCAGAGATGATGGGACTTGCACTACCTTCAGTAATTTCATGATACCACTGCAACTCCCAATAATGATGGATCAAGACCAAACTTGGCACACAGAGCCCCCATAACCCACTCTACATCCTGCTGCGCTTCACAAATAACCCGGGCAAGGCCGGGTCCCCAAGCTAGTGAGGATATAAAATTATATGAATTATGAGACTTGTGCAGTCCAGGTAAACTGCCATCCATTTTGGTGTCCCGGATTTCAGTGGGGGTCCCGAACCATTTTTCAGGAGCCTCCCAAATTCAGGAGGACAGAAATCCATTTTCAGCCTGGGAAGCCGAAAGATTCATTTTTTATCTGGCCCATTATGGGGGGACTTCCCAGGCTCCTCTTCTTGTCATTTTGGGCATTTTTTGTCCTTATACCTTGGAAAGTCTTCCCGTACCTTGGGAAGCTTGACTTGGCCACGGTGGTCCACACTCTGGTTACATCCCGAATAGACTACTGCAACACTCTCTACATGGGGTTGCCTCTGAAGACTGCCCGGAAGCTGCAATTAGTCCAGTGCTCGGCAGCCAGGCTAGTGACGGGAACTGGGTACAGCTCCCTTGCTACACCAGCTCCACTGGCTGCCAATTAGCTTCTGAGCACAATTCAAAGTGCTGGTATTGACCTACAAAGCCCTATACGGTTCCGGCCTAGTTTAACTGTCCAAACGTATTCTCCCCTATGAAGCAGCAAGGCTGTTAAGATATTCTGGAGGGGCCCTGCTCTTGGTCCCACCACATTTGCAATCGTGCCTGGTGGGAATGAGAGACAGGGCCCCTCCAGAAGAGGTGATGATGCTGCGTTTGTCACCCATTCAGAAGCAGCCCTGCAGCGCCTCACATCCTGCTTTGCAACAGCTGCAGAGCTGTTGGGGCTTGAAGTCAGCCTGAAGAAAAGGGAAGTTCTCTACCAGCCCGCACCACAGGAAGAACACCATCATCCCCACGTCAGCATAGGCACATCTGTGCTTAAGTCCGTTCAGCAGTTCACCTACCTGGGAAGCATCATCTCTTCAGACGCCAAAATTGATAAAGAGATAGATCACAGATTAGCAAAGGCATAGAGTGCATTCGGAAGGCTTCACAAAAGAGTCTGGAGTAACAAACACCTGAGACAAAGCACCAAAATCAGTGTGTACAGAGCTATCGTACTGTCTATTCTCCTCTATGGGTCTGAAACATGGGTCACCTATCACCAACACCTACGACTCCTCGAACGCTTTCATGAGCGCTGTCTTCGCACAATCCTTAATATACACTGGACCAACTATGTGATGAATGTTGCTGTCCTTGAGCAAGCAGGGATCACCAGCATTGAAGCCATGCTATTAAGAACACAGCTGCGCTGGGCAGGGCACGTCTCTAGGATAGAGGACCACCGCCTCCCAAAGATACTACTCTACGGTGAACTCGCCACGGGTCAGCGCAAGAGAGGTGCCCCCAAAAAGAGATATTAGGACTCCCTGAAACAACATCTCAGGCTTGGCCAGATTGATCACCAACAATGGTCCACCCTGGCCTCACATCGGAAGGCATGGAGACGCACTATCCACAATGCTGCGGCCTCTTTCGAGAAGACACGCCGAACGGGTCTCGAAGAGAAACGACAATGCCGAAAGAACTGCAACTTGGAAACAACATCACCCAAGGAGACTTTCTGCTGTGCTTTCTGCAACCGGACTTGTCTACCTCACATTGGCCTTTTCAGTCATCAACGCACTTGTAGAAAGCGTGGGATGAATCCTTCCTAAGAATCTTCATTTGCGAAGTAATGCCGATATATCTATCTATCTATCTATCTATCTATCTATCTATCTATCTATCTATCTATCATTATATAAAGGGGTTCCCGTCATGGACCGACCGTCCCAAACAGAGAAACCTTACAACGCAGAAACACCAAACTTGCCAACAGAAATAGGCCTCAAGCAAGGTATGTTTGTAGCAAAGAAACTTCCCCCCCAAAACCTAAAAGGCCCCCAAAACAACGAGTAAAAAAACCTACATTTCCCAGCATCCTCCGGGGCAGCCAATGACTCTCCCAGCCTCTACATTCTGACAACATGATTGGCTGCCAATAAGGGCGGATTTGTATAACTCCTGTACTGGCCAGCCAACATGAACATTCCGACCCATAATAAACTGTCAGAGGACGATAAGGCAAAGGGCTGAGGCACAAACACAAACACCCAATTCACTTCCCACAGAAAATTTACACCCCTACAAATGACAGACCATGCCCAAAATTGACAGTAAGGCTTCATTAACTTAATTTCCCTGACTAGGCCTCATTTAATGGAATGCTGTTTACGCTCTGAATTGACAGTAAGGCTTCATTAACTTGATTCTCCTGACTACGCCTCAGCTCATTGGACATTGTGTATGGCCTGAATTGACAGTAAGGCTTCATTAACTTGCTGTTCCTGACTAGGCCTCAGCTCATGGGACATTGTGTATGGCCTGAATTTACAGTAACCTACCTTGGCACACAGAGCCCCTATGACCCACGCTACATTCTACTACAGTTTGGAGGAGGGTGGACCATGGATTATGGGACTTGAAGTACCTCCATGGATAATGGGATTTGTACTACTAAAACCCATAATTCCCCACAGACCACCGCGGCCCAGAACCACGAGCGCTAAAGACCAAACTTGGCACACAATGCCCCCCATGACCCACACTCCATCCGACTGCAGATTAGAGGAGGACACACCATGGATAATGGGATTTCAAGTACCTCCACTCACTTCCAAAGTACCCCACCCATGCAAGCATCAGCCTCTACATCAACACAGCAGACGGAAAGACAAAAAACATTGTATATCCACAAGCTATGCAGAACGCCAGCAACGCCACACAACAACAACTCCCCAGGACTTCAACATCCCACCCACCAGAACAACCCACAACGACACAGCCATGGCCCCAACAACACCATAACTAACAACAATTCCAACCCTTACATACTCAGACTTTCTCGCATCTCCTAAATAGGGCACAACATCGCGTGCCGGGTACAGCTAGTATATATATATATATATCTCGTTACTGTGATTTTAAAAAAAGATAGATATGACTTGCACAAGATGGAGAACGTACCATTGATGGCAATTGTGTTACACCATTTAAAAAGGCTGTGAACAGGTCTAAGAAAGCGAGCTTCTCCTCACCCCAAATGGCACCCAAAGCTGAACAGAGAATGCATTGTCCTGAAATTCAACCTGGCAATTGACAATGGAGAAAAAAATAGTTAGCTGGGACCCTTTGCTTATTATGTCAAGCCTGCTGCTAGATAGAAGAAGAAAAACTACAGTAGAAAACAAGAATTGATCTTGCTACTAATAGAGGTCAAAGCTCAGCGAGCAAGTAAGAGACCAAATTACAGTCTTAATGAGCTTCAAAAACTGGTTGTAACATTACCAGGTCCAATATGATTTGTAAGGGTTTCGGGGGGGGCTTTGAGGAGAGGCTTCTGCTCCTGAGACGAGGCTTCTATTCCTTAGAGAAGCCAAATCCCGAAGAAATTGATTCTCACCCGTCTAGCCCTAAATCAAATCCATCTTAGGTCAGCAGAGGAACTTTTAAAAATGGGCCAATAACAGAATGAAGATTGGAAATACTACAAAAAGATCTATAAAACTATTTTACCTGGGAGTACAATGCACTGAGCAGAGTGTGATTTACATTTGGGTAGAAAGGTCCGTGATTATGCTCTTAGGTAAGGTGCTGGCAAGAAAGAAATGTGCAGCCAAATACTATAAAGCTCAATCTTTTATTCTAATTTATTTATTTTTTTTAAAAATATGTTTTTTATTGAATTTTTTTCCTGGTCCGTGACCAGATATAGGAGGGGGCAAGGGTCATAGTGAGAGGTATTAGGGATGTGTAGGGTTGGGTTTACAAAGACTTCCCAAGAGTAACAAGAATATACATAACTTGAAATTTCCAAAATTATGCCAGAAAAAAAATGTAAAGGATGTAGTTTTATGAACATAAGAACATAAGAACATAAGAAGAGCCATGCTGAATCGGACCTCAGCCCATCTAGTCCAGCATTCTGTATCACACAGTGGCCCACCAGTTGTACACGGGGATCTCGAGCAGAAGGGAGGGCAAAACCCTCACCTGCTCCTGACCCCCACAACCAGTACCCAGGGAAATCCTGCCTACCTCAACCAACTCCGAGGTGGCACTTGAATGTCCTTTTCAGTAACTACCGATACACTTGGTATCCATGAATCTGTCTAATCCTGCCTTGAAGCTGTCCAGGCTGACCGCTGTCACAACCTCCTCTGGAAGTGAGTTCCATAACCCAATGACCCTCTGGGTGAAGAAATATTTCCCTTTATTAGTCCTAACTTTCCTACCTTGGAGCTTCAGGAGTGCCCTCTAGTCCTAGTGTTTTGTGACAAAGAAAATATTTTTTCTTTATCCACCTTTTCTATCCCATGCATGATTTTATACACTTCGATCAAGTCACCTCTTAAACGCCATCTTTCAAGGCTGAAAAGACCAAGGCGTTGCAACCTGGTTTCATAAGGGAGCTGCTCCATCCCTTGGATCATTCTTGTTGCCCTTTTCTGTACCTTTTCCAGTTCCGTTATATCCTTCTTAAGGTGCGGAGACCAGAATTGTACACAGTACTCCAAATGTGGCCTTACCATCGATTTGTAGAGAGGCAATACAAAATTTGCTGACCTATTTTCGATTCCCTTTCTGATCATGCCTAGCATAGAATTTGCTTTTTTCACTGCTCCTGCGCACTGGGTAGACATCTTCATTGAGCTGTCCACCAAAACCCCAAGATCCCTTTCCTGGTTTGTCTCGGAAAGCTTTGACCCCATCAATTGATAGGTGTAGTTGGGGTTCTTTGCCCCGATGTGCATGACTTTACACTTGTTTAGGTTAAAATGCATTTGCCACTTTGTTGCCCATTCACTCAATTTCGAGAGATCTTTCTGGAGCTCTTTACAATCAGTTTCATTTTTAACAACCTTAACAGTTTAGTGTCGTCTGCAAACTTTGCTACCTCAGAATTCACTCCTACATCCAGATCATTAATGAATAAATTAAAAAGTAACGGACCCAAAACTGAACCTTGGGGTACGCCACTTCTCACCTCTTTCCACCCAGAGAAATGTCCGTTTATTACCACCCTTTGTTTCCTACAGTTTAGCCAGGTTCCAATCCAGGACAAGACCTGTCCCCTGATTCCATGGCTGAAGAGCTTGTTTAGGAGCCTTTGGTGAGGGACTTTGTCAAAAGCCTTTTGAAAGTCAAGGTAAACAATATCAATTGGGTCCCCTTTATCTATGTGTTTATTTACACCCTCAAAGAATTCTAACAAGTTAGTAAGACATGATTTGCCTTTGCAGAAACCATGTTGATTTTCTTTCAGCAATGCCTGTTCTTCTATGTGCCTAGTAATATTTTCTTTAATAATGGTTTCCATCACTTTGCCTGGAACTGAGGTTAAACTGACTGGTCTATAATTTCCTGGATCACCTCTGGATCCTTTCTTGAAGATCGGTGTTACATTTGCCTCCCTCCAGTCCTTGGGTACAGTGCCTTCATCTCTAACCATTTTGTGCTTTAGAGGTCATTTAGGTCTATTGTATATTTATATTTTTCATTTTCCATATAATCTTTAACGCCTGACCAGTCCGTTTTGGATCTTTGGTTATTCAAGTTCGGAGTTATAGCTTCCAACTGAATCATATCCAGCACCTTCAATATCCATTCCTCGATCTCCGGGATCGTGTCCTTCTTCCAATGACGTGCTAGTACTATACGACTACAGGCGCTGAGTAGAAAAAATACTCTTTCCTGGTTGTTGTTCAGCACTGGATTAGACAGTCCCAAAAGGTAGTTCTGGGGATCCATGGAAAATTTGACTTTAAGTATCTTTTCCGTTTCTTTATGGACCGCTGTCCAGGACTTGAAGGATTTTTTACACTTCCACCATTGATGGATGTATGTTCCTATTTCCCTTTTGCACTTCCAGCACACGTGGGAGTTTTTTAAAATTGAATTTTGCTAGTCTAGATGGGTGTAGGTGCCACCGAAATTGCATCTTCAACCAATTTTCGGCGATGTCTGCTGATGCATTATATTTCAGTTTATCAGTCCATATTTCCTCCCATTGTCTCATTAATATGGAGTGGCCCAAATCCTGGGCCCACTTCGTGTGGCAATTTTTTACTTGCTCCATCTTCAGTTTCCCACTTTAAAAGCTGTTTGTACTGATGTTCTTCTTGTTGTTCTTAATGATCTGTTCCCAAAACCCCTCTGCCATGAAGCCTTTATCTTTCTTATTTATTTTGAAGCTTTGGAAAATCTGGTGGTATTGAAACCATGAAATATTGTTTCCTTCTTTCTTCAGCTCCTCAATTGTCTTCAATTCGTAGTGTCCTGTAGAGTGTCTTAAGATTTGATTGTATGTTGGCCGGGGGGGGGGGTGAGTTTGGTTCGGGGGGGGGGGCTGAGACTGGGTGGAAGAGGGTCTACCCAAGCAAACCTTTTGTATTGTTATCCCAATAACCCCATTAATGTGGGATATAATGAGCATGGTGATCAGATCATGATATGAATAAACATAACTGTTTACATAATGTACCCGGAAGGCCTTTTCGCAGACCACCCTGAGAATTTGGGGGGGGGGGGGCTGAAGCCCCCTTAGCCCCCCCCCTGGCTACATGCCTGCATAGGGGGGTGGCATTGAAGAAATATGATTTGTATTTCTCCCAGGTTTTGATCAGGGATGCTCTTATATAATGATGGCTGAATTTTTTTTCGACCTTTCTTCTGTTGTACCACAGGTACGCGTGCCACCCTGCCCGCAAATCGTGACCTTCGAGAGCTAGCAGGTTATGGTTCCTTAACGACACCCATTCCTTTATGGCGGTTAAGTTACACGCCTCATAGTATAATTTGAGGTTGGGGAGGCCAAAGCCGCCCAGCTTTTTCTCATCCATCAATGATTTCAAACTGATTCTGGGTTGCTTGTTTTTCCATATAAACTTCCTTATCTCTTTGTTCCATCTATTGAACATGCAATCAGCCCGTAAAATTGGAATGTTTTGGAACAAAAATAGAAGCTTGGGTAGAACTGACACACACACACACACACACACACACACACACACAGAGAGAGAGAGAGAGAGAGAGAGAGAGAGAGAGAGAGAGAGAGATCGGTCAGATTTTGCTTTTATTTCTGTATTAATTGGATTGGATGGGTTTTACATTATATGGCTCTCACTGAAATAAATTTCGAAATATTTTTGCTTTCATGGCTCTCCGAGTCAAAAAGGTTCCTGACTCCTGGTGTAAGTGGACCCCTCTGCCACATACTGTACACTAGGCATGAGAAAAATGAAACGGAAATTAAAAGGATTCGTTAGTGATTCGTATGTAATGGGACTTTTGAGCTTTTACGGATCGCTGTCGCGAACCCGGAAGTAGACTTTCTTTTACGACACTTTGCGGCGCCATTTTTGTATCTGGGTCGTAAAGCATTCGTATGGTTTCTTTGCCCTTAGTAAGCATGTTTTGTCATTGGCTGATGGATACCAGGTGGTACCATCACCCCACCATCACTCCACCTTTCCTTTAGCCAATCAGAGGCAAAGAAACATGGATGGGGTGAATGAGGGCCTCCTCCTCTCTCGCCAATGGCAGGCGGCGAGAGAGGAGAAAGGCCCCTCGCGCCCCTCTCTGCCTCTCTCTAGCCCCGATCCATGCATGGCAGGGCGGCCTCCTCCTCCTCTCTCGCCAATGGAGGGCGAGGAGAGGAGGCCCCCCGCGCCCCTCTCTGCCTCTCTCTAGCCCCGATCCATGCATCCATGGATCAGGGCTAGAGAGAGGCGAGGGGGGTGAGCGAGGGCCTCCTCCTAGAACCAATTTAGAATTTCGTTAATACTTCTGTTACATTTTAGAACTTTTTGGAAATTTTTTTGTAAGTCTTTCTTTTACTAATCAACGCCCCCCCCCCATTTGTTTTTAGAATCACGATTTTTGGGTTCTAAAACATGCCTACTGTACACCCATACATATTTTTCAGTTTTATTCTGTGTATATATTCAGGTATGTTTAATGCTTTTGGAAAGAATGAAGATCAAGTTAAAAGAAATCCGTGATTCTTCAGTGTTGGTCAAAATAGGCTTTGAATGGGACTACCCATTCACCCATTCAAAAGGCTGTTTTGAGGAACAGGGATTAAAGAAGAATGCCTCCCTTACATTCAAAAGGACATTTTCTCTTTATCAGGAAAACAGTAACTCCTAGCACAAGAATGCTAAAATCTATAAGAATAGTTATTTTGAATCCTACTATTTCTTTCCAACAGTTAATAGGTATCATATTTTAACATGTTTGAACTTTATTATTCATTATCTAATTTAGGGATGAAAATAGTCTCATCATTCAGCTCAGCAATGCTTTCAACAGAAGTTACAAACACAGAGATAATATTTAGGAAGCATTGCAGTCTGTTCCAAACCTTTATCACCAGAAATCTACCCGGCAGAGGTCACCATTAAAAATAAACTTCTGTTATCAGTTCCTGCAGAGGACACGGGAAAGCTTATGCTATAATTAAACCTGACCTCCCTTTACAACTTTCCTTGGAACAGCCCTGAATTTTGCAGTTTCTGGCATCATATTGCTGTAGTGTCTGTTTTCACAGCACTGAATATGTTTATTTCAAAAGAAAGATAAATTAGAAAGTGACCATCAAATTAAGACGAGAAATATCAAGCTGCAATCAGAATTTTTTGGAGGTAGGATGATAAAGACAGAGAGGATTCTGCACATTACATCTGAAATTTTGGAAAGCATGCAGTTTACAGAATATAGTGGCTCAGTAGGCATGAGAAAAATGAAATGGAAATTAAAAGGATTCGTAAGAGATTCGTATGTAATGGGACTTTTGAGGTTTTACGTATCGCTGCCGCTATCCCGGAAGTAGACTTCCTTTTACGGTCCTTGAGGCCAACAATTTGCGTTAGGATCGTAAGAAATTCTTAAGTATTAATTAATTAATTATTGTACTACTCACTTCTCCCTGTCTTCTCCCCCGCATTTCCTTCCCGCCTTCATTCAGCTTCTTCTTTTTCCCGCATTTCTATGAGGAACTGGAAGTGACGCTGCTGCTAGGTAGGCAATGCATTCTGGAAAGTGTAGTCCTCCAGGCTTCCCCCCTCCTTCTCTTCCCCGTTGCTCTGCTGCCATGCCCCATCGCAGGGGCCTGCTTCACACACACACACACACACGCGCGCGCTTCTCCTCCTCTCTCTCCCTGCGCTCTCTCAGATGCTTCTCTTCCCCGTTGCTCTGCCATGCCCCATCGCAGGGGCCAGCTTCAGCCCTCCAGGTACGTGTTTTGGACTTCAACTCCCACCATTCCTCACAGCCTCAGGCCTCTTCCTTTTCCTCTCAGCCTGGGCAAACTTGGGCCCTCACTCCCTCAGGATCGGGGTGAGAGAGAGGCAGCGAGGAGCGAGGGGGGGGGCTCCTCCTCCTTTTCTTTTGCTGCTTCCAAGAATAGAAAACCCCCTCCCTCCCTCCTTCCCTCCCTCCTTCCTATTTGGAGAGTCCCATCTAGAATTCAGTGTGGTTTATTCAAGTTTTGTTTGGGCTACAACTCCCAGAAATCCCAGCCAATTTACCAGCTGTTAGGATTTCTGGGAGTTGTAGGCCAAAACCATCTGGAATGCGCATGCTCTGGCATACGAATTACTAACGAATTTCGTTAGTACTTAAGTTACATTTACGAAATTTTTGGGAAATTTTTTGTAAGTCTTTGATATACTAATCAACCCCCCCCCCCCATTTGATATAAGAATCGCCATTTTAGGATTCTAAAACATGCCTATGGCTCAGTTCTAATTACTAGTAGTAAAAAGTAAAGGTTTCCCCTGACTTTTAGCTCATCTCCATTTCCAAGCCGAAGAGCCAACTGTGGTGAAGTCATATTTCTTTATTACAGGTTTAAAATATGGTTGATATTTATATATATTGTAGCAACCCAGGCTCCGTTCCAGCCCGGGGGGGGGAGCGGGGTGCCGCCCCGGGGGTCCCGACTGCCTTGGACCAAGATGGAGGGGATGCAGGGGCTGATGGGCATGCATCACCGACTGACTGTTTGCAATGGGATGACACCTGGCCTTCCGCTTATTCGGATGATGAAGGCCAGCTAGATTCCGGATCAGATTGCGAATATGAGAAACCAGGAGGTTTCGGTTCTCAGGAGCGCTTGTTGCCACCAGCTGTGGAGGAAGATATGGAAACCGAATTGGAGGCTCATTCCCAGGAAGATAACGGAGCAGATGGCGCCGAGCCTGCGAGGAGCTTCGATCGGAGGAGTAGTATTGTGGCTACGCGGAGAGATTGGAAGTGGAGCCTGGAGAGGCACTGGTCTCACAAGGGTGGGAATTAAGTATATGCCTTGTGGGAAAGTTCCTCAGTTTGGTGGCCATGTCTTCACTGGACAGACGTATTGTTGGTCTGCTGCTCCCTGGAAGCCATAGTTTGGCTAGCCTTGCCAAGTCCTGCCAAGAGATCTTGTTTCTTCCAAGAACTTTGGATTGCCTTGTTTGCTCCATGGACTAAGTTTGCCTTTGATCAATTCGCTTTGTTTTTATGGACCTTGCTTTTTGAGATTCCACGTTTTGGATTGCTTTTGAAACCATTTGCTTTTTACCTTGGACTTATTGATTTTATTTCCTAATTGAACATTCTATCCTTTTCACCTGCTATCCTTTTGATTCAATAAATAGTTAATTGACATTGTCTGTGTGTGTGTGATTACGGGGTGGAGCTAGGGCCTGCGTTGTGACATATATGTATGTATGTTGAAGGGGTAAAAACTTGGCCTCATGTAAGCCGCCCTGAGTCCATGTTGGGGAGATGGTGGTGGGTTATAAATAACGATTATTATTATTATTATTATTATTATTATGGATGATGGGAACTGCTGACCTCCATCTCCTCCACAGGCACTTCCAATGACTTCTTGCCCTCGCTATCAGAACTGGCCATGACAATGGGACATGGGGCTGGAAGAGGGAGCATCCATGCAAGTGTTTCCTTAAGCCCTCATTCAATCACGTGGGTGGAAGGAGGAAGAGGGTGGAATGGAGAGCTGGAAGGTGGAGGTTGCACCCACGTGTTCCCTTGTACACTTACTCACTTGGGCTGGTGGGAAGAAGAGAATAGGATGGAGAAAGGAGTAGTCAAGGGTTACTGCTGCTGCAAAAATCACTTTCAGTGTAATCACCCTCTTCTTCTTCCTTTATCTACCGTGTTTCCCCGAAAGTAAGACAGCGTCTTACTTTCTTTTCCCCGAAAAGTCCCCCTACGTCTTACTTTCGGGGTACGTCTTATATAAACTAAGACGTACCCCGTTGCCACGCCGCCGCTGCTGTCGCCGTCACGCCGCCGCCGCCGCCGCAACCGGCCCCATCGGCCGTGGCACACCTCCGCGGCGCAGCTTTCTGGACGAAGGAAGGGAGGGAGAAAAGAGCAAGAGGCGTGGCGAAGCGGCGGCGCGTCACTCTGACGTACGGCTTACATTAGCTGACCCCCCTGACACCCCCGATACGTCTTACAATCGGGGGTGTCATACTTTCGGGGAAACACGGTAGGTAGGGGTATACTACCTCCAAATATGGAAGCTCTGTCCAGCTATAAGCCCTTTTCTCTATGGACTTTTCACAATCTCAGATCACAAGGAAATCTATAAGATCAGAGAATATCTGCATGCACCTTGCAGTTTGAGACCGAGGTCATCGCAATGAGCGGTCTGTTGTAAACAAGGCAAGAAACCGATGTTAAAAAAGGGAATAACAGGGGAAATGGGGCAAGGGCAAGGCAATCGGAAAAAAGGAACAGACCGTAGACAGATTTGACAGCAGTGAAAAGCAGGTTCAGAGGAAAGAGAGCAAAAAGAAATCAAATTACTGCCAATCACAAATGGAGATAAAAGTGGAGGCAAGCTACTTTGCTGATAACATGGTGAGAGAGAGAAAAAAATGAATAATGCAGGAAAAGACATCTTCATGTATTTATTATCCTTATTATATTTGCAGGAGTGAGTAAATAGACAGCTGGGGTAGGATGAATATGTTTCATCTCGGCTTCTTAAAATGCACAAAAGATTGATATTGCACATCCAGAGATGGAAACTATGGGCAAAATGAAATAAAGTTGACATGGTGAAAGTATGAACCGATATGTGATTACTTTGTAGTAAGTTCTACTTTGCTCGTAGGGGCTTCGTCTGATGTTATGTGTCTGCACTTCATTGAATGAAAGGGGCATTCTTCTCAATAAACATAGATGGAATTGGCCAGTAACTCTGCAACTTAGAGATGTGTTCCTGAGAGTAAGGGCCATTAAACGTGGTGAGATTTATGTGAGTGATCAGATTGCAAACACCAGTTGCATTGCTCTCTGTGGCTTTGATTTGTTGTTGTTGTCTTGAGCCTTCAAGTCATTTCCAGCTTTTGGCAATCCAGGAGAACAGGGTTCAAATCTCTTTTCAGGAAGGCAATGGCAAATCCTTCATGAACAAATCTTGCCTTAGAGCAGGGGCAAGGAACCCATGGCTCGGGAGCCAGGTGTGGCTCTTTTCATGATTGGTTCTGGCTCTCCAGAGCAGCCCGGGCCTTGGTTTCCCAGCATACAGCAGGAGTAGTGACGCAAATGCACTGCGACTGCCGCTTCCGCACCGCCATCGCTCTCTTCCTCATCCTCCACTGCTCTCGGGGTCCTGCGCCCTCTTCGCCGGGTGTGGTGTTCCAGCCTAGTGTGATTAATCAAGAGTCATACTGTAGCAAAAATATCAAAATGTATTATTGTGAACAATATACGTGCTGAATAGCAGAACAATATCACATATAGTGCAATGTAGTACACATCAATCACAATATCACAAATATCATTTAACAGTCAATACAACAACGTGACAAAAGAAGCCCTCACACATCAACGGGCTTAAACGACGCTTTAACAGAATCCGTTTACCCCTGTGAGTAGTCCGGAGTCTGATAACTCACGGGCTAGAGACTGAGTCAGTGGGGGAGCCTTGGTGGGTAGAAGAGCTGGCAAACTGCCGGATGGGCAGGCGCCTACGGCTGGAGGTAAGCTGACGACGCCAAGATGGCCGTTTTGCGTAAACCATGCTTCCTCAGGGCGCTCTGAACTTCTGACCGCTCTTCCCCAGGGTTGTAGTGGAACAATTTGGACTCAAAGTCTGGATGGGAGATTTCGCGTTTCCGCGTTCTTATACATGTCGATACTGCAAGTGTCCTCCCGGGCTGTATTCGGCCATCTTGGCGTCGTCAGCTTACCTCCTTACTTTGAGTCCAAATTGTTCCACTACAACCCTGGGGAAGAGCAGTCAGAAGTTCAGAGTGCCCTGAGGAAGCGTGGTTTACGTGAAACGGCCATCTTGGCATCGTCAGCTTACCTCCAGCCGTAGGCGCCTGCCCATCCGGCAGTTTGCCAGCTCTTCTATCCACCAAGGCTCCCCCACTGACTCAGTCTCTAGCCCGTGAGTTATCAGACTCCGGACTACTCACAGGGGTAAACGGATTCTGTTAAAGCACCCACGTGTACCCTTGTACACTTACTCACTTGGGCTGGTGGGAAGAAGAGAATAGGATGGAGAAAGGAGTAGTCAAGGGTCACTGCTGCTGCAAAAATCACTTTCAGTGTAATCATCCTCTTCTTCTTCCTTTATCTAGGTAGGGGTATACTACCTCCAAATATGGAAGCTATGTCCAGCTATCACCAAGCCCTTTTCTTTAAGCCCCTTGATGTGTGGGGGCTTATTTTGTCACGTTGTTGTATTGACAGTTAAATGATATTTGTGATATTGTGATTGATGTGTGCTACATTGCACTATATGTGATATTGTTCTGCTATTCAGCATGTATATTGTTCACAATAATACATTTTGATATTTTTGCTACAGTATGACTCTTGATTAATCACGCCAGCAGATCTGCCCCTTGGTTTAGTTTTGTGTATGATTAGCTGTACTCAGTGGCATATTTTGTTTGTGTATCGGATTGTTGCAGCCTAGTGGCCATAGACAGACACCGGGGGTCCCAGCTGATCAGGGTCCGATCAGGGATGATGGTGGCCTGATGGATATGGGTCTGTAGAGGAAGACTTAGCCTGGGATGATGGATGGTTACATGGGTATGTGACTGCAGATGAAGATAATGACGACTCCATGGAATTTAGTTCCGAATTAGACAGTGAGAGGCCTAGCAACCTTGAGTCTCACGAGAACTACTCTACTCCCTTGCCAGGCGAGCATTCCGAAGATAGGGAGGATCTGGTTTCCCAGCATGGTGATAATGCACCTGGGCCGGCTAATGTGCAGGAATTTGACAGGAGGGCTAGTATCAGATCCTCCCGGAGAGATTGGGCTTTGAGAAAGGGGGCGCGATGGTCACATAGAACTTAGTTTTCTTTATTAGATTGTGCCCAGGAAATTCTAGTCAGACCTGAAGCTACGTTTAGCTTGGAAGGTTCAAGATCCAGGACTCTAAGTTCCCGTTGACCGCAGGAGTGGTTTGCCTTGTTTCCAGGACTTTAAGTTCACGTTGGCCGCAGGAGCGGTTTGCCTTGCCTTCCTACTCTTGCTTTGTTTTGATGCAAGTCGTTTTGACTTGCCAGCTCTTAGAACTATTTTTGGTTTTACTTTTAGGACTATTGAATCACCTTTTCATCTTTTTTACTTTAGACTATTCTTTAGTCTAAATAAAAGTACATTTATTGCATCTGCCTGGTGTGTGTGATCTAGGGGGATGGGGCTGTTCGGGGTTTGAGGTGCAACACTGGGGATGGTGGAGCCCGGCGGCAGCGCCTTGTCCTTGTCTTCCTCTTCGTTCTCTGCCACGGACCTCGGGGAATGTAGCGTAGGCGGGCCTGGCCCTGGCGCCACGGACCTGGCCTCGCTGCCCCCGGGGGATGCCCAGCTCATCGCCCTTATCGTCGGGCACCTCAAAAGCCGCTGCCTATTTGACGCCTACTGGAGGGACTGCCTCGTCGGCGTTGACACCAAGGTCCGCCTTGGCCCGTGCCCTCCTCCCCCTTCCTTCCTTCCTTTCTCTTCCTTTCTTTTCCCCCTCTTTTTCTTTCACTATTTTCATCCCTCTCTCCCTACCTTCTTTCCTCCCTCCCTCTTTGTTCCCTCTTGATATTTCTTGTCTTAACCCGTAACATGATTGCCTCCCAGCAATAGCAATCCCATCAGAGTCATATAAGTATAGAATCATAAAGTTGGAAGAGACTACAAGGGCCATTTAGTCCAACCTCCTGCAATGCATGAAATTCCCCCCCACCCCACCCCCACATAACTGCGGAAGAGGATTGTTATCCCTTCCAGGTCATGCTTTCCATCCTTCTCTTCATTCCTGATTTCAGCACTGACCCACCCACCTGCCCTTTAACAGCGTACTTTATTTATTTATTTATTTATTATTCGGGCTTCTATGCCGCCGACTCCCTGAGGCTCGCGGCGGCTTACAGGAGCCGAAGGGCACAGTAAAATACAGGCAATAAGCAGTTAAAAACAATTAAAAACAACAGCAGTATAGTAATTAATAACACAGTTAACACAATGAACAGCACATCATCCTCAGAAGAACGAATAGATGGCGGGGCATGGGCAGGACTTACTCACCAAAGGCCTGCTTAAACAGGTATGTTTTACAGGCCCGTCTAAACGGGAGCAAGTCCTTCATAGCCCGAGTTCCGGCCGGGAGGGCGTTCCACAGCGTAGGTGCTATGACAGAGAACGCCCTCCGGCGGGTAGCAGTCAGCCTTGCGAGTTTAGCTGAAGGTATCTCCAGGAGATTGGAGTCCTCAGACCGAAGTGATCTCGGAGGGCAATATGGGGTGAGACGGTCCCTCAAATACGCTGGCCCCAGGCCGTGTAAGGCCTTAAAGGTGAGGACCAACACTTTGAAGGTGATCCGGTGCTCAATTGGCAGCCAGTGCAGATTCTGCAAAACAGGTGTTATGTGGGCGCCAGCTGGCGTGCCAGACAGGAGCCGGGCGGCAGTGTTCTGCACTAGCCTGAGCTTCCGGGTCACCGACAGAGGAAGGCCAACGTAGAGCGCGTTGCAGTAATCCAGCCTTGAGATGACTGTGGCTTGGATCACCGTGGCCAGATCGTTAAGGGTTATCATCAGGCTGGATAGTAATCCCCCCATGTTCTAGAGCAGGGGTGGGGTGGGCAATTATTTTTTCCATGGGGCCACATGAGAACCAAAAAATATTATGGAGGGCCGCACCTAAAGGCTGAAATACATTCTACATAATATCAATTGTATTTCTTTATTAATAATAAAAAGGCACTACATTGCGTTTTTGATATAGTAATAAGACTGATAAGAGTATACGTTATGAGCCATAAAAAAGAGAGGTTGTCATAGGAAAAATGACATTCATTCACTAAAATTTTACAAAACAATGCTTAACAAAATGTGAACATTTGTAGCATTTGTGATTCATTCAAAGCACATTTTGAGTTTCACTTATTCCTGGAAAGAGGTTCTTGGTTTTCTACAGACATATTTATTTATTTATTTATTTCTTGGGCTTCTAGGCCGCCACTCCCGGAAGGCTCGGGGTGGCTCACAGAAATAAAAGATACAATAAAAACACATTAAAATAGCACACTTAATAAATCACACAATAAAAACATCAGATTAAAATACAGTATACTGTACAGACACAGCGAAATACAATGGGGGCAGCAACCTCAGCGGGCTGTGCGCGCAGGCAACTAGAGACCAAAGGCCTTCTGAAAAAGGAACGTTTGCATGCCCATCTAAAGGGCAGACGGTCTTGGAGGGCTCGGATTTCAGCCGGGAGGGCGTTCCAGAGCGTGGGAGCAGTTACAGAGAACGCTCTCCTCTGGGTTGCAGTTAGCCTATAAACCTTAGCAGATGGAATAACCAGCAAGTTGGTGTTCTCTGACCGTAGTGATCTCCTAGGGCAATATGGGGAAAGACGGTCCCTCAGGTACGCTGGCCCCAGGCTGTGCAAGGCCTTAAAAGTGAGCACCAACACTTTGAAGGTGATCCAGTGCTCGATTGGGAGCCAGTGCAGATCCTGCAAAACAGGTGTTATGTGACCACCTGCTGGAGATCCAGACAGGAGTCGGGTGGCAGTGTTCTGCACCAGCTTGAGCTTTCGGGTCACTGACAGAGGAAGGCCATTGTAGAGCGTGTTACAGTAGTCAAGTCTCGAGATGACCGTGGCTTGGATCACCGTGGCCAGGTCGTCCCGGAACTGCAGTTTAGAGGAGGGCACACCGTGGATGATTGGACTCAGGCCTGACTCGCATCTCAGAATGAGCTAAAAGGGCACAGCAACGCGTGCCGGGTACAGCTAGTTTCATATAAAAAACATTGCCTACATTTTTTGTTTAATCACCTCATTGGGTGCTATTCAGTTATTTTTTTCTTATTCAGTGAGAGAAATCACAGACCCCATCCCCCCCCTTTACCTCTTCTTCCTCTTCCTCACACTTCCTCCTGTTCTCTCCCCGGAAGGCCTCTTCTTTCCCGCCTCCGTCTCCGAAAGTGAGGTCATAGGGAAAGGCGTCGCCTGGCCTCTCCTCTCCTGATCCTCCCCCGCCCCTCTAGGAAACTTCCTCCTCCTTTCTCTGGACTTTCGTCCTCAACAAACATGGCGGCCACAGGCAGGAGACCCTCAGAGAGGTGGGGCTTCTTCGCGGGAGTTCATCTGGAGCTGCAGAGAGGGACGTCAACAGAATCTGCCCCGAACGAAGCCTTTCCTCCGCCCTTCTTCTTTTGCCATGACGAGAGGGAGGGAGGGAGGGAGGGAGGGAGGGAGGGAGGGCGTTCCTTCCCAGGATCCGCCAATGGGAATAGGCCTTCTTTCCTAATTCCTATTAGCCTTATGCGGGCTGGTCAGCATGTCCAGGTCTGTTGTAGAGGAAGGGTTTTTTTGCCTACACTACACTGTTTAATGGATGGCAAAATGGGTGAGTGGGTTTTAAATAGGCATCATGTGGGGGGAAAGGGATAGGTTACCCCTTGTGGTGTAGGCCATGAATGGAAACCAAACACAGAATGTAACTCACTGGAGAGAAGCACTATGTGGAAATAAGGCTACTAGAGAGTAAACGGCTAGATATAGAGTGCCCACACAAATAAGAACATAAGAACATAAGAAGAGCCATGCTGAATCGGACCTCAGCCCATCTAGTCCAGCATTCTGTATCACACAGTGGCCCACCAGTTGTACACGGGGATCTCGAGCAGAAGGGAGGGCAAACCCCTCACCTGCTCCCGACCCCCCACAACCAGTACCCAGGGAAATCCTGCCTACCTCAACCAACTCCGAGGTGGCACTTGAATGTCCTTTTCAGTAACTACCGATACACTTGGTATCCATGAATCTGTCTAATCCTGCCTTGAAGTTGTTCAGGCTGACCGCTGTCACAACCTCCTCTGGAAGTGAGTTCCATAACCCAATGACCCTCTGGGTGAAGAAATATTTCCCTTTATTAGTCCTAATTTTCCTACCTTGGAGCTTCAGGAGTGCCCTCTAGTCCTAGTGTTTTGTGACAAAGAAAATAGTTTTTCTTTATTCACCTTTTCTATCCCATGCATGATTTTATACACTTCGATCAAGTCACCTCTTAGGCGCCGTCTTTCAAGGCTGAAAAGACCATGGCGTTGCAACCTGGTTTCTTAAGGGAGCCGCTCCATCCCTTGGATCATTCTTGTTGCCCTTTTCTGTACCTTTTCCAGTTCCGGTATATCCTTCTTGAGGTGCGGTGACCAGAATTGTACACAGTACTCCAGATGTGGCCTCACCATAGATTTGTAGAGAGGCAATACAACATTTGCCGACCTATTTTCGATTCCCTTCCTGATCATGCCAAGCATAGAATTTGCTTTTTTCACTGCTGCAGCGCACTGGGTTGACATCTTCATTGAGCTGTCCACCAAGACCCCAAGATCCCTTTCCTGGTTTGTCTCGGAAAGCTTTGACCCCATCAATTTGTAGGTGTAGTTGGGGTTCTTTGCCCCGATGTGCATGACTTTACACTTGTTTAGGTTAAAATGCATTTGCCACTTCGTTGCCCATTCACTCAATTTCGATGGAATAGGAACTCACAAGCTACACATATTCATTGGATCAAAGCATGTGCATTCAAAATCATCAGTACATATAACATTCAGAATCATCAGTACATATATCATTCAGTTCATCAATATCAAAACACATATAGTAATACAATTCATGTCCACGCTCAACAGTTCAGTTCATGAGGTGATGTGTGCCCAGAAATCAAACAGTTCTGAGGGGCTCAAAGTACCGTTAAGGTCAAAATATACAGTCCTTGGGAACCCGACAACTCACGAGTCCCGGGAGAACACACAGAGGAGTTGACATCGCGACCCGAAGGTCAGGTGGCAGGAGACACACCTACGGCAGTCCGAGTGCAGACATCCTGTAGTTCGCCATTTCGCGTGGAAAGCATGCTTCTTCAGGGCGTTCCGGCTTTGGGACGCTCCTCCTGGGTATTATAGTGTGGCAGATAATCCTGCATCAGTTTACTAGAAGATCAAATGTATTCAGGTCAGCAGCATCGCAAGGTGGTATCTCCTGGGCTCTCCCTCACAAGCGGAGGGAGAGCCTAGAGAACAGGAGGAAATTCCTCCGAATCTCGGAGTTAGTTCTCAGCAGGGAAGGAGGACGCGAGGGGATGCCCTCCGCACCTCCTTCCCTGCTAAGAACTAAAGCGGGTCAAGCCTTGACGTGGTTTAGGTCTTAGCAGGGAAGGAGGAGCATCCGCACCCCCTTCCCTGCTAAGAACTAAAGTGCATCAAACCTTGACGCGGTTTAGGTCTTAGCAGGGGAAGGAGCTTCTTGCATCCACACCTCCCGCCCTCCCCTCCCCTCAGAGGCATCCCGCGTTAAATATAATCTGCGATGCTTCTGAGCTGGGAGGGAGGGAGGGAGGGAGGGAGGGAAGGAGGGAGGGCTTGCTCTCCATTCCTCCCTCCCTGTCCTGCCAGCTGAGAGGCATCGTGGATCGCTTCTGACTGCGGGGAGGGAGGGAAGAGTGCAGGGCTTGCCTCCCAGCTGGCGTAACGAATAATAACGAATTCTTCCCTCCCAGCTGGCGTAATGAATAATAATGAAAATTCGTTATTAATTACGTTTCAATTATGAAATTTACTTAAAAATTTTTGGAATAATTTCTATAACGACCCAGAAAAGGAAATCCTTCCCCCCCCCCACGAGTTTAGAATCATTTTTAATGGATCAACCACCCCTGATAAATAAATAAATCACCAAAACAATACAATTAAAAGTCGGTTTTTCGGAGCCTGAGACTATGAGATGGTTTTGACTTGCTAGCAGAAGGAAAGTAAGGCAATGGTCATCCTTCCTTTGGGAGGAAGTTTCAGAATCTTATGAGCAGCCATCTCGAAAGGGCCTCTCCCTTTCCCCCCACCAGATGAGCCTGGGGAGGTGGCAAGACTGATAGAAGGGCCTCTTCTGAAGATCATATCCCTCTAATGGGCTCATAAAGCCCATTGCTAGTAACCAAGGGGTCTTCGTTTCCAGGTCTCTAGGTCATTGGAAGTACCATTAAAAAAGTGATGACACTCTTGCAAAACACCTCTGCAAAAGGGATTTGATAGAGCGTGGGCTTATGAAGAGAACCATAAGTACCAAAATCAATCACAGGCCGTGCCCTTCTAATATGATAGTGTTTCTTAAAAGCAAACTCGGAGCCTGGCGAAGTTATATTCGCTCTTTGGCCTCCAGAGCTCGTAGTAGCTGCGAGAAGAGCAAGGTAGCAGCTGGTTGATTCAGAAAGGTATTCCTTTGGGCATTGGGTGAGTTTATTTGATGAGACTCTGCAAACACGGCTATTAAATCTCCTGGTTTCAAGATGGAGAGGCGAATCAGAAAGGAGAGTGCTCTTTGTTCAGTTATGAAGTATATCAGCCTCTTCAAAGGAGCACACCCCATTGTATCTCTAATGGGAACAGAAAGCTATATTGTTTTCTCTAGCAGCCCTGGCAAATCTTGCAGAAGTTCTCTAGGATGAACTTGGTTGAGTTACTCTATTTGAAAGTGCATCTATTTATTTATTTAGTTATTATTTATTAATTCACACTTGATTGGCTGCCCTTCCCGGAAGGCTCGGGGCGGCTCACAACATATACCGTGTTTCCCCGAAAGTAAGACAGCGTCTTACTTTCTTTCCACCCCAAAAAGTCCCCCTACGTCTTACTTTCGGGGTACGTCTTATATAAACTAAGACGTACCCCGTCGCCATGCCCACGCCGCTGCCGCCGCCGTCACCACCGCCGGCCCATCGGCCGGGGCACACCTCCGCGGCGCACCTGTCTGCCAGGCCTCTCTGACGCCTCTTGCTCTCTTCCCCCCTCCCTTCCTTGGACGAAGAAAGGGAGGGGAAGAGAGCAAGAGGCGTGGTGAAGCGGCGGCGCGTCACTCTGACGTAGCGCCGCCGCCTGCTCTCTCTTCCCCTCCCTTCCTTAGATGAAGAAAGGGAGGGGGAAGAGAGCAAGAGGCGTGAGGCGGCGCCGCCTGACGCCACGCCTCTTGCTCTCTTCCCCTCCCTTCCTTGGACGAAGAAAGGGAGGGGAAGAGAGCAAGAGGCATGGCAGTGGGCGGGCTGCGTCAGAGTGACGCGCCGCTTTCGCCATGCCTCTTGCTCTCTTCCCCTCCCTTCCTTGGACGAAGAAAGGGAGGGGGAAGAGAGCAAGAGGCGTGGTGAAGCGGTGGCGTCACTCTGAGTGCAGCGCCGTCCGCCACGCCTCTTGCTCTCTTCCCCCTCCCTTCCTTAGATGAAGAAAGGGAGGGGGAAGAGAGCAAGAGGCGTGGTGAAGCGGCGGCGCGTCTCTCTGACGCAGCGCCGCTTCGCCACGCCTCTTGCTCTCTTCCCCCTCCCTTCCTTGGACGAAGAAAGGGGGGGAAGAGAGCAAGAGTCAGAGAGGCCTGGCAGAAAGGTGCGCGCGGAGGTGTGCTGCGGCCGATGGGGCGCGGCGGCGCGACCAGGCACGGCTTACTTCAGGGTACAGCTTATA
Organism: Anolis apletophallus; assembly: GCA_030556195.1. Taxonomy (NCBI): domain Eukaryota; kingdom Metazoa; phylum Chordata; class Lepidosauria; order Squamata; family Anolidae; genus Anolis; species Anolis apletophallus. The sequence continues at coordinate 38,114,904 of JARBWK010000016.1, forward strand.
TTAGCCGACCCCTGACACCCCCAATACGTCTTACAATCTTACGTCTTACTATCAGGGAAACACGGTATATACAATCAAGTATAAACAATGATTAAAAACGAGGTTAAAAACATATCTAAAAGTACAATAAAAACATGGAAGCCATATGCTAAACAAGATAATATACAGCAAGACAGATGGGCAAGTGAGGCAACATATAACGGTGCCTGCAGTTCATCCTACTCCAAACGCTTTCTGAAAGAGCAAGGTCTTCACCGCTTTCCGGAAGGAGAGGACGTTCTGCATGGCGCATACGTCAGCTGGCAGCAAGTTCCAGAGTGTTGGAGCTACTATTGAAAAGGCCTCCCGGCGAGTTGCCATCAGGCGGTACATTCTAGGCAAAAAAATAACCAAGAGGTTCTGTTCCTCAGAACGCATTGATCTGGTGGGACAATACGGGATGAAGGCGGTCCCTCAGGTACACTGGCCCCAGACCATGTAAGGCCTTAAAAGTTAGAACTAACACTTTGAAAGTGATCCGGCATTCTACCGGCAGCCAGTGCAGTTCGCACAGAATGGGCGTGATGTGAACGCTCAACGCACTCCCAGTAAGGAGGCGGGCTGCAGCGTTTTGCACCAGCTTGAGTTTCCGGATCACCGACAAAGGAAGGCCAATATACAGAACGTTACAGTAGTCCAATCTGGAGATGACCGTGGCTTGGATCACTGTGGCCAGGTCGCAACGGGACAGATAGCGGGCCAGCTTCCTTGCCTGGCGAAGATGGAAAAAGGCCACTCTGCTGACGGCGGAGACATGCGCCTCCATCGACAGCAGAGGGTCAGGGGTCACCCAAAGGCTCTTGACAGAAGACGACGGACATAGTGTCACGCTGTCCAGGGTCAGAAGCTGGACATCCCTCCCGCCCGGGCTACCAAGCCACAGGCGACCAAGTACAGATTCGGCCCGGCCATCCATTCTCAGAATGAGCTGGGTGTCATCAGCGTACTGATGGCATCCCAGCCCAAAGCTGCACACTAGCTGGGCAAGTGGTCGCATGTAGATGGTTAAATAACCATCCACACCAGTGGTTCCCAAACTTTTTTGGCCTACTGCCCCCTTTCCAGAAAAAAAATTACTCACCGCCCCCCTAGAAATTATTTGTTTAATTTAATAGCAATTAAACAGAAAGATATATGTATTAATGCAGTGGTTCTCAACCTTTCTAATGCCATGACCCCTAAATAATAGGGGTGGTTGATCCATTAAAAAATTGTTTCTAAACTCATGTGGGGGGAATTTCCGTTGGTGGGTCATTATAAAAAGTGTTCCAATTTTTAAAAAATAAATGTCGCAATTAAAATGTAATTAATAACGAATTTTCGTTATTAGGTCGTTAATACTTCAGCGCATGCGCAAAGCAAAAAAACAGGACTGCCACTGTTAAAAGCACAGGCAAATCAATCCAACCATGTAATCATGACAAGAACACATCAGCATCTAAGAGAAATGTATATATTCAATGTTCTGATACTCAAAGCATGTGGTATTCAATGCAATGATAAAGATATCACACAATAATTATGGAACAACACTGTGGAATACAAAGAGCTGGAAATAAAGGATAGGGCTCAAGATAAACACTCTAATGTAATATCAATCCATCCATCTAATCATGACAAGAACATATCAGTATCTAAGAGAAATGTATATATTCAGTGTTCTGATACTCAAAGCATGTGGTATTCAATGCAATGATAAAGACATTACACAATAATTATGGAACAACACGTCATAGAGTGCAATGAGTCAAATATGCTCTGGAGTTACATGACCAGAGGAGTTGCCCAATAGGCATGAGAAAAAAGTTATGAAAATGATTCGTTTCGTAAGAAATTCGTAAGAAATGCTACTTTCGAGTATTTCCGCACCTGGAACGCCAACCAGGAAGTGGACTTTCTTTTCGAACTTCGGGGCCAGGATTTTCTTAAGTGTCATTATTAGGTCGTAAGGGGGCACCTCCTTCTCTCTCACCACCTCCCGCCTCCTTGCCAATAAGTATTATGGCAAGGCAAGCCCTAAACTCGCTCCTTCTTTCGGCTGGAAGTTCGAAAAATGTAAACAGAGAGGATTACTCAGAAGTAAATCTGCAAAGGAGGGCACTTTGGATGAAGGGCCCTCCTTGTGGATTTACTTCTGAGTAAACCTCTCTGTTTACATTTTTCCAGGCTTCCTGCCTCTCCTGCCTGCCAGGATCTAAAGCATCAAAGAGTATTGGGGTGAGAAACCAACCTAATGTATAATAGAATGAATGCTACTGTAAGTGCCTAATATTATAAGTAATCCAACTGGTCATACCTACATTCCATGCACATGCAATAATACAGCAGTAATAACACTAACAAGAGTAAAATTCAAACCGAAGTATTCTGACTGGTCTCTCCTCATGCGGTGCAAACGGGGTCTTCTCTGAGGAGCCCGGGAAATTTGCCCAGGAAAAGCCAGCGTTTGCTGCTTGGGAGCACACACAGACATATTCTTGGGGGTAATAAGAGAAGAGCCCGTTTGCACCGCATGAGGAGGGACCAGTCAGAATACTTGGTTTGAATTTTACCTCTTCTTATACCCATTGTTATTACTGCTGTATTATTGCATGTGCATGGAATGTAGGTATATGACCAGCCTGGCAAACTTGGGCCCTCTGCCCCTCGGGATCAGGGTGAGAGAGAGGCAGCGAGGAGCGAGGGGGCTCCTCCTCCTTTTCTTTGCTGCTTCCAAGAATAGAATACCCCCTCCCTCCCTCCCCCTTCCCTCCCTCCTTCCTATTTGGAGAGTCCCATCTAGAATTCAGTGTGATTTATTCAAGTTTTGGCCTACAACTCCCAGAAATCCCAGTCAATTTACCAGCTGTTAGGATTTCTGGGAGTTGTAGGCCAAAACCATCTGGAATGCGCATGCGCTGGCATACGAACTACTAACGAATTTCGTTAGTAATTAAGTTACATTTTAGAAATTTTGGAATCTTTTGTAAGTCTTCCTATTACTAATAACCCCCCCCATTAGATTTTTGATTCCCTATTTTTGGGTTCTAAAACATGCCTATTGCCCAAGTTCTGTATCTTATATAATATGTGCTTGGCGTGGTAGTCCAAACAATGCAGTCTCAAGCAATAGTTCCAAAGCAGTTCATTAATATAAATAATATACACATGAATCTATAAACAAATGCATTGGTCACCATTGGCTTATGTAATTCCATTCGCATTGAGGTTTGACCATCGCACCTCGCCTGGCTTCTCCCTCCAGTTCCCGCTGACTCACGAGGAAACATCCAGCTTTATCTTAATCCCTTTGGATTCTTCAACGCTCGTTATCTGCTTTGAACTGGGTTATAGGGCAGTGTGGACTCCGTTAACCCAGTTCAAAGCAGATCTTGTTGGATTTTCTGCCTTGGGTTTTCTGGGATATAGGGCTGTGTGGAAGAGCCCCCAGATAACCGAGGTTTCCCCCAGTTCGCCAGGCTTTCCCTCACAAGCGGAGGGAAAGCCTGGCAAACAGGAGGAAAGAATCTCGACCGCGGGCTGCTTCCAAAGAGCCTGGGGAACAGAAAGAGAGGGTGGGAATAAAGACGACCTAATAACGCACCCTTTACGGAAATGGCGATCCCAGCTTCCGTTTTGAAACCTCACTTCCGGGTTGGACGCCGAGGGTCAATATAGGGTCAAAATAATTTCAAATACGAAAAATTAACGGAAATCAAAGTATTACGACCGGAGATATCCACCCCTAGAGGGTTCCTCATGTGGTGACCCCTAACAATATTTTCGTTGCTACTTCATAAATAATTTTCCTACTCTTACGAATTCTAATCCAAATATCTAATATGCAGGTCAAACCAAAGGGGGCAGGGCCAAAGAAGAGGGCCGTGCGACCCCTCCTAATTTTTTATCCCCCCTTAAAGGGGTTCACCACCTCACCAAATTCCCCTGAGCCTCCCACCGCCCCCTTGGATCGCCCCACCGCCCACCAGGGGACGGCACTGTCCACTTTTAGAATCAGTGATCTACACAGTTGAATTAATTCAGTTAGACACCATTTTACATATAAGGAATTATCAGGGCTAAACTGAACCCCAAATTGATTTTATCCCCCACCCAAAAGCCAGTATAGTGTAGTGTTTCTCAACCTTCCTAATGCCGTGACCCCTTAATACAGGTCCTCACATTGTGGTGACCCCGAACCATAACCTTATTTTTGTTGCTACGTCCTAACTGTCATTTTGCTACTGTTATGAATCGTAATGTAAATATCTGATATGCAGGATGTATTTTCATTCACTGGACTAAACTTGGCACAAATATGCAATAAGCCCAAATTTGACTACTGGTGGGGTTGGGTGGGGTTGATTTTGTCATTTGGAAGTTATAGTTGCTGGAATTTATAGCTAACCTACAATCAAAGAGCATTCTGAACCCCACCAATGATGGACCAAATTTGGCACACAGAACTCCCATGACCAAGAGAAAATGCTGGAAGGGTTTTGTGGACTCAAGCAACGAGGGATCTGGACCAAATTTGACACGGATACTCAATATGTCCAAATGTGAGCACTGTTGGAGTTTGGGGAAAATAGACCTTGACATTTGGGAGCTGTAGTTGCTGGGATTTATAGTTCACCTACAATCAAAGAGCATTCTGAACCCCACCAATGATATAATTAGGCCAAACATCCCTCACAGAACTGCCATAATCAACAGAAAATAATGTGTTTTCTGATGGTTTTTGGCAACCCCTTTGGCACCCCTTCGCAATCTCCTCAGGGTCTTGACCCCCAGGTTGAGAAACACTGGTATTGAGGATTGTGTGTTAGGTGACAGCTCTGGAGAGCAGGGCTATATTATCTCGAGGTTAGACTACTGTAACGCCCTCTACATTGGCCTTCCCTTGTCAACAACCCGGAAACTCAAGCTGGTGCAAAATGCTGCTGCTCGATTGCTGGTGGGAGCACTTGCAAGAGAGCACATCACACCAATCTTACAGCAAGTGCACTGGCTACTAGGGGTGGATATCTCCGGTTTAAAATACTTTGAAATCCATTATTTTTCGTATTAGAAATTATTTCTACTTTATATCGACCCTCGGGGTCCAACCTGGAAGAGAAGTTTCAAAACCGAACCCGGGGTCGCCATTTTTTCTAAAGGTCACGTAATTAGGTCGTTTTTTCTCGCCTCCGTTCTCAACTCACGAGAGGAGACTGGAGGGCAGCAGCACCCGCCTTTCTCCTCTCGCCAGCTGACAGCTGAGGTGGGCGCTTTATTCCCAATCAGGGAAAGAAGTGGGGAGGCAAACCCCCCACCTCCTCCTCTGCATGGGAATAACGCGAGACAAGCTTTGTCTCGCATAATTCCCATGCAGAGGAGGAGGTGGGGGGTTCGCCTCCAGACTTTCCCCGCACCTCAGAGCCATCCCGTGTTAAATATAATGTGAGATGGCACTGAGGGGGCGGGGGAAGGAAGGTGTGTGTGTGTGTGTGCCTTGCATCCACACACACTTCCTTTCCCCGCACTTCAGAGCCATCCCGCGTCAAATTTAATCCCGATGCTTCTAACCTGGGGGGGGGGGGGAGGGAAGAGTCCAGGGCTTCATTCTTCCCTCCCAGCTGGCATAAGGAATAATAATGAAAATTCGTTATCAATTACGTTTCAATTACGAAATTTACTTAAAATTTTTCAGAATAATTTCTATACCGACCCATTTATTATTTATTTACTTTGCTTCTAGACCGCCTCTCTCAGCCCGAAGGCGACTCGAGGCGGTGTACAACAGCAAAAACTGCTCAAGACAAACATATCAACAATTATCAATACAATACAATTCCAACATATACAAATTAGCATTCAACGTTAAAAACACAATATCAGCGTCTCATTAATTAAATCGACTTCCAATTGCATCGTCGTTGTTCCATAGGTCTCAATTTGACAATCATACTACATCTGCAAATGCCCGGTCAAATAGCCAGGTCTTAACCTTCCTGCGAAATGTCAGGAGGGAGGGGGGCCGATCTGATGTCATTAGGAAGGGCGTTCCAAAGCCGAGGAGCCACCACTGAAAAGGCCCTGTCTCTCGTCCCCACCAATCATGCCTGAGAAGCAGGCGGGACCGAGAGCAGGGCATGTCCAGATGATCTTAAACATCTTGAAGGTTCATAGGAAGAGATGCGTTCGGACATGTAAGTTGGACCAGAACCGTTAAGGGCTTTAAAGGCCAAAGCCAGCACTTTGAATTGTGCCCGGTAGCAAACTGGCAGCCAGTGGAGCTGGCACAACAGAGGTGTTGTGCGCTCCCTGAGTGCCGCTCCTGTTATCAACCTGGCTGCTGTCCGTTGAACCAGTTGAAGCTTCCGAGCAGTCTTCAAAGGCAGTCCCACGTAGAGGGCATTGCAGTAATCTATACGGGATGTAACCAGAGCGTGGACTACCGTGGCCAAGTCAGACTTCCCAAGCAACGGATATCTCTCAGACTTCCCAGCAACGGATATCTCCCCCCCCCCCCAGGAGTTTAGAATCAATTTTTTATGGATCAACCACCCCTACTGGCTACCAATAGAGTACCGGATTGTTTTCAAGGTCCTGTTGTTGACCTAGGGCCAGTGTACCTGAGGGACCGCCTCACCCCATATGTTCCCCGAGATCGCTGCACTCAGAAGAACAAAACCTTCTGATGATTCCATCAATCCCTTCCTGCCGCCGACACTATGGAACGCGTTACCAGACGATGTTCGGGCTGTCACGGAGTTAGCCCCCTTCCGGAGAGCCTGCAAGATGACCCTTTTTAAGCAGGCCTTCAATCTAAGCGCCTCCTGACAACTTTGACCACGTCCTTGTGTTTTATATAACAAAGTGTTTTATCTGTATTTTTACTGTTGCTTTATGTAAACCGCCATGAGCCTGCAGGGACGTGCTGTATATAAAAGTGAACAATAAAAATAAATAAATAAATAAATAAATATGCTCAGCCCTGGAAACCCAATTTGCCATATCCGAATACGGCATGACATGTAGTTGTGATGCTTCCCCTCTAATGCTGAGCACATGGATGGCACCGAATCGTTACAAAGTCTGCAGGAGGACAGCACAACACCAGCAATCCTCAAGCTGGTGTTGTGCTGAATGGATTGGCGATCCCAGTTGCTGACACCGGTACTTGTTTATGATGTATTATCCCAGGATGACAAAAGAGCTGAGGACGCAGCTTCCCGTTGCTGCCTTTTAACTCACATCAGCACTGAATTTATGTCCTCTATGGTGCAGATAAATCAGAACCTGAGGGGAAGCATCCCCCTCCCCTCGCCAAGATATTAATGTCAGAAGGGTCTCATTGGGCCATAAGACAAGTGCAGTTAATTGTTCAGAGGCAGCGTTAAAAATGCAGAAGGCTGGCATGGGAATTGCAAGCAGGGATGTTGGAATCATTTGTCATTTGGGGTGCAAACGGGGACCCCTCCCTCTCCGATAAGACATTTCATTTTCCTATTCGATACACATTGCTTCCCTTAATAGTTTTTGAAAAGACTGTTTACTGCAAGACAGGCAGTCGGTGGAGTCTAATGAACATATGCTGGGAGAAATGAATGTGCCAAAACTTTTCAATCATAAGTTTTTTTATTTTATTTCTGGATCGGATTGAAACTTTTTTAAAAAAAAAATCTACATTTTATTCAAGTTATTAAACAAAAACTCTGCAGTTTTGTTTTTTGGTTTCTTGTTTTTTAAAAAAATTCTTTCTTTTAAGCATAAATTAATTTATTTTATTTATTTTATTTATTATTCGGGCTTCTATGCCGCCGACTCCCTGAGGCTCGCGGCGGCTTACAGGAGCCGAAGGGCACAGTAAAATACAGGCAATAAGCAGTTAAAAACAATTAAAAACAACAGCAGTATAGTAATTAATAACACAGTTAACACAATGAACAGCACATCATCCTCAGAAGAGCGAATAGATGGCGGGGCATGGGCAGGACTTACTCACCAAAGGCCTGCTTAAACAGGTATGTTTTACAGGCCCGTCTAAACGGGAGCAAGTCCTTCATAGCCCGAGTTCCGGCCGGGAGGGCGTTCCACAGCGTAGGTGCTATGACAGAGAACGCCCTCCGGCGGGTAGCAGTCAGCCTTGCGAGTTTAGCTGAAGGTATCACCAGGAGATTGGAGTCCTCAGATCGAAGTGATCTCAGAGGGCAATATGGGGTGAGACGGTCCCTCAAATACGCTGGCCCCAGGCCGTGTAAGGCCTTAAAGGTGAGGACCAACACTTTGAAGGTGATCCGGTGCTCAATTGGCAGCCAGTGCAGATCCTGCAAAACAGGTGTTATGTGGGCGCCAGCTGGCGTGCCAGACAGGAGCCGGGCGGCAGTGTTCTGCACTAGCCTGAGCTTCCGGGTCACCGACAGAGGAAGGCCAACGTAGAGCGCGTTGCAGTAATCCAGCCTTGAGATTACTGAGGCTTGGATCACTGTGGCCAGATTGTTCCGGGAGAGATAGGGGGCCAGCCTCCTTGCCTGTCGCAGATGAAAAAAAGCAATCTTGCTGACCGCAGAGACCTGGGCCTCCATGGTCAGCTGGGAGTCCAAATGGACCCCCAGGCTCTTTACGGAAGGCGATGGGCATAACACCGCACCGTCCAGGCTCGGAAGCTGGACATTAACATCACCCGGGCGACCCAGCCACAAGATCTCCGTCTTCGCCGGATTCACCCTCAACCTATTAATTTATTAATTTATTAATTTATTAATTTATTAATTTATTAATTTATTGATTTATTAATTTATTAATTATTTCAATTTATATACCGCCCTTCCCAGAAGGCTCAGGGTGGTTTACACAGACTTAAACAACATGATCACAACAACGATTAAAATATAATAAAAACAGTTTGGACAGATATGAAACTGGCGGCCTCTAGAGGTTAAACGCCTGTCGGAAGAGGTTAGTCTTGCAGGCCCTCCGAAAGGCCTGCAGATCGGTTATTGCTCGGACCTCCCCTGGCAGATCGTTCCAAAGGTTAGGTGCTACTACGGAGAAAGTACACTGTCGCGTAGACGCCAAGCGGCAAGTCCTAATTGATGGTACATCTAACAGATTTTGATCCATGGGCCGTAGTGGTCTCTGGGGAATATGCAGGGAAAGGCGGTCCTTCAGGTACACTGGCCCCAGACCATGCAAGGCCTTAAAGTTTAGTACCAACACTTTGAAGGCAATCCGGTACTCGATGGGAAGCCAATGCAATCGCTGTAAGACTGGTGTGATGTGACACGTCCGTGTCACTCCAACCAGCAGTCGAGCCGCAGAGTTTTGCACCAGCTTAAGTTTCCGGATCACTGACAAAGGAAGGCCAATGTAAAGGGCGTTACAGTAGTCTAGTCTCGAGATGACCGTAGCCTGGATTACCGTGGCCTGGATTACCATGGCTAGGTCACTGTCGGAGAGGTAGGGCGTCAGCCGCCGTGCCTGGCGCAGATGGAAGAATGCTGCTCTGCTCACGGTGGAGACCTGAGCCTCCATCATTTTATTTTTATTTATTTTATTTATTCGGTTTTATATTCCGCTCCTCCCTGCAGGCTCGGGGCGGATCACAACAACATTCGATAAAAACATCGAGATACAACAATGTTAAAAGACCACAAGGTTTACAGATTCTTAAAAACTCAAAAACATGGTCATACAATACATTTCCGGATTAGCCAAAAGCGAGTATGAAGAGGGCAGTCTTGCACGCTCTCCGGAAAGGAACAAGCTCTCGAATCACGCGGATATCGGGTGGAAGAGAGTTCCACAGCATAGGGGCCGCAACAGAAAAGGCACGCTGCCTGGTTGTGGACAAGTGGCAGGAGTGGATTGATGGAATTTCTAACAGGTTCTGCTCCTCTGAGCGCAGTGATCTCGGGGGAACGTACGGGGTAAGGCGGTCCCTCAGGTACACAGGCCCTAGACCGTATAAGGCCTTGAAGGTCAAAACCAACACCTTGAAGGCAATTCGGTACTCGATAGGAAGCCAGTGCAGTTGCTGTAAGATGGGAGCAATGTGCTCTCTCACCGGTGCTCCCACCGGTAAGCGAGCAACGGCATTCTGCACTAGCTTGACTTTCCGGATTGTCGACAAAGGAAGGCCCATATAGAGGGTGTTACAGTAGTCCAGCCTCGAGATGACCGTCGCTTGGATCACCATGGCCAGGTCATCCCTGGACAGGTAGGGTGCCAGTCGCCTAGCCTGTCGGAGATGGAAAAATGATGCTTTGCTGACCATGGAGACCTGGGTCTCCATGGACAGCAAAGGGTCCAGATGGACACCCAGACTCTTAACAAGGGATGACGGGCTAAGTTGCTCGCCATCCAGGGTAGGCAACCAGCACTCATCCAGCCCAAGGCGACCGGGCCACAAGATCCCCGTCTTCAGTAGCGGGTCCAGTTGGACCCCCAGGCTTTTCACCAGGACCGATGGGCTGACCACCTCGCCATTCATTATTGGCAGCCGGAGCTCCCCACCCCACGGGATGATCCAGCTGGCCTGTAGCCACCCAGTCACGGCTTCAAGGCACTGATGGAAATAATCGGCCTTCCAACCTCAGCACCAGCAGGATGTCATCAGCGTACTGATGACACTCCAGACCAAAACTACCCAGTTGAGCCAGTGCACGCATGTAGATGTTAAATAACAGAGGAGAGAGGATGGCTCCTTGGGGGACCCCACAATCGAGGGGGACCCTTTCCGAGACCACCCCTCCCCCCTCCACCTGTTGTCCCCGATCTTGGAGAAAGGAGGAATTTAAGGGTGGTCCCCCTAACTCCCGTCACAGCTAAATGGTGGATCAACAATGCATGATCGACTGTGTCAAATGCTGCCGTGAGGTCCAATAACACGAGCAGCGCTGACCCACCTTGGTCCAACTGGCAGCGCAGCTGATCTGTGATGGAGACAAGCACAGTTTCTGTCCCGTGCCCAATACGGAAACCGGACTGGAAGGGATCTAATCCAGCTGTATCGTCCAAGAACCGCTGCAGCTGTCCCACTGCTGCCCTCTCAATTACCTTACCCAGAAATGGTAAATTCGAAACCGGGCGGTAATTGGAGAGAACCGAGCCATCTAGACCCGGTTTCTTCAGCAGTGGACTTACCATTGCCTCTTTTAAACTCTCTGGAAAAACACCTTGCTCGAGGGAGCTATTTACTATCTTCAACAGAAATTCCCCCATATACACACATACACATTGAAGAAGAACTAAACAGGTTCCTGAACCAGCTTAACAACACCCACCCAAATATCCAATTCACCATGGAAAAAGATAATGAAGGGAAACTTCCTTTTCTAGGTGTCCTAGTCATCTGCAAACCAGATCAACAATTGGGTCACACAGTTTACAGAAAACCTACACACATGGATAGATACCTACTAGGCATGGTTTAGAACCCAAAAATAGCAAATCGTAAATCTAAGGGGGGGGGGGGATTTTTTTGATTAGTAATAGGAAGACTTACAAAAAAATTCCAAAAAGTTCTAAAATGTAAACAAATTACTAACGAAATTCGTTAGTAATTCGTATGCCAGAGCATGCGCATTCCAGATGGTTTTGGCCTACAACTCCCAGAAATCCTAACAGCTGGTAAATTGGCTGGGATTTCTGGGAGTTGTAGGCCAAAACTTGAATAAATCACACTGAATTCTAGATGGGACTCTCCAAATAGGAAGGAGGGAGGGAAGGGGAGGGAGGGAGGGGGGTATTCTATTCTTGAAGCAGCAAAAGAAAAGGAGGAGGAGCCCCGGCTCCTCGCTGCCTCTCTCACCCCGATCCCGAGGGAGTGAGGGCCCAAGTTTGCCCAGGCTGGTCATATACATGCAATAATACAGCAGTAATAACAATGGGTATAAGAAGAGGTAAAATTCAAACCGAAGTATTCTGACTGGTCCCTGCCTCATGCGGTGCAAACGGGCTCTTCTCTGTGAGCCGGAAATTAGCCCTGGAAAGACAGCGTTTTCTGCTTGGGTGCACACACATACATATTCTTTGGGGGATTTGCTGCAGAATCCCGGCCTCATAGAGAAGATTCTGCAGCAAATCCTCTCCCAAGAATATGTATGTGTGTCCCAAGCAGAAAACGCTGGCTTTTCCCGAGGGCTAATTTCCCGAGCCCGTTTGCACCGCATGAGGAGAGACCAGTCAGAATACTTCGGTTTGAATTTTACCTCTTCTTATACCCATTGTTATTACTGCTGTATTATTGCATGTGCATGGAATGTAGGTATAACCAGTTGGATTACTTATAATATTAGGCACTTACAGTAGCATTCATTCTATTATACATTAGGTTGGTTTCTCACCCCAATACTCTTTGATGCTTTGGATCCTGGCAGGCAGGAGAGGCAGGGAAGCCTGGAAAAATGTAAACAGAGAGGTTTACTCAGAAGTAAATCCACAAAGGAGGGCCCTTCATCCAAAGTGCCCTCCTTTGCAGATTTACTTCTGAGTAATCCTCTCTGTTTACATTTTTTCCAGGCTTCCTTCCAGCCAAGCGAAGGAGCGAGTTTAGGGCTTGCCTTGCCATAATATTGGCAAGGGAGGCGGGAGGGTGGTGAGAGAGAAGGAGGGTGCCCCCCCTTATGCCCCCCCTTACGACCTAATAACGACACTAAAGAAAATCCTGGCCCCCGAAGTTCGAAAAAGAAAGTCCACTTCCTGGTTGGCGTTCCAGGTGCGGAAATACTCGAAAGTAGCATTTCTTACGAATTTCTTACGAAACGATTCATTTTCATAACTTTTTTCTCATGCCTAATACCTACACAAAAACTCCAACCATCACTCAAGTCAAAAAAGAACCACCATTTAAGCCCTGGCAGACCGTGCAAAAAGAATTTGCAGACCCCACCTTCTCCAATGCGAACTGAGCCACCTAAACTAGCCACGTAAAGACCAAGAACAAGCCACGAGAGTCAAGGCAAAGACCTACCCAGAGGAAAAGCGTTCTTACCAGACATCAAGGGAATAACTGACCACATAGGGAAGCTGATGAGGAAACACAACCTACAGACAATCTACAGACCCACTAAGAAAATCCAACAAATGCTACATTCAGCAAAGGACAAGAGGGAACCTCTCAACTCTTAGGAATCTACTGTCTCTTGGCTTTTCTTCGCGAACAAAGATTCAGGAAGGACTCATCCCATGCTTTCTACAAGGACGTTGATGACTAAGAAGGCCAATCCTAGATAGGCAAATCCGGTTGCAGAAAGCACAGCAGAAAGTTTCCTTGGGTGATGTTGTATCCAAGTTGCGGTTCTTTCTGCGTTGTCGTTTCTCTTCGAGACCCGTTCGGCGTGTCTTCTCGAAGGAGGCCGCAGCATTGTTAAAACTTGTACGCCAGCTGCGCCCGTACCTTGGGAGGTCTGACTTGGCCACGGTGGTCCACGCTCTGGTTACATCCCGTATAGATTACTGCAACGCTCTCTACGTGGGGTTGCTTTCAAAAACTGTTCGGAAGCTGCAACTAGTCCAACGGACAGCAGCCAGGTTGATAACAGGAGCGGCATTCAGAGAGCGTACAACCCCCTTGTTGTGCCAGCTCCACTGGCTGCCAGTCTGCTACCGGGCACAATTCAAATTTAGCCTTTAAAGTCCTAAACGGTTCGGGTCCAACTTAGTTGTCCGAACACATCTCTCCTTATGAACCATCGAGATGTTTAAGATCATCCAGAGAGGCCCTGATCTCGGTCCTGCCTTCTTCGCAGGCGCGATTGGCGAGGACGAGAGACAAGGCCTTTTCAGTGGTGACTCCTCAGCTTTGGAACGCCCTCCCTAGTGACATCAGATCGGCCCCCTCCCTCCTGACATTTTGCAGAAAGTCAAGACCTGGCTGTTTGAGCAGGCATTTGCTGATGAAATAAAATATAATGGTTTAATTAGATATATGGAATGACGATGATGTGACAGAAAGTGATTTCAACGTGATGCTGAGACTGCATTTGTATGTGTTAATTGCTAATTGTTATGTTATATGGTTATTGTTTGGTTTTGCTTTGCTTGTGTAAACTGCCCCGCGTCGCCTTCGGGCTGAGAGGGGTGGTATAGAAAAATGATAAATAAATAAATAGATTGTGGGTAGTGCGTCTCCATGCCTCCCGATGTGAGGCCAGGGTGGACCATTGTTGGTGATCAATCTGGCCGAGCCTGAGATGTTTCAGGGAGTCTTTATATCTCCTTTTTGGGGCACCTCTCTTGCGCTGACCCATGGCGAGTTCACCATAGAGTAGTATCTTTGGGAGGCAGTGGTCCTCCATCCAAGAGACGTGCCCTGCCCAGCGCAGCTGTGTTCTCAATAGCATGGCCTCAATGCTGGTGATCCCTGCTTGCTCAAGGACAGCAACATTAGTCACATAGTCAGTCCAGTGTATATTTAGGATTGTGAGAAGACAGCGCTGATGAAGCGTTTGAGGAGTCGTAGGTGTTGGAGTCTACTGTATACTATGCGGATGTGGACAAGTCTACAGAGGGAACACCAAATGCAGCATCATTGCCCAGGCATGAATCAAGGAACATTGAAAGGCATTGCAGACTTTTTCAACTTGAAAAGCAGAGCACCTGATGAACCAACCTAGACACATCATATTATCTGAGAACACGGAAATGCTAGACCAGCGTTTCCCAACCTTTTTTGAGCCGCGGCACACTTTTAACATTAAAAAAAATCCGGGGGCACGCCACCAACCAAAATGACACAAAATGACACTCTAACACAGTAAAGAACGGCTGGGGATGGTGGCCTGTTGGGAGCAGCTGCTGGGAGTGCCAAAGCTGGGGAGGGGAGGAGCCAGGCTGTGCCATGCCCCGCCCCTACCCCCAGCTTCACCTCTCCCAGCAGCTGCTCCAGCCTTGAGGGGGCAGTGCCAAGCCAGCGGTGCCAGAGCCAGCACAATGCTGGCTTGGCACTGTCCCCTCAAGGCTGGAGCAGCTGCTGGGATTGCCGAAGCTGGGGGAGGGGGCAGAGCCAGGCCGCACCATGCCCCGCCCCCTCCCCCCAGCTTCAGCTCTCCTACAGAGGAGGAGCATGAGCGGTGGACGGGCTTCAGTGGGCGGGGCTCCTCCTCCACGCGGCTTCAGCGAGCGAGGGGCAAGAGTCATGGTGGGAGTCATGGCGGATTGGAGGCTGGCTGGGGAAATGGCCGAAGGAGGCGGCGCCCCGGCCCCTTCTTTTTCTTCGCCACTGCCCGGCCCTTCCTCCTCCCCCAAGCAGCAGGAGTTCGGCAGGAGGGGGGGAGGAAGGGGGGCAGAGAGCTTTTCTCGCGGCACAGCAGGAGGTCCGTCATGGCACACTAGTGTGCCACGGCACACTGGTTGAGAAAGACTGTGCTAGACCACTCTAACAACCACCATGTGGGACTACACAAAAAACCATTGAAATCCACAAGCATGTGGAGAATTTTAACAGAAAGGAAGAAACCATGAAAGTGAACAAAATTTGTCTACCAGTATTTTTTAAAAAAACTCTAAAATTATAACAGCAAATAAAAAACAACACTCAAACACAGGGGAACTCCAGACAAGAAACAATCAGGGACAGCTAATTACCTCTCAACAAAGGATTTTCCCCAGGCACTAATAAGCCACACCTAAAAACTGTCAGGCCATCAAATGCTAATCAAGGTAGCCAATTGGAACATTCACACCTACTTCCAAGAGACAAGAGTACTTTCTCCCACCCTGGACATTCCACAGATATATTCTCCTAGTTCCCAACACACCTCAAGACCTCTGAGGATGCCTGCCATAAATGTAGGCAAAACGTCAGGAGAGAATGCTTTTGGAACATGGCCATATAGCCTGAAAAACAACAACCTGGTGATTCTGGCCATGAAAGCCTTTGACAATACACATACACAATCTTTACAAGTATAATATAGCTACCAACTCTCCCCAGGGCCGTAGCCAGGATTTTGATTCGGGGGGGGGGGGGGCTGAGTTTGGTTCGGGGGGGCTGAGACTGGGTGGAAGAGGGTCTACCCTAGCAAACCTTTTGTATTGTTATCCCAATAACCCCATGAATGTGGGATATAATGAGCATGGTGATCAGATCATGATATGAATAAACATAACCGTTTAAATAATGTACCAGTAAGGCTTTTTTGCAGACCACCCTGAGAATCGGGGCTGAAGCCCCCTTAGCCCCCCCCCTGGCTACATGCCTGACTCTCCCATTTTCTCCACTCTAATTCATTCATAAACCAGGGGTAAGGGAACCTATGGCTCGGGAGTCAGACGTGGCTCTTTTCATGATTGCATCTGGCTCTCTAGAGCAGCCCAGGCCTCAGTTTCCCAGCATGCAGCAGGGAGGAGTGACGCAAATGTGCTGCGACTGCTGCTTCCGTGCTGCCATCGCCGCCTCTTCCTCATCCCCCGCTGCTCTCGGAGTCCAGCGCTCTTTTCACCAGGGATGGCTGAGCCCGGTGGTGCCTCGTCCTCATCTTCCTCTTCGGCCTCCAACACGGCCCTCGGGGGAGGTGATGGAGTTGGGCCTGGCCCTGGCGCCGTGGACCCGGCTTCGCTGCCCCCGGGGGACGCCCAACTCATCGCCTTAATCATCGAGCAGCTCAAGAGCCGCTGCCTCTTTGACGCCTTCTGGAGGGACAGCCTCACCGACGTCGACACCAAGGTCCGCCTTGGCCCCGCGCCCTCTTCCCCCTTCATTCCTTCCTTCCTTCCTTCCTTCCTTCCTTCCTTCCTTCCTTCCTTCCTTCCTTCCTCTACCTTTCTTTTTCCCTCTCTTTTTCTTTCATTCTTTTCCTCTCTCTTTCCCTACCTTCTTTCCTCCATTCTCCCTCTTCCTTCCTTCCTTTCTCCCCTTCACCCTTTCCTTCTCCTTCTCTCCTTCCTTTTCCCTCCCTCTCTCCCCTTCTTTCTTTCCTCCATTCTCCCTCTTTCTTCCTTCCTTTCTCCCCTTCACCCTTTCCTTCACTCCTTCCTTTTCCCTCCCTCTCTCCCCTTCCTTCTTTCCTCCATTTTCCCCAAGTCTCTCTCCCCTTCTTTCTTTTCTTCTTTCCCCTTCATTATTTTACTTTTTCCTCACTCCCTTTCCTTTCTTTTCCCCACCCTTTCCTTCCTTCCCATTTCCTTTTTTCTTTTTCCCTCCTTGTCTCTCTCCTGCTTTTCTTCCTTTTCCATAGTTTGTTCTTCTTTTCTTTCTTCCTCTCCCCCTCCTTCCTTTATTTCCTCTGCCTTTCTTTCTTTCCCCCTTCCTTCCTTCCACCTTCTCTCCCTTCCCAGAGTCCTGATCATGCCTTTTGCAGAGCCAGGTCTGAAGTGTACCGTCATTCTTCCGGGGGAATCCTTTTCTTATCGTATGTACGTATAGACTCACATTTAGTTGAATTCAGTCTTAAAATATATTATACTAGCTTGGGGACCTGGCGGTGCCCAGGTTATTTGAGAAAGGCATTGTGTGCCAAGGTTGGTCTTTGGTACTTCAAGTCCCATCATCCATGGTCCAACCTCCTGTAAACTGTAGAAGGATGGAGACTGGTCACGGGGCACAGGGTGCCAAGTGTAGTCTTTATAGGTCTTTGTTCAGGGCTGCAGTGGTCTCAGGGAAATGAAGGCTTTGAAAGTACTACAAATCCCATAATCCATGGAGGTACCTCAAGTCCCACTCTTCTCCATATGGCAGTAGAATGTAGTGTGGGTCATAGGGCACTGTGTGTCAAGCTTGGCATTGCACTGGGCCTCTGTGTGGCAAGTATGGTCCTGATCCATCATTGTTGTGGGCCGCTATGCTCTAAGCAAGTGAGTTAAAGTACTGCAATTTCCGTCATCCATGGTGCATTTTACCTCAAACTGCACCAAGATTTAGAGTGCATCGGGGGTCAAGTTTGGTCTTGTTCTGTCATTGTTGTGGACAATGTGAAGTTGAGGAAGCCTTACTGTCAAATCAGGTTGTGGCCTAGTCTGGAAAATCAAGTAGAGGAAGCTTTACTGCCAAATCAGGCTGAGGCCTAGTTTGTTAAATCAGCTGAAGGAAGCCTTTTTTAAAAAGTGCACTCTCTGGCACCTTTGAGATTTTGGATGTTGGAATGTTGGCCATGCAGAGTCCGTTATGGCAACCAATCAGTGGCAACCAATCTCCTCTGTCTGGTGCCTTAGAGGGTTGGAGTTCTGCGGCTGGCCAGTCAGAGCCATTTATGCAAATAATCCCGGAGTGGCAGCCAATCGAAACGCTGGCACATATTCCTCCCATCACTTGGCCCACCCGCCCACTGCCCGCAAACACTGACTTTTATTATATGTAATAGATATATTATATGGCTCTCACTGAAATAAATTTCCAAATATTTTACTTGCATGGCTCTCTGAGTTAAAAAGGTTCCCAACCCCTGCTGTAACCCTATCATTGTGATTTTGGATATTTGCTTGGCAGTGCGGGAAGTGATAGTTTGGTAAGCTTTTGTTGAAATGTAAACTACACAAAATGCCCTTCTTTCCTTAATGCATGATCTCTCTTGGATAGAGTTGTCGAGTAAGGGGACTTGATTATTTTATAAAAAGTGGTTTGATCTGATGATTAGTTCTTCAATTCATTATTTTCCATGCAGAATGGAACAAACCACAGTGAAATGCTTCTCGGGATAGGCAGATCTCTCAACTTCCCTTTCCACAGACTGTGACCAAGGTCCCATATGGCACCATATGGCATAAAACTTCTGCATGAGGAACCACACAACATATCTCCTCTCCAAACCTCCCTGGACTCTCTTTAATGTGTGGAGAGTGAAAAGGATCAGAAAAGCATCTGGCTGTGTTCCTGTAACCAGATGCAGAATTATTACATCACTGACTCAGATCTAACGGAGGTGCCTGGCGATCTCAGCAGTACGCTGATGACACCCAGCTTCTGCTGAGAATGGACGGCAGGCCGGACTCCGTACCCGATTGTTTCCATCTATGCCTTGAAGCCATGACTGGTTGGCTGCGTGCCAGCCGGCTGAAGGTGAATCCATCGAAGACGGAGATCCTGTGGCCTGGTCGGCCTGGGCTGGGTGGGTGCCGGTTGCCTACCCTGGACGGCGAGCGGCTTAACCCATCGCCGTCGGTTAAGAGCTTGGGGGTTGTGTTGGACTCCTCGCTGACCATGGAGGCCCAGGTCTCCGTGGTCAGCAGGACGTCATTCTATCACCTCCAGCAGGCTAGGCGACTGGCACCCTACCTGTCCAGGGACGACCTGGCCACGGTAATCCAAGCGACGGTCATCTCGAGACTAGACTACTGTAATGCCCTCTACGTTGGCCTTCCCCGTCGACACCCGGGAAACTCAAGCTAGTGCAGAATGCCGCTGCTCGCTTGCTGGCAGGAGTGCCGGCAAGGAGCACATTACACCTACCCTCCGGCAACTGCACTGGCTTCCCATCGAAACCGAATTGCCTTCAAGGTGCTGGTTCTGACCTTCAAGGCCTTGCACGGCCTAGGGCCTGCGTACCTGAGGGACCGCCTTACCCGTACTCTCCCCCGAGATCACTGCGCTCAGACGAACAAAATCTGTTGTCAGTTCCATCAGTCCGCTCCTGCCACTTATCGACGACTAGACAAAGGACCTTTTCCGTGGCGGCACCGGTGCTCTGGAACGCCCTCCCGGACAGTACCCGAGCTATCTCGGATCTGGCCCCGTTCCGGAGGGCCTGCAAGACGGCCCTCTTCGGCCTAGCTTTCAACTAGGCTCACCGGACCAAGAACTATGCCATATGTCCTCTCTTCCCGTATATGACGATATAGATTGTTTTAATGTGGTTTTATGTTTTTATGTGTATTAATTGTAGGGTCACATGTCGACTTGTTAGTGACATGCCACCCGTATATTTTTTATTGTTATCCGCCCCGAGCCTGCTGGGAGGAGCGGAATACAAGAGTGAACAATAAATAAATAAATAAATAAGATGCAATCACTTAGGGACTTGCTACAGGAGCATGCCCAGTCTTTCTCCTCTTCATTCCCCATTGAATGGCTATGGGAGAGCTGCAAAAGCAAAACTTCATGAGGTTGCACCCCCCCTGAAGCAACAGGTCCGCATGTGAAGGCGTGGCTGATGCCACCTGTGTATAAGACTTTAAGTTGCAAGGTTTAAACTATTGGATTATGTTTTCGCTAGTCTGTTTAGTGTTGTTAAGTATTGGTTGCATTGATTGGTTCTCTAGAGCTGTCAATCATCGTTAAGTTTGTTTTTCCTCCCCCTTGAGACTTTGGAAATCTAGCTTTCTCTTTAGATTTTGCCTGCATCTCTACAGAAGAGGACGTGTTAGAGGGTTTGCCAGCCAGGCCTCAGTCAGGCATTCTCTAGCACCAACTCTTCATATCTTGGATTCATTCTGCATATCCAGCACACCTGGATGGGACTGTGGAATCTCAAGCGCCTTCAACTAGTCATTTGGCACCAAGAGGAAGGCTCTGTGCCTTCAATATAGGCCATTTGACCGGGGCTAAGAGAGTTCTCACCTCAAAGCCATTGAGAGGGAGATAATTTGGAAAGCCATCCGGCTGAAAGCTTCCTGGACCCAAACAACTAAAGAACTGTAATGTATATTTTATTTTACCCCTGTTTGGAGAACTAAGTTTAATACCTCAACAAGATAACTCCTTTTGTGAACAATAAAGCCTGTTTGAGTTATCTAAAGTGACTGGTTTGGTTCTTGAGAGTTCCAGTTCTCTATGGGAAGGCAAGAAGAAGTCCCCTGGGAAGAGATGTCACGTCATTGTTCCTATTCTAAGCCAAAGACCCCAGGCGCGTCTTCACACCGCAGCTTGGTTGTCCTCCTAGACTCGTCGCTAAGCTCAGGCGTCGGCGGTGGCTGGGAGGGCTTTCGAACTATTAACACTCATGCGCCAGCTGCGACCGTACCGCATGAAGTCGGATCTGTCCACGGTGGTCTACGCCTTAGTTACCTCCAGATTGGACTACTGCAATGCACTCTAAGTGGGGCTGCCCTTGAAAACGGCCTGGAAGCATCAAAATCTGTAAGCATCAAAAAGGCACACACCTGCATTAGTTGGAGTTATGCTTGTTTATCCAACAATCCGTATGCCAGCTGTAGTCTGTTTCCAACTTCCAAATTCATTCTGAACCACCCTCGTGCAACATTTGTTTGTGCACATTTTAGAACTAACAAACAACTAGGCACATTGATGTTTATTGAAACATGCACCCATTGATTTAAGTAGTGATGGACAGAGCGGGGTCCGTGTAAGACAGTGGTTCCCAAACTTTTTTTGGCCTACCGCCTCCTTTCCAGAATTTTTTTTACTCACGGCCCCCCTACAAATTATTTTTTAAAATTTAATAGCAATTATACAGAAATATATATATGTATTAATGCAGTGGTTCTCAACCTTTCTAATGCCGTGAGCCCTAAATAAGGTTCCTCATGTTGTGGTGACCCCCAACCATATTTTCGTTGCTACTTCATAAATAATTTTGCTACTCTTACAAATTCTAATGCAAATATCTAATATGCAGGATATATTTTCATTGTTACAATTTGAACATAATTAAAGCATAGTGATTAATCACAAAAACAATATGTTGGGGGAGTATGGACAACGGAGGATGGGATTTGCAGTGCCTTTGACCAATTCAGCTCGGACCTCCACAGCTGAGACCCCTTGACCAAATTTGGCACAAATACTCAATATGCCCAAATTTGAACACTGGTGGAGTTTTGAGAAAATAGCCCTTCTCATTTGGGAGTTGTAGCTGCTGGGATTTATAGTTCACCTACAATCAAAGAGCATTTTGAACTCCACCAACAATGGAATTGAGCCAAACTTGGCACACAAACTCCCATGACCAACAGAAAATACTGGAAGGGCTTTGGGAGGAATTCACAGTGATTTAGGGGAGATGTAGTTCACCTACATTTGGAGAACACTCTGAACCCAAACAGCCATGGATTTGGATGAGACTTGGCACAAATACTCAATATGCCCAAATTTGAACACTGGTGGAGTTTTGAGAAAATAGCCCTTCTCATTTGGGGGTTGTAGTTACTGGGATTTATAGTTCACCTACTCCAGCAACAATGGAATTGAGCCAAACTTTGCACACAAACTCCCATGACCAACAGAAAATATTGGAGAAGGTTGGGAGGAATTGACAGTGATTTATGGGAGATGTAGTTCACCTACTTCGGGCCACTTACTTCACGCCACTGCCCCCTGGGCGTGTGGCGAGGAGGAAGAGGAAGGAAAGGCTCACCCCTGGGGGTAGGGTTTCCCTTCCTCCTCCTCTGTGACGCGCCCAGCTTCCTTGACTCAAAAAAGCCGGGCGCGTGGCAAGGAGGAAGAGGAAGGAAGGAAGGGAAGGCTCACCCCTGGGGGTAGGGTTTCCCTTCCTCCTCCTCTGTGACGCACCCAGCTTCCTTGACTCAAAAAGGCCGGGCGCGTGGAAAGGAGGAAGAGGAAGGAAGGAAGGGAAGGCTCACCCCTGGGGGTAGGGTTTCCCTTCCTCCTCCTCTGACGCGCCCAGCTTCCTTGACTCAGAAAAGCCGGGCGCGTGGCAAGGAGGAAGAGGGAAGGCTCGCCCCCAGAGGCGGGGCTCCCTTCTCCTAAGCGACGCGCCCGGCTTCCTTGTCTCAAAAAAAGCTGGGCGCGTGGCGAGGAGGAAGAGGAAGGAAGGAAGGGAAGGCTCACCCCTGGGGGTAGGGTTTCCCTTCCTCCTCCTCTGTGACGCGCCCAGCTTCCTTGACTCAAAAAAGCCGGGCGAGTGGCAAGGAGGAAGAGGAAGGCTCGCCCCCAGAGCTGCGGCTTCCCTTCTCCTCCGTGACGTGCCCGGCTTCCTTGACTCAAAAAAGCTGGGTGCATGGCAAGGAGGAAGAGGAAGGGTCGCCCCGGGGGCGGGGCTTCCCTTCCTCCTCCGCGACGCGCCCGGCTTCCTTGACTCAAAAAAGCTGGGCGCGTGGCGAGGAGGAAGAGGAAGGAAGGGAAGGCTCGCCCCCAGGGCACGCAGAGAAAGAAGGAGGGCGCGAAACCACAAGGAGGAGGAGGGGGAGGGGGTGCGGTAGAGGTTGGTTTGGGGGCGTAATTCCAAAGGGTGGCCTAGGGCACCAAAATTGGTTAATCAGGGCCTGTCAGAAATGACTTGTTTCCCGTCCATTTTCCTCCTCCTTCTCCTCCCTATCCTCCTCCCCCTTTTCCTGCATAGCAATACAATGGAGTGCATTTTTATTTGGGGGGGGGCCATCATAGTGATTTAAGGCAGTTTTTCCCAACCTTTTTTGAGCCGCGGCACACTTTTAACATTAAAAAAAATCCAGAGGCACACCACCAACTAAAATGACACTCTAACACAATAAAGAATGGCTGTGGGATGGTGACCTGCTGGGAGCAGCTGCTGGGAGTGCCGAAGCCAGGGGAGGGGGAGGAGCCAGGCCGCGCCATGCCCCGCCCCCTCCATGCT
Organism: Anolis apletophallus; assembly: GCA_030556195.1. Lineage (NCBI taxonomy): Eukaryota > Metazoa > Chordata > Lepidosauria > Squamata > Anolidae > Anolis > Anolis apletophallus. Next base: position 38,138,357 of record JARBWK010000016.1, read on the forward strand.
TCAGTTCTCCCACAGCTTTGCCAGCCTTGGGGCAGTGCCAAGCCAGCGGTGGCAGAGCCAGCACAATGCTGGCTTGGCACTGCCCCCTCAAGGCTGGCGAAGCTGTGGGAGCGCTGAAGCTGCGTGGATGGGGTGGAGCCAGGCTGCGCCATGCCACGCCCCCTCCTGGCTTCAGTTCTCCCACAGCTTTGCCAGCCTTGAGGGGGCAGTGCCAAGCCAGCGGTGGCAGAGCCAGCACAATGCTGGCTTGGCACTGCCCCCTCAAGGCTGGCGAAGCTGTGGGAGCGCTGAAGCCAGGGGAGGGGGCAGAGCCAGGCCACACCATGCCCCGCCCCTTCCCTGGCTTCAGTTCTCCCACAGCTTTGCCAGCCTTGAGGGGGCAGTGCCAAGCCAGCGGTGGCAGAGCCAGCACAATGCTGGCTTGGCACTGCCCCTCAAGGCTGGCGGAAGCTGTGGGAGTGCTGAAGCCGGGGGAGGAGCCAGGCTGCGCCATGCCCCGCCCCCTCCCCCCGGCTTCAGTTCTCCCATAGAGGAGAAGCAGGAGCGGTGGACAGGCTTCAGTAGGTGGGGCTTCTCCTCTGCGCGGCTTCAGCAAGCGAGGAGTGAGAGTCGTGACGGGAGTCATGGCAGATTGGAGGCTGGCTGGGGAAACGGCCGAAGGAGGTGGTGCCCCGGCCTCTTCTTCTTTTTCTTCACCGCCACTCAGCCCTTCCTCCTCCTCTCCCAAGCAGCAGGAGTTCAGCAGGAGGGGGAGGAAGGGGGCAGAGAGCTTTTTCTCGCGGCACACCTGATGATCGCTCATGGCACACTAGTGTGCCATGGCACACTGGTTGAGAAACACTGATTTAAGGCAATGCCTCCTTTGTACCATTTTTAAAAAGGACATTATTAACATTTGTTCCCTGGTGGCTAGGCTAGCAAATGAAAGAAAATGAAGAATGCTTGCAAAGAAGCCCTAGAATGCATTCCCTGAGAATCCCGCTGCCCTTGAAGGTGCAGCTTAGAAAAGCAGAGAAATAGATTTGACACCACTTGGACTTGGAACTCGGACATGCTGCATTAAACTGTTCAAAATTAATTTAATCTGAGCATGGAGAATAATAGCCTCTCAGTTCAAGGCTCCTGATAGCAGCAATTTGCACTCAAAAGTACTTCCAAAGGGAAATAATAAATGAAGGACGACTCTCCAAAAATGAAGTGAGCAAATGTATTCAACCCTATAAAAGGCCCGCAGAAAGCCCTGCAAAAAAGATCAGCCTGAAAACCCAGCTTTGGAGGGACTGGTGATTTCTTTGAGTTAGGGAGACTTTTCCCATCAAAGACTACCTCGTTCTTAGGATGTTTAAAAGATGAAAGACATTTCCTTTCTTTATTTTTCTTTATTTGTTCCAGATCCATCATTGTTTGAGTCCACAGTGCTCTCTGGATGTAGATGAACTACAACTCCCAAACTCAAAGTCAATGCCCACCAAACCCTTCCATTATTTCCTATCTGTCATGGGAGTTCTGCGTGCCAAGTTTGGTTCAATTCCATCGTTGGTAGAATTCAGAATGCTCCTTGATTGTAGGTGAACTATAAATCCCAGCAGCTACAACTCCCAAATGACAGGGACCTCTTCCTCCCTGTGCCGACTTCGGATGTACCCAATATTCAAATCACTGCCACCAACCTAATTAACTTAATTAGGATTTTAAAAATTAACTAAGATGTTCAGTTAGGCTCCTAATTAAATAAACAGCTATGAGGAAACTGTGAGGAAACACGATGGAGACTGTGGTAAAAGTTAAACTAGAAAGTATTTATTAACTTTTACAAACAAACGAGGCACAGAGCTTGATGGTTAGCTACTAACGAGGCAACGAGCGTACGGTTATTCACTTTGAGGTAACGAGAGTATGGTTAAACAATTAATGGCAAAAGCGTATGGTTTCCAAAAGATCTAAGTGTGCTGGAGCGTATGGTTACAACAGAGGTTTCTTTAAATCTTAGATCTTAAAACCAGCAATTCCAGTCAGTGCTGAGTCATGACTGGAAATAGCCCTGTTCCACTAAATGCAACTAGTGCGAACAGCTTGTTTCAACCAGGAACTTCCTCCAAGACAGTTCCTGAGTCTTGCTTCTGAATGGGGCTAACAGACTCGTGCTAGCTTCCCCCCAGTCTAAGAGCCCACCTTTCTCTGTAACAAGAGACTCCAAGGTGTATACCGGCTCTACCCTTCTAAGTGGCCCCCTGAATCCTATGCTGTCCCTAAGACCTGTCAGCTTAGCTGACCCCTTAGTACAGACTAATTCCTAGGTGATCCACTAAATAATAGACTGTTTCAGATTCACCTCAGAGGCTAGGATGTTGCTTATCCAAAAGCCTGTTCAAGACTGCTAAGGCTGAGATGTTTCTCAATCACAGCCTAGCACAAGACACACGAGGCTCAGATGCTTCTCATCTGAAGCCTCTCACAAGACTAAACATTCCTGTCAGGAATCCTCCCTCCTACAAAGCTAGACTCCTTCCCCCATGGCTCTCAGCCAATTACTTGGGAGAGTCTGTATCCATACAGAAGAGCAGCTAAACCACTCCCCCTATCTCTGGCAACTCACTCACTCTAATGTCTGCTCTGCTGAACTCCCTTCCCAAGATGGATGCCAGCTATTTCCACCAGGGAGCCAAACTGCAAAACAGGCCCCGGCCTACCTAGAATGGGTGAGTCCTTACACTCCCCCTTCCCCTTTGCGCCCTTTCTTCCCTATCCTGCCCAACACTTACTTTTTTCTTCTACACCGCCGCTTCTGCCGCCATTTTGATCCGAGGGGGCAGCGTGAGCATGTTCAGGAGGGGAGGGGGGAGGGAGGAAGACGTGTCTACTGCGCAGACTCTCCCCAGAGCAAAGCGAGCAGAGCGAGGCTGGGAAGAAGGGAGCCCGAGTGGAGAAGAAAAAGTGTTCGGCAGGAGGGGGAAGAAAGGGGATTGGAGGGTCCAATTTCCCGCGGTACACCTAATGATTGCTCACGGCACACTAGTGTGCCACGGCACACTGGTTGGGAAACACTGACCTAGGTGGAGGACCTAGAAAATGCCTGGACAGGGCACTTTTCTAGGCATCACTCCATTCTCCAGTGCAACTGAGTAGTCAACCTCCAGGGAAGCATGCCATAGCATCATACGTGGACCTAGAAATGATATATTTTCTCAGAAATTGATAAATGAGAGTGTGGGAACAAGAGATGGGGCCCACCCTGTATTAGTAATGAGGATGTCCTTCTTCTTGTGGATACGATAAGACTGTAACGGTACAGAAAAAAGTTTCATCAAGTAGCATGAGGTAAGCATCATATTTGCATTAAAGTTTCATTTCCAATCCTACGCCTGGCTTTACTTTGGCAAATTTACAAGAAGGAAATGCAAAAGGTCTTTTAAATTCTCAAACAGCACATAATTTTTTCCGAATTGCCTGCCACTTGCTGTTTGTTCTATAATAATTCAGAGAAGACTGGTTATGCCAAAAGCCTAAGGAAAAGTGACTTTGGAGCATATTAGAAAGCGAAAAGAAATTGAAAGTCTCCATGATGCTAAACGGCAGAGTGCAGGTGGGGCCGCACGACATTGTCAATTACTTAGCTCTTGCTGCGAGCGCAGGAGATAAAAAGAAAGACGATCCAATGTAAAAGGTACATCGGAAATCCTGCTGGTTCCAAATTGCTCATTAATTTGGGCCTTTTTTATTCAGAGAAAAAAGAGACTTAAATGCATAATTCTATCTATACCACTCCTTTGTTACAACAACCAGATGACTATCAGTCTGTTTCTGTATAAATTTCGTTATAAATGGCAGTTCCTAATTGGTTCTGTCTTAAAATCACCAATAATGAAATAATAATGAAATTTTGAAAGTTTTGTTAGAGTTCTGAAATGTTCACCACCAGAACTTTAGTTTTGTAAGTACTTTAGAACCACTTAGAACAGGACTGCCCATGAAGTCGATCGCGATTGACCAGTCGCTCGCGGGTCTAAAGGAGGTCGATCACAGCCAGATGGGGTGCTTTCTGCCCTGCCGCGGTGCACCTTCCATGCACATGCACCTTCCGCACGCACACACGCACCTTCCGCTTTTTCTCATTATCCATGGGGCATTGCAGGAATGAAGGAACGCGAGACGGGGCCTCCGGAGGCGCTCCCTCGTTCCCGCAATGCCCCGCGAAAGGAGCACGTGCGGAAGGAGTGACGCGCAGAAGGAGTGCATGCGTAGATGGTGCACGTGCAAAAGGAGCGTGTGCGCGGATGGTGCGCATGCGGGAATGAGGGAGTGCGAGGCGGGGCTCCCAGAGGTCTCGCCTCGGGCTCCACCCTGCCTCTCTCTCGCCGGCAGCGGAGGATGCACGGTTGCTTCCGGACGAGAGAGAGGCAGGGCAGAGCGTGAGGCCTCGCGCTCCCTCATTCCTGCAATGCCCCGCGGAAGGTGCTCCCTCGTTCCCGCAATGCCCCACGGAAGGCGCTCCTCGTTCCTGCAATGCCCCACAGAAGGAGCGCCATGGGGAAGGAGGGCCGTGCGGAAGGTGCGTGTGCACAAAAGGTGCGCACATGCAAAAGGTGTGCACACAGGGAAGGTAGATCTTTTTGACTTGGCTGTTTTAAAAGTAGCTCGCATGCTGAAAAAGTGTGGGGACCCCTGATTTAGACCAATGGATTGCCCAGACCTACATAGACACAATTCGATGTGCTTCCTATGATTAATCAAGCTCTCTATAGGTAAGGTCTAGGATCTCTTAAGGACTATATGCTCCTATGGAAGCCGACCTTTCGGATCTTCATAGAAGGCATTTTATTTGGTCCTTCCAGCTTCACTGGGTAATCTGGTAAGAACATGAGACATTTTGGGAAGCTGCTTCCAGACTCCAGAACTGTCGGAACAGGAGTTGTAGCAGGGGAAAATGGGAATTGTAATCCTCTGCTCTGCACAGCGGAAGTTGTGCGTGGATCTGGATTTAGTATGCTCTGGCAGACTGGAAACACTCAGCTGTTTCCCCACACACAGAAAATGATGCTGGCAAAATAAACAAGCAGACGTTCTTGCCAAAAACGGCAGGCAACTTTATCTTTATTGTTCAGTTCCTTGTAAAAACTTTAAACAAAACATCCAGCAGCTTGCTTCAACAAAACATGCTTAAACTTCAGCTTCAATAAAGGCAAAAAAGTAAACAGTAGATAAAGGGTAAAACTTTTCAAAGAAGAGGGGGAGTTGCTACAAAGCAACGCAACACAAAGAGTGTAAACAATCAGTGAAATAACGAGATTTGTTTAGAGATATCACAAGTGGTAATACACATTCATAGGTACATTATCAAATTATATACAAATAACATATGCTCTTGGATGAATTCGTGGGAAGAATGTATTAAATTCACATATGACTCTAGTAACTCTAGTATTAACTATCTGGATGTTACCATCTATGCCCAAGACAACCAAGTTAAAGTTAAATGTTTCCACAAGCCCACAGAAAGGAACGCCTTGTTACATCATGGGAGCTTTCACAGTCATTCTCTTAAAACCAATTTACCATATGGGCAGCTGTTGCGTCTAAAGCGTAACTCTACTGAACCTAAGGATTAACAAACAGAAGTTAGGTTGCTAACAACAAACTCACCAGCAGAGGATATCCTGACAAGATCATTACATCAGCTGACAGGAGAGCTGCCTCGTTACACGCGAGTCGCTCCTCACCAAAAAAGAACAGAATGCCTCCTAATAGAATAGTCTGGCCTCTCACTTTAACTAGTCACCCACTGAGATCCGCAAGATAGTCACTAAATATTGGCCCCTCATACAGGACCCCCCAGGTCTGTCTAATGTACCTATGATTGCACATAAGCGCAGCAAAAATATTAAGGACATCATCAGACATTCTAGTATGCACACCCCGCATAAGAGAAGTAACTTCACACCCAAACGCATAAATGCGGAACTTGTTTCAATGCAAATTTGTGTACCCTCATAAGGAGATCTTTAATCCAGGCACTGGCCGCATGTTTGTTTTCAAGGAGTTTTTCACTTGCAAAACGGACTCATGTGTGTATGGGATTTGTTGTCCTTGTGGCAAGGTATATCTGGGTGAGACTAAAAGAAATTTGAACGTCAGGATTTCGGAACATCGGTCCAAAATTAGGAATTTATCTGATGATTCCCCTTTGTATGTACATTTTAAAACGATGCGACACGGACCGGATGACCTATTGTTCTTTGGTGTTGCGAGTCCAGGTTCCTCCCCATGGCGATATGGACACGTATCTCCGTAGGACAGAAACCCGTTACATCCAAACCCTCTGTACAGAGATCCCGATTGGACTTAATGATAAAATCACTTTAACAGAGCTCCTGCGGTAGATTTAGGGTAAACCGCATTACATTGGTCTCCGGTCGGGCTTATAACCTGACCACGTAGCACTGTGTATTTGCTTCGGCCGTTGGTCATGACGTAGAAGTACGCATTTGCCTCTATGATCTAGGTAATGTTACCGTATATGTATTACTTTGATTGTATATGTGCTTAATTTGTGATATGATTGCACGAGTTGCTTTTGAGTGTGTTATACCTTATCCAAGCCGTCTATTCACTTTAGCTACGTTGTTTACAGACCTTACACTTGCATCAGGATGGATATGAGTTGCTTTGCTTTACATCTATGGCCTTGAGAAAGACCCGGTGTGGAGGGTCGAAACGGGAGTTGGGACCATTGTACAGCGTTATCCCCGTCGGCCCAGTTATATATTCAGGCAACCCAGCGATAAGTTCCACCGCCCACATGAATTGAAACTGCCTTGGGTTCCTGCCTGCGAACAACTCTGCAATACATCACTCCTCCGAACTTCCAACACGGCTTGCCAGCTCTCCCTTGGAGGGGGAGCCTACCCGCTAAGTTGGGACACAGCCCGTTGGGCCTGTGTCTCTCTCCCTTGCTTACTTACTTGAAACCCCTTCTTACTCAATGAACCCTTGATCTTTTCCTTCGAACCCGGGTTACCTTGACATTGACTGACGCCATTAGCGTATGGGGTAGGAGCCCACAGCGGGCATGCATTACATGCATATGTTATTTGTATATAATTTGATAATGTACCTATGAATGTGTATTACCACTTGAGATATCTCTAAACAAATCTCGTTATTTCACTGATTGTTTACACTCTTTGTGTTGCGTTAAAGGGTAAAACTTTGCCTTGCTCCTCCTTCTGCCTAGTACCTACTACTGTCCAAGCAAAAACAGTGAAGCCTTTTACAGCCACTTTAGCCAGAAACAGATTCACATAGCTGTTGCTTCCAGCTCTCTCCCAGAAAACAATTCAGCTACTCCAGCCAGAAGCAGATTTATATAACTGCTTCTTCCAGCGCCCTCCTAGGAAACAATTGGGCTACTCTTGCTCCAAAATGAGTCACAAACCTAATATGAGTAGCATAATCCCAGCAGTATACGCAGCTTCTTCTTGCTCCGATATGAGCAGTACAAACAATGAGCAACATGGGGAGACTACTGTAACGCTCTCTACATTGGCCTGCCTCTGTCAGTGACCCGGAAACTCAAGCTGGTGCAAAACGCCACATTACACCAATTCTGCGCGAACTGCACTGGCTTCCTATTGAGTACTGGATCACCTTCAAAGTGTTAGTCTTGACTTTTATGGCCTTGTATGGTCTGGGGCCAGTGTACCTAAGGGACCGCCTAACCCCATACCGTCCCATGAGAACACTTAGATCCGAAGAGTGGAATCTTCTAGCCGTGCCCAATGTCAAACACTACCACCTAACTTCAACACGGAGAAGGGCGTTCTCCATCATCGCCCCAGTTCTCTGGAACGCACCACCCCCGGAGGTTCGGGCCTTGCGTAATCTGTTGGCTTTTCGGAAGGCCTGCGAGTCGGCCCTATTCCGGCAGGCCTTTGAGTTGTAGTGTGCTATCCCCTAGGACTTGTGTTATCTCTTGGGAATTGTTTTATCCTTGTGGTTTTATTGCTGTTGTAGATTTGTTGTTTTATTGTGGTGCTTGATGCAAGCTGCCCCGAGCCGGCTGGGAGTGGCGGCCAAAAAATCTAACAAATAAATAAATTATAGCCCCAAGCCTCTGCCCACCCAATTAGCCCAGGTGGGCCTGGTTAATTAACTGTACTCAGAGCTTGCACCTAGCTGTAAAACTACACAGGCTAGGAATTTCTTACACTCAAGTATACAGTAAAACAAACCTCATTTACTCACAATATATCCAAGTAACTCATTTCTTTTTCTTTACTTGGATTTTTACAAATCTCAACAAGAACGACATTCCTGGGGAGACTAGATGTCACGATGCACGGACTTGACCGGCCCCTTAATCACACACACAGAGACGGACTGAAGGCTAACTACTTTATTGAGTATAAAAACAGTTCAAAGATATTGTCCATAAGAATAGTGAAACAATCCAAAAAAGGCTTGAAGTAACAATGTCCAAAATAGCGTGGCAAATAGGCCAAAAGCTCAGCAAGGCTCCGCACGACTATGCGGATCAGAAACAGGGCAGGCTCCGCACAACCAGGTGGATCAGGAACAAGGCAAGGCAAGGCAAGGCTTGATGACCACTGGCTAAGCTTAGCCGTGGTCCCACTCCGCTTCATGCCTATTCAGGTGAGACGTGGCCGGAGCACTGAGGATTCGTTCCCACGGATCCTATACTTAATCTCTCGGCCGAGGTCCCCGACGCTCTTGGCTACTTCGTCTCCAATCGCTGCTCACGGACCTCTGCCGGTCTATGCTCTTGGACCATTCCTTCTGATAGACTCGATGTTCTGTCTCCTATCAAAGGTTCGACCTTGTCTCTCCGCAGCTGTGTTTCTATCTCCCTGAGAGCTCTCCTCCCTAGAAGTTTCCCAACCGCTTTCTTCCATGTTTTCACTTACTAGCTCCTGAGAATCTCTCCCACCCGGATGCTCGTAGCTGCCAGAATCGCTGTCTTCCATCTGCACCTGGTTATCTATGTCTTCGCTAGGGCCAAACAACATTTCTTCCCATGCCAAGCTCTCTGTGGGCGACGGAGGCCCATCAGGGGAAAGCTGCCCTTCGCCCCAGTCATCTAGCTCATCCTCTGACTCTAGTTCTGGTACTGCTGGCCCTAATGCTAATGGGACCCCGGGTCCTGACCCCTGCCCTCCAGGCACAAACGAGAACTGCTGTGCTACATTAGACTACTTCTCTCTTGATGTTCTTCTGTTGGTAGGATTGATTACACCTGTCTTGAAAGTAGTGTCTAGAGCAGTGGTTCTCAACCTGTGGATCCCCAGATGTTTTGGCCATCAACTCCCAGAAATCCTAACAGCTGGTAAACTGGCTGGGATTTCTGGGAGTTGTAGGACAAAACACTTGGGAACCCAGAGGTTGAGAACCACTGTTGGTATATAGCTGCCCACCTTCAACCAATCTTCTGACACATTTCAAAATTGTAAACAATCTATTTATATCCTACTTAATCTCAATAGCTGTTTACAAATTTTAGATTCGTCAGCAGATTGGTTGCAGGTGGGCAGCTATATAATAAATCAAATCCTACTTATCTAGGAGCCCCGGTGATGTAATGGGTTAAACTCTTGTGGTGGCTGAGCTGCTGATCTGAAGGTCGGTGGTTCGAATCTGCAAGATGAAGTGAATTGCCGTCTGTCAGCTCCAGCTTCTCATGCAGGGACATGAGAGAAGCCTCTTATTTATTTATTTATTTATTTATTTATTGGACTTATACACTGGCACTCCCAAAGGCTCGGGTTTACAACATAATATGTGAATACACGAGATAGATTAAAAACACAGTAAACAGTAAAACAAAGTAAAACACAGATGGGGATCACAAGCATTCAAAATCCTGCCTAAATAAATATGTCTCACATGCTCTGCGGAAGGCGTTCAAATTTTGCAGAGCTCGTGTCTCTGGTGGCAGAGCGTTCCACAATGTTGGGGCGATGATGGAGAAGGCTCTTCGCCTAGTTGATGACAAGTGAAAGGATTTTACACCGGGGCTGTTTAGAAGATTCTGGTCTTCTGAGTGTAGTGATCTCGGAGGGTTATATGAAATCAGGCGATCCCATAAGTACACTGGCCCCAGACCATATAAGGCCTCGAAAGTAAGAACTAACACTTTGGAGATGATCTGGTATTCAATTGGCAGCCAGGGTAGATCTTGCAGAATTGGTGTTATACGGCAGGTCGCGGGCTCCAGCATTCTGCACTAGCTTAAGTTTCCGGATCACGGTCAAAAATCTTACCCCAGCTGTTATATGGTGCAGAACTATGGGGGTCAGGAAAATATAAAAGGTATGGAGGGGATACAGAATAAGTTTGTCAGAGTCCCTTTAGCACTTCCCTCTGGGACACCATCCGCATTGTCAAGATTAGAAACAGACATGCCTTCAATTAAGGCCAGAATCCACAGAATCCATCATGGGAAAAGAGTTATGGGAATGGAGGAAGAGAGCATCACTAAGCAATGTATGGTAGAACAACAAAAGTGGGGCGGCTGGACCCAGTCTTTGCTACACCAGTATTTTGATGGCTCGATAATAACACTAATGAATATGGATAAGAAGACCATTGGGGATAAAATAATGGATGTGGATGTGATCGAGAACATGAGGGATAGTCTAAAGCAGAAATTTTCCACCTGGTATCCCCTATTTAAGAGTGAGCAATACCTTTAAATCCGATTTAAAGGAAAATTGGTTTAAAATGTTCCATCGATGGTACATAACACCGAAAAATTGGGATAATGTATAATAAAAGCCAATCACTCTGTTGGAAATGTAACTCTCATATTGGAAGTTACTTCCACATGTGGTGGTCTTGCCCAAAAACCAACGAATATTGGGAAATGATTCATAAGGAGACACAGTTGATCCTTCAAGTTAAATTCCCCTGAAGCCTGAATATTACCTACTGGGATTGAATGATGATGAATTAAAATTAGATGAAAATAAAGATAAACTTTTTGTATAAGCGACAACTGCAGCGCGCATGGTTTTCGCCAAAGAATGGAAGACAGATCTAATACCCAACAAGGACCTATGGATACACAAAATCTATAATATAAAGGACATGGACAAATTAACTTACCTCCTGAGGAAAAATACGGGAAACCCAAGAAAACAAACAGACTGGACAATGTTTGAAGAATATATGAGAAAGAAGGAACTTAAGAACAAATAGAGAATAACCTACTTGAGAAGAATGGAAGTCATATGTATATATCTGTATTCACTGCTTTGTTCTACCCCTTTTCCTCCCTTCCCACCCTTCCCCATCCCACCTGATCTTCACACCTTTCCCAACAACTATCCACACCCCACCCAATCAACCTCTATCGTGAATTTATTTCACATCACTATATCTTCATTTCATGTATCACCAAATATATAAAACCAATAAAAAAATTTTTTTAAAAAAGAGTGAGCAATACCGCCAAGATTACTTGCAAGAATTAACCGTGGTGACCCTCAGGAAAGCCTTTACAGCCTTGCGGTTTCAGACAGTGCCTTCAGCCTGGCTGGAGGGAAGATATAGAGGAACACCTTATTCCCAAATATTATGTAGATGTGGTTCAGGAGCGATTGAGGATCTAACACATTACTTACTACATTGCCCTCTGTATAAGGATCCCAGAAAGAAGACTCTAGGAGGGCTTCTGGAGGATAGGGTGGCTTGGCAGCAGACAGCAGTGATTAAGGATTTGCTAGCAGACTACTCTAAAGATATAACAATAAAGGTTGCCACTTTTGCAGTGGCAACTCAAAAATATCTGTGTGAAACTAGTAAAATCTTTAGTGAAGGATGGGAAATAGCACAGGATGATAGAGTGCGTTGTAGACATGACGAGAATTTAAAGAGTCCGTTTTAATGAGGTTTAATATTTGTACTGAAGTTTTATATTGTGATGTGTACTTTGTATGTCGCTAATATGTGCGCTTAATTTGTCATGGCCTATGGCTAGAACAATAAAACTTATTCTATTCTATTCTTACAATTGGATCACAGTCAAGGGTAGGCCAATGCAAAGAGCATTACAGTAGTCAAGTCTTGAGATGGCCGTGGCTTGGATTACCATGGCTAGGTCATTCCATGAGAGATAGGGAGCCAGACGCTTCGCCTGCTGCAGGTGGAAGAACGCAATTCTGCTGACAGTGGAGATTTATTATTATTTTATTTATTTATTTATTTATTATTTCACATTTGTCTGTTGCCCCCCCACCCCCAACGGCTCGGGGCGACTTACAACAGTTAAGTAAAATACAATTGTCAGATAACTCATAATAACTCACAGTAATACCATTAAGATGGAATTACAATTAGAACAGTTGAAGCAACAAATGGAGTCGCAGTGGGCTGACAGCTAGGCGGTGCGAGCTACAGTTTAGCTAACTCCGAAGGCTTGTTGGAACAGCAATGTCTTGACTGCTCTCCTGAACGGGAGGAGGCCCTGGGTGGCACGGATGCCGGCGGGCAGTGCGTTCCACATGGTAGGGGCTGCAACAGAGAAAGCCCGGCGGCGGGTTGCAGACAGATGGTAGGTCCTCACATTTGGGATGACCAGGAGGTTTAGCTCTTCGGAGCGCAGTGATCTGGTGGGATGATGTGGGACAAGGCGGTCCCGCAGGTACACTGGCCCCAGACCATGTAAGGCCTTAAAAGTCAGGACTAACACTTTGAAGGCAATCCGGCATTCAATTGGGAGCCAGTGCAGTTCGCGCAGGATTGGCGTGATGTGGTGGCCAATCGGGACCCTCGCCAGGAGTTGCGCTGCAGCGTTCTGCACCAGCTTGAGACTCCGGATTACCGACAGAGGAAGGCCAATGTAAAGAGCGTTACAGTAGTCCAGCCTCGAGATGACCGTGGCTTGGATCACTGTGGCTAAGTCGCGCTGGGACAAATAGGGGGCCAGCTTCTCGCCTGGCGAAGATGGAAAAATGCTACCCTGCTGACGCTGGAGACGTGGGCCTCCATCGACAACAGGGGGTCCAAGGTTACTCCCAAGCTCTTAACAGAGGGCGACGGACATAATGTCACGCCATCCAGGGTTGGAAGCTGAACATCCCTACAGCCCGGAGGACCCAGCCACAGGATATCCGTCTTTGCCGGATTCACCTTCAACCTACTGGCTCGCAGCCATCCAGTGACGGCCTCAAGGCAACGATGGAAATTATCGGGTACGGATTCGAGGCTGCCCTCCATCTTCAAAATAAGCTGGGTGTCATCAGCGTACTGATGGCACACCAGCCCAAAACTACGCACCAGCTGGGCAAGTGGTCGCATATAGATGTTAAATAAGAGGGGGGAGAGAATAGCCCCCTGAGGAACCCTGCAAAGAAGCGGGGAACCCCCGGAGACATCCTTGCCCCTCCTCACTCGTTGTAGCCGGTTCCAGAGGAAGGAGGTCACCCAATGGGGCTGTCCCCTAACTCCGGCCCTGGCAAGGCGGTGAGTCAATAGATCATAATCAACTGTATCAAACGCCGCTGTGAGGTCCAATAACACGAGCAGCGCCCGATCCGCCCTGATCCAGCTGGCAGCGCAACTCATCCGAGATGGAGACCAGGATCCGGACGGAAGCCGGACTGGAAGGGGTCTAGCCAAGCTGCGTCATCTAGGAAGGACTGCAACTGCTCCATTGCCGCCTTCTCAATTCACCTTGCCCAGGAACGATAAATTTGAAACCGGGCGGTAGTTGGGGGACCGTTGGATCTAATCCCCGGCTTCTTCAACAATGGAGAGACCGCCGCCTCTTTTAAACCCTCTGGAAATACTCACTGGGCTAGGGAAGTATTAATTATATTCAACAGAGGATCTCGTAATCCCTTCAGGCTGGCTTTCACCAGCCAGGAGGGGCACGGATCAAGGGAACAGGTGGTCGGGCGAGCTGCAGCAATAATCCTATCGACAGCTTTGATTTGAGTCTCCATTGACAGCAGAGGGTCCAAATGGACACCCAGGCTTTGTACTGATGATGACGAGCGTAGTGCCTCACCATCCAGGGTTGGCAGTTGGATCTCCCTATCGCCCGGACGAACCAGCCAAAGGATCTCCGTCTTCGCCGGATTCACCTTCAACCTGCTGGCTCGTAGCCATCCAGTAACGGCTTCAAGGCACAGATGGAAATTATCGGGAACAGAGTCCAGCCGGACCTCCATCCTCAGAATGAGCTGAGTATCATCATCCTACAGGATGGTAAAACATCTGGGCGGCCCCTGGCCAACGTCCTTGCAGATGGCCAATTCTCTCACACCAGAAGCGACTTGGAGTTTCTCAAGCCGCTTCTGCACATGAAAAAAATCCTACTTATGGACTTTATGGAGATGCGTAGTTGACCCCTCTGTGTCAGTCCTATCCCAGAGTCCTGTGTGGCCCTGCTGCCATCATCTGTTCATCTCTTTTCTAGAAGCCCCCTCCCTCTCCTTGCAGCACTCAACTTTGCAGATCATTCTTGCAGACGGCTGGAAATGGAAATCATGCAACTAATCCAGAACCCATGAATCACTTCCAGCATTCATTGTTCCTATGCGTACTGTTATCGTAGTTGATGTATGGAGGTGAGGATGGGAATATGTGGCTGCGTAATGGCATTTTTATTCTTTGCAAGATCGAAGACTTCACATTTTGGTCAGTAGGAAGTGTTATGGTGAGATGCTGAAATCCTGGGTGCAGCTCAGGTGTTTTGAAACGCCGCGAAGTTAACAGGCTTTAAGTAGCCGAGCCATGTGCAGGATCCCAGCCAGCAGCTTTAAAGTAAATAAACTGTTATTGCGCGGTTCTAAACTGCTGCGGTATAACCACCCTGACTCCGTTCTGAAACACGAAATTAAGAATGACTTTTTATGGGTTCTGAACGCTCTTCTGCCTTAGCTTTCCTTTCGGTATTTATAGTTTGCAGAGGTAAAAATAAGTATGTACCTACTGCTAGGCAGAACACCTTAATTTTGTTCTACCATAAAACTTGATAGCCCTTGTGCATTTAGAAACTAAAAGCAGTAACACTGTTGACAAGGATTAAATGGTTTAAAGGGGTTTAGTCTAAACATCATATCTCAGCCTTAAAAGATAAGTGGATGCAATTAACCCATTCAGTGACCTATGACTGCGGCATCTCAGAAAGCCGCTCTCACATAGCTCCACGCAACCATCTCTCATTCCTTGTGGGTTATGGCAGATATATTAAAGGAGACCAAAAATACTGTGTCCAGTTCTGGGCTTCGGAATTCAGGAAGGCTACAGACAAGCTGGAAGAAGTCCAGAGGAAAGTGACCAAAATGGTGAAAGATCTGAAAGCCATCAATTCCTTTGATAAGAGGTTTAGGGAGCTGGATATGTTTAGCTTGGAAAAGAGAAGGTAAAGAAGGAAGCCAGCAGCAGGAGCGCGCGTGCATGCAGGGTGTGCGCGCACATGGCAGGAGCGCCCCATCCGGCTGGTGAGGCCCAAAGATCACCTGGAAGAGGGCCGAAGATCTACTAGAAGCTCCCGAGCTACCTAATGAGCACCCCTGCCCTAGACCAGTGTTTCCCAACCTTTTTTGAGCCGCGGCACATTTTTTGCATTTACCAAATCCTGGGGCACACCACCAACCAAAATGACACAAAATGACACTCTAACACAGTAATACATATAGTTAATATGTTTTTAAATGTATTTATACACTCAGTGTGAAACCTGGGCCTGTTTTGATGAACACAACATAGATGGAATGGCAGAAAGACACACACGAAGGTATTGCTCAACAGCTGGGAGTTATAGCTCACCCGCAATCAAAGAGCATTCTGAACTCTACCAATGATGGAATGGAATCAAACTTCCCACACAGAACTCCCATAACCAAGAGAATATACTATAAGAGTTTGGTGGGCATTGACCTTGAGTTTTGGAGTTGTAGTTCACCTATATCCAGAGAGCACTGTGGACTCAAACAATGTTGGATCAGGACCAAACTTGGCATGAGTACTCCATATGCCCAAATGTGAACACAGATGGAGTTTGGGGAAAATAGACCTTGACATTTGGGAGTTACAGTTTCTGGGATTTATAGTTAACACACAATCAAAGAGCATCCTGAAGTCTTGCAACAATGGAATTGAACCAAACTTGGCATATTGAACTCATTACCAACAGAAAGTACTGAAAGGGTTTGCTTGGGAATTGACCTTGAGTTTTGAAAGTGTAGTTCACCTACACCCAGAGAGCACTGTGGACTCAAACAACGTTATGTTGTTGTTTGTTTTCTATCCAGAATCACAATGTTGGAAGGAGGCTCACCACTTTAAGGTCCCTAAAACAGGCATGGGAAAACTTTGGCCCTCTGGGTGCTTTGGACTTCAACTCCCAACATTCCTAACAGCCTGAGACCCTTTCCTGTTTAAGTGGCTGGGGGGGGGGGAGGAAAAGGGCCTGAGGCTGTTAGGGCAGTAGCGCCCACATGGGTCACGTCTTCCTCCCTCCCCCATCCCCTCCTGAACACACTCACGCTGCCCCCTCGGATCAAAATGAGGGGTAAGAAAGGGTATTGGAGGTTCCAATTTCCCACGGCACCCCTGATGATCACTCACAGCACACTAGTGTGCCACGGCACACTGGTTGGGAAACACTGCCCTAGACCATACAAGGCCTTGAAAGTAAGAACTAGCACCTTGAAAGTGATCCGGTATTCAATTGGCAGCCAGTGCAGACTCTGCAGTATAGGTGTTATCCGGCAGCTCGTGGGTTACCCTGAGAGCAGCCGGGCTGCAGCATTCTGCACTAGCTTAATTTTCCGGACCACATTCAAGGGTAGGCCAATGTAGAGAGTGTTACAGTAGTCAGGTCTTGAGATGACCGTGGCCTGTATTACCATGGCTAGGTCATTCCGTGGGAGATAGGGAGCCAGGCGCTTCGCCTGTTGCAGATGGAAGAATGTGATTCTGCTGACATAGGAGATTTGAATCTCCATTGACAGCAGAGGGTCCAAATGGACAAGGAGGCTTTTTACTGATGATGACGGGCGTAGTGCCTCGCCATCCAGGGTCGGCAGTTGAATTTCCCTATCGCCCGGACGAACCAGCCAAAGGATCTCTGTCTTCGCTGGATTCACCTTCAACCTACTGGCTCTCAGCCATCCAGTAACGGCTTCAAGGCACAGATGGAAATTATTGGGTATGGCAGTGTTTCCCAACCTTTTTTGAGCCACGGCACACTTTTAACATTAAAAAAATCCAGGGGCACACCACCAACCAAAATAACACTCTAACACAGTAAAGAATGGTTGGGGGTTGGTGGCCTGCTGGGAGCAGCTGCTGGGAGTGCCGAAGCTGGGGAGGGGGCGTAGCCAGGCTGCGCCATGCCCCACCCCCTACCCCCGGCTTCACCTCGCCCCGCAGCTGCTCCAGCCTTGAGGGGGCAGTGCCACGCCCGCGGTGCCAGAGCCAGCACAGTGCGGGCTTGGCACTGTCCCTCAAGGTTGGAGAAGCTGCTGGAAGTGTTGAAGCTGGGGGAGGGGCAGAGCCAGGCGCATGCCCCGCCCTCCCCCAGCTTCAGCTCACCTACAGAGGAGGAGCATGAGCAGTGAACGGGCTTCAGTGGGCGGGGCTCCTCCTCCACGCGGCTTCAGCGAGCGAGGGGCAAGAGTCATGGTGGGAGTCATGGCGGATTGGAGGCTGGCTGGGGAAACAGCCGAAGGAGGTGTCGCCCCGGTCCCTTCTTCTTTTTCTTCGCCACTGCCCGGCCCTTCCTCCTCCTCCCCCAAGCAGCAGGGGTTCGGCAGGAAGGGGGGAGGAAGGGGGGGAGAGAGCTTTTCTCGCGGCACAGCAGGAGGTCCGTCACGGCACACTAGTGTGCCATGGCACACTGGTTGAGAAAGACTGGGGTATGGATTCCGGCCGGCCCTCCATCCTCAGAATGAGCTGAGTGTCGTCAGCATACTGGTGACACTCAAGCCCAAAGCTACGTACCAGTTGAGCGAGCGGTCGCATATATCTTTTTAAAAATAAACCAGTCTGGAGACGCTTGCAGCACTTGTTAGCCACGGACAGGTGCAATCTGAGGACAGCAAGGAAGAAAACAGCATCTTTGGTCGTAATGTTTTCCCTGGGTTTGGAAGGTAGGGAGATCATAGAAGACATTGCGTGCATGAGTAGAACCCAAAGACTGAAGCAAGCCTTTAATGGAGTGATCCGGCAGCCGAGAAAAATATGTCAGAGTGAGCTGTGCAGATAATAAAGGAAAGAAGTATCATCCTGTACTTTCTGGGTCGCGCAGTGCAACCTTCCTGCCAGCTGGGAAAAGGAGACTAATCATACTCATCTTTCTTCACTTGGTTCAGGCCAGCGAAATGCCTTGGGTTTTGGTAGGAACTGTACCTTTATGAAAAGGGGGGTTTTTTTTAAAGCTCCCAAACGTTGTATCTCTTGCTTTGGCTGAAAAGTTTCTAGCAGGCAGTTTACTGAAAAGGCTTTTTCCCCAGAAGGCATTTAAAAAGAAACTATTGTACATCCAATGGGACCTTTAGTCCTGGTTTTTGAAGACCCAGTGGTGACCAGGGGCGGTATAAGGTAATTTTTAATGGTAAGCGAACATTATTTTGGCGCCCCCCCTCCGCGCATGCCCAGAAGCTCCTGTGCGCAGGCGCAGAAGCCTGCAAACACAGCACTCCCTATTTGACACCCCCTCCGCGCATGCCCCTCCAGGCGTAGAAGCCTGCAAACACAGCACTCCTATTTGACACGCCCGCCCCTCCACGCATGCCCAGAAGCTCCTGGCAGGCAGGACCGCCCTGGAAAAGAGGGAAGGAAGTAAAGAGAGAAGGAAGGAAGGAGAGCAAGGGATGAATAAAGGAAGGAGGAGAGAAGGAGGGAAGGAAGGCAAGAGGTGGAGAAGGAAGGAAGGAAGCAGGAAGGAGAGGAGGAAAGAAAAAGGGAAGTAAAGAGAGAAGCAAAGATGAAGTGCAGTGTCCTATGATGATGATGATGATCCTCCTGCTCTCGCCGCTTTCCTGCCTTTCCATTGCCTGGCGTGCCCCCTCCCCCCGCCCCTTCTCACCTGAGGAAGGAAGGCAGGCAGGCAGACAGGCAGGCGAGAGGGAGACAGGCCTCGGCTTCTTCCCTGGTCCGCGAAGAGGAGGAGGAGGGCGGCAGCAGCAGCAGCAGCAGCAGGGTAAGGCAGGAAGGAGGAGGCAAGGTGGCGGGCGGGAAGGAGGGAACTTCAACTTCAGCTCTGGAGTAACTGCGCCTGCGCGAAAACCTCTGCGCATGCCCAGAAGCAGCGTCTGAGCGCTGGGGTCCAAAAGCTGGGGTCCAAAAGCAGGCAGCCGCGGCGCTGCCTGAGGAACATCTTCCCTCAGATGGCGCCCCTTCCCAGATGGCGCCCTATGCGGCCGCTTACTTGGCCTACCCGTAGGACTGCCCCTGGTGGTGACAAACAGATATGAAACAATGTATTGCTGAAGGCTTTCATGGCCTTTCGTGTTTCCCAGGCATATTTATTTATTTATTTTATTTAAAATTTTTGTGCCTCGATCTTCTCAACCTCAGCCGAGGGACTCAGACCGGCAGACAGCAAAAATTCAATGCTAACATTAAAATCTTAGCAAACTTCTCAAACAGTAATTGACATTTAATATACTTCAAAACAAAGGAGGTTTAACCTGAGGCCAGAAGATGAGGAAAACCGGACAGGAAAAACCTACTCACAGGTTGCTATATGTAGCAAAAACAGAAGAAAGAAGACGGAAACCAACAAGACACCCCCCCCTTTCTCCTGTCCTCTCTCACCACTCACCCTCTCCTCCACCTCGACCCAGTTAACCTCCCTACCCCATACCTAATGTTCCCCCGCCCCTCCCCGGCCCTCACAAGTCCCCGAGCCCATCCCTTCCCGCAAGCCTTTTTTCCCACTAACTTTCACCCCTACACTAGTTGAAATCTCTAATAAAAACTATTTAACACCCCTCCCCACCCAGACACCCGCTCTATCCTGAGTCCACCTACATACCCATCTCCGCCTCTCCCCTCCCTTCTAGTCCTACCAAGACTCCTCTCTCCTTTTTTCCTACTATCCTATACCCAAAATTGTTCCACCACTTTCATTGTTATTTGAAAAACCCTAATAAATATATTCTAAAAAAAATTTAAAAATCTTAACATCATAAAACGACAATAAAACTACCAAATACATATTAAAATTACAAGACTCGAAAGACAGGGGAGGTTTGGGTTTACCGAACCTGAGGCTGTATTTCGAGGCCAGCTGTTTAGTCTGGCTAAAGAACTGGTGTAGACTGGAAGGAGAAAGAATCCCGAGTATTTTCAATAATTTTTATTAAGGTTTTCAAATACAGCAAAACTGGGAAAAGGTGTGAGGGTGGTGGTGGTGGGGGTTCATGGGACCTTGGTAGGGGAGGGGGGGGTGGGGAGGGGTTGAGGATGGGTAAGAGGTCTGAGTGGAGGTGCGATGGGGGGGGGGGGAAAGGGGGAGGCTAGGGAGGTGGGAGGGAAGAGGGGAGGGGGAAGGAGAAGGAAAAGGGGGAGTTATGTTGACTTCCGGTACCTCCGTACAGTCTCGTTTGTTCAGTTCTTGTAAAAGGGAAGAAATGGGGGTTAAGGTGTGGTTGACATTGTGCGAGAAGGGGGGATGCTAGCTCTTGGAAGATCAGCTTGTCTGGTTATAGGTAGTCCCATTCCTTCATCAGGTAGCCAGGGGTTGTTGACTCTTGAGTTTACCTGGTTGGGGGGTTCGCGTTGTTTGTCGTTTGGTAGGAGGATCCATGTCCATAGTCCGTTCCTTGTCTTTTAATGTAGTTGTGTCCGTTCCTTTCGTCTTTCTTGTCCTCCTTCCTAACCATATTCTTTATGGGATTCTAAACCTCCTACATCCGCCTCCATGTTTTCACCTCTCGAAGGACTATATTCCGTGGGCCTCCCTGGAGAGTAAGGATGTGTTTTCTTTGGAATTTCCTTTCTGCTTTGTTGAGTTGTCCTCCTCCGGCTTCTCGTTCCATTGGTCTGTCCCCCACTCCGTTTAGCTTTGTTCTTATTTGCACCCCGAATGTACCCCTTAGATGTTGGATCGACCTCCTGGTTCTTGTCCTCTAGAATCCCGAGTATTGAAGGTTTTGATTTGAAGTTTGGCCTCCATGGTTATTTATGGTCCGATAAGGCGAAGGTAGATAGAAATTTTAATGACCACTTTATTAGAAAACCCCTCTTGAAAGTATGGGAAAAATATAAAAAACAAAGGAGTAAGAAAATGCCTCTTTGGGTATCCCTGAAAGAGGCATTCCAGATAAGACAGTTAGATAATGACAAATGGCTAACATATAAAGACCTACTAAATCAGGAGGAAACAGGATTGAACTTGAAGACCAGACTTCAGCTCAATAACGAAAGACACGAGATGGGATGGTTTCCCTACTTCCAGCTGAGGGAAAGGCTAAAAGAAGATGAGAAAAAAGGCTTTGAAAGCCAAACCAATGAGTTAGATGAGATAATTTTGGGCAAAGAAACCAAATTAATGTCCAAAATATACAAAATATTAATAAAAAGGGATAACGATAAAGATAACAACAGAGCCCATGTGAAGGAGTGGTCCAGGAATATAGGATATAAAATAAACTCAGACCAATGGAAGAACATCTGGTTAAATAATATAAATATCTCACTATGTTATAAATACAGAGAGTACTGGGCTAAGGTACTATATAGGTCAGGGCTGTCCCAACTTTAGCAACACTATAGAAACAAAGTACCAGCGCCACCTAGTTTTCACCCTCAGAATTTTAGGCGTGTAAGTACTTTAGAAACATTTAGAACAGGGCTGTCCAACAGGAGGCCCCGGGGGGGGGGGTGTACACGGCCCCCGAGCCCCTTCCCTCCGGCCCCCTAACTTGTTTTAATAAAATACAAATGAAAAATAAAATTAAAAAATTTAAAAATACCTACTTCCGGGTTTAGGCAAGCATCGCGAGACTGCGCCAGCCACAGACGGGATTTCGAGGGAGGTCGAAATCCTGTCTGTGGCTGCGTAGTCTCGCGATAGCTGCCGAAATCTCGGGTCCCGTGGGATTTGCGGCCGGCCTGGGCGCGCGCCTCCTCCTCCCTCGCAGCTGCTTCCAGGCCAGCCCCCATTCCCTCAGAGAGAGGGAGGAGGGGAGTGAGGCAGGGAAGCCCCTCCTGGCTCCGTCCTCTTCCTGTGGAGGGCCCTCGCTTCCTGCCCCGCGGATGGGAGAGCCGCTGCGCCCGGCCTGAGCTTGGCCTCGGCTCCAGGGGGGCTCTTTGGGGACGGCGGCGGTGCTGGCGCTTCGGCCCTGTGGCGGGGTTCCCGCAGTATGGGTAAGGAAGGGCCTGGCTCAAATCAATCAATCTAAAAACAGTGGGACGTTGGGTAAAGGGGGGAGGGGTCCCTCAGCGGCGGTTTCCTTAGCGATGCTTCCTTCCCCTCCTCCGCGCCTTCTCCCCCTTGTTGTGCTGGGCGCAACGTGGCTTCCTTTGCGCCTGCCCCCGTGACTTGTTTTCCCTTCAGGTAGGGAGGGAGCTCTTTGGGCCTCCTCCACCCGCCTCTGGGAAAGGAGGCCCCATCAAGCCTTGCAACGGCATTGAGGTGTTTGGGGTAAGTAGTCCATAGGTAATCCGTGACTGAGCTGCGTAGCAATTCAAAATGAAAAAGGAGAAGCTGAAATGAATATATCCAGGCGAAGTGCAAGCTCTATTAGTAATATAAATCCAAAAGGCTACAGTCCATCAGTTCAAATATAGTTTGTGAGTGGTTCGTTGCTGTGCTAAACAGCAGTCCCAAGTGGAAACGGAGAAACCATAACACAATATTCCAGATGGAACGCCAAATTATATCCTTGTTACCCTGAATCATATATGTATGGGAAGGGCATTCATCACAGGTCTAAAATATAGAGAAAAGTTCCCATAGTGAACAGGCAGAGATGAGGAGTGCGTCTGCTCCCCCTGGTGGCCAGAAGTTTGCCTCTGTTCTTCTATATATGTATATATATGTCTAAATATGTCTATATATGTTGTTTATATATGTTGAACTGCAGGGATTGTCTGCAAGTATGTGTAACTGTAATCCCCTCTGAGTCCCTTTCGGGGTGAGAAGAGCGAAATATAAATAAAGTAAATAAATAATAATAATAAAAATAAATAATCGATTCATTAGTCGGAAGTACAAGAAAAATATCTGAAATTCAGATATATCCAACGTTCGATAACAGGCCTACTAATTATCTCACAACAGAAGTGACTTGCAGTTTCTCAAGTCGAAAGGGGAAAAAACAAACACTGGGTTTCCATGGCCAAAATGGGACACACATTAGATTCATTAAGGCAGTGTTTCTCAACCTGGGGGTCGGGACCCCTGGGGGGGTCGCAAGGGGATGTCAGAGGGGTCGCCAAAGACCATCAGAAAAGACAGTATTTTCTGTTGTTCATGGGGGTTCTGTGTGAGAAATTTGGCCCAATTTTATCATTGGTGGAGTTCAGAATGCTCTTTGATTGTAGGTGAACTATAAATCCCAGCAACCACAACTCCCAAATATCAAGTCTCTTTTTCCAAACTGTACCAGTGTTCATATTCGGGCATATTGCCAAATGTGGTCTAAATCCATCATTGTTTGAGTTCACAGTGCTCTCAGGATTTAGGAGAACTACAATTCCAAAACTCAAGGTCAATGCCCGCCAAACCCTTCCAGCAATCTCTGTTGGGAGTTCTGTGTGCCAAATTTGGTTCAATTCCATCACTGGTGAAGTTCAGAATGCTCTTTAATTGTAGGTGAACTGTAAATCCCAGTAACTACATCTCCCAAAGAACATAATCAACCCCCCCCCCCACACACACACAATATTCAAATGTGGGCACATTGGGTATTTGTGCGAAATTTGGTTCAGTGAGTGAAAATACATCTGGCATATCAGGTATTTACATTACTATTCATAACAGTGGCAAAATTTAGTTATGAAGTAGCAATGAAAATAATGTTATGGTTGGGGGTCACCACAACATGAGGAACTGTATTAAGGGGTCGCGGCATGAGGAAGGTTGAGAACCACTGCATTAAGGGATATAAGAATGGCACACAAGATTTAGAGCTGTGTCTCTTATTTCACCTGGCAAAACAATGTGAATGTGTACCAAGATAAGTAAAGTGTGGGAATGAGTCTGGCCTTTGGACTCTTTTTACTTCTCAAAGGGAGCTGTCTATTTTTTTCCTCTTCTGATTCCCAGCTCCTTTTTCTATGTTTTCAGGAGAAAATTCTATGTTTTACCAAATAAGACATTTATAGTTTTTCTTCCCGAGGACCTTTAGAGTTAGAGTAGTGCCTGCTCTTTTCTTTTTACCTCTCAGGGAAACGCTTTGATGCCCATGACACTTATAAATATTTGCAAGAGGCTTCAAAGAACAAATTCAAGCCATAGACTACTGCGTGGAAGCCCTGTAGTAACGACTTCTTGGTCAAGATTAGAGCCAGTCTGCAAACGGAAGCCCTCCTTTGAACTGTGCCGATGCCTGGCGAATGCGAACGACAAATAATACATTTTAAGACCTCTGCAGAGATCCGTTCCTCTGACAATTGACAGAAAGAAGCAAAATTAGCATTGTGGTAAAACCTTTATTTATGTAAGAAGTCTCCTTGCCAACAAGAGTGTCTGTACAAAAGGATTAACCTATTGACAATGACTTTCAAAATCCAAACTCATTGAATAACAAGTACTGAGTGTGTTTACCTTTCGAACACCCACAACTCGCAATGTAGCATGCCTTCTTGAAAAGGTCAAAATACATGAAGAGCTGAATCTCAATGGAAAAACATCCACACAAAAAAATATCCAGCCGGCTGGAACATTTTAATTCAATAGTAGCAGCTGTGGGACTAAATGAATTTTAACTCTCCAGACAGATAGAAGGAGAGGGAAAAGCCGAATCCCGAGAAGATAAACATTCAGGCTTGCTTCTTTTTCTGCAGATCTCCTGGCCACGCATTTGACAGCCACAAAGATAAATTGTTAATCTCCAAGGGCCACATTTGTGTAACCTGGAGGGCTCCGTTAGCATTTGCATAATCCGCATTTTTTGCAAATTTTACCACCGTGAATGGATCTAGTAGATAGCAGGTCACTGACTTTAGTGGGAACCCACATTTTCGAGCAATTGCCAAGGCATGGAAGAAAGAAAAAACAACCCATTGGCCTTTTCAGATTCCGGTCTGATTTTCTTGATACATCCATTTATTTTTAAGTGTATTTATTTATTTATTTATTATTTCAATTTATATACCACCCTTCCCAAAGAGGCTCAGGGTGGTTCACACCAATGAACAACAAAATCACAACATAGTTGCGTGTGCAAGGGTGGCACGCCTCGCGCCAAGGACAATAACACAGACACAAGTGGTTGGATGAAAACGGCCACAACTCATTTATTGAAAACAGGAAACAAACAGTTGGCAGCCACGCATGGATCCTGGATCAGGGTAGAACAGCCCCCACGGATGTCCAAAGGCGTTTCCAAGCCTGGGGTGCAAGCGGCCCAATGCCTGTCCATGGAAACTCGGCACCCCAGGGGGCCTGGGCATTATCCCCCTTACAACCAAGGGCCAATAAGCCAGCCTGATCCAGGGGCCATGCCACACGCCAATCACGGAGTTGTGACAAAGAGCATAATAACGCATAACCAGTAACAGAGCAACAATGAAGTTAAGTGGAAACAAAAAGGGACACCAACAAGCAATGCAAAAAGTAGGGAGGGTGGGAGGAAAAACAGGGCTGGCCCCACGTGTGGCCTGGGCAGTCCCCTGGCAGCCTTAAGTAAGCTGCCCGGGCGGAAGTGCAGGCCGGCTGGCTACCAAGAGGGGGCAGGGCGGGGCCAGCCCATCATTGGCATAATAAAACAGATTGAGGCAAGAGTGGAATTTAAGCGCCTTGTTTGGTTCAACAGGGAACCTTCCACTTAGGCCATCCCAGGGGCTTCTGGGGAGGAGAAGCCCCTTCAACATCACAAGATGGCGCGAGGGCAACCCTGTCTAGGTCCAGGGAAGTCATGCTACCCCTCTATTCTGCCTTGGTTAGACCACACCTGAAATATTGTGTCCAATTCTGGGCACCACAATTGAAAGGAGATATTGACAAGCTGGAATGTGTCCAGAGAAAGAAGGCAACTAAAATGATCAAGGGTCTGGACAACAAGCCCTATGAGGAGCATCTTAAAGAGCTGGGCATGCATTTCGAACCCAAAAAGCCTGAAGAAAAGACAAAAAAAATTCCAAAAATTTCTAAAATGTAACTTAATTACTAAGGCTGAGAGGAGACATGATAGCCATGTATAAATATGTGAGGGGAGGTCATAGGGAGGAGGGAGGAAGCTTGTTTTCTGCTGCCCTGGAGACTAGGACGTGGAACAATGGCTTCATAAGAACATAAGAACATAAGAAGAGCCATGCTGAATCGGACCTCAGCCCATCCAGTCCAGCATTCTGTATCACACAGTGGCCCACCAGTTGTACACGGGGATCTCGAGCAGAAGGTATGGATTTATAATATTAGGCAAAATTCCCTGGACCTGCCTGGCAGGCAGGAGAGGCGACCCCCACAACCAGTACCGGCTTCCAGGGAAATCCTGCCTACCTCAACCAACTCCGTCCAGGTGGCACTTGAATGTCCTTTTCAGTAACTAAACTACAAACTTCAAACTACAAGAAAGGAGATTCCATCTGAACATTAGGAAGAACTTCCTGACTGTGAGAGCCGTTCAGCAGTGGAACTTTCTGCCTCAGAGTGTGGTGGAGGCTCCTTCTTTGGAAGCTTTTAAACAGAGGCTGGATGGCCATCTGTCAGGGGTGCTTTGAAAGCGATTTTCCTGCTTCTTGGCAGGAGGTTGGACTGAATGGCCTGTTCCGTCTTCCAGACATCTGTTTGCATTGCCCCATAGTTAAAAGAAAAAAGCATCCTTTGCCGTTTTTTCCAGGGTCCATTGCAGACTCAGTGGCACCCTGTTGGTTAATCATTTGCTAAGCTTTGCAGCCTGTTTGATAGGACTTTGCAGTTATTGGCTGCAAAAGTATCCTTTTGGTTTGGAGCCCGCCCCTTTTCCTCCTGGGGATGGGATCTCCATTTTGAAAAGTATTTAGTCTTCTCTCAGCTAGAGAACGATTCAGATGTGCCTTGGTCAAGCTAGGTCAGCTTAGAAAGGCCATTGTAGGTGCTATAGGGTCTTCTAACTACCTTAACTTTGTGTTGTTGTAGTGTGGATAGCTAGCCAATTTACCTTGCTATAGTCCTGTACTATCCTGCTGTATTTTTTGGGGCTATCTGGCTGCAACCTTCACTAGGTTTGCCTATAAAACTGACTTTGTTCTTAGATAGGGGAAGATCTGTTCTTCCTAAATGGCCAGCCAGAGTCAGGATAGGGAATATCCCCGGATTTCCTTATCATAGGCGGTAGCAAAGAGGGATTTTTCAATCTTTATTCCAGCAACCAAGTCTGTTTTGTAACCATTAAGATCTGAACCAAGTCTGCCAAGGACTTTGCTTGAATAAAGTTTGTGTATGCTGTTCAACCTTAACCTGAGGTGGTTTTGGGTTTTTGGGACCCCTGAGCATCGAAAATAAGGCACCTGCAGTCCCCCAGGTTATAGATTAAGGCAGTCTTTCTCAACCAGTGTGCCGTGGCACACTAGTGTGCCGTGACGGACCTCTTGCTGTGCGGCGAGAAAAGCTCTCTGCCCCCCTTCCTCCCCCCCTCCTGCTGAACTGCTGCTTGGGGGAGGAGGAAAGGCCAGGCAGTGGCAAAGAAAAAGAAGAAGGGTGCCGGCTCCTTCGGCTGTTTCCCCAGCCAGCCTCCAATCTGCCATGACTCCCACCATGACTCTTGCCCCTCGCTCGCTGAAGCCGCGTGGAGGCCATCCACCACTCATGCTCCTCCTCTGTAGGAGAGCTGAAGCTGGGGGGAGGGGGCGGGGCATGGCGCAGCCTGGCTCTGCCCCTCCCCCGGTTTCGGCACTCCCAGAAGCTGCTCCAGCCTTGGGGACAGTGCCAAGCCAGCATTGTGCTGGCTCTGGCACCACTGGCTTGGCACTGCCCCCTCAAGGCTGGAGCAGCTGCTGGGAGAGGTGAAGCCGGGGGTAGGGGGTGGGGCATGGCTCCGCCTGGCTCCGCCCCTCTCCCCGGCTTCGGCACTCCCAGCAGCTGCTCCCAGCAGGCCACCATCCCCTAGCCGTTCTTTACTGTGTTAGAGTGTCATTTTGTGTCATTTTGGTTGGTGGTGTGCCCCCGGATTTTTTTACTGTTAAAAGTGTGCCGCGGCTCAAAAAAGGTTGGGAAACACTGGATTAAGGCACATTAAAGTTCTAATTTTTAAGTGCTTGGGCGTGATGGCACATGGTCCAACTCTATGATTCTATGATTCTAAAGACACAAGAGTCCTGCCTGCATTCAACATGTCAACTACATGTATATATATGTATGTTTGTTTGTTTGTATGTATGTATGTATATGCATATAGTCTGGGAAACCTGGAAGGACTGAGGGTCAGACAACCAGGCTTGACTTGAACTTTCTCACTTCTAATTTACGTTTTATTGTACAGTCCAGCATCCATTTCACCCGTTTAATCATGGTCATTCATGGGAACAAAAGGGATTGATTTAGAGAGACATAGGCAGCGGAGATGTGGGGGAAATACAGAGCTCTCCCTGATTTACTTCATTGTGGCCATACAATAACAGTTGCTGTTTTCCGATGCAGGAGGAGTGGAGGAAATAGAAGAAGCTGTCAGATCCTGAATACTGAAGAGGACAAATGGAACCAAACGACATTCTGTACTCAATGGCAGGGTTTGAGACCAGCATCACTAAATGGTCATATTGTGGTAGGCATTGCATTTTTGGAGAGGCTCTTCAGTAGAAGTGGATGCCAATTGTGTCCTCTTTTAATTATCTAGGGTTGTCTTTTTAAAATGAAGCTTGCCGGGTTGATTAACAACACAAGTCACAGTCGGGGAAGCTTGTTTTTCAGAGGAGAGACCGAGATAGAAGGAGGGAGTGTGAGGATTGCTAAATTTGGAATCTTAGAGCTGTCTTTAGAGCTGTTCAAAAATAGCGAGAGGAAAGGTAAACACCTTTACATTGATGCAGAGGTTTAAAATTACTAGTGTAGTAGATCTACTCTCAAGACAAGCCAGGTCTAGTACCCTTGCTATCCCCATAGATTAGAAGGTTTTGATCAGGTATTACCATTTTTGCAGATGCTGCTGCCCTTGTCGCCCATTCAGAAGCAGCTCTGCAGTGCCTGACATCCTGCTTTGCAACAGCTGCAGAGCTATTTGGGCTGGAAGTCAGCCTGAAGAAAACGGAAGTCCTCTACCAGCCCGCACCACAGGAAGAGCACCATCATCCCCACGTCAGCATAGGCCAGTGTTTCCCAACCTTTTTTGAGCCGCGGCACACTTTTTACATTTGCAAAATCCTGGGGCACACCACCAACCATAATGACACAAAATGACACTCTAACACAGTAATACATATAGTTAATATGTTTTTAAAATGTATTTATACACTCAGTGTGAAACCTGAGCCTGTTTCAATGAACTCAATATAGATATCCGGCAGGAATGGCAGAAAGACACAAACTTCCCACAGAACTCCCATAACCAAGAGAAAATACTATAAGAGTTTGGTGGGCATTGACCTTGGGTTTAGGAGTTGTAGTTCACCGACATCCAGAGAGCACTGTGGACTCAAACAATGTTGGATCAGGACCAAACTTGGCATGAATACTCAATATGCCCAAATATGAACGCAGATGGAGTTCAGGGGAAATAGACCTTGACATTTGGGAGTTGTAGTTGCTGGGATTTATAGTTCCCCTACCATCAAAGAGCATTCTGAACCCCACCAATGATAGAACTGGGCCAAACTTCCCACACAGAACCCCCAGGAGGCAAGAGGAGGTCTCTACTTGGGGAAAGGGAGGCGGGCTTTCCCAATGCATGGAGAGGGAGAGACCAAGTAGACAACGGGTGGGGAGGGGGGTCTTTGTAATTTTGTGTCTTTATCAAGGTTGGTTTCTTAAGGTTTTTATACTTCAACACACTAGACTCCCCCCCCCCCCCGACGTTCCAATTTCCCATGGCACACCTGATGATCGCTCACGGCACACTAGTGTGCCCCGGCACACTCGTTGGGAAACACTGGCATAGGCAAATCTGTGCTTAAGTCCGTTCGGCAATTCTCCTACCTGGGAAGCATCATCTCTTGTGACGCCCCCATGGGACTGTTATCATATCTTTGTTCTATTGTGGCCATGCGGGCATTTAGGGGTGGGGCTGTGGCTTGGCTCCAAACCTGATGTCGCCGCCCTTGACTCCTCTTCTTCCAGAGGTCACTTGGGGGCTGGATTTCCTTTCTGCCCCCATTCCAGAGACCACATGGGACATAGCAAGGTGGAAATCTAGCCATCTGGGACAAAGCAACTTAGTTCACTGCAACAAAGCCAACCTACGCTTTCAGCCATAATCTACAGGGACAAAGGAAGGTCAGCCTTCGCCCATAGCCTATAGATTTTGGGGATCCGGAGAACTTTGCGAGTCAAAGGAACAATTGGAAGCAACAGGAGCCTGGAATTCAAGAGAGACCGTCACCCTGCAAAGTTTTGAGGCAAGGAACCCCTTTTGCAACCAACTAAGCATTTTGGGCCACCAGCATTTTTTACTGGTTGTATTCAATAAATCCCATTTTGGTTCACTATTTCTGAGTCTTGCACTTATTCTTAAAGATATTCCGAGCCTCCCTGCATGTGGGTTGGCTTGTCCTCTATCTTCAGGGCTATAGCTTGTATGTCCCTCCTTTTAAAGCCTTTTTTTAGGCCCTGAAGACAGAAGATCTCTTTAGATGCCAAGATTGATAAAGAGAGATCACAGATTTGCAAAAGCATATAGTGCATACGCAAGGCGTCACAAAAGAGTCTGGAGTAACAAACACCTGAGGCAAAGCACGAAAATCAGTGTGTACAGAGCTATCGTACTGTCTATTCTCCTATATGGGTCTGAAACATGGGTCATCTACCACCAACACCTATGACCCCTCAAACGCTTTCATCAGCGCTATCGTGCAGACTCATATTCAGGACACCTTCTTGGTAAAGCAGTGGTTCTCAACCTGTGGGTCCCCAGATGTTTTGTCCTTCAACTACCAGAAATCCTAACATCTGGTAAACTGGCTGAGATTTCTGGGAGTTGTAAGCCAAAACACCTGGGGACCCACAGGTTGAGAACCATTATGGTAACGGATTTGACTACATGGCTCTTTTGTTCTCTTTCAACTTCAAGCCTATGGAGCACTATGGAGCACGCTTGATCCTGCGTCTTTAAAAATACAAGCATTGGAAAAGGCTAACATCCCTCCACACAGAGATTCTTCGCAGGTGCTCCATAGGCTTGAAGTCCAATGGATAATCAGGCTCCATTCAGAATTGCCCTACGGCCTCAATGAACCAGTCGGACTACATTCCTTGCTAATTTAGGCAGGTGTATTTAAATGTGTATGCTCCCTAATGATATCACCTTTGTGGTCACCCCTTCGGATCGAGATGGGGTTATGCTAGGAACCTCTTCTACTGTGGTATGTACCTATATTTGAATTTAGATATATGGATATGGATTTCTGGGTTATTATTGTGGTAGCCTGTACCTTGTATCTTATTATTTGTATGTAACCTTTTAGGACAAGAACTTGTTAAATGGATATATAAGCCTTGAAAAAGATTCCGAAATGGATTAACAGCGGCCCCAATGCTTAAGGATTACCTTTCCGTCGGCTTGCTTTTCATTGGATCTTCTTGGAGCCTGGATATTTTGCTCCAGTTCTTGTTTCTGGTTTTGATATTTCCTATGCTGGTCTACTTATCGACACCCGTATCCCGTGGATTACAAACATTGTCTTGATGAACTATGGACTCTAAGACCATTGGGTCTTCTACAGACCAAGGACTTCTATGATTGAACTCTATATTGAACATTGCGTCTTCCTTGGCTGCGCCTGGATACGATAGTATGTACGATAGTGTCCACTTTCTATATTGTGTTATATCTAATATATATTTTGAACTATACATTGTGCTGATCTCTGTGTGTTGTACTTGACCCTAACCCTGACTCAGTTTTATAGTTCGCTGGGTTCACCCCCAGCCTGCTAGCACGCAGCGATCCAGTCACGGCTTCAAGGCATAAGGTGAAATTATCGGGTACCAAAACTGCCCCGGTCTCCAAACGCAGAAGGAGCTGGGTGTCATCAGCGTACTGATAACACTCCAGTCCGAAACTCCGTACCAGCTGAGCGAGCAGTCGAACATAGATGTTAAATAAAAGAGGGGAAAGGATAGCCCCTTGAGGTACCCCACAGTAAAGGGGGTGCATCTCGGAGACTTTTCCCACCCACTCCACTCGCTGCCCCCGATTCCAGAGAAATGAGCTGAACCATTTAAGGGCCAGCCCACGAACTCCGGACATGGAGAGTGATGCAAAAGATGAGACATTATCCCTACAATACGGACTTTGAATTTTTTTTTGAAAATTGTCATTGCAATGCAGCTGAGGATCTTCTACTGATTGGTGTATCCCATGCAAATATCATCATCGCCACCATCATACTCTATAAAGGAAATAATTTGTGGCTCATTTCGCTTCCACCAGATGACAAGATATATGGGCATCTGTATTGATAAGGTGCATTTTTGAGCAAACATACTTGGTGACATAGCTAGCAATTAAAGTATTTCATGGCTTGGGAGGAGGAATTTTAATTCTTAACAGATGGCTGGATATCGTAGTGAGACCCAGCCTACCAAAAAAAACACAACAACTAAGAACAAAACAAACAGCGCCGAGGCAATAACTATATGTCTTTCATCGCAATTAAAGTCAACACATATTTATTATGGAAATTAAGCAGCTGGGTTATATTTTATTATTAAAACAGATTCAGATCTTATTTATCTCCCTGGTTCTCCTGACAAAGAGTTTGCATGGTGTTCTTTCATCCTTTTCAGGCAACGCTTGTCAAAACATTGGTTCCCTTTGGTGTTGTGAACATGCGAACTTGGACTGTGAAAAGTGTAGGGACTTTATTTAAACCGGAAATCTGTGGTTTCCCAAATATTGCTGGGTAGCAGTTGTCATCTACATACACCATGGCACAGCTCCATTATGCTTTGCTTCCTGCATCTGGTGAAGGTTTTTGTGATATCATGGATTTTTGTTGCAAAATGTTGTTGATATTTCTATCTCTCTATATATAGAGGGAGAGAAACACATCATAGGTTATCACTCATAGCTGAGTATGACTTTTTCAGAAGTATTTATTTATTTACAGCATTTTTACCTCGCCCTTCTCAACCCCCAGAGGGGGACTCAGAGCGGATAACAAAGGCAGCAATTTGATGCCACAAATCAAAAACATAATATAAAACCATAAATACTAGCAGGCCCGGATTACCCATAAAGCCACCCTAGGCTATGGCCTAGGGCAGCAGCTTTGGGGGGGGGGGGGGCAGCAGATTTGCCCCCACGAAACTAATTTTTTTAAAAACCCGCCCCCTCGCAGCGCTCTCCCCCCGCCCTCTCCCAAGAGAGAGTCATCATACCTTGGGAGAGGGCGGGGGGAGAGCGCTGCGAGGGGGCGGGGAGGAGGGAATGGCGCGCCCCCCTCGCCATCGCCCGCCTGGGCCGCCCCCTTGTAAAGGAAGGAGGTGGCGAGGAGGAGGAAGGGAAGCCGTGCCCTGCCGGCAGGCATGCATGCATGTGCACGTATGCCCGCCAGCGGGCTTCCCTTCCTCCTCCTCGCCACCTCCTTCCTTTGCAGGGGCGGCCCAGGCGGCGAGGAGGAGGAGGTCGGGACTTAACTTCCTCCTCTTCTCGCTCTCCTTTAGGTCGCGGGAGGAGGAGGTGACGGAAGCCGCATGGCACTGGTTGTGGGGCTTCCGTCTGCCTCCTCCTCCCGCGACCGAAAGGAGGGCACAAGGAGGTCGATGGAAGCTGTACGGCTGGTGCCGGTGCCGTGTGGCTTCCGCCACCTCCTTCTTGCGCCCTCCTTTCGGTCGCGGGAGGAGGAGGGGGACGGAAGCCGCCAGGCACCTGCCACCTCCTCCTCCTCCCACGACCGGAAGGAGGCGCAGAAGGATGCAACGGAGCCGCACGGTCGGGGCTGCTGCCGCACATGCGCAGCAGCGCCCTGGGAGCGGGGCTTTTGCACCCTGGGGGCGGCGCGGGCGCCAAAAGACGCTAATCCGGGCCTGAATACTAGTGGTGGATATCTCCATCCGTAATACTTTGATTTCCGTTAATTTTTCGTATTTAAAATTATTTTGCCCCTATATTGACCTTTGGTGTCCAACCTGGAAGTGACCTTTCTAAATCGAAACCGGGTCAGCCATTTCCGTAAAGGGCGCATTATTATGTCATTTTTATTCCCTCCCTTTCTTACTCTTTAACCCGGCTCAGCTCTCAACTGGCGACAGGAGACTGGAGGGCAGCAGCACCCTCCATTCCCCTCTCGCCAGCTGAGAGCTGAGGCAGGTGCTTTGGAAGCCAGGGGCCAAGATTTCCTTCTGATCGCCAAGACTCTCCCTCCGCTCGAGCCAGCAACGGAGACCTGGGACTGCCAAATAGGTTTTTCTCGCGTCCCCTAGCAATGAGACAACAGTGCGTGACATCACCACACTTATCGTGGAGGAGATATCCTGCATCACCACGCCACGCCTACGTAATTACGTAGAACGTCAGGAGCAGTTCGGGACACGATGGAGGCTGGATTTTGGACTATTTGCCTTCGCCCTCCACCTTTTCCAGCTCTTGGCATCAGCGTATGGGACACTACACGCTGTGACTGAGTGAGTGGCTTACTATTCCCAGCACCTTTTCCCGGAATCTCTTGTAGCGGTCATTTTGCTACAGCTGAACAAGGGCTTATCAGGGGGTGTCCCTATTTTCCGGACTCAGCGGGACTGCATGATTGTGTCTTATGTTTATTGATCACAGTTCGATTGCCTTTTGTTTATGTGTAGAGTTGCGCTTGTAATTAGTAGTTACATTCACAGTATTAGCTCTTTGTTGAGTTATACTCAGGATCCGGAGGAAATCACCTAAGAAAGCTGAGTGTAGTTCCACTTGCTACCAGAGTAAATTCAAAAGAGCATGAAAGCACTAAAAATATAGTAAATGATATCTATATCTATATATATACTAGCTGAACCCGGCACGCGTTGCTGTGCCCTATTTAGGAGATGCGAGAAAGTCTGAGTATGTAAGGGTTGAATAAGTGGACTAATTGATTGTGTTCATGAAGGAGGTATTGTAGTTGTGCGATAATGGGTTTTTTAACTTTTGGGGAAATGTGGCATCGTGTGTTGATTTCGGTGTCTTCATCACCAATGAAAAACTTTTGAAGAAATTGATGTGCTCCCTCGGTGTTTGGGAGCAGGGAGCCAGCTCGGTGATAGATTTGTCCTTTGATTTTGAAAGTAGGCATGAATTGCGCACTTTCTATGTGTGCTCCAAATGATGTCATCTGGAAGCATGAGTTGTATTGTCTTATATAGCGGAGGAAGTGTTTTGATTCTACAGCAAAGTCTGTAGTGGTTGTGGAGGAGTGGCAAGTGGTGGTAGAGAGACTTTACCGGCTAGGCAGCACATTCCCGGTGTTTCTGCTGGGTATTTCAGGGCTTTGCAGTGTGTGCAGATGTGCGTTAGGGTGCCAATGTCGGCCTCTGGCGCCATGCTGTAGTCTTCTGCAGCGTTGTATCTGAAGGCTAGGCGGTGGAATTGGTTGTGGTGTTTTTGAAGTTTGTTTTCTGTGTTGCGACATTGTGTTTCTGCGCTCCTTGCGCGCTGCTGTTGTGTTGCATTTCTGCGTCTTTGTTGTTCCTGGCTGCGCGCTTCTTCTTGTCATGCAGTTCTTTGCATTTGGTTCTCAGCTGTGCGTCGTGCAGTGACCTGTTGTCTGTGTCTCTGCTGCGCAGTGTGTTTCTGTTCTGGCGTTTGTTCTGCCCTTGTTTGTTTGATGTATGTAGCGTTGCGAGTGTGTCGTCCGATGCTGTTATTTTTAGGAGGCATGGCTTGTCTTTTGGGTCAGTTTCTATCTGTGTGGAAGGAAGGAATGGTTTTTGTTTGTGGTGGTGGTAGGTGTTGTGTGTACGGGGTCCCGTAAGGTTGGTGGGATGGGTTGTGATTGGAAGTTGTGTTGTGTTGTGTGGGTAGGAATTGCTGGAGAATTGCTCCCTCATAGAGTTTGGTTTTGACAGTTTAACCCTCAAACACCAACTGACAACTTAAATCTCTCAGCATTCTATCCTAGCCTTGGATGGCTCTGGCCAACGTTGCTATGGTTACTCAGCCTCCCTGCATTTTGTGTGGGCCGATGTCGGCCAATGGCATTCGCTGGCAGCCGCGGAGGAGGCTGGAAAATGTAGTTTTTTTACTTGTTGTTTTGAGGGCCTTTTAGGTTTTTGGGGGGGAAAGTTTCTTTGCTACAAACGTACCTTGCTTGAGGCCTATTTCTGTTGGCAAGTTTGGTGTTTCTGCGCTGTAAGGTTTCTCTGTTTGGGACGGTCGTTCCATGACGGGAACCCCTTTATATAATAGATGTGTGTGTGTGTGTGTGTGTGTGTGTATATTATTGTGAAGCACAACACTGTAGCCAGTTGAAAATCTCAAAATTTGAACATATAAACCATATATACTAATTCATATTATTACTTACACACAGGTAAGTGGTGATGCAAGAGATTCTAAAGCCCAATGGCTTAGAGGGAAAAACTCTTCCGAATGTAGAGCATCAAAAAAATCCACCTATATAGTGGAATACTGCCATTATTTGGATTTATTTTGGGAACTCTGCTTCCAGTTTGGACTTTGATGTGATCTAAATGCTCAGGGACCATCCAATGGGACTACATTCTCCAAGAGCTTTGATTGTGCTCATCCTGCAATGAAGGCAGATTGGGGTTGGACTAGATGTCCTTTGGAGGGATCTCTCATAACTCTAGGATTCTATTGCATTTCCATACCATTTTTTTAAAAAAAAGATACAAACATTAAAGCTGAATTAAATATCATTGGTATTTTTTTAAAAATCAGTTAAAATCCCTAAAACATATCCCAGGGAAACCTGGGAGGTGTAGTTTCCCAAGGTTTTGTTCTTTGGGGTTCTTATTTTAGTTCTGGGATTTGGAGATTTATAACAACAATGACAACAACAACAACGATATAAGGGTGGGATGGCTGCAATACCTCCTCCTGCAGACCCTTACTAGGCAGCATCTACAGAAGGGAGGGGGGAAAGAGTGCGAGGCAGAAGACAGGGAGAGAGCACAAGGTATCGGGGAGCGCGCAAGGCGGAAGGGAAGGGAGGAGGAGAGCGAAGGCATGCTCTGTGGCAGTGCTTGCTCCTGGCCTCCTCCTCTTCTCCCCCCTCCCTTCCCCTCTGTTGGCTGCTCTGCCTGCCGGGGCCCTTACGCTGGCCGGTCGGAATTGGCCGGCGGGCCACATGCGGCCCGCGGGCTGTGAAATGCCCAGGTCTGCTGAAAGTTGAACATGGAGTCACTTAAAAGTATCCTAAAGAGATATTATTTTAGGTTAAAAAAAATAGTATTCTTTTCCTCGTGGTATTTCCCTGGGTCCTATGCTTCTAATGCCAATACGAAGAGCCAATTATATAAATGTCCCCTTTCATATTGTAGTGAATATAACTTTAGCAAAGACGAATGAGCATCATCTGGATGCAATCATACATGACTGTGACAAAAGGAAGCATATATCTGAATGAATGCATTTGAAAACCTCGCCCTGACCCCCATCTTCATAAAGAGGAAAGAAGATAAGGTTTGGGCTGCAAGTAACAAGCAAGTCAGATGTGATACCGGAGCTTAAACAACCATAGTCTCATTGGGACTAACCTACTTTAAGAACAAGAAGAGGAGAAAAGTTTTGTACTCAGCCAAGTACACATGTGCTTTCTTATCCCTGTTGTGCTTTTTAAGATCTCCTTTTAACCTGATGGGATTTAGACAGGCCATAATTAGTAGCAAAAACAAGAGTCTTGGTTTTCGGAAGTCATGTTTTCTCAAATGGTATAAACAAAACAAAAGGCTAGCATCCCAAATGCGGTAGACTTATTCAAGCAATGTGGACAGGTAAGTCAACCCTTTGAACCAGTGGTTCTCAACTGATGACACCCAGCTCATTCTGAGGATGGGGGGCAGGTCCGAAACCATACCCAATAATTTCCATCTCTGCCTCGAAGCCGTTACTGGATGGCTGCGAGCCAGTAGGTTGAAGGTGAATCCAGCGAAGACGGAGATCCTCTGGCTGGGTCATCCGGGCGGTAGGGATGTCCAGCTTCTGACCCTGGACGGCGTGGCATTATTCCCGTTCTCTTCAGTAAAGAGCCTTGGAGTTCTCTTGGACCCTCTGCTGTCAATGGAGGCACAAATCTCCGCTGTCAGCAGAGTGGCGTTTTTCCATCTTCGTCAGTCTAGGAGGCTGGCCCATTACTTGTCTCGACACAACTTTGCCACGGTGATCCAAGCTACGGTCATCATTGTTTATTCGTTCAGTTGCTTCTGACTCTTCATGACCTCATGGACCATGCCAGAGCTCCCTGTCGGCCGTCACCACCCCCAGCTCCTTCAGAGTCAAGCCAGTCACTTCAAGGATAGCATCCATCCATCTTGCCCTTGGTCGGCCCCTCTTCCCTTTTCCTTCCATTTTCCCCAGCATCATTGTCTTCTCCAAGCTTTCCTTTCTTCTCATGATGTGGCCAAAGTACTTCATCTTTGCCTCTACTATCCTTCCCTCCAATTATTTATTATTATTTATTTACTTACTTAATTTATATTCTGCTCTTCTCACCCCGAAGAGTGGATTACAGATACACGTACTTAGCAGACAATCCCAGCCATTTCCACATACACAACATATAGATGAACAGAGGCAAACTCTGGCCACCAGGGGGAGCTGGCGCACTCCTCATCTTTCAGTGTCCCCAGTGTCCCTTGTTGTTCCTTCCGCATTCCTCAGCGTTCCTGGAGTTCTTTAATGACCTCATAATTCAGTCAAAATTTGCCTCCCCACTTAATGTGGTACCTTTATCTCCTACTTGACAGATTCAACTGTCGCTTGGGATGCAAAGGTCAACAGCAGGCTACACTTAAAGGTCGAGCACTCACCTCGACCTGGGTAGGCCTCAAACTCATGACCTACTGGTCAGAGAGATCTTATGCAGCTGACACTTAGCCAGCTGCGCCACATTCCTGGTGCCAATGAGCAGTAGAGCATTATTTCTTGAAATATGGACTGGTTGGATCTTCTCGTGGTCCAAGGCACTCTCAGAACTTTCCTCCAGCACCACAGTTCAAAAGCATCTCTCTTCCTTCGCTCAGCCTTCCCTAAGGTCCAGCTCTCACATCCGTGCACTGTGGGAAAGACTAGTTACTGCGGGAATACCATTGCTTTGACTATGCAGATCTTTCTTGCCAGTGTGATGTCTCTACTCTTCACTATTTTATCAAGATTGGACATTGCTCTCCTCCCAAGAAGTAGGTTAATCTATCTGTTCTCAAAGCGAATTCTATGGTCAGCTTCCAACAGAAGTTGACATGAAAGTCATGCTGAAGACCTAGAAGTTCCAGGAGAGGCATCCTTTCAGGTTAAATTACATAGCAATTTTGTTATTGGTAGTTTTTTGCTTTGTGGGGGGCTCTGTGGTCCTAATCCCAGAGAATGTGGAGCAGGCCTTGTTGCTTTATTCATTAAAGTAAAGTAAAGAAGTAAGGAGTAAAGAAGGGGAGCCGGGAAGACAGTTTCATCTTGTCTCCTGTGACATCAGGGCCCCTCCCCCAGCACCAACGGCCGCTCTGGGGCCAGAGTAAAAAGGGCTTTGGCTTGAGTTCTGGCTTGCTTGCTACCGCGGCTGTCCTGACCTCCAAGCCACTTCTCTGGTCTGGGAAGTTGCTGAAGAGTCTAACAAGCCTCCTATCAAGCCCTCCACTGCTGGATCAACTCGCTTCCTCGCCACTTAGGGTGGTTGCTGGAGCCCGGCCCCACTGCTATCGGCTCTCCGCCATTTTGGTCTCCTTCCTTCCCTGAAGTAGATGACCTCCATCTTGGTTCCTGCCACAGCTCGTCATCTTGAGTTTATTTTATTTTATTTAAGATTATTTATATTCCATTTATTTATTTTATCTTGGACTTTAGTATTTATTTGTTGTTATTTTATTTTATCTGCTTAATTGTGTTAATTTTATATATGTATTAAAATTATTTTTATTTAAATAAATAATTTTATTGATTATTTATAATATAAAGTGGTACAATATGATATGATCTATTACATAAATGGGTTCACGTCATGTGATGTATACCTCAAACAAAGAAACCATACAACGCAGAAACACAATACTTGCCAACAGAAATAGGCCTCAAGCAAGGTACGTTTGTAGCAAAGAAACTTTCCCCCCCAAAACCTAAAAGGCCCCCAAAACAACGAATAAAAATAAAACTACATTTACCAGCATCTTCTGGGGCAGCCAAAGACTCACCCAGCCTCTACATTCTGAACAACATGATTGGCTGCCAATAAGGGCGTATTTGCATAACTGCTGCAATGGCCAGCCAACATGAAAATTCCGAACCATAATAAACTGCCAAAACAGAATAAGGAAAAGGCCAATCCCCAACACAAACACCCAAATCACATCCAACCGAAAATTTACACCCCAAAAAATCACAGACCACGCCCAAAATTGACAGTAAGGCTTCATTAACTTGATTTCCCTAACTAGCCCTCACTTACTGGGAAGCTGTTTACGCTCTAAATTGACAGTAAGACTTCATTAACTTGATTTCCCTAATTAGCCCTCACTTACTGGAAAGCTGTTTACGCTCTGAATTGACAGTAAGACTTCATTAACTTGATTCTCCCGACTAGGCCTCAGCTCATTGGACATTGTGTATGGCCTGAATTGACAGTAAGGCTTCATTAACTTGCTGTTCCTAACTAGGCCTCAGTTCATGGGACATTGTGTATGGCCTGAATTTACAGTAAACTACCTTGGCACACAGAGCCCCGACCATGCATGATGGGACTTGAAGTACCACCATGGAAAATGGAATTTGTAGTACTTCAAAACCCATCATTCCCCACAGACCACTGTGGCCCAGAACCAAGACCAATAAAGACCCAACTTGGCACACCATGCCCCCCATGACCCACACTCCATCCAACTGCAGTTTAGAGGAGGGCACACCGTGGATGATTGAACTTTCTCACATCTCCTAAAAAGGGCACAGCAACGCGTGCCGGGTACAGCTAGTATAATATAATATAGTACAATGGTGTGGTATAATGTTGTATATGCATATAATATGGATAATGTTGTAATGTAATATATAATAATAATGCACTCTAATTATATTCCGCTCTTCTCACCCCGAAGGGGACTCAGAGCGGATTACAGGTACACATACTTAGCAGACAATCCCTGCCGTTTCCACATACACACATGTAGACGAACAGAGGCAAACTCTGGCCACCAGGGGAAGCTGACGCACTCCTCATCTCTCAGCATTCCCAGCATCCCTTGTTGTTCCTTCCGCATTCTCAGCGTTCCTGAAGATCTTTATCACCTCATAATTCAGTCAAATTTTGCCTCCCCACTTAATGTGGTACCTTTATCTCCTACTTGACAGATGCAACTGTCTTTCGGGCTGCAAAGGTTAATAGCAGGCTACACTTAAAGGTCGAGCACACACCTCGACCCGGGCAGGCCTCAAACTCATGACCTACTGGTCAGAGAGATCTTATGCAGCTGACACTTAGCCAGCCGCACCACATTCCCAGTGTTACTACTACTACTACTACTAAGCTATTATAATTGTATATTTACGTTACATGTAATATTACTAATAATATTGAGATATAATTTGTTATAATACAATGTGATATGTAATTGTTGTACTGTGACAATGACATAGTATGTTGTATTTGATATTATATTATAATATAGTATGGTATAATATATTGTGTATACATACAATATTGATAATGTTGTAATGAAATGCGATATATTACTACTAATACTAATAATATGATACTATAACTATATATTTTGTGTTACATGCAATATTACTAATAATATTGTGATATAATTGTTATAGTTCAATGTGATATTGTTATAGTACAATGTGATATGTAATATTGATGTTGTGCTGTGGCAATAATTTTAGTTCATTGCATTTGCATTTTGCTTGCGAACCGCTCTGAGTCCCCTTCGGGGTTGAGAAGGGCGGTGTTGTAATTGAGCCTTCGGCTTCTACTACTAGTAGTATTGGGGAAGATGCTGGGTCAATAGCATCAAGCAATAGTATGGAATGGGGTGAGGCTCTGTGTAATCAAGACTCTGCAGCTGGGAGGAAAAGGGCTGCTAGTGATTCTAGTCTTGAAGGGTTGGAACAGAGAAAAAGGATCCTGCAGAGACTTAGAGCTCCTTCTGATTCAGAAACCTTTGAAGGTTTTACTGGGGGAAAAGAAATATGGTCAGAGGAAAGTGATACGGATCTAGAATCAACATTGGTTCAGAAAGTAAGGGATGTGTGTAATGAAGAGTCTAATTCTGATACCTTCCTCGGCTTTGACAGCGATTTAGACTGGCCTTCAGAGGCTTCAGGAACAGATTGGGATACTTTAAGTTTTCAACAGCGTTGGCAAGATTGGAGGTCTGCACAGAGCACAACAGCTGTAGGAGATGAAGCAGCTGGTGCTCATGATCAAGGAGGGTCTTCAGACGACAGTGATGTTTAAGTGCTATATAAGAAATGGGTTTATGGGGCTGCATTTGCGGCGGTCAAAGGGTTGATGTCTGGTTCTTGTCTCTGGCATTCCTGTGTTCCTGATATCATGTGCCTTGTTCCTGGTTCCAGTTACTCGTGAGATATGGACTATTTATCCATCTTGTTCTTGGGGCGAGCTGCTGTGGCAGTTCTAGCTGATGTTTGGAAAAAGGTGGGGGGGGGTTTGGGATTCAATATCTGCTTTTCTGTTTAGTTGCTGCCGTGTGTCCCTGTGGCGGGACTTGTTCTCCGCTGAGTCTATGTGAGTTCCTGCTACAGAGTTTTGTATTGTATGAAATGGAGGGAGGCTGACACTGTGTTTTATGGGGACTATGATTTGTGCTATCCCTGTATATTCAGCTCCTGATTACCTCGGACTGTCTCCTCCTTTCATCCGTCATTCTCCTGCCCTGGACCTCTGGACTGGCTTTCAACTACGCTTTTGGATCATCCCACATTGAACGTCGCAGACGGACATCCTGAGTTTGTTTTGCATCGTGCTTCTGGGTTTTTGTTAGGTTTCCTGGGATTTTTGTGGGTTTTTAGCCAAGTTGGCTGCTTTTTTGTTCGTCCCCTTCCCATTTGTCTGTTCAATAAACCTTTTGTTATCCCCTTTTACATCTGGACTTGGTTTCTTTGGTCTCTGTGCTATGTCACTAGTGCCCTGGCTATCCCCATAGATTAGAAGGCTTTGATCAGGTATTACCATTTTTGCAGATGCTGCTGCCCTTGTCGCCCATTCAGAAGCAGCCCTGCAGTGCCTAACATCCTGCTTTGCAACAGCTGCAGAGCTATTTGGGCTGGAAGTCAGCCTGAAAAAAACGGAAGTCCTCTACCAGCCCGCACCACAGGGAGAACACCATCATCCCCACGTCAGCATAGGCAAATATGAGCTTAAGTCCGTTCAGCAGTTCAGCTACCTGGGAAGCATCATCTCTTCAGACGCCAAGATTGACAAAGGGATAGATCACAGATTAGCAAAGGCATAGAGTGCATTTGGAAGGCTTCACAAAAGAGTCTGGAGCAACAAGCACCTGAGGCAAAGCACCAAAATCAGTGTGTACAGAGCTATCGTTCTGTCTATTCTCCTATATGGGTCTGAAACATGGGTCACCTATCGCCAACACCTACGACTCCTCGAACGCTTTGCTACGACAGGCGGCATATAAATATCGAGAAATAAATAAATAAAAATATGCCCCTAAGATAGCTCTATGCTCTATATACACAAACATGATGTTGATGATGAGACAAGTTCCAGTTTGGATGCCTTTGCAAGCATCACAACCATCTAAAGAAAGCTAATATATACTATGTGAACATGCTTTCACTTGAATGTGTGACTCTCTTTTTTTCCAGAATAGCCAAAAAAAATGGGGCAGTCAACAGTCACCTATTTTTAAATGTTCAAGTATTGCCAAGGACAAGGCTGGAAGAATATATGTGCAATCGTTTTCTTTGAAAGCCCATTTTCGTCGTGTGTGTCTCATGACATCTCTGTTTGCAGCCGTTAAACGAATAAGAGGCAGCCAGAAGAAGAAAAAGAAATCATTATAAGCGGCAAAGTATATACGGCAATGGGGCCAATGATGATGATGACTGGAGGGAAAGGATGCTGTAAAAGGGACGGGGCTTTCAATTGTCAAAGGAGAAAAATGCCTCCACTGAAACCTTCATTATTGTATTGTGGGTACCTACAATTTCCTAGGAGGCGGAATTGAACTAATATTTGACTACTGGATACTTGCGAACCAAGTCAAATAATATTCCTTCTTTTATCATTCTTCTTTCCAGAGGGGGAAAGTGGAACCTTTATTTGAAGTTAGTTCTCATATTGGAGCTTTGGGTTATATGTCACCTCGATTATTTCCAATTCAGATGCAATATGCGGCGGAGGAAA
Organism: Anolis apletophallus; assembly: GCA_030556195.1. Classification (NCBI taxonomy): domain Eukaryota; kingdom Metazoa; phylum Chordata; class Lepidosauria; order Squamata; family Anolidae; genus Anolis; species Anolis apletophallus. The sequence goes on from JARBWK010000016.1 coordinate 38,183,150, forward strand.
AACTCAACACTTCTGCAAACGGAAGGTGTGTGGCATGGAAATAAAATTGGTTATACTTTCCGGAAAACCTGCCTATCGGCCTGCATTGGATATTAGGCATTGAGATGTTCTGGATAGTAGGGCTGGTTGATCCAAGAAAAAAAAAGTTTCGAAACTCGTTTCGGATCTAATTGTAGCTGTCGTTTCAGATTATATGGACTTCTGAAAAATTTCAAAAAAAAATTCAAAATTGATTCGGAAGTATTTCCGAAATTTGGAAGTCTTCGGAAATGGCGTCCACTTTCAAAAATGGGCAAAAAAATCAGCAAAAGGGAGAGTCAGCTGTTAGCCATCAGCCAATGAGCAGTCAGCAAGAAATTTCGGAAATGACATCCAAAATTCGGAATTCCGAATTCTGAAATTCGGAATTTTGGATTTCGGAATTCTGAAATTTGGAATTTCGGAATGCAGAATTCCAAAATTTGGGATTTGGGATTTCGGAATTCCTGTTGGGAGGGTTGCTCTCGAAATTGCTAAAAAAGTTGGAAGTATCTGAAAAACTTCTGAAATTCGGGCATATCCAAAATTGTAGAACAGCCCTACTGGATAGGTTGCTTAGCACTGTGCAACCTCCATGTTTAAACAATAACATCAGTTGCGTAATGTGCCATGAAGCACTTGCAAAATGAAACTATAATATGCAATGCTCAGTGACCAATGTACAGTATTTACTATGGACTTTTTCTCCAATGGATTCCAACTAGGCTATTATTGTGCTGATATCACAGCACGGATTTTGGACAACACCCTCCCCCCCAAATGTCCAGTTCTGGGCACCACAACTGAAGGGAGATGTTGACAAGCTGAAATGTGTTCAGAGGAGGGCAACTCAAAGGATCAAGGGTCGGGAGAACAAGCCCTATGAGGAGCTTTCCTCCATTCTCCTTCCCTCTTACTTCCTTCCTTCCTTCCTTCCTCTTCGATTCTTTCCCCCAAGTCTTCATTTCTTTCTCCTTCCTTTCTTTTCACTTCCCTCTCTCTCCCATTCTTTCTTTTCTTTTTTCCCCTTCATTATTTTACTTATTCCTCACTCCCTTACCTTTCTTTTCTCCACCCTTTCCTTTCCTCCCTTCCCATTTCCTTCTTTCTTTTCCCCTCCTTGTCTCTATCCTGCTTTTCTTTTCTTCTTTTTCCATAGTTTGTTCTTCTTTTCTTTCTTCCTCTCCCCCTCCCTCCTTTATTTCCTCTGTCTTTCTTTCTTTCCACCTTCCTTCCTTCCTTCCTTCCATCTTCCTCTTCCTTCCCAGAGTCCTGAGCATGCCTTTTGCATAGCCAGGTCTGAAGTGTCCCGTCGTTCTGCCGGGGGAATCCTTTTCTCATAGTGTGTATGTATATATACTCACATTTAGTTGAATTCAGTCTTAAAATATATTATATATATTATTTGGCTTTCACTGAAATAAATTTCCAAATATTTTGCTTTCATGGCTCTCTGAGTCAAAAAGGTTCCCGGCGCCTGCACTAGAGGGCCCATGAGCTCTCTTCCAACTCTATGGTTCTATGGTTTTATATCTGTATTATGTACCTATTTGGCCTTTGTCAAGGCCTTTGTCCTATTGTTTAGCCATGTGGACTGTGATGGGAGGAGTTGTGCCTGGCTCCAAACCTGGCATCACCTCCCTGAACTCCTCCCCTTCCTGAGTTTACCTGGGAGGCAGGGCTTCCTTTCTGGCCTCATTCCAGGAGAGCACATGGACGAAGGCAGGCGGAAATCTGGAGCCAACGCTCAGACAAAGCACTTTCATTCACGTATAGCCTACCCAACGCTCTCAAACCAAGGAATTCAGTAATAGGAAAGGCCAGTCCTTCAACAAAGACTATATTTCTTTGGGAACCCAAGGACTTCGTGAGCCAGAGGACCATTTGAGACGCAACAGAGGAACCTGGAACCTAAGCGAGGCACCTTCACTCTGCAAAGGCAAGTGGACCCTATCCCTTTTCTCAAATGACCCTTTCTAGCAACCAACCTCAAGCTTTTTGGGCCACCAGCATTTTTACTGGTTGTTAAACAAATAAACTTGTTTTGAGTTCGCCCTTTTTGAGTCCTGAACTCATTGCTTAGAGCAGTGCTTCCCAACCTTTTTTGAGCCGCGGCACACTTTTAACAGTAAAAAAATCTGGGGGCACACCACCAACCAAAATGACACAAAATGACACTCTAACACAGTAAAGAACGGCTGGGGATGGTGGCCTGCTGGGAGCAGCTGCTGGGAGTGCCGGCTGGGGAGAGGGGCGGAGCCAGGCAGAGCCATGCCCCACCCCCTACCCCCGGCTTCACCTCTCCCAGCGGCTGCTCCAGCCTTGAGGGGGCAGTGCCAATACAACGGTGCCAGAGCCAGCACAATGCTGGCTTGGCACTGTCCCCTCAAGGCTGGAGCAGCTTCTGGGAGTGCCGAATCCGGGGGACGGGGCAGAGCCAGGCTGTACCATGCCCCGCCCCCTCCCCCCCAGCTTCAGCTCTCCTACAGAGGAGGTGCATGAGCGGTGGGTGGGCTTCAGTGGGCGGGGCTCCTCCTCCACGTGGCTTCAGCGAGTGAGGGGCAAGAGTCATGGTGGGAGTCATGGCAGATTGGAGGCTGGCTGGGGAAACGGCCGAAGGAGACGGCACCCCGGTCCCTTCTTCTTTTTCTTTGCCACTGCCTGGCCCTTCCTCCTCCCCCAAGCAGCAGTTCAGCAGGAGGGGGGAGGAAAGGGGGCAGAGAGCTTTTCTCGCTGCACAGCAAGAGGTCCGTCATGGCACACTAGTGTGCCACGGCACACTGGTTGAGAAAGACTGGCTTAGAGCAGTGTTTCCCAACCTTTTTTTGAGCCGTGGCACACTTTTTACATTTACAAAATCCTGGGGCACACCACCAAACAAAATGACACAAAATGACACTCTCACACAGTAATACATATAGTTAATATAGTGTGAAACCTGGGCCTGTTTCGATGAACACAACATAGATATCCTGGCAGGAATGGCAGAAAGACACACACAAAGCTCTTGCTCAACAGCTGTCAGTCTCTCTCTGTGTTTAGAAAAAAATGTGTGCATATAGCTTCAAAGCAGTCCACTAGTACTGTTCTTATGCATCAATACACCTCATGGAACAATAATGAGGCTTCCACCTTCAATATATATGCTCCTGTATCATTCCAGGTGGGCATTAGACGAGTCCCTCGTGTATAACTGGTGAACAGGAGAGTTGTTACACAGTCACTGTAGCAACCCAGCCACCGTTCCAGCCCGGGGGGGGGGGGGTGCCGCTCCGGGGTCCCAATTGCTTTGGACCAAGATGGAGGGGATGCAGGGGCTGATGGGCATGCATCACCGACTGACAGTTTGCAATGGGATGACACCTGTCCTTCTGCTTATTCGGACGATGAAGGCCAGCTAGATTCCGGATCAGATTGCGAATATGAGAAACCAGGAGGTTTCGGCTCTCAAGAGCGATTGTTGCCACCAGCTGCGGAGGAAGAGATGGAAACCGAGTTGGAGACTCTTCCCCAGGAAGATAACGGGTCAGATGGCGCTGAGCCTGCGAGGAGCTTCGACCGGAGTAGTATTGTGGCTACTCGGAAAGATTGGAAGCGGAGCCTGGAGAGGCGCTGGTCTCACAAGGGTGGGAATTAAGTATACACTCTGTGGGAAAGTTCCTCAGTTGAGCGGCCACATCGTTGCTGGACAGACGCATCGGTGGTCTGCTGTTCCCTGGAAGCCATAGTTTGGCTCGCCTTGCCAAGAACTACCTTGAGACCTTGTTCATACCTTGTACCTTGGATTACCTTGTTTGCCTACGGACTAAATTGCCTTGGTTGATTTCGCTTTGTTTTTATGGACCTTGCTTTTGAGAGATTCCCTGCTTTTTGGACTTACTTTTGAATCTGAATTGCTGATTACTTTGGACTTATTGATCTATTCACTTTTGAACATTTTACCTTTTTCACCTGCAACTAATTGTGCTTAATAAATAGTTAATTGACATTGTCTGTGTGTGTGTGATTAAGGGGCCGGGCCAGGACCCGCGTTGTGACAGTCACTAGAAAGGCTATCACATCCAGCCAATGCCAAATGTAGTAATAGTTGGTACACATAAACATGAAAACGGCTGAAGGAGGCGGTGCCCCAGCCTCTTCTTCGCCACCCGGCCCTTCCTCCTCCTCCCTCCGCAAGCAGCAGCAGCAAGAGTTCAGCAGGAGGGGGAAGAAAGGGGGGAAGAGAGGTTTTCACGCGGCACACCAGGTGATCACTCACGGCACACTAGTGTGCCATGGCACAGTGGTTGGGAGACAATGGCTTAGAGACTCTCCAGGTTTCTTGTGCATGGGAAGGCTAGAATGCGAACCCCAGGGCCTATAGAGTTTGTCCATCCAATCAAAGCCCCCTTTTTTCGGCCCTGGTGGGATGACACACTATGATTCTATGATACAAAGCTCTATGCACAACAGCAGTGTGCAGCGTTCCTGAGCATCCCTCAGTCAGAAGAATACTGTTGTGGAATGGTGAACCATTTACCCTGCATGTGTAGTACAATTGCCACATGGGAATGTCACTCACAGGTTGTAGGCCACTACAATCCCTTTGCCAAATTTACCTATAGATAGGGTTGCCAACTGTCCCTTATTCTAAGGGACGCCCCTTATTCTAAGGGACGTCCCTTATTTCGGCCCCAAATTTCGTGTCCCTTATTTTCAGCTCCTGTACTTGATGGGACAGGTGGCAGCAGGAGGCAAGGCTGGGCTAGTACATATACACACATGCTTCCATCTTCCTCCTCCTCCATCCTGCTACCCCTTTTGGCTCCTCCCTTTTCCTCTCGCCTCCCCGCGCGCGGCCGGGAATTGTAGTCCAAGGCTGTCTCCTCTTGATTGAGAGGCGCGCGTGGCCCTTATGGGCGGGACTCCATTTCCCAAGAGCCCTTGCTCCCGGGGGAAGGAGGAGGAGGAAAAGAGGGAGAAGGGGGCCTGACCGTCTTCATGACGGCACCAGTGAGCAGTCTGAGGAAGCTGCGGGCGCAGCGCGGGGTGATGCAAGTCCGCATGGAGCTGCTGATCATGGAGACCCAGAGCCAGGTCTGCCACGCCTTCACCCACCTCGACCGTGGGGCCGCCTTCACCATTGACCACTGGGAGAGGAAGGAAGGTGAACCCCTGCCAGGCACACCGAGGCTGAGGGGTGGGTGGGGGGTCTCTGGGGGGCTTTTGAGCCAGACGGGCATCTGTCAGGAGGGCTTGGGTTGTGCCTTCTTGCAGAATGGCCCAAGTAGATGATATTGCCCTTAATGTATGCGAAAGGAGGATTCTGTTAGACCCCAGTCTAAAGATCAGTCAACAGTGAAAAAGCCAAGGCTGCATCAAAAGGAGTGTAGTTAGGGTTGCCTAACATTTGTTTTTCAAGTTTTTATGAAGTGTCCCTTATTTTTGCAAAAAATCTCGTATTTTTAGGTAAACGTCCCTTATTTCTTATATCAAAAAGTGGCAACCCTACCTATCAGGGGCGGTCCGACGTATACGCAAAGTAAGCGGCCGCTTAGGGCGCCAACTTCTGGGAAGGGCGCCATCTTCTGGGAAGGGCGCCGCCACGCCGCCCCCGCCGCCGTAGCAAACCTCCCTGCTGCTGCATCGGCTTCAGCGCCTGGCCTGCAGGAGCTTCTGGGCATGCACGGAAATTTCCGCGCATGCGCAGTGGCTCCGGAACTGAAGTTGAGCTCCGGAGCCCAGGCGCATGCCCAGAAGCTCCTGCAGGCGCAGAAGCCGAAGCCAGTAAACACGCCACGCCAGCACTCCGTCCGTATTTGGCACGCAGGGGGCGGAGACACAGGGAGAGGTTAAGGGCTTCGGCTTTAGCGCCTGCAGGAGCTTCTGGCCATGCGCAGTGGCTCCGGAGCTCAACTTCAGTTCCGGAGCCACTGCGCATGCGCGAAAATCTCCGCGCATGGCTAGAAGCTCCTGCAGGCGCTGAAGCCGAAGCCCTTAACCTCTCCCTTTGCCTCCGCCCCCTGCGTGCCAAATACAGACGGAGTGCTGGCGTGACGTGTTTACAGGCTTTGGCTTCTGCGCCTGCAAGAGCTTCTGGCCATGCGCAGTGGCTCCGGAGCTCAACTTCAGCTTCGGAGTCACTGCGCATGTGCGAAAATCTCCGCGCATGGCCAGAAGCTCCTGCAGGCGCTGAAGCCGAAGCCCTTAACCTCTCCCCTTTGCCTCCGCCCCTGCGTGCCAAATACGGACGGAGTGCTGGCGTGACGTGTTTACAGGCTTTGGCTTCTGTGCCTGCAGGAGCTTCTGGGCATGCGCAGAAGCTCCTGTAGGCGCAGAAGCCTGTAAACATGTCACGTGACGCAATTGGGCAGGCAGGGGGCGGAAGCAAAGGGAGAGGGGGCGGAGACAAAGGGAAAGTGGGCGGAGACAAAGAGGGGCGCCAAAGCAATGTTCGCTTACCATATAAAATAACCTTAGACTGCCCCTGCTACCTATAGATAGCAGGACATCAAATACAGGTTTTAAAAAATCTAGACAACGTTCTTCCTTGTCTACTATTTTTTTTTCTGATGAGTTTTCCTGAGTGTTGGAAAACTCATTTTTCTTCACGGGGAAAAAATAATTACGAAGATCCTTTCCACTCCTCCTTCTCCTCATGCCACCATCCTATGATGGACTGCAAAATAAAGTTCTTTATTGCTCCTCCTCGGAAGGGATAAGAACTCAATCTAATATTCAAGGGGATGATCCAATGTAATATTAGGTTTTCTTTATTGTATCTAGACAGCCTACTCGAAGAAATGGAGATGGGTGTGTGCAAGGAGGAATGCAAATGAAGAGAGAAACTATTAAAAGAGAATAAATATTCACTCTGTGTCTGGGTATGTTTAAAAAATGAAAATTTGGAGAGCAGATACGGAACGCTAAAGTAATGGCTTATTTATAGGAACGCGTATTTATAGTATTCAATGTCAACATCATAGTTTTATCTTCCTTGTGTGGTGAGAAGATGAGCAAGGCTTGGAATATTCCCAAATAGATTGCCTCATTCCTCCCCCATCAGTCACTGGGAGCAGAGTGGTTTCTGATGGTTGGCACCTACAAGGTTTAAAGGCAATTCTGGCTAATTCCATCAATTCAAACTCTGATCCCCTTAATGTTAACGAATTAATCACGCCATGTGTCAAAACGTAGTCCTTCAGTTCAAGGACGTTCGAACAGCTTCTGACAAAATATTCGTATACTCCTTTGAAACCCATCAGAAGTATCGTGAGTAATGTGCAACGTGACCCACTACTTATGCATTCAGTACAATTGAGATCAATACGATTTTGACCCCTTTCATCAATACCATGCATCTCTCAAGAACTTCCACGAAATGGAATTTTGCCTTTGGGTTCAGAGGGTGTATGTACACCATAGAGCTAATGCAATCTGGCACCACTTTAACAGCAATATCTCAATGCTGTGGAATCACAAGAGTTGCAGTTTTACAAGGTATTTAGCCTTCTGGGCCAAAGAGTGCTGGTGCCAAATGGCAACTCCCATGATCCCATATCATTGAGCCGTGGCAGTTTAAGTGCATTCATTCTACAAATGCACTCAAGGAGGTAACAAAATCTCCGTATGGATAGATAAAGATAATTCATGGTATGTAGAAATTAGGGGTGGTTGATCCATAAAAAAAATGATTCTAAACTCGGGGGGGGGGGTGGGGGATTTACGTCGCTGGGTCGTTATAGAAATTAATCTGAAATTTTTAAAATAAATTTTGTAATTGAAACGTAATTAATAACAAAATTCGTTACTATTTCGTTAGTGGGGCCAGTGCGCAGGGGATGCCTGCCTCCACGCCCCCTCTGCCAGCCCTGTAACCAACCCGGATTAAAGGGAACACGGGTTGGATTCTGAGCTCGCTGGCGAGAGGGGAGCGGAAGGCAGCATCTCCTCTTGCCAGATGACACCCAAACACGGGTTAAAGATAACCCCCGTTTGGGTCTCGGCTGGCGAGAGGAGGGTGCCAGGCTGCCCCCTCCACCCTCCTGTTGCCATCTGACATGCGGGTTAAAGGGAACGCACGTTAGTTTCTGGGCTGGCAGAGGGGAAGGGAGGCGCCTCCATTCTCCCCTGCAGGCTCAGAATCCAACCCACGTTCCCTTTAACCCGGGTTGGATTCTGAGCTCACAGGGGTGAAGGGAGGCTTTGCCACCTTTCCCCTCTGCCACCCCAGAAACCAACCCGCGAGCCAGTTAACCCCCGTGTCAGATGGCGACAGGAGGGTGGGGGGGGGGAGGCCGCCTGGCACCCTCCTCTCGCCAGCCGTGACCCAACGGGGTTATCTTTAACCCGTGTTTGGGTGTCATCTGGCGAGAGGAGATGCTGTCTTCCACTCCCCTTTTGCCAGCTGACAACCAAAGGCGGGTTAAACATAAGAAAGGGCGGAAATGATTTAATAGCGTGTCCTTTACGTAAATGGTTGACCCGGTTTCGATTTAGAAAGGTCACTTCCGGGTTGGACGACGAGGGTCGATATAGGGTCAAAATAGTTTCAAATACGAAAAATTAATAGAAATCAAAGTATTACGACAGGAGATATCCACCCCTAGTAGAAAACATACCCCTCCACTCCTTGCCACTCCCATTTCACCTGAAAATGGTTCTTCAGAAGATCCTTCATACGATGCATTTGTTGAACTAACTTGCCATTAATCTCCTCAATGCCCCCGCTTTTGGAGTCCATTCCCCCCTCCATGTTTACATGTTTACATGTTTATGTGTGCTCTCCCTCTCAAAGTAGCTACCACTTATCTCACCCTGAGTTTTTAACATTTTATATTGATACATGTGGCCCACCTGGTCATTTGTGATTTTAGATATCTATTTGTATATTGTTCTTTTATTTATATGTATGTATTTCTATTGTGTTTATTGTTGTTGTTTTGATTTTGTTTTATTGTAATTTGTTGTTTGGGCGTGGCCTCATGTGAGCCGCCCCGAGTCCCCACTGGGGAGATGGTAGACAGGTATAAATCAAGATTATTATTATTATTCTTATCTTAATGTGTTGTCGAAGGCTTTCATGATGAGAATCACTGGGTTGCTGTGAGTTTTATTATCTATATACATAAATTTGCTCAGTCCGTTTAATGTCGTATATAGACAACGAAACTAAACATCCCAAAACCACCAAACTCGGCAGCCTTGCTAACCATACAACGAGGTACAGACAGCGCCAAAAAAACCGGCCATACGTACCTCGCAACACCCCAAAACACCGACCCCCTAAACTGACAACGAAACTCCCTCCCGGCTGCTCCGCTGCCAGCGAACGTTTAGAACGGTCGCGCATCACCCTCGCCTCCCCCGCCTCAGGAACAGCGGCGGGGGCTCAGGAGAGGGAGGGAGGCAAGGAAAAGCCTCTCCGGGTGCCCCAATCGCCGCCTCCCCGACCTCGGCGATGGGGCGCCCGGGGAGGGAGGGAGGAAGGAAAGGCCTGGGCAGAGCTGCCCGCCTTCCTCCTCTCCGGGTGCCCCATCGCCGCCTCCCCGACCTTGGCGATGGGGCGCCCGGGAAGGGAGGGAGGGAAGGAAAGGCCTGGGCACAGCTGCCCGCCTTCCTCCTCTCCGGGTGCCCCATCGCCGCCTCCCTGACCTTGGCGATGGGGCGCCCGGGAAGGGAGGGAGGGAAGGAAAGGCCTGGGCAGAGCTGCCCGCCTTCCTCCTCTCCGGGCGCCCCATCACCGCCTCCCCGACCTCGGCGATGGGGCGCCCGGGAAGGGAGGGAGGAAGAGAGAGAGAAAGAAAGAGAGAGAGAGACAGTGAGAGAGAGAGAGAGAGAAATAGAGAGAGAGATACAGAGAGAGACAGAGTGAGAGAGATAGAGAAAAATAGAGTGAGAGAGAAAGGGAGAGAGAAATAGAGAGAGAGATACAGAGACAGAGAGAGTGAGAGAGATAGAGAGAGAGAAATAGAGAAAGAGAGAAAGACAGAGAGACAGAGAGAGAGACAGTGAGAGAGAGAAATAGAGACAGAGAGAGATACAGAATGAGAGAGATAGAGAAATAGAGAGACAGAGAGAGACAGAGTGAGAGATAGAGATAGAGAGAAATAGAGAGAGACAGAGAGACAGAGAGACAGAAATAGAGCGAGAGAGAAAGATAGAGAGAAATAGAGAGAGAGACAGAGAGAGAGAGTGAGAGAGATAGAGAGAAAGAGAGAGAGAAAGACAGAGAGAGAGAGTGAGAGAGACAGAGAGAGACAGAGAGAGAGAGAAATAGAGAGACAGAGAGAGAGATACAGAGAGAGAGAGAGATACAGAGTGAGAGAGATAGAGAAATAGAGAGAGACAGAGTGAGAGATAGAGAGAGAAATAGAGAGAGACAGAGAGAGACAGAGTGTGAGAGAGAAATAGAGAGAAATAGAGAGAGAGAAATAGAGAGAGAGAGAGAGGCAGAGTGAGAGAGAGAGAGAGAAATAGAGAGAGAGATAGAGTGAGAGAAATAGAGAGAGTGAGAGAGACAGAGAGAGAGTGTGTGTGAGAGACAGAGAGAGACAGAGTGAGAGAGAGAGAGAAATAGAGAGAGAGAGAGAGAGAGAGAAAGAGAGAGAGACAGAGAGAGAGAGAGTGAGAGAGACAGAGTGAGAGAGATAGAGAAATAGAGAGAGAGAGAGAGAGAGAGAGAAATAGAGAGAGAGACAGAGAGAGATAGAGTGAGAGAGACAGAGTGAGAGAGATAGAGAAATAGAGAGAGAGACAGAGAGATAGAGTGAGAGAGAAATAGAGAGAGTGAGAGAAATAGAGAGAGAGACAGAGAGATAGAGTGAGAGAGAAATAGAGAGAGTGAGAGAAATAGAGAGAGAGAGACAGAGAGAGATAGAGTGAGAGAGACAGAGTGAGAGAGATAGAGAAATAGAGAGAGAGACAGAGAGAGACAGAGAGAGAGATGAGAGAGAGGAGGGAGGGAGAGAGCGAGACATGGCACAGCAACACGTGCACAGGTACAGCTAGTTATTATTATGGCTGCATTCCATGGAATTCTGGGATATGTGGTTTAGTAAACCACTAGAGCTCTTTTGCTAGGAACTCCAAATGATGTGGTGGTCTACCTTCAAGTCAATGCCTCCACCACTCCTCGCCACCTGGCAACTAACGTGCTTTAGCTGTAATGCGCGTTGGTTCCCGGGTGGCGAGGAGGAGTGGAGGGGATGCCTCCACCACTCCTTGCCACCTGAGAACCAACGCGTGTAAGCTTTAACGCTGAGAAGAAGGGATAACTGGGCTAAACATGTGTGCCATTAATGAAGTCATTACGAATTTCGTTAATTTTAACAAAATTAATTCGATTTATATTACAAGAAATTCAGAAGTTCATCAATTTCAAATCGCTACCCATCCCCTTACATCCGGAGCGAGTTTTGAACCATTTTTTTTTCTTGATCAACCAGGCCTAATAGATAATTTTCTATAGGTGTATTATTGCATCACTGCTTCAGAAGAACCGGAAGAAAAAATGCACAACAAAGCAAAATATAATTAAATGACTCCTCCAAAAGTAAAACGTTTCAATAGCCTCCATGAAAATTAACAATATGATACAAGTGCTGGAGAACGAGCAAGAAAGCTTGGCCAACTTCCACTAAAAATTGATGCCGTCAGTGCAAATTATCCTCCCTGAGCAGAGTCCACATTTTTATTGACAATATCTTTACAATTCCTGGGCACTGCAACTGCAAACAAAGCAGCTTTCCGGGTTGTTTGTTTTGTCTGAATCAATTTGTAGGAATGTAGAAGATGGCGGAGGCTGTTGTGGAGGGCATGTTTGTACTACTGAAACTTCCAGAGATTCGAGGACTGGGGTCTTGCATATACTAACATATATAAATATGTCTTTCTCAGAATAGTTCCAAGACGGTTTTTGCTTCTGAAGGCAAAAGGCAAAATAATATCTGTCCCACTTCTCTTCCAAATTCATGCTACTGAGAGGGCAGTAGCGGATCAGCTGCAACGGTTCTTAGATGACACAGCTGGACTCGATCCCTTCCAGTCCGGTTTCCGTATTGGGCATGGGACGGAAACCATGCTTGATTCCATTACAGACCGACTTCACTGCCAGCTGGACCAGGATGGGTCAGCGCTGCTTGTTTTGTTAGATCTGACAGCAGCTTTCGACACGGTAGATCATGCGCTGTTGACCCACCGTTTAGCCGTGTCCGGAGTCAGGGGGACTGCCCTTAAATGGGTGGCCTCCTTCCTCCAAGGTCGGGGACAACGGGTGGAGGTGGGGGTGGGGGTCTCTGGCAGACTTCCATTACCTTGTGGGGTCCCAGGGGGCCACCCTTTCCCCACTACTGTTTAACATCTACATGCGCCCACTGGTCCAGCTGGTTCGCGATTTCAGTCTGGAGTGTCATCAGTACGTGGGTGACACCCAGCTGGTGCTGAGAATGGATGGCAGGCTGGAGACCGTACCCGATTGTTTCTATCAATGCCTAGAAGCCATGACTGGATGGATGCGTGCTAGCCGATTGAAGGTTAACCCATCGAAGACGGAGATCCTATGGCTGGGTCGCCCTGGATTGAGTGGATACCAGCCACCTACCCTGGATGGCGAGCCTCTAAGCCCGCCGTCCCCCGTAAAGAGCCTGAGGGTCCATTTGGACTCGTTGCTATCGATAGAGATGCAAATCTCCACGGTATGCAAGACCGCATTTTACCACCTGAGACAGGCTAGGCAGCTGGCTCCCTACTTGTCCAGGGGCGACCTAGCTACAGTGATCCAGGCGACGGTCATCTCGAGATTGGATTACTGTAACGCCCTCTACATAGGCCTTCCCTTGGCAGCAATCCGGAAACTTAAGCTGGTGCAGAATGCTGGTGCTCGACTACTGGCAGGCACGGCAGTCCGAGAGCATATAACACCCACTCTGCAGCAACTGCACTGGATACCGATAGAATACCGTATTGTTTTCAAGGTGCTGGTATTGACCTTTAAGGCCTTGTATGGTCTAGGGCAGGGGTGCCCACACTTTTTCAGCATGCGAGCTACTTAAACTAAAACCAAGTCAGAAAAATCTACCAAGAAAGAACAGGATGGAGCTGGGGAAGGGGGCGGGGCTTGGCTTGGCTCTGCCCCCTCCTCCCTCTGGCTTCAGCATTTCCACTGCTTCTCCTGGGTAGAAGAGGGTAATGCCAAGCCAGCGGTGGCATAGATAGCCACAACTGGCTTGGCATTACCCCCTTCTACTCTTGAGAAGCTGTGGAAATGCTGAAGCTGGCGGAGGGGGCGGAGCTTGGCGGGGCTTAGGGTTTAACATCTACATGCGCCCACTTAGCTCCGCCCTCTTTTCCTCTGGCTTTAGCATTTCCACAGCTTCTCCAGGGTACAGAAAGGTTATGCCAAGCCAGTGGTGGCTATCTATGCCACCACTGGCTTGGCATTATCTCTTCTACCAGGAGAAGCAGTGGAAATGCTGGCAGCGGAGGGGGCGGGGCTTGGCCCGACATGGCTCCGCCCCCTCAGAAGCATCCCATCCAGCTGGGATCGACCTCCCTGGGTCCCAAGATCAACCAGTCGATCGCAAACAACTTTCTGAGCACCCCTGGTCTAGGGCCAGTGTACCTGAGGGACCGTCTCACCCCATACGTTCCCCCGAGATCACTACGTTCAGAAGAACAGAACCTTCTGTTAGTCCCGTCGATTCACTCTTGTCGGCTATCGTCAACGAGATCGAGAGCCTTCTATGTGGTTGCACCATTCCTTTGGAATTCCATGCCGGATGAGGTCCGCGCCATCAAAGAATTAGCTCCATTCCGGAGAGCTTGTAAGACAGCGTTGTTTAAACAAGCCTTTAACCTCACCGGCCCTTGAAGGAAGATCCACGTTTGGACTCTTAACTGTAGACCCTAGATACTGTTTTATTAGATATGTTTTATTAGATGCTTGCTTATGTGTAGTATATATTTTAGGCTTTCATGTTTTAGCTGCTGTATTAAATTGATTGTATTTCTATGAATTGTGTAAATTGCCCCGAGCCTGCAGGAAGGAGTGGTATACAAGAATGAATAATACATAAATAAAATAAATAAAGAGGCCAATTGAGTTGGCAATATATCAGTGTTTCTCAACCTTCCTAATGCTGCGACCCCTTAATAGAGTTCCTCATGTTGTGGTGACCCATAACCATAACATTATTTTCATTACTACTTCATAACTGTATTTTTTTGTGGGGGGTGGGGGGTTGATTTTGTCATTTGGAAGTTGTGGTTGCTGGGATTTATAGTTCACCTACAATCAAAGAGCATTCTGAACTCACCAAGAATGGAATTGAACCAAACTTGGAACACAAAACTCCCATGACCAACAGCAAATACTGGAAGGGTTTGGTGGGCATTGACCTTGAGTTTGGGAGTTGTAGTTCACCTACATCCAGAGAGCACTATAGACCCAACAATGATGGATCTGGACCACACTTGACACGAATCCTCAATATACCCAAATGTGAACACTGGTGCAGTTTCGGGAAAATAGATCTTGACATTTGGGTGTTGTAGTTGCTGGGATTTATAGTTCATCTCCAATCAAAAGAGCCCCTTGCACCCTACCAATGATAGAATTGGTTCAAACTTCCTACACAGAACCCTCATGCCTTGAAGGAACTAGCTGGCATGAGCCTCCATCCCACTCACACACTCACACATGCGCATCATGCTGCCATGCGCCAAGCACGCCTGCTCTCCCCTCCCCACTTGGAGTCTCAGAATCAGCCCTCCCCTTGGCTGGGTGGCCTGCCAATCACAGAAGAGGAGAGCTTTAGGTGGGAGAATTCGCAGTCTGTTTCCAAAAAGAAAGAGAAGGAAAAGCGGAGAGATCTTCAACCTTCTCTGCCAAAGGGCTTCCTAAGACCAGCAGAAATACATGTTTTCTGACGGTCTTTGGCGACCCCTCTGAAACCCTCTCATGACCCCCCTGGGGGTCCTGACCCTCAGGTTGAGAAACACTGCAATAGATGGTTACATTGGCATTGTTCAGGGATGTAGTTCTGTTGGAGAATAAGAGTATTCACCCCCAAACAAGTATTCTGTCCCCCAATGATTTTCCCCCTTCAGTACCCAAATTTCTAGAACTGCAGAGAGTGAGACATTGATAATCTCGTAGAAACTTGGTTTTTATATGTATTGCTTTTTATTTATTTATTTATTTATTCGAATTTATCTACCCCCCCCCCCCCCCCAAGAGGCTCGGGGCGGCTAACAGCAGATCAATCATCACACAACAAAACAAACATATCAAAACACAATGCAAACACATCAAAGTTAAAAACACAATTAAAAACAGCATATAAGAAGACAATAGGTTGCACATTGGGCACAACAGCAGCAGAACAATGTTACAAGATGGCTAAGACACAACAGATGGCTAGGAACACAACAGGTTCTCCCGATCCGTAGGTCTGCCAGAACAGCAAAGTCTTACAAGCCTTCCTGAAAGGGAGAAGGTCCTGGATGGCGCGAACGTCAGCAGGCAATGAGTTCCAAAGGGTAGGAGCCACGATCGAGAAAGCCCGCCGACGAGTCGCGGTCAACCGGTAGATCTTAACACTAGGGGTGACCAGGAGGTTTTGCTCTTCAGAACACAGTGGTCTAGTGGGACGGTATGGGATGAGACGGTCCCGCAGGTACACGGGCCCCAGACCATATAAGGCCTTAAAAGTCAAAACTAACACGTTGAAGGTGATCCGGCATACTATCGGAAGCCAGTGCAGTTCGCGCAGAATTGGCGTGATGTGACAGCCAACCGGGACCCCTGCCAGGAGTCAAGCTGCCGCGTTCTGCACCAGCTGAAGCTTCCGGATCACTGACAAAGGAAGGCCATTGTACAGAGTGTTATAGTAGTCAAGCCTTGAGATGACCGTGGCTTGGACCACTGTGGCCAGGTCGCACCGAGACAAATAGGGGGTCAGCTTCCTCGCCTGTCGGAGATGAAAAAATGCCACCCTGCTGACGCTGGAGACCTGAGCCTCCATTGACAGCAGGAGGTCCAGGGTTACCCCTAGGCTCTTGACGGAAGACGACGGACATAAAGTCATGCCATCTAGGGTCGGAAACTGGACATCCCTACAGTTCGGGCGGCCGAGCCACAGGATCTCCGTCTTAGCCGGATTCACCTTCAACCTACTGGCTCGCAGCCATCCAGTAACGGCCTCAAGGCAATGATGGAAATTATCGGGTACGGATTCGGGCCTGCCCTCCATCCTCAGGATAAGCTGGGTGTCATCTGCGTACTGCTGTATATGCTTTTAGATTTTGTGAACCGCCCCAAGCCTACGGGGAGGAGCGATATGGAAACCAAAATAATAAATAAATAAATATTCATACTTAGGACTCTTATTTTCTGTTTTTTTCCCATCACTTGGTTATTTTTATTTATTTATTTATTTATTGTTGGGCTTCTATGCCGCCACTCCCGGGAGGCTCGGGGCGGCTCACAAGCACCAGATAAAACAGCAGGGTAAAACAATTTAAAGCACGACAAGAAAACACAATATAAAACCAACAAATTAAAAGCCTGATGTGAGAGACACAACACAACAGGTATCAGAAATTACAAGTGCGGCGGGCGTGCCTAAGCAAAACCTATAGGCCGAAGGCCTGCTGGAATAGGTAGGTCTTGCAAGCCCGCCTAAAAGGCAGCAGATCCTGAATGGCACACGTTTCAGCGGGGAGGGCATTCCATAGTGTGGGCGCAATCATGGAAAATGCCCTCCTACGGGTTGCTGTTAGTTTGGCGGACTTCGCAGAGGGGACATCCAAAAGGTTAGTACCTTCCGATCGGAGTGATCTCATAGGGCAATATGGGGAGAGGCGGTCCCTCAGAAACGCTGGCCCCAGGTCGTGCAAGGCCTTAAAGGAAAGAACCAACACTTTGAAGGTGATCCAGTGCTCAATTGGAGGCCAGTGCAGATCCTGCAAGACAGGTGTTATGTGATAACCTGCTGGAGAACCAGACAGGAGCCGGGCGGCAGTGTTCTGCACCAGCTTGAGCTTCCGGGTCACCGACAGAGGAAGGCCAACGTAGAGTGCGTTACAGTAGTCCAGTCTTGAGATGATCGCGGCTTGGATCACTGTGGCCAGGTAGTTCCGGGATAAATAGGGGGCCAGCCACCTCGCCTGTCTGAGATGGAAATAAGCAGACTTGCTGACCATGGAGACCTGGGTCTCCATGGTCAATTGGGAGTCCAAATGAACTCCCAAGCTCTTTACAGAAGGCGATGGGCATAATGCCACACCGTCCAGGGTCGGAAGCTGGACATCCCCATCACCCGGACGGCCCAGCCACAGGATCTCCGTCTTCGCTGGATTCACCCTCAACCTACTGGCTCGCAGCCATCCAGTAACGGCTTCGAGGCAACTCTGGAAATTATCGGGGACGGATCCAGGCCTGCCCTCCATCCTCAGAATGAGCTGAGTGTCATCGGCGTACTGGTGGCACTCAAGCCCAAAACTCCGCACCAGCTGTGCAAGCGGCTGCATATAGATGTTAAATAACAGAGGGGAGAGAATGGCCCCCTGAGGAACTCCACAAACTAATGGGGAGCCCTCGGAGACCACCTCACCCCTCCTCACACGCTGAGACCGCTGGTGGAGGAAGGAGGTCAGCCATTTCAGGGCTGTCCCCCTCACTCCAGCCATGGCCAGGCGGTGGATCAAAAGATTGTGATCGACCGTGTCAAACGCTGCCGTGAGGTCCAATAACACGAGCAGCGCATTTTGCCTGACCCTTTTCTTCTGGATGGCTAAATTGTATTTCTAAATGCCCAAGTGAATGCTATAAATTTGGGACTTTTTACCAAGCAGTTTGGGCAAGTTACAGTATATGGACCTGGAAGGCCATATTGAATTATGTCGGAAGCAGTGGAAAGGGAGGGGTTTGGGTAGTTTATTTTTTAAAAATATATTATGCAACTTCCAAAATGAACATATTTTATCTGCAACAAGGGAAGAAAATAAACTGGCATCCTCAGCTGACTTCAGTGAACTTTAATTACAACTTTAATTAGATCCTTTGACTACATTATGCATCAAAATGATGCATGGCCTTCGGCCAAAAAGCTTGGTGCTGTCCCTCCGAAAGCTTGAAATCATCATTAACTGTGGAACGAACCATTGTAAAAGCCAACCTGCACCATCTTGAGTTCAGGGTTGCTTAAAGCAGTGTTTTTCAACCTTTTTTGAGCCGCAGCACACTTTTTACATTTACAAAATCCTGGGGCACACCACCAACCAAAATGACACAAAATGACACTCTAACACAGTCATACATATAATTAATATGTTTTTAAATGTATTTATACACTCAGTGTGAAACCTGGGCCTGTTTCGATGAACACAACATATATATGACTTCCTCTCACATATTTATACATGTCTTATCTCAGCCTTCTCTTCTTCAGGCTAAACATACCCAGGTCTTCAAGCCGCTCCTCATAGGGCTTGTTCTCCAGACCTTTGTGAAATTTCACCCTGAGTGAAACTTGCTTCTGCTTAACTATGGATGTCATGAGGCTATTATAAACAGTTCCCTGGGGAGGGGGGGCTCTCAAAAAATCCAGTAAAATAATAAAAACAAACATTTCCAAGCAGAGAGGCTCAATTTGTTTCTTTGAAACCTGTGAGGGGGCTGCTAGGAGGGGGAGAGTGCCAATTTCAACCAGTGTGCCGGGGCACACTGGTTGGGAAACACTGGCTTAAAGCATATTAAATGCATGTGATGCTTCTGAGATCTCCAGTTCCACAAACAACATGTAGTTTGACTACACCCATAATGTCAAATAC
Organism: Anolis apletophallus; assembly: GCA_030556195.1. Lineage (NCBI taxonomy): Eukaryota > Metazoa > Chordata > Lepidosauria > Squamata > Anolidae > Anolis > Anolis apletophallus. Next base: position 38,201,981 of record JARBWK010000016.1, read on the forward strand.
CCATTTTTATGGAACCCCCTTAGGAGTCATGAAAACCCTCTGAATAAAGATTATAATATTGATTTATTTAAAATCTTATTCTCTTATGGAACCCCTAGTGGTCTTTCAAGATAACGTGCAAGCTACTTAAAAAAAACCAAGTGAAAAAGATCTACCTTGTGCACGCGTTCACCTTGCACGCGCCGTTCCTCCCACACGCCGCTCCTCCCGCGTGGCGCTCCTCCCGCGAGGCATTGCGGGAATGAGGGAGCACCTTCCGCGGGGCATTGCGGGACACAAGGGAGCATGAGGCAGGGCCTCCGGAGGCCCCACCTCGCGCTCCGCCCTCCCTCCCTCCCTCTCGCCGGCAGTGGAGGCTGCACAGTTGCTTCCGGACAAGAGAGCGGCAGGGCGGAGCGCAAGGCAAGGCCTCCGGAGGCCCCGTCTCGCACTCCCTCATTCCCGCAATGTGCCGCGGAAGGCGCTCCGTCGTTCCCGCATTGCCCCGTGGAAGGAGTGCGCACGCACACACGTTGCACCGTGCACAGGGCAGAGGCATCCCATCCGGCTGTGATCAACCTCCTTTGGACCCGCAATCGACTGGTCGATCGCGATCGACTTCGTGGGCACCCCTGACGTAGAGTCTCCAGGAAGCCTGGTTGGAACGCCTTCGCATAGAACAGTGGTTCTGAACCTGTGGGTCCCCAGGTGTTTTGGCCTACAACTACCAGAAATCCCAGCCATTGTACCAGCTTTAGGATTTCTGGGGGTTGAAGGCCAAAACATCTGGGGACCCACAGGTTCAGAACCACTGGTGTAGAAAGAGATGAAGCATCGGAGAGGAAAGGATGGGCATTTTCCAAGGATAACAATATTTTTTTTCAGAGCGGGTTTGCCACTGCCTTCCTCTGAGGCTGAGAGAGTGTGACTTGCTCAAGGTCATTCATGGGCAAGTGGGGATTTGAACTCTAAATTCCAGAGTCGTCGTCCAATGCTCAAACCACTCCACCAAACTGGCTCACTTTTTAAATTTTCCATCAAGTGATATCTTAATGAGAAAAGGCTGACCCTGGCACAGCAATATCGGACAGGTATGAAGGGACCGGCTAATATGACTCCTGGAAGTTTCTCCGACAGCTAATTACATGCGGTAATTTAGTCCAGAGGAAGACCAACTTGAAAGCGAATCAATTTAACGGTGGGGAGATTGTTATAAGGAACATCTCATTGTGAACTCAGAAGTCCCTTAAAGTGCTAATTTTCACTTCAATAACCAGATTGCTGTAGCTAAGGTTTCGAAAATTGCTTAATATTCAACCGGTATTACTGACATGGAGAAGCAGAAAGGAAGCGAGTGGGGACTTTTTGAGTTCCAATTTTGGGTAAGTCATTAGAACAGCTGCGAGGAATCAGTGACATACATTTAGGAAAGTCCACATAAATTGCATCTCGAACTGAGTAGGAAATAAGCTATATGGCGATGGGCACAACCCTTCCACCATGCATGTCTTGGCATGTGACTTAGTGTGCTGGAGTAATTTGGAAAATGCCCACTGGATTCTTGAAATTAATCCAATTTTCGATAGCACTGATTTTAAACCAGAGAGCCTGTTATTCTTAGTATTACACTCGCTGTGCCCTGTCACGCGTTGCTGCGGCCTATAGTAAGAGTTTTCGAAGTAGAGGTATATATCTGGACTATTATGAAAGAGGGGTACCTACCTATTCCTTCCCCTCTTTTTCTTCCCCTTCCCCTTTCTCTCCTTTCTTCCTTCTCTACCTCTTTCTTTTATTCCTTCTTTCACTCTTCGGTTTCATCCTTCCTTCTCTCTTTTCTCCCCCCCCCCTCTACTTTTTCATCTCCTTTCTTCCCTCCCTGTTTCCTTCCTTCTTTCACTTTTTATTTCCTTTTCTCCTTCCTTCTGTACCTCTTTCCTGCCTTTCCTTTCCTTTTCCTTTCCTTTTCTCCTCCCTTCCTTCTTTACTTCTTTCCTGCCTTAACTTTCCTTTCTCTTCTTCCTTCCTTTTGTACCTCTTTCCTTCCTTGCTTCCTTCCTGCCTGCCTGCCTGCCCTCTTTCCTTCTTTCCCTCCCTCCTTCTCTCTTTCCTTCCTTCCCCCTTTCCCTCTTGCATTCCTTCCCTTTTTCCTTTCCACCTTTCTTCTCTCCTTCCTTCCTGTCTGTTCTCCCCTAATACCATGGGAGAGTCCCTTCTAACTCTATTCTATAAGTGTATTTAATATAGTAATATATAGTAGCAACATTATATTATGAATGTATGTATGTGTGCGGAGGGTGGATATGTGGCAGCTTTCTGATTGGTTTCCACTATGGTATTATTTTCATTTGGCTTCTGATTGGCCAGCTTCAACATTCTAAGAATCTGAAGTGGCTGAGAGGGGAAAGGCAAGGGCCTGAGGCTGTCGGAAATGGTGATTGGTTGCCACAGTGGTGTTATTTGCATATGGGTTCTGATTGGTCCACCTCAGCATTCTAACATTCTGAAGTGGCTGAGAGTGGAAAAGCAAGGGCCTTAGTGGCATCTCCTTTTTAGGATTTGTAAGTTATTTTTAGCATTTTTTTGTTTTATTATTTTTGTTGGTTACACCTTGTATTGTGAGAGGTTGTCACAATGCTGGGTCTAGGCCCGGCCCCTTAATCACACACACAGAGACAATAGTCAATTAACTATTTATTAAGCAATTAGAAACAGGTGAAAAGGGTAAATGTCCAAATGGTTCAAGGTAAACAGCAATTAAAATCCAAAAGGCCAAAAGCTGTGAGTCAATCAAAAAGCAAAGGTCCATAAAACCAAAACGGCATCAAACAAGGCAAGGTAGTCCATAGGAATTTCAACAAGGCAAAGTCCATGGAAATACCAGGTTCAAGGTAGGTTCTTGGCAAGGCAGCCAGACTATGGCTTCAAGGAACTTGGTCGCAAACGCTGTGCCCGGGCTTTTGGCTTTTCCCAGGCTCATAGAGAAGAGCCTTTTGCAGTTTGCACCGCTTGAGGAGGGACCACAGTCAGAATACTTCGGTTTGAATTTTACCTCTTCTTATACCCATTGTTATTACTGCTGTATTATTGCATGTGCATGGAATGTAGGTATATGACCAGCCTGGGCAAACTTGGGCCCTCGCCCCTCAGGATCACGGTGAGAGAGAGGCAGCGAGGAGCGAGGGGACTCCCTCCTTTTTTTGCTGCTTCCAAGAATAGAATACCCTCCTCCCTCCCTCCTTCCTATTTGGAGAGTCCCATCTAGAATTCAGTGTGATTTATTCAAGTTTGTTTACAACTCCCAGAAATCCCAGCCAATTTACGAGCTGTTAGGATTTCTGGGAGTTGTAGGCGAAAACCATCTGGAATGCGCATGCACTGGCATATGAACTACTAACGAATTTCGTTAGTTATTATGTTACATTTTAGAAATTTTTGGAAATTTTTTTATAAGTCTTTCTATTACTAATCAAAAATCCCCCCCCCCCCATTTGATTTTAGAATCACGATTTTTGGGTTTGAAACCATGCCTAGTAGATACACTCCTGGCTATTTTGCAGTCTGTTTTCAAGTCATTTCCAATGTATGGAGACCCCAAAAGTGATGATATCATGAGTTTTCTTGGCCATATATGTTCAGAGGGGGAGTTTGTCCTTGCCTTTTTCTGCAATGGGAAATGGACATCTTCCCTTTCCTAAACACAAGCAAAAACACAAGCAAAACCTCTTGGTGTACGTATTATGGCAAAACACAGTTCTCTTCCATCCCGAACCCTTGAGCAAATACTTACTTCTGTGTACTGAGTCTTTAACTTCTGTTTATGATCTCCAAGACATATTAAATTAATTTTAATAGCACAATATTTTCATTTGTACTCCCAGACAATGCAAATTAAACTAATTTATTTAAAAGACACCGTTTAGTCATGTATTGTTTCTAGATGGTCGGGGAATGATAGATGCAAAGCTATTCGTTCAGACATAAAACCTCGTGGGTCTTCTTTCACAAAAGCTATGGTTCGCTTGATTTGGAGGAGCTGCACATTTTAGGGCCCTTCTGCACTGTCATGTAACCCATAATATCAAGACAGATAATCCACATTGCCATATAATATAGTTCAAATCAGATAATCTAGATCCCACAAAACCCCTATAGCCCAGGATCCGATCCCAGATTATTGTTTATCCCAGATTATCTAGCATGGAGACTCATATAATCCAGTTTAAAACAGATAATCTGGGATCAGATCCTGAGATATAGCACAGTGTAGAAGGGACCTCAGGTATTTTGTCATGAGGGTTCTGTGTGGGAATTTTGATCCAATTCTATCGTTGGTGGGGTTCAGAGTGTTATTGAGCATATTGAGTATTTGTGCCAAGTTTGGTCCAAATCTATCACTGTTTGAGTCCACAGTGCTCTCTGAATGTATCTCTCTCTGGCATTACTTCGCGAACGAAGATTCTTAGGAAGGACTCATCCCACGCTTTTTACAAGCGCGTTGATTACTAAAAAGGCCAATCTGAGATAGGCAAGTTCAGTTGCAGAAAGCACAGCAAAAAGTCCCCTTGGGTGATGTTGTTTCCAAGTTGCGGTTCTTTCTGCATTGTCGTTTCTCTTCGAGACCCGTTCGGCGTGTCATCTCGAAAGAGGCCGCAGCATTGTGGATAGTGCGTCTCCATGCTTCCCGATGTGAGGCCAGGGTGGACCATTGTTGGTGATCAATCTGGCCGAGCCTGAGATGTTGTTTCAGGGAGTCCTTATATCTCTTCTTTGGGGTGCCTCTCTTGCGCTGACCCGTGGTGAGTTCACCATAGAGTAGTATCTTTGGGAGGCGGTGGTCCTCCATCCTAGAGACGTGCCCTGCGCAGCGCAGCTGTGTTCTCAATAGCATGGCCTCAATGCTGGTGATCCCTGCTTGCTCAAGGACAGCAACATTCGTCACATAGTCGGTCCAGTGTATATTTAGGATTGTGCGAAGATAGCGCTGATGAAAGCGTTCGAGGAGTCATAGGTGTTGGCGATAGCTGACCCATGTTTCAGACCCTTAGAGGAGAATAAACAGTACGATAGCTCTGTACACACTGATTTTGGTGCTTTGCCTCAGGTGCTTGTTGCTCCAGACTCTTTTGTGAAGCCTTCCAAATGCACTCTATGCCTTTGCTAATCTGTGATCTATCTCTTTGTCAATCTTGGTGTCTGAAGAGATGATGCCTCCCAGGGAGGTGAACTGCTGAACGGACTTAAGCACAGATTTGCCTATGCTGACGTGAGGATGATGGTGTTCTTCCTGTGGTGTGGGCTGGTAGAGGACTTCTGTTTTCTTCAGGCTGACTTCCAGCCCAAACAGCTCTGCAGCTGTTGCAAAGCAAGATGTGAGGTGCTGCAGGGCTGCTTCTGAATGGGCAACAAGGGCAGCATCATCGCCAAAAAGCAGCTCACGGACTAGATAGTTTAGAGTCTTAGTGCGAGCCCTCAGACGGCTTAAGTTGAACAAGCTGCCATCAGTACGATAGTGTATATCTCTGAATGTAGATATCTCTGAATGTAGATATCTCCGAATGTAGGTGAACTACAACTCCAAAATTCATGGTCAATGCCCAGCAAACCCTTCCAGTATTTTCTGTTGGTTGTGGTAGTTCTGTGTGCCAAGTTTGGTTCAATTTCATCATTGGTGGAGTTTGGAATGTTCTTTGATTGTAGGTGAACTATAAATCCAAGCAACTACAACTCCCAAATGAAAAAAAATCAATCCCCTCCCTCCACCAACCCCACCAATATTCAAATATGGACGTATCAGGCATTTGGGCCAAATTTGGTCCAATGAATGAAAATACATCTTGCATATCGGATATTTACATTACGGTTTGTAACAATAGCAAAATTACAGTTATGAAGTAGCAACAAAAATAATGTTATGGTTGGGGGTCACCACAACATGAGAAACTGTATTCAGGGGTTGTGGCATTAGGAAAGTTGAGAAACACTGCTGTAGTGGCTACTAAAAAGAGACTACCATGCTCTGAATTCTTTGCTGTCTGGATTCTAGAACAATGCAATTTACATGTGAGAGATGAACTACGATAACCACCTATCCTCCAACTAGATTGCATCATTGCGAATTCAATCATTTTACCACCCTTCTGTTTAGGAAATTGTTACTTTCAAAGGCATCATGATTGGCAAGATCTATTACATTAAACCAAACAATATGATATATATTACACAATACAAGTGCTTTGTATAAACAACTACAGGCACCCCCTCCCACTTTTAGCTCAATGGCAGAGCATGTGTTTGGCATGTCAAATGCTCCATATCCAATCCCTGTTATTTCAAATGGAAAAAAATCTTATCTCACAGGACAGCTGCCAGTCAAAACAGATGATACTCAGACCGACGGATTTGTCATCTGGACTCAGTTTAAGGAAGCTTCCGGCAGACCTATTTCAAATATGTTAAGCAAGTAATACTCATTGAGGCCTATACTCCTACAACAGAGCAATCAATAATTCCAAGATCATCACAGGTTTGGGAAAAAATCCTTTGATATTGGAAACAAAACAAAACAGAAAAATTGGGATCATTTTTACCCATTGGGTTGCTGTGAGTTTTCCAGGCTGTATGACCATGTTCCAGAAGCATTCTCTCCTGGTGTTTTGCCCACATCTAGGGCAGGCATCCTCAGAGGTTGTGAGGTCTGTTGGAAACTAGGCAAGTGAGGTTTCTTGGCTTTTCTTTGTGAATGAAGATTCGGGAAGGACTCATTCCACTAGGGTTGCCATTTTTTGATATAAGAAATAAGGGACATTTACGGGATTTTCCACAAAAATAAGGGACACTAGTAATCCTGCTTCCCAGGGCCGATAGCCCAGAGCAAAGCGCACTGCGCGCTGCGACTGGTAACCCGAGCCATGCACGTCGTCCTGGGGAGGCTCCGCGGGGGAAAAAACCACAGCAAACAATGGTGCCGAGTGCCAGAGAAACGCCGGGCACGCCGCAACGGCTTCAGCTGCAGGAGGCCCGTCCGTTTCGCCGATTAACGGCTTTATCAAGCGGCCAGGTGCTATATAAACAGGCGTTTCATGGAAATATATAATCGTGCGATATCATGGCCCCATCATAGGAAATTCCATGGACCCGAGGGTTTTTGTTAATCGGTAAAACGTGACTTCATCTGATTAGAGTGACCAGGAAATGTCTATTTTTAATTGGTTTGCACGTTTTCGAGGCTTGCATGGATCCAACCATATTTTTGCATATGATTTATATATGTCCTAGTCCATGATTTCATTAATGGCCTATCTCCGATAGTAATTACTATCATGGTGGGTAGACCAGGCATAAAACGAGTGGGATAGTCCCCACAGAAAAACCTGCCATCTATCCAGAATATTGTTTGTGCAAGGGAAATATGGCTAGTTAGAATTATGACAGCATGTTGGCCTTTGGAACTCTGCGGACAGAGGGCATTTTCTTAAACACTTGAAGGACATAGGGAAGAAATATAAAGGAAAGCTTTAGGGAAAAAACACTGTGGATATCGATGATTCTCATAACTTTCATGACAAGTCCCCTAACCAGCCCCCCCCCCTTGAAAAGAGAAAAAGTTCCACTTTGCAAGCCAAGGAGTGGCTTGCAATCTCCCCTGGGAGCCATAGTTTTCTGAGGCTTCCAGGAGGGCATATGGCCAGAATCTTGGCCTCTTAGAGCAGTGGCTGAGTTTATGTCCATAGCTGTCCCTCTGGCAGGGGCTGGCTTTACAGGGGAAAACAAGGTTCTTGATATGCTACAAGTCCTTTTGGCAAGACAAGGGGGAGATCCATGGGAAATAGCAGCTCCAATCAGCCTGCTTGTACGAGGCGATTTAGAGCACACAGCAGAGATGAGTTCAAAAGTAATGTCCTTGGCTGAACTACACATCCCAGCCCAAAAGGACCCGGCAGCTGGTCTAGACCTCCCTACACGCATCGATCCCTATGGCGTTTCCCTACATAGGTGATCCACCGAGGCAGAGGCTGTCTCTGCTCCCAAAATCCTTGGATGTTGCAGGGCTCTCTTGCTGCGATCAGCCAGGGGAGGATCTTGTGTCAGTTCAGAGGAAAACAGGCAGAAATGGCAGAAATGAGTCCAACCAATCAGCAGGCTTCTCTCCCCCTCCCCCCAGGCTGCTTCCAAGCTCAGCCTTCTCAGGGAAATAGCTAACCTGAAATGGTCGTTCTTTTAAAACAGAACACAAAATGGCCGCCCTACCAAACTGGGCTTCTTCACTGAGCTTTTCCCGGCCTAAAAAACAGACAGTTTGTCACACAAGCCACTCCCCCACAACAAGGGGGCGCCAATGGAGAGGCAAGCGGGGTTTATACATCCTGTGTAATGCCCAGGGTGGGAGAACCATTGAGAGATATCAAGACCTCATCATCATGATTTATACCAGTGGTTCTCAAAGTGGGCGGTACAACCCCCTGATGGGCGGTGAGGCGATCTAGGGGGGCTCTGGAAGGCTCAGGAGAATTTCCGGGGCACTAAAGCCCTGTAAGGGGGCGGTGGGGACTTTTTGATGGCAGGGAACTATATATCCCAGCAATTCCCAATTGTCAAGGTATATTACCCCAAGCCTCACCAGTATTTTGTGTTGGTCATGGGAGGTCTCAATGCCAAGTTTGAGTCAATTCGATGGTTGCATGAGTTCAGAATGCTTTTTGATGGCAGGTAACTATTAGGCATGAGAAAAAAGTTATGAAAATGATTTGTTTCGTAAGAAATTCGAAGAAATGCTACTTTTGAGTATTTCCGCACCTGGAACGCCAACCAGGAAGTGGACTTCCTTTTCGAACTTCGGGGCCAGGATTTTCTTAAGTGTCGTTATTAGGTCGTAAGGGGGCACCCTCCTCTCTCTCACCACCCTCCGCCTCCTTGCCAATAAGTATTATGGCAAGGCAAGCTTAAACTCGCTCCTTCTTTCGGCTGGAAGCCTGGAAAAAATGTAAACAGAGAGGATTACTCAGAAGTAAATCTGCAAAGGAGGGCACTTTGTGGATTTACTTCTGAGTAAACCTCTCTGTTTACATTTTTTCCAGGCTTCCCTGCCTCTCCTGCCTGCCAGGATCTAAAGCATCAAAGAGTATTGGGGTGAGAAACCAACCTAATGTATAATAGAATGAATGCTACTGCAAGTGCCTAATATTATAAGTAATCAACTGGTCATACCTACATTCCATGCACATGCAATAATACAGCAGTAATAACAATAACAAGAGGTAAAATTCAAAACCGAAGTATTCTGACTGGTCTCTCCTCATGCGGTGCAAACGGGCTCTTCTCTTATTCGCCCGAAATTAGCCCGAGGAAAAGCCAGCGTTGCTGCTTGGGAGCACACACATACATATTCTTGGGAGGGGGATTTTGCTGCAGAATCCCGGGCTCATAGAGAAGATTCTGCAGCAAATCCCCCCCCAAAGAATATGTATGTGTGTGCACCCAGGAAGCAAATGCTGTGCCCGGGGTTTTGCCTTTTCCCGGGCTCAGAGAAGAGTCTTTTGCAGTTTGAGGAGGGAGCACAGTCAGAATACTTCGGTTTGAATTTTACCTCTTCTTATACCCATTGTTATTACTGCTGTATTATTGCATGTGCATGGAATGTAGGTATATGACCAGCCTGGGCAAACTTGGATCAGGGTGAGAGAGAGGCAGTGAGGAGCGAGGGGGGGGGCTCCTCCTTTTCTTTTGCTGCTTCCAAGAATAGAATACCCCCCTCCCTTCTTCCCTCCCTCCTTCCTATTTGGAGAGTCCCATCTAGAATTCAGTGTGATTTATTCAAGTTTTGGCCTACAACTCCCAGAAATCCCAGCCAATTTACCAGCTGTTAGGATTTCTGGGAGTTGTAGGCCAAAACCATCTGGAATGCGCATGCGCTGGCATACGAACTACTAATGAATTTCGTTAGTAATTAAGTTACATTTTAGAACTTTTTGGAAAAATTTTTGTAAGTCTTTCTTTTACTAATCAAAAAAATCCCCCATTTGATTTTAGAATCGCCATTTTTGGATTAGAAACCATGCCTAGTAACTATATATCCCAGCAACTCCCAATTGCCAATGTATATTTTCTGACAGCCTCTCCAGTATTTTGTGTTGGTCATGGGAGTTCTGTGTGCCAAGTTTGGTCCAGGTCTGTAATTTGTGGGGTTCTCAGTGGTCTGTGGAAGTCAGAGCTGAATTGGTCGAAGGTACTGCAAATCCCATCATCTGTTGTCCATACTCCCCCAAACATATTATTTTTGTGATTAATATCTATGCTTTAATTATGTTCAATTTGTAACAATGAAAATACATCCTACATATTCGATATTTGCATTAGAATTCGTAAGAGTAGCAAAATTATTTATGAAGTAGCAACGAAAATATGGATGGGGGTCACCACAACAGGAGGAACCTTATAAAGGGGTGATGGCATGAGAAAGGTTGAGAACCACTGCATTAATACATATATCTTACTGTTTAATTGCTATTAATACTTTTTAAAATTAATTTCTAAGGGGGAGCTGAGTAAACTATTTTCTGGAAAGGGGCGGTAGGCCAAAAAAGTTTGGGGACTACTGATTTATACCCTGCCTTGTTCCAAACTGGCAATCACTCCATAGTCTATCCACCAGTTCATCCCATCTGGAGATAATGTACCACTCCACTATCTGTGACTGAGAACATGGGACTTCTTGCAACACAAAACAGAAGAAATCTTCATCGTGGAAGCCAAAATGAGAGTTGGTTATTATTAGCTTCATGTTTTCTTTCGATTTGCCCATATGAGCAAGATCAGCACTA